>CM030368.1:27981344-28581344 GCA_017893485.1 Hemerocallis citrina
AAGCTCGGAATGGCACTTGCTCAGCAGCCGAGCAGAGGCATGGGGGTGCAACAGTCCGAGCATAGAAGCGCGTTCCGGGTCGTAGAAAGGGGGAACGGATCTCGATACGATACAGTTTTCAAGGGCATTAATGGTGTCTCAGGATTCGTGCGGCGTTCCAACTTCCCAAGGTCATTAAGAAATGGCGCCCTCCAATTAATGCGTGGCATTTCAACTTCCGAGGGTCATAATGGCTAGTTCTTGGAGGGTGGTTATAAATACTTCATTCCCTTTGCAGTTTCAGTCACAAAAATGTTGAGTTTTAGCCCTCGGAGGCGTCTGCCTTGGGTGGTTGCTCTTCGGCTATGGTCTTCTCCTGGTTCTGACGGCCCCGATGCAGATGTCAGCGCCAGGGGAGATCATAGCTGAAGAAGTGACGACCGGAGTCAAGGTAGATGCCAGTCTTGTGAAGTTTTAACCTCGTGAGGTTCGGAGGGGTGGTCACTCTTTTGCCTTGTTCTTCTCCCGATCCTAACGGCCCCGATGTGGGTGTCAGGTTCGAGGGAGAACAAGGCAGAAGTGGTGATGACCGTAGTCTGGACCCGAGGGACGAGTTGCTTCAGAAGGACGGGTGGTCGTTCTTCCACCATGATCTTCTCCTGACTCTGACGGCCCCCTGCGGGTGTCAGGGTCAGGGGAGATCATGGTGGAAGAGGTGATGACCAAAGTCCGGATCCGGGGGACAATGCGCTTCGGAAGGATGGGTCTCTTCCGATCTCTGTCTTCCTTCCGGGCTGACGGCTTCTGATGGATGTCAGCCTGAAGGAGCTAGAGATGGGAGGTGTGCCGATCCGCTTTCTGGCTGGGCCCCGTGAGACGGCGGTTCCCCTAGGGCGACTCGTGGTTTCGGCTTCGAGGCCGTAAGCTTCGAGTTGCCCATGGGTTAGAGGTTAACCGACCGATCCCAGGAGCCCGGGGGGGCTCATCGAGGGCGGTGCCTTAAAACTTTCAATCAAAACTTTTTCTGGCTTCTTCAGATAGGGGCGGAGCGCCTGAATCCGAAGTGTCTCGTCCGGGCAATGTGGCGCGATCGGAGTCGTCAGATGGAGGAGAAAGTGAATTTTCTCCGTTTTGATGCTCGGGAATGTGCTTGCTCGGTTAGCCGACCGGGAATCTGACTATCGGATGGTCGGGTGACGCTCTGGGTTGCCGACCGGTCCCTTTGCTGATGGGTTCGGATCGCATGTTGCTTGGATTTCGAGACTGTCGTGCCGAACGACTTGACTTGGTGAAAAGACAAAGTGGTCTTGGGCCTTCGCGACGTTTCGAGAGCGGCCCAAAAGTCACGCCCTTGCGTTTGGAAGTCCAAAGGACTTTTCTTTTTTACTATAAATCTTCACTCCCCCTCAATCCAAGTCTCATTATTCACTTTCACTCTCTCTCTCCAGTTTTTACTTTCACCATCGAAGTTTTTAGCTCCTTGGTGGCGCTGCTAGCTGTAGCGGCAAGGCGTTCTTTGGCTCCAGTGAACTTTTCTGACCGTAGCTGTCACTTCAAGGTCAGTCTCTCTCCTCTCTCTTTAGAAAATGGTTAAGATTACTTCCTCGGATGAGACCCCCGCCTCGGACCAAGCCGTAGGCCGAGCGGGCAAAGGAAAGGAGGTGGTAATGCCGACCGATCAGAGCGTCGTTCGGCCGGACAAGGAGGGCGAAGTAGCCGAGCCGCCCCAGGAGGTCGCGGCGGCGTCTCAGAAGGGTAAAGGAGTGGTCACGATCATCGAGAAGCCGAAAACGGCGGGGGAGTTCGGTCGGCAGCCTATTGTTCTGTCGAGCGTGGGAGGTGTTCGGGACTACTCCGAGGAGATGTTAGAGAAAGTTACCCAGGGCACGGCCAAGTCGGTGGAGGAGAACGAACCGAGAGAGTTGTCTGAGGTGGTCCATACCATCTCGTCTCTCACGGAGGCCGATCTGCATCGGATCCGAAAGGGATTCCAGATCCCCACCGAGTACGGGCTACTCCTTCCTAGACCGGGTTTCCGAGCCAACACGAAGTCTTCGACAGACGTGTGCGTCTTTCCTCTCGACTCCCTGGCCGCCGGGCTCCGCTTTTCCCTTCATCCGTTTATAGTCGATGTCTTGAATTGGTATGGTTTGAGCCCTGCCCAGCTGATGCCGAACACCTGGAGGCATGTCTTGGTGTTTGTTCTCCGGTGCCAAGAGGTCGGTGCCGAACCGAGCATGTTTCTCTTTCGGAGCCTCTATCGCCCTTGCCAGCCGAGCCGAAACGAACAGAGGTTCTATCTTTCGCCGCGGACGGGCGTGAAGTTGATCGAGAACCCGGACTCGATCAAGCATTGGAAGGAGAAGTATTTCATCATCCGAGCTCCCGCGCCGTGGGCAATTCCGATAGTTTGGGCAAAGGATGGCCTTCCCAAGCGAGCCAAGAAGGAGCCGGTAAGCAGAGGTCCTCAAGAAGCTCCTCGCCTTGCCAACGCTAAGTTGGAAGGATATTACCGAGGAAGCTTTGTTCCGAAGGGGTCTCAGTCCGATCGATCCTAGTACGCTTCTAGTATTTTTACTCTTTGCTTGAAGTTGTTGAAAAATTTATCTAAGTTTTTTCGTTCGGCTTGTGCAGAGACTCCTAGGATGGATTACAGGGCTTTGATGGCGAAGGCCAAGGCGAAGGAACAGGAGTCGAGGAAGAAGAGACCCTCGGCAGGGCCTCAGGGCGGCCAAGCCCAGAAGATGCCTTCGGTTGCGAAGACCGCTGATCCGCAGAAGGTCATTGTCCCGGAGGCCGGTCCCGAGCAGGAGAAGGCCGCGATCCCCGATCCTCCTGCTTCAGATGTGCCGACACCAACGGCGAAGGGGGATGCTCCCAGTTCGTCGAGCGGTGTGTTCGGCATGAAAGAGGTGCTATCCCTCCAAGTTCCGCCCCTCACTGCCGATGCGGAGAAGATCTTGACCGAGAGGCACAAGCAGATCTTCGTCCCCGACTGGCAAGTGATGAAGGTCGACGGTTTTTTGGGGGACGGCAACATCTGTATGGAGGCGGTGAAGCACTTGCCGACCCCCAAGGATCGAGCGGCCCTTAAGGCCGGGCTGGTTAGGGACGCCACAATGCAGATCGCTCGGAACACAATGTCGGTAAGTGGACCGAACACTTTCTTATTGAAACTTTTTCTGAAATTTTCTAAGTTCCTGGATTCGGACTCTAACGGTTTTTTCTCTTTTCAGACCCTCTGCCACTTCAACTTCTTGCCCGAGGAGTTTGCGAGCAAGGAACAGGAGCATGACCGGGAGAGGTCGGAGCGTGTCAAAGCTACGAAGCTGCTCGATGCTGAGTAACTCCTCTCCGCAAAACGGGCTGCCGAAGTGGTAGGGTTGGAGACGCAGCTGGCCGACGCCGTTCACCGGTCGAAGGACACGGCAGCCAAGCTCGAGGCCTCGGAGAAGGAGAATGCCGAGCTGAAGGAGGAGCTGAACAATGCTCGATCGGAGGCGGAGACGGCTCGGAAGAGGGCCGAGAAGATCATGGCCAGGCACCGGTCTAAGGTGGCAAAGGCGAAGAAGGCCGTCCAGGACGAGGCCAAGCATCACATGTTCAAGAACATGGAGGACGCGTACGGCCGGGCCCTGCTTCATGTCGCCGCTCAGAATCCGGGTTTCGACACGTCCTCCTACCATTTCTACGACCCCGTGGAGGGGGAGGAGGAGCTTCCTCAGGGGATGATCGGCCCCGAAGGACAGACTGACGGTGTCGAAGGTCTGGGGCAGACAGAGGCCGAGGATAAGGAGGAGGACGACTCCGAGGAGGAGAGTGGGAGCGAAGATGAGGATGAGGTCGAGGGCGAGGACAAGGCCGAGGGTCGACAGACCCGAGCGACAAAAAGGTCGACCCCTGACTCGGTTGCCTCTTTTAGTCTTTTGTTGTTTTGTTTCTTTTTTGTAAGCCTAACTGCGGACTGGCCACCGCTCTTGTAAAACTTTTTCCTGAGTTTTGAATGAAAACACTTTGTTTGGCCAAAATTTATCCAAGTGTTAGTCTCCGGATTTCGTGTTTGATTAGGCGTAAATTTATCCAAGTGTTGGGTCTCGGATTTATCTCAACTTTTCAGGTGAAGTTCGGTCCGATCACGGAGGTTGCACACCTTCGTAAGGAGCTGGCTAAAACGAAGGGAGAGCTCTCCAATAGCCGGGAGAGGCGGTTTTTCATGTTCTTGAAGCTGGAGGAGACAAAGGCAGCTATGAGGGGGTATTGTCGCGAGTTGAAGCAGCTGCGGAAGCAACCCCAAGCCTCTTGTCCCGAGGGCGAGGTCGAGCGGCTTCGTAGAGAGCTTACCGTCGCCGACCGGAAGAACGATGAGCTCTCGGCCAAGATCCGACACTTGGAGATAGCGGAGCAAGGTCGCTCGGCGGAAGAAGAGAAGCTTGCTTCCGAGCTGGAGAAGGCATCGTCCGAGCGCAAAAAGTTATTGGCCAAAGTCGACAAGCTTAGGAGGATCACGATAGATAGGGGGATCGAGGTCACCCACTACCAACGGCTCGCGACCGATAGCGCCAACGCCTCGGTCTCGTCAAGGCCTCCTCGTTTGAAGAAGTTGGCGAAGGACGACGCTTTGAAAGACAGAATCATTGAACTGGAGGAAGAGGTCGCGTCACTCAAGCCTTTGCCTGAGAGGGCCAACGTCCGCAGTACATCGTGTACTCGTGAAGAGAGCGAGAGAGGGATTACCTTCTACGAACTTGCGACACGCTTGCCTGTGGCTAGGCAGAGCTCTGCCGACGCTCAGAGTAGTGTGGCCGTCTCGTCTAGTGGTGCCTCGGTCGGCGCCACAGCTAGGGTCAGTGGCGAAGGGGGATCACGCTTCGTTGGTTTGGAATCGAGCTCGGAGGTCAGGCCTCGTCGTCCTCACGTTTCCTTGAACCGAAGCGTACCCCTTCCGAAGAGGCCCTGAACATGTCGTTTTATGTTTCTTCTGGCTGTTGTAAAACTCTATTGTAGGGTCGGTCTTGTAGTATGTAGAGCTACTATATCTGAATACAAATCTGAGAGTTTGTTTGGAAAATTCATCAAGTGTTGGACTTCGGCAATGTCTTGAAATTTTGTTATTCGTTTTTTCTTCTTTTCAGCTCGTGGTGGCAGCACAAGACGCCGATTCCAACTGCTCAGACAACGACGTTCGGACCAAGGTTGGCTCGGAGGTGACGAGGTCGCGTTCGGCGAGGCGCCGAGGGCGACTCTATGAAGTCGAGCTGGAATTACGCCGAGCAGAAAGCGAGCGGGGCCACCTTCAGCTCGTCCTCGATCAGCGAGACGCCGAGATCCAGCGCTTGGAGAACAGGATTGCCGAGACGACCCTTTTGGGAGAGGACAAGGATTCGCAGACTGCTTTTAGCAACACCCTTCGGGTTCAGTGTATTCGGCACAATTTGTCAAAGATAATTGCCGAACGGGACGATTTGCTCTCTGAGATCCGTCACTTGCAGCCCCTGGAGGTGAAGCTTCGGAAGGAGGCGGATGAACTAGCGGCCGAAGTGGCCGGACCGGCGACCGAGCGGGACGGTGATGATTTTTTCGTTTAAAACCCAAGTGTAGTGGGTCGGCGCTGTACTTTTTATTTTCTAATGTCTTATAACCGTGGAAGGATTGCTTTGTATCATGTCCCAACCATTAATAAAATTTCGGCGATGAACTAGCATGTCTTTTGTTGCTCTGCGTAATTGTCTCGTTTATGATTGTGTCCGTCGTGCCAAGGTCTCCGAGCTGAACCCTCTTTTGTTCGCGGTTCGGCGCCTTGGCGCGTTCTGAGACGTGGGAATTAGGCACGGATCTCGAGGTGGACCAGCCCCCTACGGCAACGCTATCTTGTCATTTAGCGACGCTGACAAGATCTGGGCCGTTGGATTCTGGTACGAATCTCGAGGCAGCTCAGTTCCCAAGAAAATGCTATCTTGTCGTTTAGCGTCGCTGGCAAGATTTGGGCCGTCTGATCGAGATCCTACACGAAAGTTGAGGAGAAAGTGAGTTTTCTCCGTTTGTGAGCTCGGATTGGCACTTGCTCGGTTAGCCGACCGGGGGCAGCATGATCTGACCCTTTTTCTTGTTCGCTTCCGTCTCGGCGACAAGAGTGCTTGGCCGGTGGTGCCGAGCAGTGCCTCGGTCTCCCTCTTCATGCGGAAGTCGAGGGGTGAGTCGAGCCCTTTCCCCTGGTGGGGTTCGCCGATCATAGCGAGTGTTCGACGGTCGTGGGAGCAGTTCCGAATGGCGATCCACTCCTAGCTCACCGAGAAGCAAGCTTGGGGAATGGAATTGAACCAAGTGTTGGACTCCGGTACCATCGCTGTAGTTCAACGGTTGTGGGAGCAGTTCCGAACGGCGGTCTACCTCTGGCTCGTCCGGGGGCGAGCCGAGGAGGTAAAGTCGAGCCGAGTGTTGGACTACGAACCATCGGTGTGGTTTCAACGGTTATGGGAGCAGTTCCGAACGGCGATCTACCCCTAGCTCGTCCGGGGGCGAGCCGAGGAGGTAAAGTCGAGCCGAGTGTTGGACTCCGAACCATCGGTGTAGTTTAACGGTTGTGGAAGCAGTTCCGAATGGCGATCTACCCCTGGCTCGCCCGGGGGCGAGTCGAGGAGGTAAAGTCGAGCCGGACATTGGACTCCGAACCATTGGTTGAAATCAAATTAGAAACAAAAGATAGAGGCGGAGAGACGCAAGCAAATTTATAAGTATGAAAGAGCATTCTTCATTGATAATCGACGGCGAACCATTTTTACATATTACAACTTTTGAAATAGGTTACAAGTTAGAGGAGAGGAATGGTTCGACACCTCGTGATACTCAGAGAGGCGACGGGGCGCTTTCCTGGTATTTTAGGAGGTGGTCGGCATTCCAGATCCTCGGAATCTCTCTACCCTCTAGATCTTCCAGACGATATGCTCCGGGCCGAACTACCCTTGTGATCTTGTAAGGTCCTTCCCAGTTCGAAGCCAGCTTGCTCTTCTGATTGGGGAAGGATATGGCCAGTTTCCTCAGGACCAAGTCCCCTTGCTTGAGATTGGTGGGTCGGACTTTCTTGTTATATGCCAGTTCGACCCTCCTTCGGTAGTTCTGTTGCCGAATTGATGCTCTCTCCCTTAGTTCGTCCACCCGAACTAAGTTCGCCCTGAGGTTTCTGGCGTTCTGTTCCTCATTATAGGCTGCGAGGCGAGGGGAAGGTATTCCGACCTCAAGGGGTATCACTGCCTCAGACCCATAGGTGAGGTTGAAAGGGGACTCTCCTGTGGGCGTCCGCTTGTTCGTGCGGTAATTCCACAGCACATTGGGGAGCTGGTCGACCCATAGGCCTTTGGAACACTTGTCCAACCTCTTCTTGATACCTGTGAGGATCTGCCGATTGGCATTTTCTGCTTGGCCGTTCGACTGAGGGTGGGAGACGGAAGAGAAGCGCTGTTGGATAGCAAGGTCCTCGCACAGAGCTCAGAACGCAGCCACGGTAAACTGAGTTCCGTTGTCAGTTACTATGATGCGAGGGACGCCGAATCGACAGATGACGCTTTTCCAGAAGAATTGAAGCACCTTGTTCTCGGTGATAGTGGCGAGGGACTCGGCTTCAATCCACTTCGAGAAGTAGTCGATGGCAACAACCAAGAACTTGAACTGGCCGGGAGCCGGAGGGAACGGCCTTAGTAAATCCATTCCCCACATTACAAAGGGGATAAGACTTGATAGGGAGGCAAGGTTGGCTTGAGGGAGGCGACGAACGTTGGAATGTCTCTGACAGGGGCCGCATTGCCGAACATGTCGCTCGGCATCTTGGAGGAGAGTCGGCCAGAAGTATCCATAATTCAAAGCTTTCTGAGCCAAGGACCTAGATCCCGAATGTGCTCCGCCGATGCCTTCGTGTAGCTCCTGCAAGGCATAGTTGGCCTGTTCTGGGGAGAGGCACCTTAGGTATGGTCAGCCATCAATCTGCGAGAAGGAGCGCTTGTATAAGATACCCTCGATCAAGACATACCGCTCGGCCCGGGTTCTGACTCGGCGTGCTTCTTTGGGGTCCTCGGGGAGGAGTCCGTCCCTTAAGAATTCCACTAACGGCTTCATCCAGTTATCTTGCAGCAAGACCGGTAAAGACTCCACAGAGTCGAGGATCTCGTTTTCTATGCTCGGCCTCGAGAGGACCTCGATCAAAAAGGTCTGCTCGAGACCCTGGAGGGAGGATGAGGCCAACTTGGAGAGGGCGTCGGCCTGTGTATTCTCCTCTCGAGGGACTCGTTGGATGAGTGCCTCTTCAAACCGGTTCATGAGGGCTCGGACCTTGGCGAGGTACTTCGCCATTCGTTCGTCTCGTGCCTCGTACTTGCCCGAGACTTGGTTCACAACTAGCTGAGAGTCACTATGGACTCGGAGGCGCTGTGCCCCGACATTCCGGGCAAGTCCGAGGCCCGCGATTAGTGCCTCATACTCTGCCTCGTTGTTTGAGGCCTTGAAGTTCATGCGGAGGGCATACTGGAGGACGAAGTCATCAGGGCCGTTCAGGATGATACCGGCACCGCTACCCTCGTTGCAGGAGGATTCGTCCACGAAAACTGTCCAAATGGGGGGTCCATTCGGGACGTGGCTGACCTCGGGAATGGTGGACTCGACGATGAAGTCGGCAAGGGCCTGAGCCTTGATTGCAGTCCGAGGTTGGTAGGAGATGTCATGTTGGCTCAGCTCTATGTACCACTTCATTAGCCGGCCCGAGGTTTCAGGCTTGTGGAGGATCTATTTCAGCGGTTGGTCGGTGAGGACCACAACCGAGTGGGACTGAAAATATGGACGGAGCTTCCTCACCGCCATGACCAGGGCGTAGGCCATCTTCTCTATCTTCGGGTAGCGGAGCTCGGCATCCCGAAGCACCTTGCTCACATAGTAAATGGGCCTCTGAGCCCGGTCTTCTGCCCTCACCAACATAGCACTTAGGGTCTGCTCGGAAGCAGCCAAGTAGATGAAGAGGGTTTCCCTCGGAACGGGTTTGCTGAGCAGAGGAGGGTTCACCAAGTAGGCCTTTAGTTGGTTGAATGACTCCTGTTGTGGTTGGCCCCATTCGAAACCCTTGGCCCCCCTGAGAGCCTTGAAGAAGGGGAGGCACTTTTCCCCAGACTTTGACAGGAACCGGCCAATAGCGGTGAGCCGACCCGTAAGCTTCTGCACCTCTTTGACCCGAACGGCATGACTCTATAGCAGTAGAGGCCCTGGTCGGTAATGAAGGAGGTCTTCGGAATGTCCGGGGGAAACATTCGGATCTGATTATAGCCGGAGAAGGCGTCCATGAAGCTGAGGAGCTCATGGCCCGAGGTGTCGTCAATGAGGGTGTCGATATTTGGGAGAGGGAATGGATCCTTCGGACACGCCTTATTCAGGTCGGTGAAGTCGATGCATATCCTCCAAGAACCATTGGACTTCTTGACCATTACAACATTGGAGAGCCACTCGGGGTAGTTCACCTCCTGTATGAACCGAGCCTTTAAGAGTTTATCCACCTCCTCCTTGATGGCCTGCTGTCGCTCGGGAGTGAATTTTTGCCTCTTCTGCTGAACCGGTTTGCACCCCGGTTCGACACTTAGGCGGTGGACTAGCAGCTCTTCTGAAATCCCGGGCATATCCGCGGCTGACCAAGCAAACAGGTCGCGGTTATCCCGGATGCATTGCACCAAGTCGGAACAAAGTGCAGTCGGCAAGGACTTGCTGATGAGGAACTTTCGACTCGGGTCCTCGTCCGAAAAGAGTACTTCTTCCAATTCGTCCACCGGCTCGGACGTGGGTCGGACATTTGGCTCGGGAATCTCTAGGGTCTCGAGGGAGAGTACCGGACCCCTCGTGGAAGTCATGTAGCACTTCCGAGCCGTCTCTTGGCTGCCCCTGACTTCTCCCACTCCCGACCGAGTGGGGAACTTCATTTTAAGGTGGTACGCTGAAGGGACAGCTTCTAGGGCAGCTAGGCCGGGTCGGCCTAGGATGACATTATATGCGGCCGGGACGTCGACGACCATAAAGTCCATCGGCTCGGTCCAGGTGGTAGGGGTCTTCCCAGCAGTTATGTCCAGGGTTATAACCCCTTCGACAGTTACTGGTACCCCCATGAACCCATGGAGCGTATAACCGGCCGGCTTGAGACGGTCCCGGGACAGCTGCAGCCCTCGGAAAGTAGAGAGGAAGAGGATGTTTACTGAGCTCCCATTGTCCACCAGGACCCTCTGCACCTTGAAGTTTGCCATGCGAAGGTCGATGACGAGGGCATCGCAGTGGGGAGTTCGGACCCCCACGAGGTCTTCATCGGAGAAAGTCACTGGGACGCCAAGGCCCTTGGGGGGAGGGGTGCTGTGAACTGAGTTGACCTCTCGGACGAAGGCCTTCCAAGAGGAGTTGGAGGAGCCCGCCATGGGGCCTCCGTGGATGAGATGCAGAACTCGTTCTTCCTCGAACTCGGGGGTCTCATCGCGCCGCTCAGAGCGCTTGTTAGCCCCCCGAGGCAGAGGAGTGTTGCGATCCGCCCAATCGTTTGCCTTTACAAATTTGGCCAACTGCCCCCTCTGGATGAGGGCCTCTATCTCATTTTTCAACGCCCGGCAGTCGTTGGTGTCATGGTCGTGGTCCCGGTGGTAACGACATCATTTTTCCTTTGTTCCTCCTCTTGGCCGGGGTGTTCATCCTCGGAGCCGGAGGTATGACCCCCTTCTTCTCCACTTCCATCAGGATGGTGGAGACATTGGTGGTGAGGGGAGTGAACTTCTCGAACCTAGGGGGAGGACGGTGCTGACCACCGTTGTCCTTCTGCATCTTCTTGGACCCCTCCTCCTCTGTCGCCTTCCTCTTCGATCCGGAGGCCGATCCTCCGAAATTCGGGAGGCACTCGGCCTCTTCCGCCTGAATGTACTTCTCGCACCTTTGGAGAAGATCGGCGAAGTTGTGCGGGGGCTTCTTGGCGAGGGACGACCGGAGGTTGGAGTTGAGGACGTTCGACTGGAACGCAACGGTCGCCACGGACTGGTCGAGGGTGGCTATTGACCTGACCTCCGCGGTAAATCTCCTCACATAATCCCTCAGCTTCTCTCCCCTTTCCTGTCGGAGGTGGAGTAGGGAGAGGCTAGTCTTCTCCGTTCGCCTGCTACTCACAAAGTGAGTTATAAAGAGCGTCTCAAACTGCTCGAACGAGAAGATAGAGGAGGGAGCGAGCCTAGAGTACCATTCCCGTGCCGACCCCTTGAGGGTGGCGGGAAAGGTCTTGCAGAGCATGGCGTCGGAAGCTTGATGGATCAGCATTAAGGTCTTGAAGCTTTCGACGTGATCAACTGGGTCGGACTCCCCTGAGTACGTTTCAAACTGCGGAGGTTTGAAACCCCTCGGTATGGGGGCCTCCATGATTGTTCGAGAGAAGGGGGGGTCTGTTGGGACGGACGGTCCCTGCCCTCGACTCCTCCTCTTTGTCCATGCGACCGATGCGCCTCTCCACCTCGTGGAGACGACGGTAGAGGGCATCGTCCCTCTGCTGATAATCAAACGATCCCCTGGACTCTTCTTCATAGGAAGGGGAGCGGGGACTGCGGCGTCGATAGTCCTGGGATCGGTGAGGACTATAGGGATGCTGCTGGCGACTGGGAGCTGGGAGAGGACTTCTGGATCGGTGGCGAGGACTTGGAACCCGTGGGGGTGTTGGAACCCTCTGGGCATTATGGTTGTTAGGGCGAAGGTTGAGGGCCTGCAACACGGTCTCCTGGAATTTTAGGAACTCGGCACGAGTGATAGGTGCCTCATTGTTCCTCGGATGATGCCGATCCACGAGAGAATGTGGCCTTCTCCTACGGCGCTCAGGAGATTCCGCCCGGCCCCTTCGGTCCGGAGACCTCCTACCGTCTCTTCGGTGAGGAGATCGCTCACCATGATGCTGGCGGGAGGCTCCCTCTCGGGCTCGCCTCTCATCTAGGTGGTTGCGAAGGTCCTCTTCCTTTTGCCGATTCAGGACGGTGTTGCGGAGATCGGAGGCTCGGGGGTGATGGGAAGCCATGGAGTCCGAGGAGGCATTGTGAATTGAGACGTGGTCTGGATGGAGTGGTTGCTTCTGCCTCCGCTGGTTCTGACCAGCAGGACCATTTGGGGGTTGTTGGTTCGGAAGAGGAGGCTGGCCCTGTTGGGTCGGGGGAGGAAGATGTTCGGGCTGCGGAGCAGGATGGACAGGGACCTCCTCTGGCTGATCGGCGGGGTTGGGCCCGCGGTTGGACCCCCTAGACCTGACCTTTTTGGGAGGCATGGTTGGAGAGGGCCTGGAGAAGGGCTAGTTGACAAGGAAGAGGCGGAGGCTGTTCGTGTGGTTTTCCCACAGACGGCGCCAATCTGTTGCCGCTGATTTCGGTGTGGGGGTAAACAGATGAGATTTGTGAGTTCGAGAAAAACCTGAACAGCGGATCCAAGCCTTCTGATTCCCGCCGCTACCTGCAAGGAAGTGCGATACACCGGGGTTAATTCCGGCGACGCACCCTCCGACGCTCTTGTCAGTAATCAGTGGTGATTAAGAAAGAGCTTTAAGGTGGAAAAAGAGTGATTACCTGGTCACAGTGGTAGGGGGAGGTATTTATAGTCGCCATGGGAGTGATTAGGGGCCTGATTCCCTGTGTAACTGTCAGGAGTAAAATCCTCACAGTCTGTTTAGGAAAGCAATTCCTGATTCCCGGTGAGAGCAAATCAGGCCCGTTGACTTGGTCAAATCAGTGGCCCTGATTTGTCTCTTGTTGGTCTGGGTTCGCCTCGGGTCGGGACTCGTACCCAATTGGAGTGGATCCATTTGTGGGTTATTGGATCTGTGAGAAGGAGATCCAGTAACCGTTTCGGGCCTATTTGTATGTGAAATTACCGTTTTACCCCCGAGCTTCAAGATTCGCCCCCAATCTGGATGGTTCCGATTTAACCCCATTTTTAGCCATATCACGTACCATGTTCCCTTACTCTCTTCTTTTCACTACTTGCTGTCCATACTTGCTCTAAGGACAAATTATTCTTTCTTTTTAGATGAACAAGTACATGTGCACAAGTAGAATTACCAGAAGGCATTGGTGAGTAGTTCTTCTACGATTGGAGCAGGAGCTTGCCAGAAGGTATTTGTTGTTTATTTCCAGTTGTTGGTTATTAAATTGGACTATTGCATGTTTAGCCTAAATATTTGTTTATGTGATTATGTATTTCTGCGTGGTTATGATTATTTCTTTTCATATTGTTGAGTTATGACTGGTACAGCTTATGGATGATATGAGCTGGCGTACTTATATCATTCGCTGGATCTAAGTTACGTGCCTGTGTTCCCATATTCTGGGAAGCGGCGCGTGACGGGTTTTTAGTGGTATCAGAGCCAGGTTAGGCTGTAACTATGTTGGAATTTAGCTGGGTTTAGCTAATGCGTTAGTCAAGTTTGGATCTAGCCAGTCTAACTCAATAATATGCGGACCACGTCAATCACATGAACATGTAATAAGCAACATATAATCTTGATACTCCTCTCATTTGGTTCCTCTTTTGATCCCTTTACATTCAGTTCCTTCATTTCTTAATTGTTTCGTCCCTTCCATTCATTCACATTCATTGATTCCTTATTAGGTATAATTTTATTCTTTTGTGCCCATATTCCTTTAATTCTGGAATTGTCGATTCTCTTCTTCCCGTTTGGTTCGTCGACCGGCATCGGTGGATCTTCAACGACATGTTAGCGGCTTCTTTAATTCCTACATTACTGTATATTTTTATGATATATTTATTGTGTAAATTTGCTACGCAGCATGTTTATTTTCTCATTCACACTTGCATTGTGCTTATGCATGTATTTTATTCCGTTTCTCTCCCTACTTTTATAAATTATTTTCACTACTACTATTTTGTACTATTGTGTTTGATATTTATAATCTATACATCTATTTTGATATTCCATTGTGTGACTTTCAACTCTATTTCTTACCTTTCTACTATTTATATATCACGAATTTCAAAACAAAACATCATACTTAAATTAAATGTCCCATATCCCTATGCATATGCAAGGTTACATCTTCCATTTCACCATTTTGGTGCAACCTGATGTCGAGATGGTAAATATGTAACTCGATGTCAATGGAGGCAAATTGCAACTGGATGTCGGGGAGGCAAAATGTGCAACCGAATATCCAGACGGCATCCTGCAACCTGATGTCGTGAAGGCAAACATGCAACTTGATGTTAAAGAGGCAATATTTACTACCTATTTGCTAATTGATATTTCAAGACTCTTTACTTATATAATGAAACTAATGGTAAACAAATATTTTCTTTATGACATTTTGTTTATACAATTACACGTTATGTTTCCATACAATTTGAACTAGTATAGTTGATTTTACTCTATTTTGTGTTTACAAATTTTCTTTTTACATTTATGTTAAGATTGAGTACATCAACTATGGTCTAAGTTTTCGTTCTTTTGTGAATTACTATTTATTGCCACCGTTTTTCAGTTCTTTAACATTTTAGATTTTTCACTTAGTTTTGTTTTCATGTCCTAATTAATGATTTGACGCTTACTTTTGTAATATTTAAGAACTCCTTTTAAGTCTTCTTGCATATATACATTTTGGTCTATTTTGCTCGTTACCCTTTAATGTATTTTTGAGTATTGATTATATGTCAACATTCACTAATTATTATATGTGTTTTACATTCATTGTTATTAATATTTCTTTACTTAGCTAAATTTGTTCGTATTTCTATGTATCTGACTGGTTATTTTCCCAAAACTATTTTTTTTTATATAACCTCTAAAGTTGCATTCCTTTGTTGTTTGTATGGTTATCAACCTTTTTATATTTGGATTTTATCTCTCACTTTTGACTTCTTATTCTATGTGAATAGTCTTCCTATTTTCTTACGATTGCGGATTAATGGTGTATTTTGACTTCACTTTCCATTTATAATTGATCGACTATATATATCCCTGTTTGATTTATTTATAGAGTTGATAAGCCAAATCCTTATTTTTGTTTTATAATTTTATTATTACTACTATTATTATTATTGCTATGGTTTTCGTTATTATTATTGGTATCATTATTATTATTGATATTACCATGCCTATTATTATTATTGTTTTTGGACTTTGATCTTGTTTCATACTTCTTAATGTACCATGTTCCCTTACTCTCTGCTTTTCACTACTTGTTGTCCGTACTTGCTCTAAGGACAAATTATTCTTTCTTTTTAGATGAACAAGTATAGGCGCATAAGGAGAATTACCAGAAGGCATTGGTAAGTAGTTCTTCTACGATTGGAGCAGGAGCTTGCCAGAAGGTATTTGTTGTTTATTTCCAGTTGTTGGTTATTAAATTGGACTATTGCATGTTTAGTCTAAGTATTTGTTTATGTGATGATGTATTTCAGCGTGGTTATGATTATTTCTTTTCATATTGTTGAGTTAAGACTGGTACAGCTTATGGATGGTATGAGTTGGCGTACTTATATCATTTGCTGGGCTTCAGTTACGTGTCTGTGTTCCCGTATTCTGGGAAGCGGGGCGTGACACTCCTTCTCTAATGAACGCTTGATTGAAGAGATATGCATCCCATACTACACATTCCCTAATCAAACGACGTACATTAGGTGATGGGGTTCGATCTCCCGCCATGCATCCTACTCTTGTGCTCTCTCCTATTTCTGACGTTCTAGCGATGAAGAGGTTGCAATCGTACAGTTCACTCCCATTGCTGCAATTGGTAGTGGTTTCTATACCTCGTTCGTTTTCCACTATGCCCAGTGTTGCAGTTGGATGGTTCACTCCCACCGCTACAGTTAGTAATGTGGTGTGGCAGTAAGTTTGCCTTCCCGGACCTTATCAAAAGTTGTTGTACGGACATAAAAGGCACTCCATGGTACCCCCATTCACTGAAGACATTCGAGTTTTACTCATCGAGTCTCCTCTAAGTCCCCTGCCCGCATTGAGCAACATAGAACTTGGCAGATTATCACTCCCCACTTTCGATTATATGGAAACACAGGCACGTAACTGAGGCCCAGCGAATGATATGAGTATGTCAACTCATATCATCCATAAGCTGTACAATACCACTAAGCTCAACAATATAATAATAATCACAGAAACAAGAATATAATGTAATAACTAATATCTGAGATACAAGAACTTACAATATATTCTAGAATATACACACAGTGAACAGTCCATCAAGTTCCTTCAGTATCCCATCGCTGTATATGTATAAAATTAACTCAAAAGAAAGATAGATGGAACCCGTTAGAGCAAGTTATGGACCACAAGTAGTACAAGCAAAATGGGAATAAGAATAAGGATATAACAGGGAACAAGGAATCATGCAACGGGAACATGCCATTTAACAGAAATCATGCAAACGTGTAGACAGAAATCATGTAAACTTGTAAACTTGTAAACAAAAATCATGTAACTTGAAACAGGATTCATGCATGTGCTTAGTGTTAATCTTAAGTCTATCAATCTTTTATCAGTTCTAACTAATGCACGCAATCCTGTGTCCAATACCACAGGCTCGGATGCATACAAACAAGTGAACATTTAGATTATAGTGGTGAATTCTATAGATCGTGTACTCGGGTCTTCTCATGACTATAAAACTTGGTCGGTAAACTTGGACAGTAACTTGGTCGGAAACTTGATCGATAATGTAACGCCCCGAGTTCCCAACACAGGAAACTCGAGACACAAGCCAGAATCGTCCTTCAAATGAGTCCAAACACAGTAAAAACACAGAAAATTTGAAACTTTTATTGCCACCAAAAATGTTATTACAAGTACAAATTGTACAACAAAGAATTACATCATGAATTACATCCCAAAAATTTACTGTACAACATTACAATCTCACAATGTACAATAGTTAGAAGACTCTGCAATATGCTGGACAACAACTTCCACTAAATGCTTCCCACAGCTCGAGTTTCCTGCTCCAAGATCATTCATCCTGCAACTAAATAGACTGTGGGCACGTCAGTTGAATGCAAATGACGCAATGCTTGATAAAACCAGCGGCTCCCCAAAACTCAACAACCAAAATTGATGCAAAAGGAAAATGTGTAGACAATCACAGGTGTTAGTGTATGCCATGCCCTAGCGTCTAATGCATAATTCACAATGCAAAGATGCACTTACTCTAATGCAATTCATTTGGAAACGTATGCATCCCATACTACATACTTCTCCAAAACACAACTTCAATGGAAACGTATACATCCCATACTACATACTTCCCATGGAGTTTGCTTTCTTCTGATTATAGGGTTCGATCTCTTGCGATGCATCCTACTCTTGTACTATTTCCCATTCCTGACATTCACCTAGTGGTTGTTGAGGTTGCATTTGGTCGGTTTACATCCGCCATTGCAGTCGGTAGTAGTGTCCCCTATTTTCCACTACACCCAATTCCCGGCAGTTCCACTGCTCCGGACCTCGCCCAAAAGTTGTTCACGAGCATACAGGTGGCCCTGCTAAATCCCCGCTCACCAAGAAGCATAGATTTCTGACTCCCCCTTGGAGAGTCTTACTCTAGCTCCCTGCCCGTACTAACAACATATAACTTGACAGATTCGTAAGGTCCATTCCCTACTTCTCACAGAAGCACCTCCCATTCTTACCACTAGATCCCAGAAATAAACAGACGAGACTACGTCGCCCATCCTCCATACCGGCGAGACGGTGCTGCACATGTCCCCTTGACAGGCAATTACAACCACCCGACTAGTGCATATCATATCACTACATAAGACTGCTCTTAGGATACTACTGCACATCAATCCTAACTTAGAACTGAAAAAGCAACTACTGATCTAAAATGCAGAGATATAGATTACCATTCGATTACTAGCTAGTAAAAACCCAGGGATCAACCCAAACAACAAACCCTAGGGAAACCAGCACGGCCCCTTGACCAGGCTCAAGAGTTTGCCCAACTTGGCCCAAACTTGACCCAGCGATATTCGACCTCCGTCGATTGCCAGACTTCCTCTTGCTTGGATTTCATCTCCGTCTCCTGCCCACGATCAATCCCTCCTGGGTTTGTGATCCGCCGACGCCCGAAGACTGTCTTCATCCATAGCACTTGAGGTAAGAAAGTTACTACCCTAGACCATCAACAAGCTAATACATAGCCAAACACAACTCAATTCAGTGGACATCACAAGTCTAAACAAACATGATCAATTCATAACTCACAAGCTAATCAACAGCTATCCAACTCCAATTATGGCCTTAACATTACACAGTAGCTCGACCTAACCCTAGTACACTACCATGCCCAAGGATACCAACGTTAAACAAACTATGGCCAAACTAAGCAGCGAACTGACCACCATAAATCACCACCCCGCCTTCCACGCTTGGAGTTGATTATGACCTCGTCCCGACCAACATTGCTCCCGTTAAATAATTTCACTACATGGTCTCTTGACCAAGTGGTAGCACTAATAACAATGGACATCCCTCCGTGTACGACGAGTACGACGGTGCACGAGTCGTCTCATCCAACACGTTCAAGGCGACCCGGCTACCAACTACCTAAAAGATTGAGTAGTAACGATAGCCCCCCTAGGGTAAAATCTATTACCCGGAGCAACAACAAGCAACACACACACCGGGGTAGGAAGAACCACCCAAAAAAAAAACACATCATAAACTATCCTAACTTTAAGCAAGCTAAAAAGTTAGAACAACAAGCAAATTACCCCCAAACAACCACATGACAAAAAAAGCTATTCCATTCATAAAATATACTAATGCATACAAACACAACTCCAATATAGTCATCACGATCCCAATGTTGGAATAAACACCTTTCTAAGGTCGGTTTCAAAGACCTAGTATGATGAAACACACACATTTAATCAAAACAACTACTTAGTCATCCAACATAGACTTGGTGTTGTTTGCGAAAATTACCAAAAGTCACACACTCGATGAAAATCAAAGTTCTTAAGAGTTTTTGGAAAGATCATCAAGTCCACTACAACATCTCAGTTGAAAACTTTCTCAAATTAATTCATTTTAGAGAAGAAAAATGGTTATTTCTGATGTGCATGCAAAACCTCCAGATTTGATAAAACTATCGACCCGGTACACAATAAAACTCTATAAAGATAACAAACGATCTCAATACATTATAATATTTTGTAGAATTGCTTTAGACACATAGGAGCAATACATATACAAAATTTAGCCTAGAAATCTAAGTATACAAAAAGTTATGACTATTTAAATATGAGGTAAAATTTTCAACAGAAGCTACACCGTTCCTTAACAACTGTAAGAAAAGATATTTAAAATAAATAACAATCCTTGTTCAAAAATTACGAACCTTGGTAGAATGATTATGGACACATAGAAGAACCTCACATAAAACTTTCAGATCAAGACTCCAAGTATTTAGAGAGTTATACTAATTGGTTCAAGCAGCATCCGCGCTGTTTCTCAACCACAGCGAGATTTTGCATTTTTTTAAAATACCGAACATTCTCCAAAAATTATAAAATTTGGGGGATTTGATAAGGACATGTAATAAAACATACTGTAAAAATTTCAACACTAAAATCATGGTAAAAAGATAGTTATTATTTTTATAAGTCAAACATCTTAAAATTCAACCTAGCATAAATTCTATCCCCCAAACAGCAAGAAATGGAACTTATTAAAATATTATATCACATCAAAAATTAATGAAATTTGGTGGAGTTGTTTTTAACATGTAAAAGAGTCTCAAGTAAAAATCTCAACTCAAGATTCATAGTTATTATGGAGATATAAATTTTACAAGTCGACATGTTAGATTTCGCAGACAGCAGCTTTTCGTTTTTTCAAAACATCAACTTGATAGATTTTGTAATAATATCTGTGGTGGGGTAAAAATGGCTTGGGGCCCAACCAGGGCCCAATACGACTCTCACTCAAAAGATAATAAAAACAGCAATCTCGCTCGGCTTCGAGCCACTAAAGGGTCGGCGCCGAGCCTCAAGTACACCCCCACAGAACTAGTCTCCTCGTATCCAACGAACCTCAATGGTCCTCGGCCTCCGATCCGTGACAGCCCCACGGGCCGTCCCCCCATCCTGGCGAAGCATGAGGATGACCTGGCACAGCCTAGGCCCTCCGATACTCCCAGAGGCACAGGAGACCCATGATCAGCCATGTCAGCTCCCAATACCACCTAGGGTTTTGCCACGTCAGCCCTATACCACTCCTGGTATTGCCACGTCTGCCCTAAACCCCCTGGGCCTTCTGCCACGTCAGGCCCATGGGCTTTCGGATTCAGAACCAGCCCCCAAGCGGATCCAAACCCGGTTGGAATTCTCTATAAATACTAGACCCTCACCCACCTTTTGAGGTAACCAATCTTTTGCCACTTAAATTCACCTAGTTATTGCTACTCTCTCACAGAGACTAACTAGATCGTCGGAGGGTCCGCCACTGGGATAAACCCCGGTGTTTCAGGACCGTCTGCAGGTACACAAGACCTCGAATCCGAACCCTCTGATCCGAGCCCAGACATCCGCCTCATTCCGAGCCCATCGCAGGTTCCGCCCGGTCATCCGAGGGTCGACTGACAAGCAGCATTCTCCTTCAATACAAATCGAGTCCGAACTCACACATGGTGCATCCACACGTCTCCCAGAAATAAACCGCATCAGGTTGGCGCCGTCTGTGGGAACACTGCTTCAGAAGCCGACCCGAGCCCGACCATCAAGGGACCTCGACAGTCGAACTCTCATGGCCTCCAAGGGAAAGGGGGCTGCTTCCTCCGTCAACCGACGGGACTCGCCCCCACCAACTGCTAACGCCGGGCCACGCATTTCAAAGCACAGGGCTCCCCATCAGGAGTCCCAAAGGAGCGTCACCCGTCAAGTCCAGCCCGACCTACGAGGGATAATCGTCAACCGGAAGATTCCCCGCAGCAGGGGAAGGGCCGCTTCCAACCCGGCCCCGAACCATCCAAGACCGCCGCCCGAGGGACGGAGGCCAGCGCTCAGCCGCATCGGAAGGCAACCTTCGGACCGACCAAACAGGGTCGAGGGAGCCCCCGTCACTCACAAGGAGTTCCAGGACTTCCGAAGAGAAATTCTTGGGGCTCTCCGACGGGCCCCCAGGGAGGAAACCCTCCATTCCCAAACCGGGTCGGACACCGAGGCTAGCGTGTCCCGCCCGTCAACAATCCAGCCAGAGGACGATGGCATACTCCTAAGGCGCCTCCAAGAAATGGAGGATCGCCTCGACCACATAGGAGACGGCGGCCAACGAGCGGCTCAGGGGTACGGACCTGTCCGTCCTCCCTTCTCCGCCCCCATCCTCCAAGCGAAAATACCCAGGAATTTCCGACCACTTCAATTCGAGACCTACGACGGTGAGGGAGATCCTGCTAATCACATGGAGGGTTTCAAAACCCTCATGATGATTCACAGCGCCTCGGATCCCCTGCTGTGCCGAGCCTTCCCTGCCACCCTTCGGGGTCCGGCTCCAGAATGGTTCTCGAAGCTCACCCCCGGCTCCATTTACTTCTTCGACCAACTAGAGGGCAATTTTCTTGCCCACTTTGTCACCAGCCGGAAGGCCGAACGGACCAGTGCCTCTTTACTTGGGCTCAGACAGATAGAGGGGGAGTCACTCAGAGTGTTCGTCCGGAAGTTTACCGCAGAGGCAAGGTCGGTCTCCTCCCTTGATCCTGGCGTCGCCTCCGCGGCATTTCGGCACAATGTCCGTCATGAACAGCTGAAGGCTTCTCTGGCGAAGAAACCCCTCGTCGACTTTCCCGACCTCCTCAACAGGGTCAGAAATACATTAGGGCAGAAGAGGCCCTTAACCCCAAAGATACCAGGGAGGCCACCGGGAAGGGAAAGCGGAAGGTCGAAGAAGTCGAACCATTAAAGAAAGCTCCGAGGGACGCGAAGGCCATGAAGAAGGTCCCGCCGGTCCCCCGCTTCGAGAGGTACACTCCCTTGACGCATAACGTATCCGCCATCCTCTTAGAAATCGAAGACAAAGGCATTGTCCGACTACCTCCCCGCTCTAATAACAACAAGAATCGAGATCAGCGCTTCTACTGCCGCTTCCACAGAGATCACGGGCACGAAACCGACCAATGCCGGGCCCTGAAAGACGAAATTGAGGAACTCATCTCCAGAGGGTACCTCCGAGAATTTACCCAAGAAGGCACACGGGATCGGCGAGATGCTAAGAACCGGAGGCTCTCGCCTCCGAACCCTACTTCGAACTGCATCCAGGGTCGGGATTCCGAGTCCGAGGGAGCCGCAGATACGCCATTCATCTTGCACTGTGTCCACGGAGGGCCAATGGGAGGAGAATCAAATACTTCCCGAAAAGCCTTCATCAGAGAGGTGAATGCTGTCCAAGACAACCCCTCGCCCAAGCTACAACCGATGCCGATCTCCTTCTCAGGAGAGGACCTCGAAGGCGTTCGCCTACCCCACTGCGATGCCCTCGTCATTAGTCTCCACATGGCTAATTGTGAAGTTCGCCGAATCCTCGTCGACAACGGCAGCTCGGTTAATATTCTTTTCCTCGAAGCCTTCGAGAATCTCAAGTTGCCTAGAGGCAAACTCAAGCCGGCCGGATACACCTTGCATGGGTTCTCCGGCATCCCTGTTGTGATAGAAGGGATTGTTACCCTCGACGTTACCGCAGGATCGGCTCCTGTCAAGAGGACCGAGTCCATGGACTTCATGGTAGTCAACGTCAAGGCAGCTTACAACGCCATACTCGGCCGATCTGGACTATGCTCCCTCCAA
Source organism: Hemerocallis citrina (assembly GCA_017893485.1). Lineage (NCBI taxonomy): Eukaryota > Viridiplantae > Streptophyta > Magnoliopsida > Asparagales > Asphodelaceae > Hemerocallis > Hemerocallis citrina. The sequence continues at coordinate 28,004,154 of CM030368.1, forward strand.
GCGGTGCCTTCGGCTTACCATCTGAAACTTAAATTTCCCACCCCGCAAGGAGTCGGCATCGTCCGAGGCAACCAAGAAGCAGCGCGATCGTGCTACATGACCACCGTCGGGGGAGGAGTGTTCCCCCTCGATGCCGTCGAACTCGAACCTGGGAGGGACGGCCCTGCTCCCAAACCTGTCATCGAGCTGGAGGAGGTCCCAGTCGACGCCAAGCACCTAATGAAGCTCCTTGAGGGACGAACATAGGTTCTAGCCTGGCTAAATGTAAATATGTTTTTGTGTAAGCACTCATGTGTAAAGGGCCGTCTTAGCGGCCCTCCCTATCTTATACGAAAGAAAATCTCTTTTTGTCAAACTCCAAACGCCTCGGCAGATCCGACCTAACGCCGGACAATGGGATCGGCACCTGAGTCCTCACTCCGATATCGTCCCCAGCGCCTCGGTAGGTTCAACCCAAATCCAGACCAGGAACTCTTCCTAAGGCCCCACTTCGATCCCTCGCGGATCGGCAAAGCCGAACCTCGCCTCCGCCATCATTCGCTACACCACTGGCTGGAGCAAAGAAGGAAAAGAATTCTTTATTCAAACCCTTTTATTCTGTTCTGAAAAAACAAACAAAGACCGTTACAGGACCACTCCACTCATCTCAAACTAGAGGAAGTCGTCATCTTAGGGCCCCTCGGGTCCGACGAAGGGCGGGATTACTCCGACCGAGCAACTAGGAGCCCTCTCCTCGTTATGATGGTCCTTAGGCTCAGCCACGTTCGACACCCCAGCCACGGAGCTCTGGGCGTCATCCGGTCGCATACGCTGCAACAGCAGCAGCGCAGAGGGAACCCCCTCCGCTTGCCGACCCACTAAGGAAGATGTCGAGACACCCAGCCTCGTCTTGTAACGGTGTATCTCCATCTCCTTCTCCACAATTACATCGCAAAGTAACCTCTCAGAAGAGGGCCTCTACACCGAGGCACTCGACATGGCCTGTCCAAAGCTTGCACCGCCGAGTTCCCAATCCCCCATCGCCCTCCTCAGCCGGCTCGCCTCCTCACGTAAGGCTTCAGACTTATCCCGATAATAGTTAAAGGCCGCATCGGTGTCACGAGCCCCCCTTCGACAACGAACCAACGCGGCCTCCAGAGCCTCAACTTTGTTCCGGAGCCACGCCACGTCGGAACGACGGGGGTCCACCTCGAGAAGGGGAGCCACAACCTACAAGAGAACCAGCCAACTCAACACACATACGCACAAAGGTTCGAAAATATCCGAGGTCAAAACACTTGGCCGGTCAAAAATCTTTTTCTATAAATTTAGTTGCTTCTTACAAAAAAAGGGGGGGCGGTGGCCAGTCTGCGGGAGGCAAATACAATCGAGAGAGGGAAAAAGAAAGACAAAATTATACAACTTATTTTCCCACCTCAGCGTCGACAGACGGGTTCACAGGGGGGTCGGCCGGCGGGTCGAGAGCGGGCCCTTCTTCGCCAGGAGTCTTCGGTGTCCCCTCGATCTCCATGTCGTACTCAAAATTGGACAGATCGACGGTCGGGTAGAAATGCCTCACGTGACTGAGGGCCTTCGCATAACATTCGTCCTGGGCCTTGATCACCATCATCTGACCCGCATTCGTCAACTCCTCCCTCTCCTTGGCGAACTTCTTGTTCAAGGAGGCCACCTTCTTCCCCCACTCCGCATCCTTGGCCTCGAGCTCGAGCTTCATCTGCTGCTCCCTCTTGTGCGAGCCCTCGAGCTCGATCCGCATCTCCTTCATCTCCCGCTCGCTCTTATCCGCCCGAGCTCGCTCTTGTGCCAGGGACGCCTCGTAGAGGTTCTTTATGTTGGCCCCCTGCACACAAGTCTGCGACCGACAAGCGCAGATAAGGAAAAGACTTCTGCAGAAAAAACAAAGGGGATAGGGGCAACGAGATTACCAGCACGGTGGCCTGCGCCAGGCGCGTAAACGCCACCTCCACGGGCTCGCTCTCCATCGCCTTACGGTCGCGAGGGGTTGCCAACTTCTCCACCACCTCAACGGCCTGGACCTCCCCGGTCAGACAGTCCCCCATCTGAACCGACCAGTCCGGTGCCCACCGTTGCCGCAGCATCTCCACCACCGGATCCTCTTCTTCGACCTCGACCAAGGGACCTTTTCCCTTGTCAAGAGCGGAGGCCCCCGCTTGGCCCCGGCCCCTCGAAGTAGCCACCCCCTTGCTCGTCTCCGAGCGAATCCTCGTGGTCCTCGGCTCGAGCAGGGCCTCCGAGATGACTAGGGACGACTCCCTCGGCCTCTTCATCACCTCCCCCTTCTTCTCGGCCTTTTCCTTCTTCAGGGCGAGCCTCTTTGCCTTGATCAATGCTTCACCCATGTCTGCAGAAAAGTCCATTAAGAGCAATGAGCAAGAAAGTACGAAAAGATCGAAAGAAAAGAAACAACTACATACACAGAACGGCTGGGCTCAGTCCAACGCTCGCCAGGTGGGCCTCCGTCACCTTCGTCCAATCGATACTAGGTGACAGACGAAGGCGCTTGACAAACCCCCACTCCTCGGCCGTCAAATCCCTCGGCCTCGGCGGTTGATAACTCGGCTTGGAGTGATTCCACCGAGTGGGAATGTCCCAGGGCTCTTCACTCCGGATCACCAGATATTTTTTCTTCCAATCCTTGATGGAGTCCGGGTGGCTGTGAACGACCTTCCCCTTACTCCGGGGCGAGATGTAGTAAACACCCTCAGCCGCCGAGCTGATCATCAACATCGCTCGGAACACATTCAGCCGCAGGGGTACCTTCTGTTCCTCGCACATCAGTACAAAGCAGATAATCTGCTTCCAAGAGTTCGGCCCGTACTGCATCGGCACCAAGGAGGCCCAGTTCAGCACATCCTGAACAAACGGGTGGACTGGCAGCCTCAGTCCGGAGATGAAGGCTTCCACTAGGAAGACGCAATACCAAGCAGAAAGGGGATCAGTGGGGCGCAGAGTAGAGCTCGGCAACAACAATTCGTAGCCGGGCCCTATGTGGTACGCCATCTGCAAAACCTCCAAGTCCCCACCCTCCAAGACGGTCGGGATTGCATCCATCATCACCCTCTTCCGACTCGGCGAAGAAGGCTGCACGCCGAAGAGCTCCTTGTCAGAGAGGTCGTCGGGATAATGACGAAAAAGCGGGCGAACCTGTCATCAAATTGCGGTGAACAGGCGCCTGGCTCGAACCACCAGTCCTCGACCCTGCCTTCCTCGGATCCCTCTTCCTCTTCTTGGCTCGCTCCGACGAGGGGGTAGATAATGGCCCCAGACCAGTCGGCATGGAACTCGAACCCGCACCCTGAACCGTGGATCTCCTTACTAAGTCGTCCTCGCCTCCCTCCTCCTCGGAAGACAACTCCAGAACATGGACACCGTCCGAACCATCACTTACTTTCTCCGACTCGCTACTCTCCACCACGAAGGGATGTCGGGAGCGTAACGGCCTCACCTTGTGTACCACCTCCCCCTCACCTACTGGTTCCTCCCACGAAACTGAATCGGAAGGCTCCACAGCATGTACTAACTCCTCCTCAAGCACGGGCTCCTCCCACGACGTCGATTTGGAGGGAGGTTTCACTTTCCCCCTAGACGTCGATGCGGACGAACCAGACTGAGCCCTATCCATCTGTGCCTAAACTAAACAGACTTACCAACTAACCTGGAGTCGCTTCGGAAGGACGAGCCTAGTACAGCAAACTGCAGGGACGAGCGGTGAAGGGTTGGAAGATTTTTTGAGAAAGAAAGCAGCAAGAAAGAAGTGGGCGGGAGGGGGAGAGGGGGGAATACTTATAGAGGATAAAAAACGACTCCTCGATTTTTGCAATTACTGTTCACCGGTTGACGTGCAACTGCCACCTGGAAAATTGCGCCACGTCCTCAAAACGTGCACTGCTGACGTCATCAGGTGCCAGGCTGGCAGCCAGACGCAGGGGTTGGTTTGGATGGAGTATTCGGCGGAGAAAACATTTTACTTAAGATTTAAGGTGCCATCCTTCGACAGACACCCCGAGCTCCAGCGCTCGGTCGGTTCCCCTCTCACCCGTGAGCAGCTCGGTGCTTACAGCCTCGGCAGCCGAAACCCCAAACTGTTCGAGGGTGGGACGGAAACCACCATCACCTGGAGCCCTATCGGAAGACAGATTGGCCAACCTCCAATCGGAGACGACCCCTCTATCGGAGGCTCTTTAGCCCCCAAGTCCGGAATACGGTTGGTGCCCCTCCCGTCCGGATCTCTCTCGGGCCAAACAACCGTGTCAGGGTCGTCTGACCCGAAAAAGGATCCAGACGGCAGAGCCACCACCAATCCGAGGCTCCTTATCTACCGGTCCGGATTTCGGTCGTTATCCCTCTCGCCCTGATCTCCCCTGGATCTGGCTACCGTATTAGAGCCATCAGATCCAAGAGAAGATCCGGGCGGCAGAGTAACCACCTCTCCGACACGACCGGGGGTAAAATTCTGCAAGAGACAGACGTCCGCCGGAGCAGACACCTCTAATGGCCAATGGACCACCCTTGCTGTGATCAACCCACTGTGGAGGGAGGGGTACTTATAGCCTCCCCCATAGGCCGGCCTTTATGACATGGGGAAAGCCAAACGACGGAAACCCATGCGCCCTACATTTATTAGGTGGCGCATTTAAGGCCCCTAGAAAATTGGAACGTTGCACAGATCCCGGAGCGCCTTCAATGCTCCGTGAAAACAGCGGGCTACCCCGCTCAAATATTCTAAGTCACAACGGTTCGCCATCACCCTTGTTGACCCGTAATCCCTCGCCAGCTCGAGGTCAGGTCTAGCACCAGGGTAGTCTTCTCAGGAAGGCTCCACGGCTCGCCATCGCCCTTGCCGATCCGTAATCCCTCGCCAAGCTCAAGGTCAGGTCTGGCACCAGGGTGGTCTTCTCAGGAAGGCCCAACGGCTCGCCATCACCCTTGTTGGCCCGTAATCCCTCGCCAGCTCGAGGTCAGGTCTAGCACCAGGGTAATCTTCTCAGAGTGTCAACGGCTCGCCGCCACCCTTGCCAATCCATAGACCCTCGCCGTCTCGAGGATCACTCTAACATCAGGACAACCCCCTCATGAAGGCCCAGTGATTCGCCATCCCATTTCTACAACCATAAACACTCCTCCCCGGCTAGCTCCCGCACCGCCGCAGGAGTGGGGGGCTTGTGTGGTGGGATAAAAATGGCTTGGGGCCCAACCAGGGCCCAATACGACTCTCACTCAAAAGATAATAAAAACAGCAATCTCGCTCGACTTCGAGCCACTAAAGGGTCGGCGCCGAGCCTCAAGTACACCCCCACAGAACTGGTCTCCTCGTATCCGACGAGCCTCAATGGTCCTCGGCCTCCGATCCGTGACACCCCCACAGGCCGTCCCCCCATCCTGGCGAAGCATGAGGATGACCTGGCACAGCCTAGGCCCTCCGATACTCCCAGAGGCACAGGAGACCCATGATCAGCCATGTCAGCTCCCAATACCACCCAGGGTTTTGCCACGTCAGCCCTATACTACTCCTGGTATTGCCACGTCTGCCCTAAACCCCCTGGGCCTTCTGCCACGTCAGGCCCATGGGCTTTCGGATTCAGACCCAGCCCCCAAGCGGATCCAAACCCGGTTGGAATTCTCTATAAATACTAGACCCTCACCCACCTTTTGAGGTAACCAATCTTTTGCCACTTAAATTCACCTAGTTATTGCTACTCTCTCACAGAGACTAACTAGATCGTCGGAGGGTCCGCCACCGGGATAAACCCCGGTGTTTCAGGACCATTTGTAGGTACACAAGACCTCGGATCCGAACCCTCTGATCCGAGCCCAGACATTCGCCTCATTCCGAGCCCGTCGCAGGTTCCGCCAGGTCATCCGAGGGTCGACTGACAAGCAGCATTCTCCTTCAATACAAATCGAGTCTGAACTCACACCTGGTGCATCCACACGTCTCCCAGAAACAAACCGCATCAATATCATACCACCTTCAAAACTCAAGAAATTTAGGGTGAATATTAGGGATGCAATCAAGATGCTACCATAAAAGTTTGAATTACAAATTATAATATACTACAAAGTTATGTTCTTGTAAATCAAGCATGTTTAAAATTCAACAAACAACAACTTTTGCCCCAAACAAAAACTTTAACGAATATATTAAAATATCAAATCACGTCAAAAATTCATGAAATTTGGAATGAATATAAGGGATACAATCAATAAGCTATCATAAAAATTTCAACCTGAAATTTTAACATAGCACCAAGTTATGATTTTTCTAATCCAACATGCATAATTCTTCTCAAGATTCAATCTTGACCCATCAATTGATAATTCTAGCCCTAGAACTGAAGTAGGAAAATACAAGATTTCATTCACACCATTAAGCAAGCTCAAAAATAGCCACTTCGTCATTCATCAATCATAAAAATATTCAATATGCAGAGTTTGAGAAGTCACCCACATGAAGCTTTTGTTGATCTTCTCCTCCACCTAGCTCCTTTTGCTCTATTTTCTTTGGCTCCTTACCCTGGCTCATGCTTCTTTCTCTGGCCCTTCTCCACCTAAGCTCCATGAAGGTATTTGAAAGTGTAAAAATGCTAGAAATGAGAAAAGGAGGATTTCGGAAAGTAGTAGAATTTTAGGGGTTTTGAAAGAATGAAGAAATGGATGGTTTTCTTTCTTGGAAAAGAAAATGGAGAACGGGGATAGGAGAGAGGGTTGCCGGCCAATATAGAGAAAAAGAGAGAGGGGGGGGGGGGGGGGGGGGGGTGAGAATGAGGGTGAGTGGAAGAGGGGGGGTGATCATATCTTCAAAACTAGCACATAGTTTTAATAAATGGTTTAGGGTTTTGGATGAATGGTTTAGGTTTAAGGTTAATATGGATAACTATACCAAAATACATACACATATACATACACATGCATACTCATATCTACATTCATGAAAAATGCATACACATCTCAAAAGAAAATATTTGTATGGCTGTGTAAAATTAAATTTATCAATATAGAAATATTATACGTTTCGTCCCAATTATAGTTGAGACAAACGTACAATTTAATTGAGAAATTATCCCTACTCCAGTTCAATAATTGTACCATTGTCGGGCTCGAAACTTATTAATTAATATGTCCCAATACTTACTCAATTAAAACAATCGAGAAAAATCCATTAATACGTGCAAATTCTGAATTGTACACGAACTAATGTACAAAATAGTTATATACTATTTTGCAGGATCTTACAAGAAAACTTGATCAATAAACAAGTAACACGGGAAACACGGGTCCCCTTCCGAGTACAATCTCCTATATTGTCCACCACTATGTCTTTCCCTTTATCACCCCTGCTTGTTATACTTTTACTATAATTAAACGTGAACAGTAAACATGATCGGTAAGTATGAACGGTAACATGATCGGTAACTTTGATATGCAATCAATACGATCAATGGGACAGGTATCAGAACAGGAAGGATCAGGGATGTATCAAGAGCTAGGCAATACATGAAATATACATAGTTCAATTCATTAAATAAATAAAATAATGGGTTCACATGCAAAAACATAAGAATGCAAGTTCTGGACAGCAATACGTTGGTATACAAAAACTCACTTTCCCATTGCTACAGGAAAGCGAAATTAGTTCCATTAGGAATTCTAGAAACTAGGTCTAACAGTCATTTCTTTTCAGGCAGCAGACCACGATCAAATTCTTATATATATAAAGTGACTATAAATTCATTTAAAAATCTTATAAAAATTATAAAGAGACTAATCATTTCTACAACCTGGTAAATATCAAGTATTTATTTTATTGTTAACACAATGTTTTGGTCAATAAAATCATGGTAGTGCACTTCAAATCAGTGATCTGGAAAATAGAAACCATGCAGTACAAAAAATATGATATCTTGCAGCCTATAACTTAGAACCTGGATCCATAAGAAGTTCCAGAAACTAAATTTATAGGGCTATAATTATTGTTTAATAGATTCTAATTGATTTTATATGTAATTAGATCCAAATCTCATTTCAATTTTGGGAAGACAGCATACGGAGTTATAACATTGAAATAAATGGCGATCAAATCTTTAAAATGTATTCATCTACTATGCCACTTAATCATGTGTTCGTGTAATGCATATGATAACAAGGAATATTCATGATCAAATTATGGGAATGAGATTAACAAGAATCATGTGGACTAGTGTATACTAATGGATTAAGATCAATCAACACGTGAAGGGAAGGAATGGAATTGTAATACACGATAAGCCAACCAAAGACTACTTACGGGATTCAAAGCAAAGCTTGTATGGAAAAGAAAAGAGTGTACAAGAGATACTTGCCTTAGTGACGATGAACGAAAGCAAGACGAGTGATGGCACAATGATACGTGCACACAACGACAACGGCAGCATGTGCAGTTGTGAAAATAGCAAAATTACAGCAAGGTGGTAGCGGCAACCAACAGTGAGAACAATAACAATAACAGCAATAGCAACTATAGCAAGAGCGAGATGTGGTTTGGGTGATCGTCGACAATGGAAGAGAACTCGAGGTCGTGACTGGAAAACAATGGCGATCGGTGGTGGCTGCGAAGATGGCTCGGTGGCAGCGACTTTAGGTTGCTGGTGGAATTGGCTGCGGGGAGGAGGAAGACAGTCGGGAGAAGGCAGTGTGACATCGGGATGTTGAGTGCACAGGGTGGCCGTGGTGGTTGGCAGTGCAGCAAGGTGATGAGGGGATAAGGCGAGGTGGAGCATCGGGTGGCGGTGAGTAGAGGCGACATCGAGGTGGTCGCGCAGTTATGGAAGGAGGGAGTAGCAGGGGGTGCTCAAGAGATAATGAGGGTTGTGTGATGTGGTGCGACGGGGCTTCGGGGATGGATTCGGAGGCAAGGTTGGCGATGTCGAGGAGATGGGGGTGTGTTGAAGGTGGCTCAAAGGCAGAACGAGGAGGCAGTCGGGGACGTCGAGGCGGGTGGAAGAGGCAGCGAGCAATGGTGGTGCGAGGTGGAATAACGGAGGGTGGTGCTTGATGACAGCAAGGGACAGCAGGATGGAGGTGCTCCAGGTTGCGGTGGTGCAGGGTTGATCGGGTGGAAGCGCTTGGGATAGGGAGCGGTGGTGGTTTGGGTGGCGCTCGGGTTGAGGGCGAGCGGCATCGGTGATGGTGGCGATGTGGAGAGGATGGTCAGCGCTCGGGGATAAAAAATGATGCTGAGGGAGCTCGGGGATGGAGGCAATGGGTTTCGGAACAGAGGATGAAGAGGAAGGAGGAGAGAGAAATAGAGAGAGAGAGAGACGAGAGAAAGAGACAAGAGTTTAATTGAAAGAGATCTGGGTGATTAGTGCAGACGTAATAGGGATTAGTGGGGAGATTGGGGAGTAATTAGTGGGCAGTTAGAGAGATTAAGGGGGTAGTGGAGAGATCTGGGGAGATTTATATGCTAGTAGTTGAATTTGGGTAGGGCATGACTAATGGGTTAACGGGTTTGGGTATACAAATGTGGGCTTGGGTTTTACAAAATAAATAAAATTATATATTGGGTTAGGAGTTAGGCTCTAAATTGTTTTGTTTAGGTTGGACTTCATGTAACGCCCCAAATTCCAAATACATGTAATTCGTAGCACAAATAGAATCTTTTACTTTAAATGCATACAAAAAAATAGGGAAATCAAAACTTTTTCATTTGCAACATCATTATTTACATTAGCACAGTGGAAATAAATAAGTATTGTACATGTATGTTCATGAAAGCTCTTCTCTCTTGTGACATCTCTCATAGTGACTTCAAATCCATGCCAAAACCAATCCTACAACTAGAAAACTGTGGGCACATCAGTTGCATACAACTGATGCAATGCTATAATACAGCGATTCTTCTACTTTAACTTACACAAACTTGAATGTGAAACAAAAAGTGAGAAGTGACTATCCTAAATATGTCAATGTATGATATGAACCTGATGCCTAGTGCAGACACTTACACTTACGATGCACTAACCACACTTGTCCGGATTCTATGCATCCCATACTACATAGGTCCGAAGGCCAGACCTTAACGTACTCCTAATTATAGGGTTCAATCTCTCGTTATGAATTCCTATTACGGTAACAAAAACAAGGTTTAGACATTCCACGAGTACAGATTCCAGTCCCAGAATCCACCGCCTGACTATATAGAATCATTGTTGTGCGCATATCCCGCAAGTACCGCTCTAGCCCCGGAATATGTCAAAGATCTGCTTCCTATCCGCCCAACTATTCAAGACCCCGGAATATGTTAGAGATCTGCCTCATATCTGCCCAACTATTCACGATCCCGGAATCCACCGCCCGATCAATCATGATCCCGGATTTAATTAAGCCTCGTCTCGCTTCGCAAAAAACCACAGTCACGGAATACACCGCCCGACTATATAGAAATGCCCCACTTATGATTGTCCAGGTTTTATTACATATTCTTTTCGATTTCCTGTCCTTAATTAAATTTTAGTTATCATGGCCTAGATCTAGCTTACCGTGCCGGACTTAAATTTACTCATGAACATTCAGGTCCATATTGACCTATACACAAAATTTCATTTATCAAAATTTCCAGACATCACGGGCCTCGCTCAGCTCCTAAAACCCATCCATCTCAACATAAAGATCCTCTAGGTTAATCTTAACCTCTTCATAAAAATTTCTCATTCATTACAAATCATTAAATTCTTTCATTCATTCTCTTTAAATTTTCCATTTCAATCACATCTCAAAATGAATTTGACTGGATAAAACCCTCACAATATTGTACGTTTATTTTCCAAAATATTGTCTTCCTTTATTTCTCAATTTGTCACATAAATCATTTTTCACAAATTCTAGGATAAAATTCATTTTTCATATGGTACACACATTCTAGGATAGATTTTCACATTTTAATCTTTCATCACAAAATAAAATATCACTAAATTTACTCCTTAATTAGAATAATGTACACTATAATTTTCACCCAAGTGAGTTCCCCTAATCTATATTTGATTATCTCAATTAATCCAAAGTTAGCTCATTCAACAAAAATAAGTATTCTTAAGGAATTCAAAATAATCATTTTGATATACTATTCAATATGTAATGTGATTTTACCCTCAAATCAAAATCTAAATTTGTACAAAATCATCTCAAAATACTCCATTAATATTCTAGTATGATGTAAATTCATTCTTATTCAAATTCATGCAAATTTAGATAATAAGAGAAAATAAAAAAGTTTTTAAAATAATAGCCCCTGCCCGGCGTCGAACCCAGACCCAACAACAACCAAACCACAACTCAGAACCAGTGAGCCAACTCACTGTTGATGAAAAACTATAAACGAAATTTACTTATATATTTTCACTTACTATTTTGATAATTTCTCAGAGTTTTCAAAAAATATTAACCCCCACTGGAGCTCGAATCCGTGACCATATGTCACTGTAGGCAGCGCACTCACCCAAACGCTATGACCAGGCAGTCCAGCCTCACATTCTGATTATATTATTATCCCATTTTCTTTAATGCAACTCTCTATTCCATCACTTCGATAGAAATTTCAAATGTGGTTTGATTTTAAAATTCGATCCTATTATTTTACAAACTCGGAATGAACCATTTCTAAGATTGGTGTTTCTGTACGAAATAAAAATATATCCTAATTTATTCTTGAAAAAGATAGGAACTGTTATCTAAATTGAATGAATTACTCATAGTCTCATAACTTAAATTAGATGAATAACTATACACAATTAGAGTGTGAGGAGTATTTACATTGCCAAATTGCATACAAATGATCTCATGAATTTTGATATAAGAAATTCCCACTAGATAGAATTTATATAAAAATCCACACATACACCCATTAATTTCATTATGCACAAATAAAATTTCTAGGGAAACTATTTCACATGCACATATCAATTTATCTTCATTTACACATTTCTAGTTTAAATAAACACAATTTCTAACAAATTAGAATATTATGAAAATACCCACACATTATCATTCAAATGCATTCACATCTAATCATGGATTGTACAAAAAAAATGTTTAGAAAATAAAAGAAACACCCACACATTATCTAATTATGATTCAATGCATTTATACCTAATCATGAATTCGACAAATCATTAGAAAGCAAAACAAGCACGCACCTCAAAGAGAACTCTTAGTAGTTGAAACCCCTAGCAAAAGGCTCCAAAATCCTCTCTCCAAATCTGCAACTCTTCTCCTCCTAGCCCTCGAAAACAAGAACAAGCCAAGCACTCTTGATTCTCTTTTTTTTTAAATTTGTTGTGTTCATGTATGGTTAAGGTAGGGGGTATTTATATAAGTAATTAGAGAGTGATTTTAGCAACAAACTACCCACTAAACCACTCACACACCCACTCCCCCTCACTTCAAAAAAAATACCTGGTCAAACGGTGCAAGTGCAACCAGTTGTGCTTTTGGGTGCGCAATACACGTGTGCACGTGTTTTTGTACATTTCTCATTTTACTTTTATTTTATTATTTTTTCTCATTTTAAATTCTTTTCTTTAGGGAATTAATTTTTGTACATTTTGCTTAAATTAATCTTAATGAAATTTTAGTGCACAACTTTTGTAATAATATAACATAATTTGCACGTGTATACGAGAAAAGGCAAGTGTTAAGAACGTGTAGCAAAAATATTTTAAAAGAAATATTTCACCTCAAACTAGTTTAAACTAATAAAAGTAAAAATAAATATACACACTTCATAAATTTTTATTTTGAAAAAGAATACAACCAACACGTGCACTGCAAACACATGCGTCACACGTATGAATACAAAATAAATTCGAGAGAATGAAAAACATTCATAAATAATCAAAATACAAAAAATGTAAAACATTTATATTAATAATTAATGTTACAGATATTACACGTAAGGGTAAAATATACGTAATCAACATGTGCATTGAAAGCACGTGCAATACATGTAAAAACACATATTATGATTTATATTTGAGTTGGCTAAAAATAGGATAAGTTGAATTTTGAGGGAACAGAAAAATATATAGATAATCGAAATACAAAACACAAAGGATATTTATATTAAAATACGTTACGGATATTTTTTGTAACGGTACAAAATACATGTGCGCAACAGGTGTAAGGCAAAATTGTCATAACTCAATTTTTCGGGGTGTTACACTTCACATTAAAAAATAGAAAAAATAATAATAACAATAGTATGGATTAAAATTGGGCTTTTATAAAAATAGTAGTAATAATAAATCAAATAATATGTGGATTTTACTCAATAGAGAATTGGATGTGGATTTCTTTTAAAAAGAGAAATAATAATCATAAGAATGGGTTTGGCTCAACAAAAATAAATAGATAATCAAATAATAATGGGATATAAAGAATTAGGAGCTCGACTTCAAAATAATCAAAGAATAATAATAATTCTCTCTCAAACTCTCTTTCTCTCTCTGGTTTTGACTTGAGCGTCGAAGGTTCTGTCGCCAAAGCCAACCCCAAGTGTTTCAGGATTTTTGCAGGTCTATTGGCCACGTTAGCAATCATCGGATCCAGATCATGGAGTTCAATCAATGATCCAAATTCAATCTCAGGAGCTCTAACCACATTTCACGGTGAAGATCAAAGGTCTGGTTTTTAGTAGTTTCCATCAAATATTAACTCACTATCTATTTGCTCCCACACCAAAATAAGTAGCAACAGGGTGTGTATATATATATATATATATATATATATATATATATATATATATATATATATATATATATATATGAGAGAAGGTGGCTGTAGAATGAGAAGAAGAATGAGTCTTGGGTAAGGGTATAGTGAATGTAAGAGGTGGGCAGCAGGGGAGGGGTGAGATTTGCTATGGAGTGAGAAAGATGAGAAGTTTTAGGTTAGTGAATATGGTTGGTTGTTTGGGTTTAGGATTAGGGGATCTAATAAATATTATGATGAATTAAAGAGTTTAGATTTAAACTCTAATTGAAAGATCACATAATTTAGATTGGATCAGAATAATATTTGGGTTGGGTTCCAATAGGAGATCAACAATGAATTTCTCTCAAAAATAAATTTGAAAGAATGAAAAGAATTTATAAGAGATCTAAATACAAAATACGTAAAACTATTTGTATTAAAAATGTTACGGATATTACATGTAACGGTACAGAATACATTTTTATAACACATGAGAGGCAAAATTGTCATAGCTCAATTTTTTGGGATGTTACTCTTCCCCCTTTAGAAAAGTTCTGTCCTCAAAACATACTTGGACACAAGTTTGTAACTTAAGCACTCCACCAACATAATTGATCAAGGAGTCCCAAATTACAAATCAATTATACTTAAATCCACAAGTCTATTTTTTAACAGAAAGGAAAATTTCAGGAGAAAAACGTATGTGCAAGGGATACATCAATACGAACAGAAAAAAATATAAAACATAGCAACAATCAAGTGATTTAGTAGTGCCTTATCGTGTGCTACAATGTTCAACCTCTTTAAAATCCATATCGAAATTAGTTACCCATAAATCAAGAGCACTAAGACACTAAGACTACCCAATACAAATTGTGCACAAACAACTGGTCATCGACACTACTACTGGGCAACCCCAGCATATGGGTCATGAACTCGTCCCGATTCGGTACATACTCTTCCAATTTCTTGATTAGTTCCTTGGGCAATGGAGTTGAAACTAAGATGCTCCTGGCCTTACTTGATACAAATTTCTCGGCCACAGTCAAATTTAAAAAGGATAAAAACGAGTCGTAATATCCCTCAACATTCAAAAGACCCACCGGCTTGCTGTGGATCCCGAGTTGAACCCATGTGAGCACTTTAAACAATTCCTCCAGTGTTCCAAAACCTCTGGGCAAGGCTATAAAAGCATCAGCAACTCAGCTTTCCTCTCGTGCATGTTAGAGACAGCTTTAACTTCTCTTACATTCCCCCAGTAATCTCCTATGGCATCAACGCCTTGGGAATCACTCCCAAAACGTATCAGCCACCGGCATGAATAGTGTTAGAGACACAACCCATCAATCCTATACTCCCACTGGCATAGACGAGATCAATATTCCTTTCCACTAGCTCCTTGCCGAGCTCAATCGCGGTTTCTTGGTAGCTAGCTCTCTTGCCAGAACTACTGCCACAAAATACATAGATCCTGCCGAATCTCGATGAAGAAAGTTTCATCTTCCTTCCTGCTTCACCTTCTTCTCCTACCGATTTTCTCTTCATCCCTGCTTTTCTTTCCACCGATTGTAGATCTCTCCTTTCTTTTTTCATTGCCAAGAAAATCAAGCTCCCTTGCTGATCTCTTTCTCTTCTTGCTTCCGCCTCCGACCTATTTTTTTCTCTCTTCTCCGACCTATTTTTTTCTCTCATCTCCTACTTCTCTTCGCAGACTCCTCTCTTTCTCTTCCTTTTCTTTCTCTTTCTTCCTCTCTCTTTGACTTCTTTCTTTCTTCATTTGTCTCTTTCTTCCTCTTTCTTTGACCCTTTTAAAAAAAAATATTTCATCTTTCCCTAGCACATCCAACTAAAAAATCTACACCAGTGGTTTCACGACTCCCAACACTTCCATCTCTATAAAATCAATTCCCAAAATTCTTCCTCCAGTCTTAGTATTTCACTCACAGTAATATTGGTCAGTAGTCAAAATACCTCATGGGGGCGTAGCCACTACTAATACCTTATCTACAAGTACTTTTGGTTTGATTTCTAACTTGATAGTAAATTTAAGATACACAAAGGTATGAGACAAACCAATATCAAATAAAACATTGGCCTTAATTCCACTGGTCAAAAGATGTTCTTGTTTAATTACATCTCTATTCTTACAAAGCCTTATTAGATACAATGAAAATCATGACTCAACTTCCTTGAATTGATCCATAATGGTTATGACATTCTCCAAGTCCTCTAAATCTTATTCTATGTGTCACATTGTAACACCCCAAATATATATATATATATATATATATATATATATATATATAATATTATCATTTCTTTTTTAAAAACTTTCTTACTTAAACTATTTCTTACCTACACCACTTAGAAAAATTTTCATAAACTTTAATTAAAATTTTGGCAGAGTCTCCCATGAAATATTAGCCCTTTTATAGAGATTCCTTACGGAATTCTGCAAACAATTACATAATTCACATCACAAGAAATATATATCAATCCTCCCCAAGCCATACCAATCAACAACACACAGGCAATAATACATAGGGCTCTGGGGGCATAACTCATCATAATATGCAAGATACAATTTAAAAACCAAAATTCATTTGAAAACATATAAGTTTTTTTTAAAAAACTTTTGAAAAACATTTCAAAAACTAAACCACAGAACCCATAACGAGGTGGGTACTAGTTTTCATATTTCATCCCATCACTATATATATATATATATCATCATCATCATCATCATCATCATCCCTTACAGTTATACACATAATCTTTTGTAATACAAAATATCACACAAATACTATCTCCATCTCTACATGACTTAAGATAATAAGGTATATAATGGATACATACATCATCACTCTACAACGAGGAACTACAACACTAAGTACTACCAATATATCTCACCTCGCGGCTATTCAAAACCTGCAAGATCGTTAGGGACGTCCACCCTCAGGGAGAGACTCCTCTAACCCCCAAAAAATAACAGAGATCAGCCATAACTGGTGTGAGTATAATCTACTAGTTTATTAAATAAAATAAACGATATAAAGAAAATTGAAAGAACTTACGAATATAATGATAATTAAATTTATCCTGAAAATTTAACCATATAACATAGTAAAATTTTGCACAACTACTCGTTCGAATCTTCAACGAATCTACATATCCATATCAACTCATTATACCTTGAAGTTATGCTTTGGCAGGTAGTTCCCACCATTTCAATGGAAATAGCAGGCGAGATGTAACGCCGCGAATTCCAGAATACACTGAATTCGAGATTCTACAAGATCTTTACACTTCATTTAGTACAATTTTACAAGGAAATTTAAAACTTTTCACTTTACATCAGAGTTTACATGAAACTTTACACTTTACATTGCACAGTGGAAGTAAATTTACAACATTTAAATAAATATACAACAACAATGAATAATCTTTAAGCATCTGTTCCTCTTTAATCTTTATCATGTCAGTTATCCTGCATACAAAACTGTGGGTACGTCAGTTTATTCAACCGACGAACATTATACACGGCCATCCTCTCTATGTCGGAAATAGTATAACTCATTTTTCATATTTAACAAACACAAACTTGTCACATATCAAACTAAAGGGACTACCCTATTGATGTCGTGTTGTGATTGTGCACTTAGTCCTTAATGCAGTTATTTATGTTACATGACACTAATGCACACTTGTTCGGATTCTATGCATTCCATACTACATAGGTCCGAGGGCAAGCCTCTTAATCGTTCTTCATCTTTGTAGGGTTCAATCCCTCGTCGTGTCTTAATCTACTACTGTAACTACGGTGAGTATCCTATATGATCTATGAGTACAAGCTCGTGTACAGAAAACCTGTAAGGGAATCCCACACCATGTCTTGACTCATTAAGCATGCATTATATAGCAATTCAGCCTCCTTCATGGCACATGATCCTCTTGCAGTCACTAAACATCCCACAAGTGTGACTAAAGTCCGATCATTACTGAGTAGTACCCACGCCATGTCTTGACTCATCAAGCATGCATTCTGTGGCTCACACCCGCACCGTAAACTCTAGCTCTCATACTCGTATTTTTCTCTCACTTTCATCACATCTCCACTATGTACTAATCCTTAGTTTTCATCAGAATCATGAACAAAATCAAAGCTCTAGAGTTAGCCTCTCCACTCAACCGGAACTATTCATTCATTCAAACATGACCAACCTTGGTCTTTCATTTCAAATTTCATTTCATTTCTTTCCAATTGTCGGGGGAGACTTAGCTACTCTTTTGTTTCAATTCCAATTCACAATTTCCAAAATTGAGCATTTCCAGCTCATAAGTTCATTTTCATAATCATAACAGATTTTCTTTTTCATTAGCATGATCTCTAATTCATTCATAAATCCATAGCCATACATGGAATTCAATTATTCCCTATGTATTTCATCAATATAATCACAACACTATTGAATATTCATAATTCGTATTTTCACATTATTCTCCAATGAGAATAATTCACATCACATCACATAATATAATTTCTACCTTTATTTCACTTCTTTGCTAACATTTTATTTCAAGTCTTTTTGCAAGGTGCAACATTCATAACATACAAGTGTATAATCATAGTTCTAAATTATACATTTATTTTCAAAACATACTCCATTTAATGCAAATAATCCTCAATTTATTTTTCACAAGTCCCACATAATTTTAGGATAATAACCATATATTTTTTCATAATTTTTCAATCATCAAAAACACCAAAAAAATATTTTTTTTCCCAAAGTTTAATACTGGCCGAACCTAGTATTCGAACCCACGACCACAGGGAAAACCACCGAAGGCACAGACCACTAGGCCGAACGCTATATGCGTTATAAAGAAAGCAGAGAGCATTAAATGCTCTCGGCTGCAGTTCTTTTATTTTTTTTTAAAAAGATGAAACAAAAGTATGGTGACCAGGGGATTCGAACCAGCAACCTGAGACTCGAAACCCACTGTAGCGAATAGGGTCATCCCAACCACTTGAGCTATGCGCTCGGGTTGTCAATAGTGCAACTCGAAGTTTATTTAAAACAATTCTCTCTGTTTATTAAACATTTCGATATTCAACAATCTCTCATTTCATTTTGCTTTAATAAAATTTGCTGTAAATTTTCAGATTGGCTATCCCCATCATAAATTATACTCCGGTATATAGAAAATATTTTTTTCAGTAATTAACACATAATTTTCATACGATTAATTTGAATTATAAACTAATGCTACCACATTTCTTCTTTTTCGACATTTCTTAACAATTAACATCACTAATCTTTTTATTAGCAACTTCTTACTAATTCTCTATTTTTAATCATTTCCCAAACATATAATCTATATTTTAATTCATTCATTTCAACATTAACACAAAGATCCACTAAAACATAAAGTAGCATTGTCAATCTACTAACTTTTGTATATAATGAAATTTTCTTCAAACAATCCATGGCTATAATCAATTCACACAAAATTTAGACTTTATTAATGGAACCACATACAATTGCATATCAACATTTCAACCATTCAATAGGTCATTTTTTCCAATTAAATGTGTACTCTTATTAATCTTTTTCATGCATCATTCTTTCCATTCAAATCTAGCATGCATTCCTAATTAGAAACATGGAAAATTTACCCACCTTATTGAAGAGAAATACAATTAGCAACCTCCTAAACAAATTTCTTTGCCACGAGAGCGGTCCTCTTCCTAGATGCGCGTACATGAGCCTCCACAAAGCCAACACCCGAGCACTCCACAAGCCAAACCGAGAGCTCCTTGTTGATGTCGGCCTGCCTTCTTCTTGATGCAAGCACAATTTCTCACACAAACTCAATCTTTTAACTCACTTAATAAACTACTAGATAATGTATTTTAAACTATAGGCTTGGAGGAAATAATTAGCACAGGAATAACTAGGCTGGGGGGGGGGGGTATTTATACTAAAAATTTAGGAAAATGGATGGCTAGGATTGAAGTAGGAGTTAGGAATAAATGGCAAGGATTTAAGGAGGAGTTACACTAACTACCCATGATCAAGTAACCACCACCACCATGACTCCACTTTGAAAAATTCCTTTCCCTCCAAAAGCTTAAAACCGGCCTACTCCAAAAGTGCGATTTGCACGTGTACGTGTAGTGCACGTGCATGCAACTTGGTCTCCATTTAAAATTTGTACATATATAAAAAAAATCTTTAAATTGTATTCTACATTACGAGTTGTATTTAAAAATAAAATAGCTCATGGGCTTTAGTTTATGGGCCAAAATACTAGTTATAAAAATAATAAATTGAATTAAATTTGGGCTTTTAAAAAGAAAGGCTTTTGTCTATTTGAAAAAAAAAGACTTTATACAAAATAATTAAAAGCAAGTATTTAAATATCTATACTCATCATAATGAAAATAATCACCCAAATATTGCACGTGCACACAACGTGCAAAATAAAATAATTTTCATTAAATGAAAATCGGGGCATTACAACAGTCTAGAGTGAGAAACAAAACACAACACTCACAACAAGCACAAGAAGGAATACAAAGATACAAATCAAGCAAAAAGCTCAGGATAGTCTTTCAACATCCTCTCCTCAGACTCCCAAGTAGCCTCTTCAACCAAATGGTTTCTCCAGACTACCTTGACCATCGGTATCGTCTTATTCCTCAAGACTTTCTCTCAACAATCAACAATCTCGACAGGAGACTTGATGTAATTCAGATCCAGCTGCACACCTTCCGGCACTTCAGGCAAATGATAACTCGGATCTGGAATATAACCTCTCAGCATAGACACATGAAAGACATTGTGCACTTGAGATAACTCTTCTGGTAACTCAAGCCGGTAAGCAGTTTTCCCGATCCTTTTCAAAATCTTGTACGGGCCTATAAACCTCGGGGCTAACTTCCCGCCTTTGCCAAATCGAATCACACCTTTACTGGGCGATACTTTCAGAAAGACGAAGTCACCGACCTCAAATTCAAGGTCCCCTCTCCGATTGTCTGCATAGCTTTTTTGCCTGCTCTGAGCCTCTACCAACCTTTTCCTGATCAGATCAATCTTCTCAGAGGTTTATTGTACAAGCTCAGTACCAAACAACTGACGCTCCCCGACTTCAAACCAACAAACAGGTGTCCTACACTTCCTGCCATACAACGCTTCGTACGGCGCCATCCCAATGCTAGCCTGAAAACTGTTGTTGTAGGCAAACTCTACCAAAGGTAAATGCCTTTCCCAACTGCCTCCAAAGTCTAGTACACAACACCGAAGCATATCCTCAAGAATACGGTTGACTCTCGTGGTCTGCCCATCGGTTTGCGGATGAAAAGCAGTGCTGAAATCCGTCTTGGTACCCAAAGCTGTCTGAAGACTCCTCCAGAAATGCGAAGTAAACCGTGCATCTCGATCAGACACAATAGTTGACGGAACACCATGAAGCTGGACGATCTCTCCAACATATAACTCAGCTAACTTGTCCATCGAAGCAGTGAGTTACATCGCCAAAAAGTCAGCGGACTTGGTTAGTCGATCGACTATAACCCAAATCACATCATTGCCTTTGGGACTCTTAGGCAATACCGTAATGAAATCCATACTGATGCTATCCCACTTCCATTCCGAAATAGGTAACGGCTGTAATAGACCTTCGGGTCTCTGATTTTCGGCTTTGACTTGCTGACAAACCTCACACTTCGCCACAAATTCAGCCACATCCCACTTCAAACCTGACCACCAGAAATACGGTTTGATGTCTCTGTACATCTTAGTACTCCCAGGATGTACCGACAAAAGAGTATCATGTGCCTCCTGAAGAATACTCTATTTTAGGTCCGTCTGATTGGGAACACATAGTCTATCTCCGAACTACAGCACTTCATCCCTGATTTGAAATCCGGGCAACCTGCCAGCACCAACCTGCTCCTTCATCTCCAAGATATCAGCATCAACCTCCTGACTTGCAATAATCCTTCCATTCAAAGTAGGCTGAAGCCTCAACTGAGCTAAAGATGCTCACAATCCTTGCAAGACAACTTCAATACATGCTCGATCCAATTCCTCAATCAGATGCTTCTGAGTTGTAATCAAACTGGATAAACTGCTCTTGCGACTAAGTGCATCAGCAACAACATTAGCTTTCCCAGGATGATACTTGATCTCAGGTCGCATGTCCTCAAGCACTTCCAACTATCTTCGCTGCCTCAAATTCAGATCCCTCTGCTAATATATGTACTTCAAACTCTTGTGATCCGTGTACATGTTCAACTTCTCACCGTACACGTAGTACCTCCATTGCTTCGGGGCAAAGATAATCATAGTCAACTCCAAATCATGAGTCGGATAATTCTTCTCATGCGGTCGTAGTTGCCTAGACCCATAAGCGATTACTCTTCCTTCTTGCATTAAGACACAACCAAGCCCACGATGTGAAGCATCGCTGTAAACATCATACTCAACACCTGCTCTAGGCAAAGCCAAAATAGGTGCAGTAGCCAGCTTCTCTTTCAACTCCTGAAAGCTTGCCTCACATTGCTCAGTCCACTTGAAGTTCACATTCTTCTTGGTCAGTCCAGTAAGCGGCACGGCTATCTGAGCATAACCTTGAATGAATCTCCTGTAGTATCCATTCATTCCAAGAAAACTTCTGACTTTCTTCACAGTAGTAGGCCTAGCCCAATCTCTCACTGCCTCTATCTTCTGAGGGTCAGTTGCCACTCCCTCCTTAGAAAGGATGTGACCCAGAAATGCCACTTCAGATTTCCAGAAATCACACTTGGATAGCTTGGCATACAACTCCTGCTCTTCCAGCTTCTTCAAAACTGCTGCCAGATGCTCGGTGTGCTCTTCTTCTGACTTGGAGTACACGAGGATATCGTCGATAAACACCACGAAGAAAGAATCAATGAACAGCCTCAGAACTCTGTTCATCAAATCCATGAAGATTGCGGGTGTATTCGTCACTCCAAATGGCATAACTAAGAATTCGTAATGCCCATGTCGAGTTCTAAATGCAGTTTTGTGCACATCTTCAGCTTTCACTCGAATTTGGTGATATCCTGATCAAAGATCTATTTTGGAGAAAACAGCTGCTCCTTGTAGACGATCGAACAAGTCATCAATTCGGAGAATAGGATACTTATTCTGAACAGTGACCTTATTCAGCTCTCGGGAATCGATACACATCCTCATCGAACCATCCTTCTTCTTTACCAAAAGCACTGGTGCTCCCCAAGGTGACGCACTAGGTTGAATAATGCCTTTCTCCAACAGTTCCTCAATCTGCCATTTCACCTCATCCCGTTCCACTGGAGCCATCCTATACGGTGCCTTAGAAATGGGTGCACTTTCCGGTTGAACAGTGATGCTGAACTCTACATCATGATGTGGGGGTAACCCAGGAAAATCATCCAAGAACACAGTCGGATAGTCCCGAACCACAGGAATCCTTTGCACTTCCACAGGAATCTCTTCCTTGCGGATAGCTGCCACCAGCCTAGAACACTTCTTCTTTCCTTGGAAAGTGACTTCAGGTCCTCCTGGAGCCTTCACTATTACCGTCTTGGTCTTACACTCGATGCTTGCACTGTACACCGACATCCAATCAATGCCAATGATAACATCGACTCCCAAGATAGTCAGCTCGATCAGATCAATTCCGAAGATTTTGTCTCCAATCACAATCTCGCAATCCACATAGTACCGATCAGTGGTTAAAGTTTCTCCTGTTGGAGTAGTTACTGCTAAGATCTTGCCTGGAAAAATCTTCGGTTCAACTCCCAATACTTTAGCAAATTTAGGAGACACAAAAGTATGAGAGGATCCAGTATCGAACAACACAACAGCTTTCATTCCATTTAAATAAAGTTCGCCTGTTACATAATACACACTCATTACGTAACAGTTTACTAAATAACGGGAAGAAGAAATAACATAAACCTCTAAACATCCGTCCTCATACCAGTGATGACATGATCCACCTCATCGGCATCAGCATCCGTCAAGGCAAATACTCGCCCTGGTTGGTACGATCTCTTCCCAGTCTGCTGCATTGGTACATTGCGATTACCATTCCGTGGCTTGGGACATTGAGATTGGTAATGTCCCGTCTCACCACAGTTGAAGCAATTTACCGCAGGAGGTCTCACCACATTGTTCCCAGGTCCTCTAACCACACTAATAGCGTTCGCTCCTGTCGGTTTGAACCTTTGTTCAGATGGTTGTCCCTTGAAACTCCCAGAATTTACGGGCCTCTTTCCAGAATGCCAGTTGTTCCTCCGATTCTGAACAACATGAAATTGCTCCATGTCTGCTTCCGTCGCTGCTGCTCTCTTGACTAGCTTGTCAAATCTTCTGATACCAAGAGGTATCATCCGGGACCTCAAGCTCGGCCTCAATCCATGCTCGAACTTACGAGCCTTCTTAGCCTCATCCATCACTATTTCCGGAGCATACCTAGAGAGCTGAGTAAACTTGGTCTCGTACTCTCTCACTAACATGCCACCTTGCTGTAGTGATAGAAACTCCATAGCCTTCTTTTCTTGAACGTCAGAGAGGAAGTAGTGACAGCGAAATTCTTCTAGAAATTCCTCCCAGCCAAGAACTACGCCTCCCATTGTCCGCTTCATCGACTGCCACCACATAGCCTCACCTTGCTGCCCTCAGGGGTCTCCAGCACTTCAAAGATCGTCTCTACCTGACGAATCTAGTTGTTAGCCGCATCAGGATCTGACTTTCCTTCGAACACAGGTGGTTTCATCCGTTTGAACGATTCCACTAGTTTGATCGCTTCGGGCACCGGATTCGCAGGTACCCTTCCTTGGTTCTGATTCATGGCCACGACGTTGAGCGCCTGATAGACCCTCGCAAGTTTCGTTTCCAGATCCAGACCTTCACCATTTCTAGCTCCTCTTCTGGCCATATTCTGATGCAAAAGACCCATTAAATTCGAAGTATAGGACATGAATTTTAAATCAACTTGTATTTCATTGAATTCCAAACTTTATACATTCGAATTGAAAAACATTTCTTGACATCAGAATGAAAACAGTATAAGCTACAATAGTCTAACTCCTAGGTTCCTCTTCGCTTCTCGAAGTTCTCCCCGTAGTTCATCAACTTCTTCCTTCAGCACATCGGTCATATTCTTCCTCTTCTCGAGTTCCCATACCCGATGACTAAGAACTGCAAAGTCATCCTTACGCTTTGCCAATTGAGCCTCCAGTAATCCGACTTTCTCCCACAGTGTTTCTACCTGCCTCTGAAGAGAAGTCACAAGACTATTCGGAATTGGTTCCTCTTCTTCGTCAGAAGAGTCATCAGATGAATCCGGAGGTGGGGTGATCTCTCGGGATTCAGGCCATTCTTCTCCGTCAGAATCTACTTGCCCTGGGTAGTACTCTTTCTCGAAATCTGCTTGTCCAGGATGGTACTCTTCCTCGATGATATGCCCGTCGTCGTCTCCAGCAGGGTCGAAGTGATCAGCCATCTTAAAAATAGGGAGGAAGAAGCATAAGTCATAGAGCAACACAAATGTAAGTCACTTACATTTAAATCTCCAGACTCAAACACACACTCTAATATCCACTTCTAAGGTGTCGTTCCTTATAAATTTGTACAAGTGTGAAGCGTGGCTCTGATACCACTCTGTAACGCCCCGAATTTTAAAAATACACTGAATTCGAGATTCCACAGGATCTTTACACTTCATTTAGTACAATTTTACAAGAAAATTTAAAACTTTTCACTTTACATCAGAGTTTACATGAAACTTTACACTTTACATTGCACAGCGGAAGTAAATTTACAACATTTAAATAAATGTACAACAACATTGAATAATCTCTAAGCATCTGTTCCTCTTTAATCTTTATCATGTCAGTTACCCTGCATACGAAACTGTGGGTACGTCAGTTTATTCAACCGACGAACATTATACACGGCCATCCTCTCTATGCCAGAAATAGTATAACTCATTTTTCATATTTAACAAACACAAACTTGTTACATATCAAACTAAAGGGACTATCCTATTGATGTCGTGTTGTGCTTGTGCACTTAGTCCTTAATGAAGTTATTTATGTTACATGACACTAATGCACACTTGTTCGGATTCTATGCATTCCATACTATATAGGTCAGAGGGCAAGCCTCTTAATCGTTCTTCATCTTTGTAGGGTTCAATCCCTCGTCATGTCTTAATCTACTACTGTAACTATGGTGAGTATCCTAGATGATCTATGAGTACAAGCTCGTGTACAGAAAACCTAGAGGGGAATCCCACGCCATGTCTTGACTCATCAAGCATACATTCTGTGGCAATTCAGCCTCCTTCATGGCACACGATCCTCTTGCAGTCACCAAACATCTCACAAGCGTGACTAAAGTCCGATCATTACTGAGTAGTGCCCACGCCATGTCTTGACTCATCAAGCATGCATTCTGTGGCTCACAACCGCACCGTAAACTCTAGCTCTCATACTCGTGTTTTTCTCTCACTTTCATCACATCTCCACTATGTACTAATCCTTAGTTTTTATCAGAATCATGAACAAAATCAAAGCTCTAGAGTTAGCCTTTCCACTCAACCGGACTTATTCATTCATTCAAACATGACCAACCTTGGTCTTTCATTTCAAATTTCATTTCATTTCTTTCCAATTGCCGGGGGAGACTTAGCTACTCTTTTGTTTCAATTCTAATTCACAATTTCCAAAATTGAGCATTTCCAGCTCATAAGTTCATTTTCATAATCATAACAGATTTTCTTTTTCATTAGCATGATCTCTAATTTATTCATAAGTCCATAGCCATGGAATTCAATTATTCCCTATGTATTTCATCAATATAATCACAACACTATTGAATATTCACATTTCGTATTTTCACATTATTCTCCAATGAGAATAATTCACATCACATCACATAATATAATTTCTACCCTTATTTCACTTCTTTGCTAACATTTTATTTCAAGTCTTTTTGCAATGTGCAACTTTCATAACATCCAAGTGTATAATCATAGTTCTAAATTATACATTTATTTTCAAAACATACTCCATTTAATGCAAATAATCCTCAATTTATTTTTCACAAGTCCCACATAATTTTAGGATAATAACCATATTTTTTTCATGATTTTTCAATCATCAAAAACACCAAAAAAATATTTTTTTTCCAAAGTTTAATACTGGCCGAACCCAGTATTCGAACCCACGACCACAGGGAAAACCACCGAAGGCACAGACCACTAGGCCGAATGCTATATGCATTATAAAGAAAGCGGAAAGCATTAAATGCTCTCGGCTGCAGTTCTTTTATTTTTTTTTAAAAAGATGAAACAAAAGTATGGTGACCAGGGGATTCAAACCAGCAACCTGAGACTCGAAACCCACTATAGCGAATAGGGTCATCCCAACCACTTGAGCTATGCGCTCGGGTTGTCAATAGTGCAACTCGAAGTTTATTTAAAACAATTCTCTCTGTTTATTAAACATTTTGATGTTCAACAAGCTCTCATTTCATTTTGCTTTTATAAAATTTACTGTAAATTTTCAGATTGGCTATCCCCATCATAAATTATACTCCAGTATATAGAAAATATTTTTTTTCAGTAATTAACACATAATTTTCATACGATTAATTCGAATTATAAACTAATGCTACCACATTTCTTCTTTTTCGACATTTCTTAACAATTAACATCACTAATCTTTTTATTAGCAACTTCTTACTAATTGTAATATCCCGGACGGATATTACCGTATATAAATTATTATTTTATTATTATTTTATTATTATTTTGTTTTAATTCCAAAATTAGAATATTTTGGTGATTTTCACCCGGTTTATTCATAGACATTATCTGTACCCAGATATCGCTCAGTATACATCCGTATTGTATCAAATTGATACCGTGACCTTCCGAACTAATAATAGAATTTATTTTATTATTATTTCCGAGATCAAATTATTTTTATACGGATTATGCGAAGATTTTCGGTATACATACATATATGCGCACATACGTGTAGTATGTCGATTAGTACATTATACAAATTGCGTATTGTGTATTTTTGGACAACACTTGTCTTTGTTATGACAAAACCTATTAGATTGTTAGGGTTTATAAGTTGTTAACCTAGGTTAAATGTGCATGAGAGAATTAGGAGAAATCTTCTAGAAGCTCTCTACCTCACATAACACCTCCACCACATAACACCATACCACACCCATACCTCCACCTCATCCCTACCACCCTAGGAGCATGGCCGGCCCCCATTTTAGGAGAGGACCTTTGTGCAAATGTGTAAGTGCACATTTTGCACTCTCCACCCCTTTTTCCTCTTATAAATACCCCCTCCTTCTCCACCTTGTCTCATTTTAGAAAACACAAAGAAAGAAAGGAAAGAAAAAAGAAAGAGAGGAGACTAACAAGAGAGTTTTCTTGTAGGTTTTTCCTAGGAGTTCTAAGAGCTAGGGGAAGGAGAAGGTTAAGCTAGCAAGTCCTTCCAACAAAGAGATTAAGGTGGGGGTTCTCCACTTGTTCTTTTGTTGTTGAGTTGTTGATTTTTGGCTTCTTCTTCTTCTTGTCTTCCTTGTTTTGTTTTCTTTGGTTCTTTTTGGGATGGTGGTTGTGATAGTATTGAGTTGTTGATTTTTGGCTTCTTCTTCTTCTTGTCTTCCTTGTTTTGTTTTCTTTGGTTCTTTTTGGGATGGTGGTTGTGATAGTATTGTTTTCTTGCTTGTATGTTTGTAAATGTTAAGAGTAATAAACACAATAAATGAAATGGAAACAAATGGACATAAAGATTAAATCTTTATAGTGGTAGTTATTGTTTGTGTTTGTTAATTGAACTAAAATGACATAAGGCATATGGACTTGAACATACAACCGTTTGGGGTTGTAGGACTTGATATAAACTATACATAAAGCATATGAACATTTTATACAACCATTTTTGGTTGTAGGACTTGTATTGGACTTTGACTAAAAATATAAGCATATGTTGGTTGAACCAAATGAAGGTTCTTACCTTATTTTTATTATTGTTGTTTTCTTTTATAATCTTAAAAAGAACCTAAGTCAGATGTTATTTCTAATTATGAAAAAGAAACTAATTTAAATCACTAGTTGTATAATGAATAAAAAAAAGATCTCTTTTTAATCACTAGTGATAATAAATCAATGCTAATAAAGAATAGTAGACATTTAAGTAGTAGTAGCATGTTGTTAAAATAAACTAGTAGTAGTATGTTGCTAAAATAAAGTAGTAGTAGTATGTTGTTAAAATAAAGTAGTAATAGTATGTTGTTAAAATAAAGTAGTAGTGGTATGTTGTTAAAATAAAGAAGTAGTAGTAAGTGTTAAAAGAAGTAGTTGTAGATGTTTTATGTCCATAAAGTAGTAGTAGTAGTAGATAGTTGTATGTTATGTTCTTGGTTAAAATGAAGTAGTAGTAGTAGTAGTAGATAGTTGTATGTTATAAGTAGTAGTAGTAGTAGATAGTTGTATGTTATGTTCTTGGTTAAAATAAAGTAGTAGTAGTAGTAGATAGTTGTAGATGTTTATTTTATGTTCATATTAACATAAAGTAAATGTCATGCTAAGATTGGATTAGATTAATTTATTTATGCTTAGAATGTTGTAGGATCCATTCTAAAATTACCTATCATGTTTTTTATGCTTAGAATGTTGTAGGATTTGTTCTAAAAATTACCTATCATGTTTAGGGATGATATTCATGCTTAGAATGTTGTAGGATTCATTCTAAAATTTCCTATCATGTTAGATTAATTTATTCATGCTTAGAATGTTGTAGGATTCATTCTAAAATTTCCTATCATGTTAGATTAATTTATTCATGCTTAGAATGTTGTAGGATTCATTCTAAAATTTCCTATCATGTTAGATTAATTTATTTATGCTTGGAATGTTGTAGGATCAATTCTAAAATTACCTATCATGTGTAGGAATGATGTACATGTTGTAGGATTAATTCTAAAATTTCCTATCATGTGTAGGAATGATGTGCATGTTGTAGGATTAATTCTAAAATTACCTATCATGTGTAGGAATGATATACATGTTGTAGGATTCAAGCCAAAATTATCTATCATGTTTAGGAATGACATACATGCTTAGAATGTCGTAGGATAAATGCTAAAATTACTTACCATGTTTAGAAGTATATATATATATACTTAGGAATGTTGTATGTTCATACTAGTAGTTATACATGCTTAGTAAGACATTCATGCTTAGTAGTCATTCATGCTTAATAAGATTCATGCTTAGATGATAGTAGGAAAGTAGTATACCATGATAGATTAATTTGTCTATGCTTAGATGATAGTGGGAAAGCATATACCATGCTAGATTAATTTATCTATGCTTAGATGATTGTAGGAAAGCATATACCATGCTAGATTAATTTATCTATACTTAGATGATTGTAGGAAAGCATATACCATGCTAGATTAATTTATCTATACTTAGATAATTATAGGAAAGTAGTATACCATGCTAGATTAATTTATCTATGTTTAGATAAGTGGTATATAATGCTAGATTAATTTATCCATGCTTACATGCTAGTAGGAAAGTTGTATACCATGCTAGATTCATTTATCTATACTTAGATTGTAGTAGGAATCATTATACATGCGTATAATGTTGTAGGATTGATGTTTAATTAACCTACCATGTTTAGAACATTGTAGGAGTGTTATGGTTGGTGGTTATGTTATGTACCATAATTAGATTGTCGTACGTAGATACTTGCAATTGTATGCCATGCTTAAAGTACTATAGGTTGAAGTAATAAGGATTTGGGAGACCACTAGTAATAGTTAGTTTGATAAAGATTGTTATGTCGCCTTCGATTTTTCGTTAGTAGAATACCGATCATAGACTATTAGTAGATTCTTCTGTTGCTTCTAATAATAGAAGATCAAGTTTGCTAGTAAGCACGTTTGGTTGCTTCTAGGATTGATTACCTGTATGGTTGTTTGCATATGGTTGTGCTCGTACGTGGCTCGACTGGCCCGTATGTAGCTGTGGGTCTCATACGTAGTTTATTTGGCTCGTATGTAGGTTGTTGTCTCGTACGCGGCTCGACCGGCCCGTGCGTAGCTGTTGGTCTCATACGCAGCTTATTTGGCTGGTATGTACGTTTTTATCTCCTACAAGGCCCGCCTGGCTCCTAGGTAGTTATTGTTTCATACGTAGCTTATTGGCTCGTATGTGGTTGTTACTCGTGTATAGCTTGTTAGCTAGTACACAGTTCGTTGTGCTCGTCCAGGGTGATATTACCACCCTAGGGGCTATCGACCATCAAGACATATATTTTCTTACCCTAAGGAACTGTGGAGGAGTCACTCCTTGTGTACCGTCGGATCTTAACCAGGGTAGGTTGATCGAGGACCGGAGTATAGACGGAATCCAAGTTTAGGGTAGCGGCATGCATGTATATTCGCACGGCCGAGGTCTTGGATCGATGAGCCAGGAACCGGATCCCGAAGGATTCTGGTGAGTCTAGGTTAAGCAGCCTAGTAGAGTTGTCTTGCGAAGCCTAATTTAAGTTCTAGCATGTTGTGTTTATAATATTGTCATCCCTAGGATTGTTCGAGTCAGGGACATCATTAGGATAGTTACTTATAAAGATCATTTTACTTAACCCTTTTGCCGGGAGCGAGGAGTCGGTTGTCGGGGGCCCCTTACAACTAACTCGTCCCTTGAGGCAGATCATAGGTGGTGTATTGGGTTGCGCCTTCCTGTCAAAGGGATACGTACGGTGCCGTCTCATAAGTTGGGAGCACGGGTTGCGTATCTCGCGCTGTTAATTCCTGAAGTACCGTGGCTTGGGGTGCCACAGGATGCGTTGGGCAGTCCTGCGCTTGCGAGACCCCAGGGGTGCCACAGGGTAGGCTTCGTGCTACCCTGCGCTTGTGAGACCCTATGATTTGGATTTTGAAATGACGCCCGATACGTTGGGTTTGTCTAGTTTTGAGTGAGGTCCGGTTGGCCGGGTAGCAGTGGCGAACATAGACACTACTGGCATACTGCAACAGTGACACATGACCACATCCACAGCCTCATCGGTCACGTGTAGGTGTCAGGAACAGGTTGTGTACAATTAGAAGTTCCTAATGCGGGTTCAAATCCCTATATATGGAGAAACGGCTTGAGATGGGGTCGCATGTAGTATGGGCTGCATGTTGCTTCGGAGACTTGCTGACATTAGAATAGGAAGCATCCTAGTTCTATTTTAATATTGCATTAGAGTCTAGTCATAGCACTCACGAATACTTAAACTACACCAACACCATTGCTAAATTTTGTATGTTGTTTGGGAGATTTGCTGCTATATGATCAGCCTTTAAGCGTCAGTGAATACTGACGTCCCCACTTCCATAGGTACTGGATCGCCGAGGTACAAAGGCGAGATTCAGGAGGACTCAAGGCAAGGAAAGCAAGGAGTCAGTGTTATGTTTAGTTCCGCTGCAGTATATGTATTGATTATCTATTAGTTGAGAAGTACTCAAGTGAGAGTCACCAAGTGTTGTTCTTCATTCCTCGTACTCTGATGTAAATTGTTGAAGGTTGTAATACTTGGGATTGTAAAGGCATCATTGTAACTCTATTGTAATGTATTGCAATTGTACAATGTTCAGACTTGTAATACATTGAGTGTTGAATAAAAAGTTTTAAATTCTCCTGTTTTTCTGTGTATTGTGACTAATTGAAGAAAAGGTCCTGGCTCGTGTCACGGTTTCCCAGTGTATGGAAATCGGGGCGCTACACTAATTCTCTATTTTTAATCATTTCCCAAACATAAAATCTATATTTTAATTCATTAATTTCAACATTAACACAAAGATCCACTAAAACATAAAGTAGCATTGTCAATCTACTAACTTTTGTATATAATGAAATTTTCTTCAAACAATCCATGGCTATAATCAATTCACACAAAATTTAGACTTTACTAATGGAACCACATACAATTGCATATCAACATTTCAACCATTCAATAGGTCATTTTTTCCAATTAAATGTGTACTCTTATTAATCTTTTTCATGCATCATTCTTTCCATTCAAATCTAGCATGCATTCCTAATTAGAAACATGGAAAATTTACCCACCTTATTGAAGAGAAATACAATTAGCGACCTCCTAAACGAATGTCTTTGCCACGAGAGCGGTCCTCCTCCTAGATGCGCGCACACGAGCCTCCACAAAGCCAACACCCGAGCACTCCACAAGCCAAACCGAGAGCTCCTTGTTGATGCCGGCCTGCCTTCTTCTTGATGCAAGCACAATTTCTCACACAAACTCAATCTTTTAACTCACTTAATAAACTACTAGATAATGTATTTTAAACTATAGGCTTGGAGGAAATAATTAGCACAAGAATAACTAGGCTCCGGGGGGGGAGTATTTATACTAAAAATTTAGGAAAATGGATGGCTAGGATTGAAGTAGGAGTTAGGAACAAATGGCTAGGATTTAAGGAGGAGTTACACTAACTACCCATGATCAAGTAACCACCACCACCATGACTCCACTTTGAAAAATTCCTTTCCCTCCAAAAGCTTAAAACCGGCCTACTCCAAAGGTGCGATTTGCACGTGTACGTGTAGTGCACGTGCATGCAACTCGGTCTCCATTTAAAATTTGTACATATATAAAAAAAATCTTTAAATTGTATTCTACATTACGAGTTGTATTTAAAAATAAAATAGCTCATGGGCTTTAGTTTATGGGCCAAAATACTAGTTATAAAAATAATAAATTGAATTAAATTTGGGCTTTTAAAAAGAAAGGCTTTTGTCTATTTGAAAAAAAAGGCTTTATACAAAATAATTAAAAGCAAGTATTTAAATATCTATACTCATCATAATGAAAATAATCACCAAAATATTGCACGTGCACACAACGTGCAAAATAAAATAATTTTCATTAAATGAAAATCGGGGCATTACACGAGTAGTTTCTCGACACAATTCCAAGGTATACCAAACTCATATCACAACATATGTTTATTTCATAACCATTCTCATCACTTTATGTCATTTACATTTATTATTCATCACATAATACACTTTACTTCACATTTCATTCTCATACTACATCTTGCTTTATTTTTCATTCATATATTGCATAACAGATTTTCTTTACTATCTCATATTCATTCCCATACCACAATTTTCTTCACTTTTCATATTTATTCATCTAACATAATTTCTTTACTTTTCATATATGTTCACATAACACAATTTCTTTATTTTTCATACTCATTTACATACATACGTTATTTACTTTTCATATTCTTTTACATACTCATAACACATTTTTTTTTACTTTTCATATTCATTACAAATCATATACTTGTTTTACTTTCTCATCTTCATTTCACAACATATACTTTCTTTACTTTCTTATTCTTATTTCACAACATATACTTTCTTTACTTTCTCAGTCTCATTTCATATTTACTCATTTTCTTAATTTTTTGACGAGCGAGCCACAGTATCCCAAATACAGAAAGCCGATAGCCCAGTAAACACGTGAACCTCTGCCACCAAGGGTGTTACGCATCCGAAGCTATTCTTCCTCCCAGCCTATGCCAGCGAGGGAATACACTGCACCCCAAGTAGAACTTGGGTAATAATCACCGCACTCAAAACATAGTTTGGGTAATAATCACCGCACCCCAAGTAGAACTTGGTTAATATATCACCACACCCCAAGGCCGATAGCCTCTGTAATAATCACCACACCCCAGATAAACTGGGTAATAATCGGGCCTCAAGCCGATAGCATGGATGATAAAAACACCGCACCCCAAATATAGTTTAAGTAATAAACACCGTACCCCAAGCCGGTCCTTGGGTATTAAGAGGTCTAGCCCAACCCCCAGGATTTCTGTAGGTTATGGTCAACAAAATTTAGCTTTTATAATCATTTTCATCTCATTTTATTGTCACATATCATCTCATCTTTTATCTCAACATATCATCACATATTTGGCCTTCACCATGATATTTATCTTCTCATTATATCACATATATGCATACACCATGTTATTTAACTTATAAGATTACTACATCATATTATTACATATCATGAATGCACCATATTATTTATCTTGTCACATTATCACATATTATGTGTATACCATGTTATTTAGTTTATCACATCATGTTATCACACATTAATTTCCCCCTCAAACATCTCTATATCATTCGTATACCAAATCATTAATTTCATCTTTTATCATATCAATTCTCATTTATCACCCATATATCATATATTGTCATGCCCCGCTTCCCAAAATATAGGAATACGAGTACATAACGAAGGCCCAGCGAATGATGTAAACACCATCCATAAGCTATACCAGTCTAACTCAACAATATGAATAACAATCTCAACCACGCAAGAGAATATAATCACACAAACGAAGAACAACTTCAATAATAAATGAAATAATTCAAAACTTAATATCCAACATCTAGGATAAAACAAACTCCGCATCATAAAAGCCCAAA
The DNA here is from genome assembly GCA_017893485.1 of Hemerocallis citrina. NCBI lineage: Eukaryota > Viridiplantae > Streptophyta > Magnoliopsida > Asparagales > Asphodelaceae > Hemerocallis > Hemerocallis citrina. The sequence continues at coordinate 28,039,488 of CM030368.1, forward strand.
ACATAGTACAATATCAATAACAATGTTCAACGGAAAAAATAGCATAAAAGATAATTTAAGCAGTCAATTCTTGGGCTCCATTCTCTAAAATCGTTGCTCACCAAGTCATTTTGGTATCACTCCTTCGGTACCTGTGAACTTGTGATCTAAAAATTGAGAAAATAATATCCTTAGAGTAAGTCACGGACAGCAAGTAGTGAAAATCAAAAAACAATAAAAAGCATGGTATATCAAGTATGAAGGACTGGATCAAAGTCGAGAACAAAAAAAGGATTGGCAATAATGTCAAGGGTCTATGTCAATTTATGCAGTAATGAATAATTACAATTCAAGATCAATATCGATGACAGTATACGGGATCAAGCATGCAATGTCAATTTAGGATTATTATTCATTTTATTAACCTATCTAATTCATGTAGTATTGTATCTGATACCACAGGTTCGGTGCATGCAAACAAGTGAACGTTTTTAGTTTGTGATGGTGAACTCAACAGATCATGTACTCGACACAGAAACCGTAATTAACAGTCGAAAAATAGTAAGTAACAGTCGGTAAACAATAATTAACAGTCGATAACAGTAATCAGTCAAGCAGTAAGGGTCGTACCGAGTACAGTCTCTAATTGCTCACTACCAAGTCAACCCATAATACCCTGACTTGTTTTTATTTTATTTTATCCTATGTGAGTATGCAAGAAGATATCAATGTTTTTTCAAGCTAGGTGTGACTAATTATACTCTTTACATGCAAGGCAAGAAGCACTTATACTAAATCAATACAAATCATACAATCTGGACAGCAGGACGTTACTGTAAAAAAATAGGTATTCCCGTGGCTACAGAAAAGCAAAATTGGATCTGTCAGATTTTCTAGAAACTAGACTCTCTTATGGTTCCATCGTATATATACACGATATATAAAAATCACAGAAACAATGTTCAAATTCTTATTTTTTATATATTTTATGTTCAGGCAGGAGGTTATAGATTGTGTTCACATATACGTATTGGGTCTGAATACTCATCAATTAATTCCACAAAAAGTCAAGGTGATTCCTATGCATGTCTAGTCTCAGCCAAATTAATTTCACATTTTAATTTTACTTTTAACATGTTCTTTTTATTAACAAATCAGGGTGATACACATATAATTGCGAATCTGGAAAAATAGACCTAGCAGTACTAAAAGTCAGATATCTAGCAAATTATATATCGGAATTCAATTCCGTCGAATGTTCTGGAAATTAGACACATGGAGATACAGTTCCTGTTTACAAAGTTCATTCAAATTACTGCAGTAACAGGTTCGAAAGTTTAATGTAAAAAGATGTAGACAGCAGGCCAGAAAATTATTTAACATGAATTGGTAATAATTTAATCACACAAGCATGCAATATCATGGTAATTAATTAACACAAGTTCTATTTAGTTATTAGCATGAGGTTTCAACATTAACAAGACACTTTCATAATCATAGCAATTTATTCATGAAATTATATCCAACCGGGAACATCTCAATCATCAATCAATTCTATAGTATGGATCTCTCATGTATAACATGCATGTGCAAGGTGCAATAGGGACTAGGGTTCGATTCAAAGATGATGACACAAAAAGAGATTTATCACTTGGTTTCGCCGATGAATCTACTTGCGGAATACATATATGAATTGGAATTAAGAGCTACTTGAGGGAATCAATAAACATCTTGAACACAAATAATAGAGGGGTTCAAGAAGATACTTGCCTTTTAGATGATTAATCCGAATATAATAGAATAACAGGATGAGAAACCAGACGGTGACATGTGCAACTCACATACTCGTAAAAGCACGTGCACAGCAGCAAAACAGCAATAGCGAAAAGCAACCAAACTGAACAGCAAACGGCTGTTCACCCCCACAACAGCAAACAGCGGCCAAGCACAATAGCAACAGTGGTTGCGGCGATGGTGGCGGTAGACTAGACGGTGATGGGGTGCAAGGTGGGGTGCTGACAGTGAGGTTGGGGCGTGGCGAAGGTGGCACTATGTTTCGGAAGAAAACAGAGGAAGGAGGGAAGGTGATGGGTTTGGTGGTGCTGTAGGCGGGCGGGAGGTCGACGGAGTGACGGGAGGTGGCCAGGGGATTGTGGTGCCGGCACAACCCAGAGGAAGAGGAAGAGGATCGATGATGGGGGGATAGCAGCAATGGGTGGATGTCACGCCCCGCTTCCCAAAATATGGGAATACGAGTACGTAATGAAGGCATAGCGAATGATGTAAAAACCATCCATAAGCTGTACCAGCCTAACTCAACAATATGAATAGCAATCACAACCACGCAAGATAATATAATTGCATAAACGAAGAACAACTTCAATAATAAATGAAATAATTCAAAACATAATATCCAACATCTGGGAAAACATAAAATCCGGGTCATAAAATCCCAAAACAAAGTACAATATCAATAACAATGTTCAAAGGTAAAAATAGCATAAAATAATTCAAGCAATCAATTCTTAGGCTCCATTCTATAAAATCGTTGCTCACCAAGTCCTTCTGGTATCACTCCATCGGTACCTGTAAACTCGTGATCTAAAAATAGAGAAAATAATGTCCTTGGAGCAATTCATGGACAGCAAGTAGTGGGAAGCATAGAACAATAAAAAGCATGGTATAACAAGAACGAAGGAATGGATCCAAGTCAAGAACAAAAATGATGATTAGCAAGAATGTCAAGGGTCTATATTCAATTATGCGATAATCACTAGTGACATTTCATGATCAATAATGATGACAATAAACGGGATCAAGTATGCAATGTCGATTTAGGGTTGTTATTCATTTTATTAACTTATCTAATGCACGTAGTACTGTGTCCCATTCCACTGGTTTGGCGCATGCAAACACGTGAACATTTTAGACTGTGATGGTGAACTCAAATCGAATACTTGGATAACAAGATAACAAGATAACATGATAACGTGATAACAAGATAACAAGCATTTCTCCACCTTTCATGTCAATAATCTATGTAAACAAGAAGGGCCCTACTGAGTACTGTTTCCGATTGTTCACTACCAAGTCAACCCATAATACCCGGGCATGTTATCATTTTATTTTTTCCTATGTGAGAATGCAAAAAGATTTTAGTTTTGTGTAATACTATGTGTGACTAATTCTACTCATTGCATGCAAGGCAAGAAGCATTTATACTAAATCAATGCAAATCATACAATCTGGATAGCAGGACGTTACTATTAAAAAATAAGCATCCCCGCTGCTACAAGAAGGAAAATCTGGATCCGTTAGAAGTTCTAGAGACTAGACTCTCTGCCAGTTCCAGCGCATATACATATGATATATAAAAATCACATAAACTAGGTTCAAATTCTTATTTTTTACAGATTCCGATTTCAGGCAGCAGGTTGTTGACTGTGTTCACATATATGTATCGGATCAAAAAACTTATCAATTAAATTCATAAAAAATCAGAGTGATTCCTAAGCATGCCCAGTCTTAGAAAAATTACTTTCATATTTTAATTATACTATTACACATGTTCTTTTTATTAATGAATCAGGGTGATACACATATAATCGCGAATCTGGAAATCCAGACCTAGCAGTACTAAAAGACTGATATCTAGCAGATTATATATCAGAATTCAATTCCGTCGAATGTTCTGGAAAATAGACACATGGAGATACAATTCATGTTTACAAAGTTCATTCAAATTACTACAGTAACAGGTTCAAAAGTTTAATGCAAAAAGATGCAGACAACTGGCCAGAAAATAATTTGACATGAATTGACAATAATTTCATCACACAAGCATGCAATATCATGGTAATTAATTAACACGAGTTATATTTAGTTATTAGCATGAGATTTCAACATTAACGAGACACTTTTACAATCATGGCAATTTATTCATGAAATCATATCCAACCGGGAACATCTCAATCATTAATCAATTCTATAACATGGATCAAATTGTTTTCATGTATAACGTGCATATGCAATGTGCAAGAGGGACTAGGGTTCGAGTTAAATATAATGGCATGAAAAGAGATTTATCACTTGGTTTCGCCAATGAATTCGTGAGAGCATCCACTATCGTTCATGCTACATTATAAGTATTTGGCAATATGGAAATGGAAATAGAAGAGTTGTGTTGCCATCGTTAAAGCCAAAATTTGGGTTTAAAAAATTATAAAATATACAGATGGAAGAACATCCTCCATCTAATAAAATAAATAAAATTTTTAATACCCAAAATTCGATAGACGGAAGATCATGTTCCGTTTGACCATAATTAAAAAAAATTTAAAAATTAGCCAGACCGTCTGGTCACGCGAATAATTAAAAAAAATAAAAAATTAACCGGACGAATGATGATTTTCCGTCTGGGGATTGTTTATATATATATATATGTGTGTGTGTGTGTGTGTGTGTGTGTGTGTGTGTGCCCAGCCGGATGATGATCTTCCGTTTGGGAATATTAAATTTTTTTTTAGGAAAAGGACGAAAAGTGAAAGAAAAAAAAATCAGCTGTCTCTTTCCCATTTAAAAAAAATGTCTTTCCCATTTTAAAAATTGACGTTAAAAAAATAGAAAAGGGAGGGACGGAAGAAGATCTTCCGTCTCTCCATTTTAATTTATAAAAATAATTTTTTTTTTTTTAAAAAAGTTGGAAGATATTCTTCCGTCTTCTATATTTTGCATTTGCTATTTGACTCTGCTATATATAGCAGAGTACTGTTCACGCTTTGGCCAAAAAATAGGTTTTTGGCCAACGATAGTGGCGGATTTTGATCAAATTTTCCATTTTTAGGTTTTTAGCAGACGATAGTTGATGCTCTGATAAACACTTAAACAAAAACAAATACAGATATGAATTGGATTTAAGAGCCACTTGCAGGAATCAATAAACATCTTGAACACAAACAATAGAGGGGTTCAAGAAGAGACTTGCCTTTTAGACGGTTAATCTGAATATAACAGAATAACGGGATGAGAATCCCGATGGCGACACGTGCAACTCACGTACAATGCACGTCCCACAAAAACATGTGCACACTACGTGTAAAGAAACAAAATAGCAACTCAGCGATCCAACCACACAGAAAACAACAAAATAACCCAATCAGCAACACAACAAGATCCAAGTCCCAATAGAAAACAGCAATCCAAATCCCAAATAGCGGCAACGACAAAACAGCGGAATCAACTCAACAGCGATTGGTGGTGGACTGCGGCGGCAGTGAGGACAACAACGGTGATGGAAGATGAGGAGGCCCAGGGGGGGTCGATGTGCAGTCGAGGTGGATTCAAAAGGAAACAAAGGAAGAGAGGACGACGAGGTGAGGAGGTTGACGGGGACAGAGGTCGAGGGTGAAGATAGGGGGGTGTGCTATGCGGTGATGGTAACGGTGCAAGGTGGTGGACTGGAGGTAATGTGGTGCACTGGCGGAGCGTAGCAGTGGTCAAGGATGGGGTGGAGGAGATGGTGAGCGGGATTGGTGATGGGTTCGACGAGGGGCGAAGGTTATGGTTGCTCGGGGTCGTAGAAGAGGCGGGAGATCGACGGAGACGAGGGGCATTGGGTTGCGGAGAGAGACAGAGGATAGAAGGAGCAGGTTCGGGAGGTAGGAGATGAATATCGGCGGGATGAAGAGGAAGGGCAGGGTTTCACAGTAGATTTATAGGGTTAGGGTTAAGGATAGGGGTTAGGGGTTAGCGGGTTTTGGGTTTTGGATCCAATAAGAAGGGTTATGAGGTTTAGAATCCAATAGGGGAAAAGATACAAAAATAAAAATAGGATTATATTTAGATTAATTGGGGAATATCAACAAGCAAAATTTTGAATAGGATGAACAACAAAAATTTTAGCACAAAAAAATTAAATAGATCGGGAGACAAAAATTGAGTGGGAAGCAAATAATAAATTATATTATTAAATGAACAAATTACAGGGGTTCAAAGACAAATAAATAAATAATAATACCAAGAAAAAATAAAATCACTGAAAATAGGGGTTACAATACTACCCACCTTACAAGAAGAATTTCGTTCTCGAAATTCATAAAAGTGGTACATAGGGCAACCCCGAAAAGAAAAGAAAACAAAGAGAAACTACTCGAACAGATGGGGGAACTTTTTCCGGATCTCCTCCTCCAACACCCAAGTCGACTCACCCGACGAGTGAGGATTCCGAGAAACTCAAACCAGTTTGATGACTTTATTCTTCAATACCTTCCCTCATCGGTCTAAGATAGAGACTGGTTGAATCTCAGAGGACAAGTCCGGCCTCACCGACAACTCCGAGTAGTCAATCATATGACCTTCGTCCCTAATGCACTTCCTGAGTTGGGAAACATGGAATACATCATGGACTCCAGACAGTGCCGGGGGTAAAGCAAGCTTGTAGGCCACCATGCCTAATCGCTCCACGATATCAAACGGCCCAATAAACCAGGGACTCGGCTTTCCCCCACCACCAAAGCGGATAACACCTCTCTATGGCAACACTTTGATGAATGGTCCCCCGCTTCGAACTCCAAAGGCCTTCGATGAATATCTTCCCACTTCCTGTTCCTGTCCTGGGCAGCCTGCAAATGCTTCCTAATCTGAGCCATGGCGTCAACTATCTTCGTGATCAACTCAGGCCCCAAAAGTTTCCTCTCGCCGATGTCATCCCAACAGATCGATGATCTACTCTCACAACCATACAGAGCCTCAAATGGCGTTGCCTTGAGACTTGCCTGATAACTGTTGTTGTATGAGAACTCGGTTAAGTGCATATGATCTTCCCACGAACCTCCAAACTGAAGAACGCAGGATCTGAACATGTCTTACAGGGTCTGAATCGACCTTTCTGACTGTCCATCTGTCTATGGATGGAAAGATGTACAGTAGCTCAACTCAGTACCCAAGCTCTTTTGCAGACTCTCCCAAGACTGAGACATGAATCTCGTATCTCTATCCTATACGATGCTGACAGGAACTCCATACAGTCGCACAACCTCCTGAATGTACTTCTCAGCAAAACTCTCAGTGGACTGACCCACTCGGAAGGGAATGAAATGGGCACAATTCATCAACCAGTTCACTATCACCCAGATAGCATTATGACCCTTGGGACTCCTCGGCAAAGCTATCACAAAATCCATAGTGATGTTCTCCCATTTCCACTCTGGGATTGGAAGAGGTTGCAAAAGTCCCGCGGTCCTCTAATGCTCTGCCTTCACTTGTTGGTAAATCAAACACTGCGACACAAACCTTGCCACAACTCTCTTCATACCGTGTCACCAAAAATGTTGCTTCAGATCCCTGTACATCTTAGTACCTCCTGGATGAGTAGAATATGGAGACCGATGAGCTTCTTCAAGTAGCTTCTGTCTGACTTCACCTTTAGGTACACACAACCTAGAGCCAAAACGAATAGACACTTCTGAATGAATGATCAAATCAGTTCTCAAGCCTGCTTCCACTTCGCTTCGGAACTTCTGTAACTGCTAATCGCCCACTTGAGCTTCCTTGATATGCTCTACCAAAGAAGACTGTAACTGCAACATCATAAACTATTGTGTTGATCCAGGAAGTAACACATCCAACTCTAGCCTTCTCATATCCTCCACTAATTCCTTCTGCTTGGTAAGGAACATAGCCGCAGGTCTTCTACTCAAAGCATTAGGTACCATGTTCACTTTTTCTGGGTGATATTGCAAATTGATATCATAATCTGCCATCAAATCCAACCATCGCATTTGCCTCATATTCAACTCTTTCTGCATAATCACATACTTGAGGCTCTTGTGATCTATGAAAATCTCCACTCTATCTCCAAGCAGATAATGCCTCCAAAACTTCACGACAAAAATCACAGCTGCAAGCTCCAGATCGTGCGTGGGATAGTTCCTCATGCGGCCTCAACTGCCTGGATTCATAGGCGATAACTCGGCCTCGCTGCATCAGCAGTGCTCCTAGACCTCTACCCGAAGCATCACAGTGAATCACAAAACCACTCGAACTGTCGGGTATAGTTAGTACATGCGCTGATGTCAACCAACGCTTCAACTCCATAAAAGCTTCATCACAAGCCTCATCCCAAGAAAACTTCTACTCCTTCTTTGTCAAATTGGTCAAGGGTCCAGCTATCTTCAAGAAATCCTGAAGGAACTTCCGATAATACCCTACCAATCCAAGAAAGCTTCACACTTCAAATGCTGACTTCAGAACTGGCCAAACCTTGACCGTAGAGATCTTCTACGGATCTATAGAAACATCCTCACCGGATATAATATGACCTAGAAAAGCAATCTGGTCCAGCTAAAACTCACACTTGTTGAGCTTCCCATACAACTAGTTCTCCCGCAAAGTCTGTAGAACAACCCTCAAATGTTTATCATGATCCTCCCAGTTTCGAGAATACACCAAGATGTCGTCAATGAAGACCACGACAAACTGATCCAAAAATGGCGAGAAAACCCTGTTCATCAGACTCATGAACACTGCTAGTGCATTGGTAACTTCGAATGGCATTACCAAGAACTTTTAATGCCCATACGCCGTCTTCTGAATATCCTCTGACTTCACCTTAACTTGATGATAACCGGAACGGATTTCCAACTTTGAGAAGACTGCAGCACCTCCCAGTTGGTCAAACAAATCATCAATCCTCAGCAAATGGTACCGATTCTCCATCGTGACATTGTTCAACTCTCGATAGTCAAAGTAGAGTCGGAGACTGCCATCCTTCTTGTTGACGAACAAAACTGGAGCTCCCCAAGGAGAAATACTCGGCCTGATAAAACCCTTATCCAACAACTCCTGAACTTGCACCTTCAGTTCCGCCAATTCAACCGGTAACATGCGATACAGGCTCTTCGAGATAGGTGATGTTTAACATCCTAGATTTTTAATAATGTTTTGAGATTAATAAATGAATTAAAATAATTTTTTTGGTGATTTAAAAAACATTTTTCTGAAATTTACCTTTTTACACGTGCAAAACACGTGTAAATATTTTCTTGGGTAGTCCAAAGTCAGAATTTATTTTGTAGAAACCTATTATTAGTGAGTAGGTATTATTTGTGAATTTTTTGGATTTTTCTGATGTATATTTGACCTATTTGCAAATATTACAAAAAGATGGGTTTTTGTGCAAAATTACCACATGGAGTGAAAACTCCAGAATTTGGACTTCTAAGGCTAAGCATGATGCCTTGAAAAATCAGAGGTAAAAATTTTACTTTTTTTTTTGATAGATTTGGGTTATTTCGCAAATTTCTTAAAGAATTGTCGTTTTGCAAAATTGCCACTTTGAGGCCAAAACTTACAAAATTATTTTTCTGGGTTTACAAACAGTGTCAGCCAGTATTAGGTTAGTTATTTTTGTTTTTAAATCTAAATTTAATCGGTTTATCTAATTTCCAAGTATAATGATTTATATATGTAAAGATATATTCAAAAAGGGATATTTTACAAATCTATTCAAAAACCCTAACTACTTGGATTTCCGGCCTATTTAAGAGACGGTGCAGCCGTCTCTTTGCTGCACTACACAAAGAGATTTCTTTATTATTATTTTCTTTGAGTTTCAAAGCGAGGATCTTAGTTTTCTTACAAAATGAGGGATTTTCTTATTTTCTTTATTATCTTCGATTGATTCTTCAATAAAGTGAGTGACATATATTTCTTTTTGTATTGTTCTAAGCATGTTGTATGTGATGATTTGTGTATTAGAAAGCATGTTAGGGATTGTATGAAGATATAATGAATTTTGATGGATGAATGAGTTAAAGAATTAATCTTTTCATAAAAAACTATACTATTGATGATTAAAACCCTATATGAATGACTTGTGATTGTTAAGAACCTAATAGAAATCAAGAGTAGGCTATTTTCCTTCATATATTGCTGTTTTGGTTTGATATATTGAGTTGTATGGTGACCATTGTGAAAAAGTGAACAAAAACTTCACCTTACTGTTGAACATACACATGCACTCTGTTTTGATAATTTTGACGAACAAAACTTAATTAATACATGATGTGATTTGCATATATTCATGAATAAATTGATGTAAGAAGCTGTTCATATGTGTTATGAATTACTAGATGAGTTATCGAATTAAAAAGATTGAGTTTTTTAAGTGAAGAAGAGGTTTTGACTTCGGGTCTGTAGATGAACAGGCCGAAGGTTGAGTTTTGATGTTTTTGATGTTTTCGATTGGATTTGAGTTGTTTTGATAACTGAGATCGAATCAGACCTTACACTACTCCTATACCATGATCCTAATGACTTCACTGATCTATATATATATATACACATATACACACATGAATATATCTCACAGTTTTGATGAATTGCTTGAATTGAAATTTTGAGTTTTATGAAGTTTTGATTGGATCTTGAGTTGTCTTAGTACTGAGTTTGATTTGAACCATTATACTAATCTTATTTGAAGGATTTGATACCTTAACTGATGATTGAACACATATATAAACATATACATTCATATATAGTTTTGTTTTGAAGATTTTAATAAAAATTGCTCTTTTATGATTGTAAGGAAGTTTTGATTAGTTTTATAAACTCCTATATGCTATACAAGTTATGTTCAATCATCTTAGAAAATTAGTTTTTCAAATTTGGGATTTTACAAAGTATAATCAATGTATCAGTCGAAACATGCACAAACTTTGAACTGGCTGTATAATAGGTTACGTTCGACTGGCATATTTTATTTTGGGAATTTCAATTTGACAGTCGACCGCCCTATTTTTGCACTGTTTTGAGCTGTCGGCTGTCAGTCATTTTACTTGCTATTTTTGTTGAACTATTTTCGTTTCTTTTGAATAATTAATCCGTCGAACTTATGAATTATTGATCTATTGTTTTAAATGATGTTTTACTACAGATTTGAGTATTTTATAGAGAGTTACTTTAATTATAATAGAATTTAAATTATATTCCTATGACTTTATTAAGCGAACTACATATGTTTTTCGAAGTAATTGATGTTTTGTGATATTCTATGACTTTAAAAATATGATTCTCAGTTATTTAATGGATTTGATATTGTATTTCAATTCTGGAAATTTGTGAACATATTGAATGAATTTGGATTTTTGTTAACCTAAGTGGTTTTATCGAAATAAACGTTTTGATGATGAAAGTAAAAATTCTTATTGGAAGTTTTGGTATTGATATTTGATTTGTGAGTCTCTAAGAGTTGAGTGGGATTCCTGTGTACCGGCAGATGAGATTACGTGAATTTTGACCAGTTGGGGTCATTGGGGTTGTTTTGCAGAATTAAGTCCGGCCGGATACACAAACTCTAGAGAGGGGAATTTGTGTCTTTAATAATAATCAATCCAAGGACAGGCACTAGTGGATATGTGATGGAACTTGGGAAACGTACGTATATGCTCTTGGGGTTTTTAGTCCAACGGATGCATTGTAGGACTGTGTTGTTCTGTCTCGAGAGGACATTTGTATGTTCGTGTTTCGAGGGTCTGCAGGCCTATCACGGAGCATGCAGGGTGTATTCGCGTGTTGAGGGTCGGCAAGCCTATTCACGGAATGTACCTTGTGTATCTACACATCGAGGGCTCGCAAACCTATTCGTGGGGTACACGGCAGGAAGGTGATTCTCCGGTTTTTGAACTATTCTTACATGATGCTTGCGCTTCGAGGGTTGTGATACCTATTCGCGAACTATTCTAGATCTTGTTTCTATCACCGTAGTAGGATTAGTTGCATAACGAGGGATCTAATCCTATAAAGTAGAGAATGATAAGGGCTTGCACCGGACTTATGTAGTATGGAATGCATAGAAACCGACAAGTATGCATTAGAGAGTCATCATCTAGCATCTATGTTTTCTTGACTTGGTTTATACATGTTGTTTTCTGTTTTCCTACACTTGACACTTAGTCTAGTTTCACTTGATGTTTTTATGTTTTATTTATCGTTATTTCATTTTCCATTCGTCATTACTATTGATATGTGTTACGTGAAATTTTATTCTTCATATTTCAATTATGTTGTTTTTCTTTTAATGTCACTCACACCGTTATGGCCGATCCCTGTAGTTTTGGGGATTAGGGTTATCTCTAGCCTCATGTTTTACAGGTAGGTAGGTACCTATAGCATTAGGATTTTGGATGCATGTGGTAGATTGATGTTGTGGCATATGTAAATTGTAAAAGAAAGAAGTTGTAATTCAAGGTATTTAATTTTCCGCTGTGCTTTGTAAAGAATTGATATAATAAAAGTTGAAAAATATTATCTGTGATTTGTCTATGTTTACTATTAAATTGAGGTTGATGCTGGAAATTGTGCCGTGTACTTTTGAAATATTATATTGGGAATTCAGGGCACTACACGATGTACCCAGCTGAACATCAATGCTGAACTCCACTTCTCGGTCCGGCAGTAGTCAGGACAATTCCTCCAGAAAGACATCAAGAAAGTCCCGCACTGTAGTGCCCTGAATTTCCAATATAATATCTCATAAATACGTGGCATAATTTTCAACATCAACCTCAATTGTAATAGTACATATAGCCAAAACACAGATAAATTTTTTTTTCCAACTTTTATAACATCAATTCATTACAAAGCACAGCGAAAAATAAATACCTTGAATTACAAATTCTTTCCTTTACAACACAATCTTTTATAATTTACATAAGCCATAATATCATTCTATCTCATGCATCCAAATCCCAAAGCTATAGGTACCTACCTGTAAAACATAAGGTTAGAGATAACCCTAACCTCAAAATTACAGGGGTCAGCCATAACGGTGTGAGTGACATAAAAGAAATGCAACATGAATAAAACTTAAGGTATAAAGTCATAAACAACATGTATCAACAGTAGTAACGAATGGAATAAGAAATAACAATAAATAAAACACGAAAACATCAAGTGAAATTAGACAATGTGTCAAGTGTAGGAAAACAGGAAACAACATGCATAAAACCAAGTCAAGAAAACACCAAAGCTATATGCTGACTCTCTAATGCATACTTGTCAGATTCTATGCATCTCACTTTACATAGGTCCGGTGCAAGCCCTTATCGTTATCCACTTGATAGGGTTTAATCCCCCGTTATGTAACTGATCCTACTATGATGACTAGTATGAGATTTAGACATTCTGCAAGTATCGGTTCTCGTCCTTGGAGTACTGGAGGCCAATCCCACTCCGGGAATAATTCTGTGGCCCTTGCGTCCATCGTCCCGAAAACTAGGGATTGCCTCACTCCGCTGGTCATCCTGGAACCCTCATAAATCCATCATCACAATGTTTATAATAAGAAAACAAAAAAATCCAAATCCATTTAATGTACTCATGAAATTCCAGAATTCAAATAAAATATTGAACCATAAAATAACAGAAATCATATTTTTGAAGTCGGCGAATATCACAAAAACTCAATTCTTTTGAAAAACACATATAACTCTCTTTATAAGGTCATAGGAATATGATTTAAATTCCATTATAAACAAAATATAACTTTCTGTAAAATACTATAATTTATAGCAAAAATATCATCTATAAGAGTAGATCAATAATCCATAATATCGAGAAAATAACCCTTTAAAAAATTCATTAAAACAACTCAAAACAGCAGTTGCGGTCGACTGCTAGAACAGCGTAAAATAACGGCGGTCGACCACTAGCTGCTATGCACCCAGTCTCAAAATTTTGTGCATATTTCAACTAATACGTCGATTCCACTTTGTAAAATCACAAATTTGAAAAACCCATATCCTGAGATGGTTTAATACAACTTGTAGAACATATAGAAGTTTATAAAACACATCAAAACCACATCCAATTTACAAAATAGCAATTTCCATCAAAATTTCTCAAAAACAGCAATGTATGTATGTATATGTTCATATGAGTGTTTCAAGCATCAGTTATGCATCAAAATATCATCGTATATAGGTAATATATTGTTCAAAATTATCTCAATACCAAAACAACTCAAATCCAACTAAAAACTGCACAAAACACTAAATCTTCGACAATCTTTCAAATAGTGTACATGAGTATATATATAGGTGTGTGTTGGTGAGTTAAGCATCCGTTAAATCATCAAAAAAACATCGTATATGAATAGTGTAATGTCCAAAACCATCTCAGTACTAAAACAATCAAGATCTAATTGAAAACTTCGCAAAACACAAAAAAAACTCAATTTTTGGCCATACCCTTTAGACCCAAATACAAAAACCCCTTCTTCACTTTAAAATTCAATCTTTTTAATCCAATAACTTCTTTTATAACTCATCATACACATACTATACTGATTACGATAATTACCCATGAATACATGCAATTATAACAAGCATATGATCAAGTTTTGGTTATCAAAAATACTCGACAGTGTGTGCAACAGTAAAGGGTGGGTTTGTGCACTTTTCTTAATAATCATCATTCAATCCATAATAAGCACTCAAAACAATAAGAATATGAGAGAAAACAACTTACTCATGATCTCTATTAGGTTCTTAACAATCTCAACTCATCAACTAGGATTTTAAATCATCAATAACATAGTTTTCATAAAATGATTCAATTTTTAATTCATCTACTCATCAAAAATTCATTATATCTTCATAAAATCCCTAACATACTTTCTAATAGACAAATCATCACATAAAACATGTATAGAACAATATAAAATAAACATATGTCACTAACCTTATTGAAGAATCAACCGAAGATAATAAAGAAAATCAGAAAATTCGTCCTTTCGCAAGAAAACCAAGATCCTCGCTTTGAAACTTCAAGAAAATAATAATCAAGAAATCCTTTTGTGTAGTGCAGCAAAGCGACGGCTGCACCACCCCTTATATTAGCCGGAAATTAGGGTATCTTGGGTTTGTAAATAGATTTGCAAAATACCTCTTTTTAATATATCCTTACATATATAAATCCTTATATTTGGAAATTAGATAAAACCAATTCAATTTGTATTTAAAAACAAAACCAACACTCCATATCTGGCCGGCACTGTTGTAAAACTCAGAAAAACGAAATTGTACTTTTTGCCCTCTAAGTGGAAATTTTGCAAAAAGACCCTTCTTTATCAAAACTTGTAAAATAAACCAAATTTATTAAAACAAAAGGTAAACTCTTTACCTCTGAATTGACTAGGCATCATGCTCAGCCCAAAAATCGGAAAAACTGGAGTTTTCACTCCAAGTGGTAATTTTGCACAAAAGTCCATCTTTTGTGTAATATTTGCAAATAGGTCAAATAATTATCAGAAAAATCCAGAAAATTCACAAATAATATGTAATAAAAAATAATGGGTTTTTCCAAATATACTTTATGATTTTGAACTTCCCAAGAAAATATTTACACGTGTTTTGTACGTGTAAAAAGATAAAAACTAGAAAAATATTTATTAAATCACCAAAAATAATTTTAATTCATTTATTAATCTCAAAATCATTATTTAAAAATCTAGGGTATTACATCACTCTCTCCTTAGAATAGTTCTGTCCTCAGAACTACTACTAATAGGGTCCAAACAATATAAGAAAATAAATGAAATCTCATAAATGAAAATATAGTTTAAGAAATACCATTACACAAGAGAATGTAATTTAACAAAAGAAATACAACTTAACTCAAAGAGTACAATCATACAAAAGAATACAATCATACAAAAAGCTCAGGAAAATCCTTCTGCATGCGATCCTCTGACTCCTAAGTAGCTTCCTCGAACTGTTGGTTCCTCCACAACACCTTGAACATAGGTATCACCTTATTCCTCCACACCTTCTCCCTACAATCAACAATCTCTACATGTTGTTCCTTGTAACTCAAGTTCACCTGTAGACCCCCAAGCACTTCTACCAAGTGATGACTCTGATCCGGCACATACTTCCTCAACATCGACACATGGAACACATCATGCACCTGTACCAACTCCTCCGGAAGCTCCAACCTATATGTTGTTCTACCAATCCATCCAAAATCCTGTATGGTCCAATGTACCTTGGCGCCAACTTGTCTCCCTTACCAAACCTGATCACTCCTTTGGTCAGAGATACCTTGAGAAAAACTGCATCTCCAACCTCAAACTCCAAGTCTTTTTGTCGAGTATCTGCATAACTCTTCTGCCGACTCTGAGCCTCGACCAACCTCTTGCGAATCAACTCAATCTTTTCCGAAGTTTGCTACATAATCTCAAGTCCAAACATCTGCCTCTCTCCAACTTCATACCAACAAATAGGTGTCATGTACTTCCTCCCGTACAGAGCTTCAAACGGAACCATTCCGATACTTTCATGGTAACTGTTGTTATAAGAAAACTCAACCAATTCTAAGTACCTCTTCCAACTGCCACCAAAGTCCATAACACAAGCCCTCAGCATATCTTACAACACCCGATTCACCCTTTCAGTCTGACCATCAGTCTGTGGATGAAAAGCGGTACTGAAATCGGTTATGGTACCCAAAGATGCTTGAAGACTCTTCCAAAACCTCGAAGTGAACCTCACATCCTTGTCGGAAACAATCGACACAGAAACTCCATGAAGCCTCACAATCTCATCAATGTACAGTTCTGCCAATTTCTCTAACGACCAAGTAATCTTCATAGAAAAAAAGTGAGCTGACTTAGTCAAACGGTCCACAATAACCCAAATCGAGTCATTGCCTTTCAGACTCCTCGGCAACCCTGTAATGAAATCCATGCTAATATTCTCCTACTTCGATTCTGGAATAGGTATTGGCTGCAACAAACCTCCAGGTTTCTAATTCTCTACTTTAATCTGCTAACAAGTCAGACACCTTGCCACAAAATCTGCCACATCCCTCTTCATACCAGACCACCAAGAGTGCTGTTTGATGTCTACATCTTTGTGGCTTCAGGATGTACTGACAACAAAATACTGTGTGCTTCCTGCAAGATGCTCTCCCTTAAATGTGCATTCTCCGAAACACACAACATTTCACCCATCCATAGAACTCCATCTTGGACACGGAACTCGGACATTTTGCCATCAAAAACCTGCTACAACATCTTCTGAATCTCTGCATCTGATTTCTAACCGTCCACAATCTGCTCTTTCAAAGAAGGCTGCAGTCTTAGCTGAGCCAAAGATGCTCCCAAACCCTGCAGTACCACCTCGATACCTGCCCGATCAATCTCTGCTGCCAACTCATTCTAATTAGTGATCAAACTCAACAAATTGCTCTTCCGAATAAGCCCATCAGCCACTACATTCACTTTTCCCGGATGATACTTGATCTCAGGACGAATGTCTTTCAATACTTCCAACCACCTTATCTATTGAAGATTTATATCCTTCTGCTGATAAATGTACTTCAGGTTCTTGTGGTCGGTATACATATTGACCTTCTCACCATATACATAATGCCTCCACTCCTTCAAGGCAAAGATAATAGCTGCAAACTCCAGATCATGCATCGGATAATTCTTCTCATGCGGACGCAACGGCCTCGAACCATAGGCAATAACCTTGCCTTCCTGCATCAAGACACACCTCAAACCTCTGAGAGATGCATCACTAAAGATGTCATAATCCTTCACAGCTTGTGGCAAAGCTAAGATAGGCACAGTCGTCAACCTCTCCTTTAGCTCAAGGAAACTCGCCTCACACATATCAGTCCATGTGAATGACACATTCTTCCGAGTTAACCCTGTCAAAGGAACTGCAATCTGTGCATAGCCCTGAATGAATCTCCTGTAGTACCCAGCCAAACCCAAGAAACTTCTGACTTCCTTCACTAACATTGGTCTGGGCCAATCCTTCTCTGCTTCAACCTTCTGAGGATCAGTGACCACTCCCTCCTTAGAAAGGATATGACCAAGAAAAGCTACCTTAAACTTCCAAAACTCACAATTCAACAACTTGGCATACAAGTTATGCTCCTGTAACTTCTTCAATACCTCTATCAAGTGCATAGAATGCTCTTCCTCCGACTTCGAATACACCAAAATATCATCAATGAAAACCACCATGAAGGAATCAATAAATGGCCGCAAGATCCGATTCATCATATCCATGAATACTGTCGGCGCATTCGTCACTCCGAATGGCATTACCAAAAACTCATAGAGTCCATGACGAGTCCTAAAAACTTTTTTACTCACATCTTCCTCCTTGAATCGAACCTGATGATACCCTGAAATCAGATCAATCTTTGAAAACACAACTGCTCCCCGAAGCCTATCAAACAGATCATCAATTCGTGGAAGCAGATACTTATTCTGAATAGTTACCCTATTGAACTCCTGATAGTCAATGCACATCCTCATTGACCCATCCTTCTTCTTCATCACTGGCGCACCCCACAGTGAAGAACTTGGCCTGATAAAACCCTTACTTAGCAATTCCTCAATCTGCTTCTTAACTTCATCCTTCTCTACAGGTGCCATCCTGTACGGAGCCTTAGAAATTTGAGCACTCCCCGGCTGAACATTAATACAGAACTCCACATCTTGCTGCAGCGGCAATCCCGGTAAATCTTCCAAGAACACTATAGAAAAATCCCTGACAACTGGAATGCCTTTGACTTCATCTGGAATTATCAACTTAGATAACAATGCAGCCACTTTTAGGTCTTTCCTCTTTCCTTGAAAAGACTGCGGGACCACCTGGTGCTTTTACCAACACTTCTTTCTTCTTGCATTCAATTGTGGCATCATATATTGTCATCCAATCAATACCCACAATTACATCCACACCCAGAACTTGCAGCTCAATAAGATCAATGCCAAATAATCTCCCACCAATCTCGATATCACAGCCCTCGTAATATCGATCAGTAATCAATTCTTTCCCTGATGGTGTTGCCACCGACAAGACTCTGCCTGGAAACAACTTAGGTTCCACACCTAGGACTCTTGCAAAATTGGGCAACACAAATGTATGCGAAGAACCATTATCAAATGAAACTTTTGCTTTTATTCCATTAACCAAAACAATTCCTGTTACACGAAGAATGATACTCAAATCTCCAATTTATTCTCAGACAAAGTTTTACTTAATACATTGAATAAATAAAATTTAAAATTTTTGCATACCCTAGATCACATCCACTGAGTTACCCGCATCCCTCTCAGTTAATGCGAACACTTGCCCTTACCTCTGAAATTTGCCTCCGTCTGAACCTTCCTTCCTCAACTGTGGACAGAAAACCTTAGTATGCCTCACTTTCCCACACTAGAATCAAGTATGTTTCGCCAGTTTAGGGTATGCTTCGCCAGTTTAGGACATGCTGACTTGAAGTGACCTTACAGTAGTAACAAGCCACCTCCTGAGTTGCAGGTGCCCTCTGCTCTAGCCTACAGAACCTACCCTGCTTCAGTGGTAAATTCTTCCCACTCTGACTAGCTGCTGGCCTCTTACTCCTGTTCCAGGTCTCTAGCTTCTTTTGGAACTGGTCCATATCCTCTTCTATCATCGCTACTCTCCTGACCAACTTATCAAACCTCCTGATGCCCAATCCATGACCTCAAATTCGGCCTCAAGCCCTGCTCGAATTTCTTGGCCTTTTTTGCTTCATCAACAATCAGCTCTGGTGCATACCTTGACATTTAGGCGAACTTAGTCTCATATTCACGCACTGTCATATTGCCTTGTTGCAATTTCAAGAATTCCGCTGCCTTCTTCTCCTGAATATCCAGAGGAAAGAAACGGTCCCTGAATTCATCCATAAAAGCTTCCCAAGTTACTTGCTGGTCCCCAAAAGTCCTCTTCACTGACTGCCACCAGACGCCAACATCCTTCTCTAACTGCATAGTAGCCAATTTCACCTTATTGACTGCTGGGGTTTCCAGAACTTAGAATACCATCTCTATCTGTCTAATCCAATCATCAGCCTCATTTGGATCAGACTGCCCTTCACAAACAGGCAGCTTCATCCACTTAAAGGACTCAACCTGCTTGATAGGATCAGCATTAACAAACACTGGTCCAGCCCCTTGATTCTGATTCTGATTTTGTGCCATATTAGCTGCCATGAATGCATTCAAGGTCTGATAAACCCTGGAAAACTCAGACTCAAGATCAAGTCCAGCCCCATGGAAACTTCCCGCACCATCACCATCACCATTCCTGCTCCTGGATCCTGCCATTACTAAATAATACAAAATGAGGGTAAAGTTAGAGCATCACAACACAATTCATATTCACATCAATACCTCATAGCAAAACCTCAACCATACCCCAAACCAAAAAATCATGTTCAAACTCTATGTGATACTCACACTCTAATGTCCACACCTAGGTACTTATGCTTTAATGTCCACACCTAGGTTTATTTTTATACTATGTTTATCATTACTATTGAAGTATGCTCTGATACCAACCTGTAGTGCCCCGAATTTCCAATATAATATCTTAGAAATATGTGGCACAATTTCCAGCATCAACCAGAATTGTAATAGTACACATAGCCAAAACACAGATAAATTATTTTTCCAACTTTTATTACATCAATTCATTACAAAGCACAGCGGAAAAAAAATACCTTCAATTACAAATTCTTTCTTTTACAATTTACAAAAGCCATAACATCATTCTATCTCATGCATCCAAATTCCAAAGCTATAGGTACCTACATGTAAAACATGAGGCTAGAGATAAGCCTAACCCCCAAAACTACAAGGATCAACCATAACGGTGTGAGTGACATAAACGAAATGCAACATGAATAAAACATAAGGTATAGAGTCATAAACAACATGTATCAACAGTAGTAACGAATGGAATAAGAAATGACAATAAATAAAACATGAAAACATCAAGTGAAACTAGACTAAGTGCCAAGTGTAGGAAAACAGGAAACAACATCCATAAAACCAAGTCAAGAAAATACCAAAGCCATATGCTGACTCTCTAATGCATACTTGTCGATTCTATGCATCCCACTCAACATAGGTCCGGTGCAAGCTCTAATCGTTCTCTACTTGATAGGGTTTAATCTCCCGTTATGCAACTAATCTTACTACGATGACTACTACAAGATTTAGACATTCTGCAAGTATAGGTTCTTACCCTTGGAATACTAGATGCCAATCCCACTCCACGAATCATTCTGTGGCTCTTACGTCCATCGTCCCGGAAAACTAGGGATTGCCTCACTCTGCAGGTCATCCTGGAACCCTCATTGCATAAACATCCCATGAGCGTCGTTCTTGTCCTCGGAATACTAGAGATCAATCCCACTCCGCGGATCACTCTGTGGCCCTTACATCCATCGTCCCAGAATACTGGAGAATATCACACTCCTTGGATCATCCTGGAGTCCATAACTCACGTTTGCTCTCATTTTATCATATCACCATCTAGTGCTTGTCCTTATCTTGTTAAGTTAATTAATTATTTAATAGATTGCAAATCCCTTAGAGTTGGTGTACCCTACCAAGCTTAACTCATCGGAACAACAACCAAAATCTCAACTGCCAGTAGTTAGGGCTCCACTCAATCTCTAAAGACTCATAACTCAACCATCAATACCAAAAAATTTCAATAAAACTCATAAGCCCATCATCAAAATGTTTATAATAAGAATACAACAAAATCAAAATCCATTTAATGTACTCATGAAATTCCAGAATTTAAATAAAATATTGAACCGATCAAAGAATAGAAAATCATATTTTTGAAGTCGCCGAATATTGCAAAACATCAATTCTTTTAAAAAGCACATATAACTCTCTTTATAAGGTCATAGGAATATGATTTAAATTCCATTATAAAAAAATATAACTTTCTGTAAAATACTGTAATCTGTACCAAAAATATCATCTAAAATAGTAGATCAACAATTCATAATATCGAGGAAATAACTGTTTAAAGAAACAAAGAAAAACTCAATAAAACAACTCAAAACATCAGGTGTGGTCGATAGCCAGAATAGTGTAAAATAATGGCGGTAGACCGTCCCTTTTTGAATTTCTCCAAAAAAATAGAATGGCGGTCGACCGTGCGGTCGACCGCTAGCTGCTATGCAGCCAGTCTCGAAATTTTGTGCATGTTTCGAATGATACGTCGATTCCACTTTGTAAAATCAGAAATTTGAAAAACCAATATCCGATGAGTTAATACAACTTTTAGAATATACAGAAGTTTATAAAACACATCAAAACCACATCCAATTTACAAAATAGCAATTTCTAACAAAATTTCTCAAAAACAGCAAAGTATGTATGTATATGTTCATATGAGTGTTTCAAGCATCAGTAATGCATCAAAATATCATCGTATATAGGTAATATATTGTTCAAAGCTATCTCAATATCAAAACAACTCAAATCCAACTAAAACTGCACAAAACACGAAATCTTCGACAATCTTTCAAATAGTGTACATGAGTATATATATAGGTGTGTGTTGGTGAGTTAAGCATCAGTTAAATCATCAAAAAAACATCTTATATGAATTGTGTAATGTCCAAAACCATATCAGTACTAAAACAATCAAGATCTAATTGAAAACTTCGCAAAACACAAAAAAACTCAATTTTCGGCCATACCCTTCAGACTCGAATACAAAAACCCCATCTTCACTTTGAAATTCAATCTTTTTAATCCAATAACTTCTTCTATAACTCATCATACACATACTATACTGATTACAATAATTACCCATGAATACATGCAATTATAACATGTAACACCCCTGTTGCCGCTGAATTCGGGTGTGGCGGCAATAGATGAGATTTGTAGGTTCCTGAGGAACTCACACAGGTTGACCCCTTCTTCTTCCTTGCTAATTTTTTGGCTCCTTGGTGCTCCCTTGAAACCTGCACAAACGTTCGAGACACCAGGATGGATCCCGGCAACGAACCCTCCGACGATTAAGTCAATACACAGAAAAAGTCAAGGGAAAAGAGCTCAAGTGTGCAAAGTGTGATCACCTTTTACTGTAGGAGGTAAAGGGTTTTTATAGTCGCCATGGAGATCCTTTTTCAGGATAAGGGTGAATTCCTACTTCCCGGTGTAGCTGGTTGGGGTTGGTTACAACCATCTCCTTAAGATAGGGACTGAGTAGGATTTGCTCCTATCCTATTTGACTAGCCCCTAACAGGTTGAGACCCATTCTCTGTCTACTAGATCCTTTCGCAGGCTAGCAAGTCTAAGGAAAGAGGCCCGGTACCCGATTCAGACCCGTCTACAGATGAAATTACCATCCTGCCCAAGCGACTTCAAGATTCGTGCCCACTTTGAACGGTTCCGAATTAACCCCATTTTTAGCCATATCACGAGCCCCCCACTCCTAAAGACTGTGTGTTACAGCCTTGCGGGAGTAGTTTTGTTGTTTTGACGGCGTATAGGGCTTTATCGGAGTTCTCAACGGGTGTTCAAATCTTGTCTAAGGGGTGATGTTGCTTTCTGAACTGGTAGCGTGCCCAAGTTTGCTTTCGGGCTCTTCTAGACTTTTTGGTATTTTTTCCAATTCTATATTATTTTTTCAGACCATTTATTCAATTTTGCCAAGCTATGATTTGCTTTTCAGGAGCAATAATCAAACATCCTAGCCCATATTTATTTATCCAGGGGTCCAAAAATGTTCCCCTAAATTTATAAATATTTTCTAGAATTTTTAACTATTTTTCCCGTATTTTTAATCATTTTTTCACAATTTTTTGAATAAATAATTCTAATTAATAAATAAAATTCAATTGTTAATTACCCAATTATGACTTGGCGCAATCTGAGCTACTCATCAGCCTCGGGCGTGAATTTTCGGGAGATCCAATGGCTATGGTTGCATGAAAGCTGATTTTCCCCTATTCTGCGGTCGGTGGCAAGGATCCTCGGCAATGTTGCCGACTCCCGCCAACAACCTCAGAGAGCTAGCACGTGTCAAGAAGGAGGCCAAAGTCGAGCGAGGTTCGGAATCCCTTGCCGAGATACAGCGGTGCTTCGAGGTGGCGACACGTGTCAAAAGAGGTTCGGCGAGGCTTGCCGAAGTCCGAACGGGCCATTTTCCCCATATTCGAGCATCGATGGTAAGAGCACTCGGTGAAGTGTGCCGAAGTCCAAGTGAGATTTTTTCTCACGTTTGAGCGTCGATGCCAAGAACGCTCGGCGAAGCGTGCCGAAGTTCAAGTGAGATTTTTTTCTCACGTTTGAGCATCAGTGCCAAGAACGCTCGGCGAAGCGTGCCGAAGTCCAAGTGAGATTTTTTATCACATTTAAGCGTCGGTGCCAAGAACGCTCGGTAAAGCGTGCCGAAGTCCAAGTGAGATTTTTTCTCACGTTTGAGCGTCGGTGCCAAGAACGCTCAGCGAAGCATGCCGAAGTCCAAGTGAGATTTTTTCTCATGTTTGAGCGTCGGTGTTAAGAACGCTTGGCGAAGCGTGCTGAAGTCCAAGTGAGATTTTTTCTCACATTTGAGCGTTGGTGCCAAGAACGCTTGGCGAAGTGTGCCGAAGTCCAAGTGAGATTTTTTCTCACGTTTGAGCGTCGGTGCCAAGAACGCTCGGCGAAGCGTTCTGAAGTCCAAGTGAGATTTTTTCTCACATTTGAGCTTCGGTGCCAAGAACACTCAGCGAAGTGTGCCGAAGTCCAAGTGAGACTTTTTCTCACATTTGAGCATCGGTGCCAAGAATGCTCGGCGAAGTGTGCCGAAGTCCAAGTGAGACTTTTTTCTCACGTTTGAGCATCGGTGCCAAGAACGCTCGGTGAAGGGTGCCGAAGTCCAAGATGACCTGTCGACAGTTCGTGGATGATAGTTGGCCATTTGACCATTGGACTTCTGACCATTTGACCGTTGGCCATTAATGAGGCAGTAAAACTCCTTTGTCAGTTTGTGGTAAATGGGCCTGACTGTTGGGTTTTTTTAGCCCACTATTCTTGTTTTGTGTGCCAGCTCTATAAGACTCCATCCCCCCCCCCCTCATTTGTTCACTTCTCAGATTTTTACTCAGGCGACATTTTTTACTAACGAGAGCTTCTGGCGACCACTGACCATTTTTCGGTGATCTTTCCGACCGCAGCTGTCACTTCGAGGTAACTTAACACTTAGTTTATTTTTTAGTCAAATGTCTTCCCTCCCCCCACGTTCAGAGCTCTCCCCTTCTGCTGTTGACGAACCGTCTCCGAGCCATGTTCCTCTCGTCAATAGGGGCAAAAGAGCCGAAGATCCTGCTTCGGAGGTAGTGGAGACCATAGTGGAGAACCCGAGCAGGATGGGGGAGTTCAGTAGACTATCGGGCATTCTGACGGGGCTCCACACGGTTCGGGAACTTTCGGAGGAACATGCCAAACGGATCGTATACAGGAGGGGGCGGAGTTTTGAGGAGAACGCCGCAAGGGAGACCTCGAAAGTCGACGACACCATCTCGATCCTCAACGAGGCAGACTTGGTGGCAATCCGAGAATGTTTTCAGATCCCTAAAGAATTCGAGCTAATGCTGCCAGGTCCCGGGGTGAGGGCCAATTTGCCGATGCCAGTGAATATGTGTTTCTGACCGGTCGATGCCTTCATTGCCGGAGCAGGCCTGCCACTCCACCCCTTTGTCGTCCAAATCTTGCGATGGTTCGAGGTCAGTCCCATCCAGCTCATGCCGAATGGGTGGAGGGTTATCAACAGATTTGCACTCCATTGCCAGGCGGCCAAGATTGAGCCGGACCTGAGGGTACTTCGGACGCTGTACCAGCTCTATCAGCAGCACAAGTCAGAGTTCAGGTACTATTTGGCCCCGAGGCATGGTGCTCGGCTCGTCAGCTGCCCTGACTCAATAAAAAATTGGCGAGATAAGTAATTCATCATCCGAGGTCGCGAGCCGTGGTGTATCCCCTCGAATTTGGTTGACAAAGTGACGAAGAGGGTGAGAGAGCTTCCGGTGCTCTATCCCAATGAAGAAGAAATGGTCCAGGTTCTCCTTGACCGACCGAAGTTCGATTGGAGGGACCTGACGGAGGAGGCGCTCTTCAGGGGGGGCTCAGCCGCATAGACCCTAGTATGCGGTTTTCCTTGTTAGTTTTTCTTTCCTTATTTGGTTTTAACTTGTGTTTTAACCATACTTTCTTCTGTCACAGAAACTATGGATTACGAAGCGGTATTGGCTCAGAGGGCGGCGCTCGGTAGCAAGGCTCCGTAGAAACGGAAGAGGGTCGCCACGAAGGTAACTTCCCCGAAGCCGAAGACGGTCGCCAGCACTGTCCAAGAGGCGTCAGCTTAGGCGACGGTGACCCCGAGGGTGCCGACTGCGGCGACCTTGGTATCAGCCGAGGCAAGCAATTTCCCGATGGTGGCCACTCTAAGATGGAGGCGGCTCTGCTGACGGCTAAGGTTGGAACACAAGAAAATTTTTGTTCCGAACTGGCAGGTCTGGAAGTTGGACGGATTCCTCGGCGACTCGACATCGAGTATGCAGGCCGTCAAACATCTGGCAATGCCGAAGGATCGTGCTACCATGGACGCCGCCGGCGTAGGAGACGATGCCCTCGAGATCGCCCGAGCAGCGGTGTCGGTGAGTAGCTTGGTTTCACCTGTTAGATGAATTACTTGTGTATTTCTATCTGGTTTTCTTGCTAACTTGTCTTCTTTCTATAGATAAACTGAGAAGATCACCGAACTTGAGAAGGACCTGAAGAAGGAGGTCGACAAGGCTCGGGCCGAGAAAGCTCGGATTGCTAACATGCTTGATAGGCTGAAGGTCGAGGTAGATGGGAAGACGACGAGGTTGGAGAACCTCGACGGCCTTGTGAAGAAGCTCGAGGATGATCTGCTCCGGCAGAAGGAGACGGCGGCAAAGTAGCAGGCAGAAGCCATCGAAGTTGCCAAGATCGCAGCCGCGAAGGAGGTTGAAGCTACAACCATGGAGAAGGCCCAAGGGTTCCAAGCGACCAACATGGCCAAGGCCTATGCTCGCACCATCGAGCAAGTGACCGAGCGCTTCCCTGAGGTTGACTGCTCCGGGTGGTGCCTTTTCCCTGACCACGTCGACGACTTTGACGAAGAGTCAGACGAGGATGAAGGTGGGGACGAGGATGCAGATGCCGAGGTCGAGGTCATTGGTGATGGTCATGGATACGAGGTCACCCCCTTGCGATCGTCGCTCCTCCGGAGGAGTTCGGCCCTGCAGCTGCGAGCCGCCATGGTGTCTTCGGCAGTACAGCATTCGTCGTCCCCGGATGTCTCTAAACCGAGGTATCCCCGCCCTTAGGAGGCGTTGAAGTAGTTTTCTGTAGTATTGTACTTTTTTTTCTTCAAGTTTTGTATCTCCTCGTAAGGATGAGTAGTTTGTCTTGTAATTAGACTTGTTCCTTAAACTTCAATGTAATAATACTTGTTTTGTGAACTTGCGCATTTTGCTGGCATTTGTAGTTGTCAACATTTGTCGGAGCAATGGTGATTTGCTATTTACTCACTTTGGGTGCAAGTACTCGGAGCGAAGTCGAACCAAGTGTTGGACTCCAAACTTGTCGTTTTAAGAGTGTCAACGGTTGTGGGAGCAATTCCGAATAGCGAACCACTTCTTACTTGCTTATGAGCGAGTAGCTGAAATAGAATCGAGCCAAGTGTTGGACTCCGAACTTGTCGTTTTAAGAGTGTCAACGGTTGTGGGAGCAATTCTGAATGGTGAACCACTTCTTACTCGCTTATAAGCGAGTAGCCGAAATGGAATCGAGCCAAGTGTTGGACTCCGAACTCGTCGTTTTAAGAGTGTCAATGGTTGTGGGAGCAATTCCGAATGGCGAACCACTTCTTACTCGCTTATAAGCGAGTAGCTGAAATAGAATCGAGCCAAGCATTGGACTCCGAACTCCTCGTTTTAAGAGTGTCAACGGTTATGGGAGCAATTCCGAATGGTGAACCACTTCTTACTCACTTATAAGCGAGTAGCTAAAATGGAATCGAGCCAAGTGTTGGACTTTGAACTTGTCATTTTAAGAGTGTCAACGGTTATAGGAGCAATTCCGAATAGCGAACCACTTCTAACTCGCTTATAAGCGAGTAGCTGAAATGGAATCGAGCAAAGTGTTGGACTCCGAACTCATCATTTTAAGAGTGTCAACGGTTGTGGGAGCAATTCCGAATGGTGAACCACTTTTTACTCATTTATAAGCGAGTAGCTGAAATGGAATCGAGCCAAGTGTTGGACTCCGAACTGGTCGTTTAAAAAATTCTTTTGCAAGTAGAGTTAGACTACCCCGAAAATAGAAAACTTACTAGGTAGAGTTAGGTTATTCAAGAGACAGGGAAGCTGCGAGAAGAAATTTCTCTTTATTGAAAACAACCGGGCGGCCACTTCTAAGTTGCAGACCGCCTTTACATTGTGATTAAAAAGAAGGTACAAGTAAGGTTTTTGCGATCCTGGGGAAGTTGCTTAGAGCGGTGTTTAGACACCCCCTCGGTACTTCATCAGGTGTTCGGTGTTCCAAGTCCTTGGCATCTTCCTACCCCCCGGGTCTTCGAGCTGATACGTGCCCGGGCGTATAACTCTGGAGACCTTATATGGTCCTTCCCAATTGGGTGCCAGCTTGCCTCTTTTGCTTGGATCGGAAATTGATAACTTTCTCAGCACTAAGTCCCCTTCCTTTAGGTGGGTGGGTCGTACCCTCTTGTTGTAAGCTTGAGTGATCCTACGACGGTAGGTCTCCTAGCGGATTGCGGCTCTCTCGCAGATCTTGTCAATGAGGTCTAGGCAGTTGCGAAGCTGGTTCGCGTTCTGCACCTCGTTGTAAAGGGAGACCCACCTCCAAAGGGATACGAGCTTCCGATCCGTATATGAGGTTGAAAGAGGATTCTCCTGTCGGAGTTCTTTTGGTGGTGCGATAGCTCCAAAGCACATTGGGGAGTTGTTCAACCCATAGTCCTTTGGTGGACTTGTCGAGCCTCTTCTTCAAGCCTGAGAGGATTTGTTTGTTCGCGTTCTCTGCTTGGCCGTTGGACTGGGGGTGCGCCACTGAAGAGAACCGTTGTTGAATCCCGAGGTCGGTGCAGAAGTCGTGGAAGGCAGCTCCTATACATTGGGTCCCGTTGTCGGTTATGAGAATGTGAGGTACCCTGAACCGACAGACAATGTTCTTCCAAAAGAACTTCTGCACCTTGTTCTCGGTGATCGTTGAGCGATGTTCGGCCTCTATCCACTTGGAGAAGTAGTCTATTGCTACCACCAAGAACTTCAGCTGACCTGGTGCCGGAGGGCAAGGTCTAAGCAAATCCATCCCCCACATTGCGAACGGGATTGGGCTCGCCAAGAAGGCAAGTTGTGCCTGGGGCAGGCGACGGATTGGGACAAACTTCTGGCAGGAGTCGCACTGGAGGACGTACTCCACGGAATCACTTAGTAGTGTGGGCCAGAAGTACCCGTAGTTCAAAAGCTTCCGGGCAAGGGATCTCGCTCCCAAGTGCGTACCACATAGACCATCATGGGCATCCCTTAGGGCGTAGAGCGCTTCTTCCGAGGAGAAGCATCTCAGATAGGGTCGACCATCGACCTGGGTGTAGGAGCATTTGTACATGACCCCATCCAGGAGTGTGTACCGCTCTGCTCGTGCCCTGATCCTCCTTGATTCTTTTGGATCTTCGGGAAGGACTCCATCCCGGAGGTAATCGAGGAGAGGCTTCATCCAATTTTCCCCAAGTGTTAGGGGGTAGGCTTCCATTGGCTCCGAGCCATATTCGTCAATGCTTGGTTTGAGAAGGACCTCTATTAAGACGGTCCGTTCTAGACCTTGGAGGGACAAGGAGGCAAGCTTAGAGAGGGCATCCGCTTGCACGTTTTCCACTCGGAGAACCCGCTAGAGTTGAACATCTCTGAATAGAGCTAGAAGCTCCCTCACCTTCGCCAAGTACCTAGCCATGCGGTCGTCTCTTACCTCGTACTCCCCGGACACTTGATTGACCACCAACTGAGAGTCGCTGAAGACCCTTACTTGTTTGGAACCCGCCTTGCGAGCCAAGCAGAGCCCCGCAATTAGGGCTTCATATTCTGCCTCATTGTTTGATGCCGGGAAGATGAGGCAGAGAGAGTATTGGAGGACGAAAGCATCGGGGCCAGTTAGGATGACGTCGGCCCCGCTTCTATCGGCATAGGAGGACCCTTCCACATATATGGTCCAGATGGAGGGGGCGATAGGCGACTCGCATGATTCGGGGATAGTGTTCTCCATGATGAACTCGGGCAGAGCTTAGGCCTTTATCGCCGTCCTGGGCCGGTAGCTGATGTCGTGCTGACTCAGCTCGATGGACCACTTCATGAGCCGTCCGGAAGTCTCCGGCTTGTGGAGAACCTGTTTCAGCAGTTAGTAGGTAAGGACGACTACCGAATGGGATTGGAAGTAGGGGCGGAGCTTTTGGGCTGCCATGACCAAGGCAAGTGCCATCTTTTCCAGCTTCGGATAACGAAGTTCGATGTTGCGGAGCACCTTACTCACGTAATAGATGGGCTTTTGCGTCTTATCCTCTTCCCTCACGAGGATCGTGCTGAGCGTCTGCTCCGAAGCTGTGAGGTAGAGGTAGAGGACTTCTCCAGGTGCCGGCTTACTCAGGAGCAGGGGATTGAATAAATACTCTTTGAGCTTGTCAAAGGACTCCTGTTGCTGTGGCCCCTACTCAAAGCCTTTAGCACCCCTGAGGGCTTTGAAGAAGGGGAGGCCCTTTTCCCCTGACTTGGAGAGGAATCGCCCGATTGCGGCGAGGCGCTCCGTGAGCCTCCGCACCTCTTTGACGTTAGAGGAGGGAGCCATTTTGAGAATGGCTTGGATCTTCTCGGGGTTGGCCTCTATGCCCCTCTGGCTGACTATAAACCCCAGAAATTTGCCCAATAAGACACCGAACGCACACTTGTTTGGGTTTAGTCTCATATTGTGCCTCCTGAGCACCTCGAAGGCTTCTTGAAGGTCGAGGGTGTGCTCCTACCTTCGAGTGCTCTTAACCAACATGTCGTCTACGTAGACCTTTATGTTTTGGACAATCTGGTCTCGGAAGACCTTGTTCACCAGGTGCTGATAGGTAGCCCTCTCATTTTTCAAGCCGAAGGG
Source organism: Hemerocallis citrina (assembly GCA_017893485.1). Lineage (NCBI taxonomy): Eukaryota > Viridiplantae > Streptophyta > Magnoliopsida > Asparagales > Asphodelaceae > Hemerocallis > Hemerocallis citrina. The sequence goes on from CM030368.1 coordinate 28,070,491, forward strand.
CATAACACGGTAGCAGTAGAGGTCTTGGTCCGTCACGAACGAGGTCTTTGGTATGTCCAGAGGGAACATCCTAATTTGGTTGTATCCTGAGAAGGCATCCATAAAGCTGAGGAGCTCGTGCCCGAAAGTCGCATCGATCAGGGCATCGATGCTAGGAAGAGGAAAGGGGTCCTTCGGGCATGCCATGTTGAGATTAGTGAAGTCAATGCATATCCTCCAACTTCTATTGGCCTTCTTGACCATTACCACGTTGGAGAGCCACACAGGGTAGTTCACCTCCTGAATAAAGCGGGTGTCGAGGAGTTTCTCAACCTCTTCCTTGATTGCCTGGTGCCTCTCGAGAGAAAACTTTTGCCTCTTCTGCTGGGCAGGCTTGATCCCAGGGGTGACGCTCAGATGGTGCATTGAGAGCTCCTCCGAGATTTCGGGCATGTCTGTTGTAGTCCATGCGAAGAGGTCGCAATTCTCCCATATGCACCAAGAGATATCTTGCTTTATGGAGGGGGAGAGAGCTTTGCTGATGCGGAACGTCTTAGTGGTGTCTTCTTCAGAGAAGGCCACTTCCTCCAATTCGTCCACGGGCTCGGAGATAGTTTGATCACCCTCCTGAGGAAGTTCGAGCGCTTCCAAAGAGAGAACCGGACCCCCCATCGAGGTCATATAGCACTTCCAAGCTGCTTCTTGGATTCCCCTAACTTCTCCCACTCCTGAGGGGGTGGGAACTTCATCTTCATGTGGTAGGCTGAAGGGATGGCTTGAAGCGCGGCCAAACTTGGTCTGCCCAGGATAACATTATAGGCGGCCTTGACGTTGACCACTATGAAGTCCATTTGCTCCGTGCGAGTTGTCGGGACCTTTCCAGCCATTTTGTCGAGGGTTATAATTCCCTCGACCGTAACCGGGACCCCGGTGAACCCGTGGAGAGTGTAGCCTGCGGGCTTGAGCCGATCTCTGAACAGCGGGAGGCCCTTGAAGGCCTCCAAGAAAAGGATGTTGACTGAGCTGCCGTTATCTACTAAGACGCGACGAACTTTGAAGTTTGCCATGCGAAGATTGATGATGAGGGCGTCGCAGTGGGGAGTGCGAACGCCCTCCAGGTTCCTATTGGAGAACATCACCGGGACTCCGAGGTCCTTTGGGGGAGGATGGCTCTGCACGGAGTTAACCTTCCTTACGAAGGCTTTTCGGGAGGAGTTGGAATCTCCCCCCATTGGGCCCCCGTGTATCAAGTGCAAGATGCCCTCTACTTCGGCCTCCAAAGTCTCTGTGCACTGCTCATTTCGCCTATTAGCCCCCTAAGGCGGTGGGGGCGGATCGGCTCGGTCCCTTTTTACGAACCAGTTGAGTTTCCCTCGCTGAATGAGGGCCTTGATTTAATCCTTCAAGGCCCGACATTCATCTGTGCCATGATCTTGGTCCCGATGGAAATGACACCACTTACTCCGGTCCCTCTTCTTTGGCGGAGTATTCATCCTTGGCGGAGGCAGTAGGAGGCCATCGTTCCCTATCACCATGAGGATGACAGATACACTCGCGTTAAGCGGAGTGAATTTCTCGAACCGAGGAGGAGGACGCCGCTAACCCCCATTATCTTTTTGGAGCTTCTTAGCTCCTTCTTCTTCTGCACCCTTCTGCTTGTTCGCGGAAGATGAGGCCTCAAAGGTGGGGCGGCAGACGGCTTCTTCCCCTTAGATGTACTCCTCGCTCCGAAGTAGGAGCTCTCAGAAGTCCCGAGGGGGCTTCTTGGCGAGGGACGCCCTGAGGTCAGCATTAAGGACGTTGGACTGGAAGACGATGGTGGCGACCGAGGATTCCAAAGAAGCAATGGACCTGGCATTGGCAGTGAAGCATTTGACATAATTCCTTAGTCATTCGCCCTTCTTTTGGCTGAGGAACAATAGGGTGTCGCTAGTCTTCTCGGTGTGCCGAATGCCATTCCCGAGCCGGCCCCTTGAGTGTGGCCGGGAAGGTCTTGCAAAGGAGGGAGTCGGATGCATTGTGGATCATCATGAGAGTTTTGAAACTCTCAATGTGATTTACGGGATCCGACTCCCCGGTATAGGTCTCGAAATGTGGAGGCTTGAAGTTGTCGGGAACTGGAGCCTCCATAATGGTATGGGAGAATAGGGGATTGCTCGAAAGAGGGTCCCTTGCATGTCGCCCTTCTTCTTGGTCGAGCTGGCCGAGGCACCTTTCCATCTCGTAGAGACGGCAGTAGACCGAGTCCTCCCTTCGGTCTTGTCTGGCCCAGCCCAGAGACTCATTCTCATGTCAAGGTGGGCTGGGGCTGCACCGGTGAAGGCTCAGAGTAGGATGTGGACTGACTAAGAGACGGGGGGGACTTGGGGTGGAGCGCGGACTACAGGGCGGCGGTGGTGATCGGGAGAAGGACGGCAATGGCTCGCAACCTGCCTGGGACTTCGGGAGCAGTAGTGGTGCTCGAGAGAAGGGCAGCAATGGCTCGCAGCCTGCCTAGGACTTTGGGAGTAGCGGCGGTGCTCGGGAGAAGGGCGGCAATGGCTCGTAGCCTGCCTAGGACTACAGGAGCGGTGAGGATGGTGAGAAGCTGGCAGAGGACTGGGAGCCCTATGGCCATTGTTGGGGGCAACGTTGAGAGCCCGGAGGACCGCCTCTTGGAATTGCTGGAATTCTGCCCATGTGACAGGGGCATCCTGCTCATGATGGTCCCGAGGTGCATGGCGACCTGCCGGGGAGAGACTCCATTTTGGGCGATGTTGGGACGACTCTCTTCATCTACGGGAAGAGTTGGACCCCCCTCGGTTGGATCTGCATGGCAAACGGTCCCTGGCCTGCTCGCGACGAGGGTTCGACTCTTGGGCCTGCCTCTCCTCTAGATGGGTACGGAGATTGGGTCCATGCTCGGTCTGTCGATTGTTAATCATGTTCCGCAGATCCTTTGGAGTGGGGGGGGTATAGGAAGCCATGGAATCGGTGTCGGCATTGTGGATGGAAACTCGAACCTGATGGACAGGTTACTTTTGGCAACTCCGTCGAGAGGGTTCGCCTAATGCAACCTGGGGTCCCAAAGGCTTCTAGATGGACTGTGGAGCCAGAGGATCGAGCTGCTGGGTTGGTTGGTCGGGATGGGGGAGATCCCCCTGCGGAGGAGGAGGAGGAGGATGGGAAGAGGTTGTCCTTCGGTTGGAGTTCGCGGGTCTCTTCTTAGGAGGCATGGCTGGGAGTAACGTGGGTTGAAGGAGAAAGACGAGATTGCTTGTCGAGTGAGTTCCCACAGACCGCGCCAATCTGTTACCGCTGAATTTGGGTGTGGGGGTAATAGGTGAGATTTGTAGGTTCGTGAGGAACTCACACAGGTTGACCCCTTCTTCCTTGCTAATTTGTTGGCTCCTTGATGCTCCCTTGAAACCTGCACAAATGTTTGAGACACCGGGATGGATCCCGGCGACGAACCCTCCAACGATCAAGTCAATACACAGAAAAAGTCAAGGGAAAAGAGCTCAAGTGTGCAAAGTGTGATCACCTTTTACAGTAGGAGGTAGGGGGGTTTTATAGTTGCCATTGAGATCCTTTTTAGGATAAGGGTGAATCCCTACTTCCTGGTGTGGCTGGTTGAGGTTGGTTACAACCATCTCCTTAAGATAAGGACTGAGTAGGATTTGCTCCTATCCTATTTGACTAGTCCCTAATGGGTTGAGACCCGTTCTCTGTCTACTAGATCCGTTCGCAGGCTAGCGGGTCTAAGGGAAGAGGCCCGGTACCCGATTCAGACCCGTCTGTAGATAAAATTACCATCCTGCCCCAGTGACTTCAAGATTCGTGCCCACTTTGAACGGTTCCGAATTAACCCCATTTTTAGCCATATCAACCCCGAATTCCAAACAATTCTGAATTCGAAGTTCCACAGGATCTTTACACTTCACTTCGTACAATTTTACAAGGAATTTAAAACTTTTTATACAATAATATTTTACATTAATGCAGCAGAATTATAAATTACAACATGATACATGAATTAAATAACAATTTGAATATTTCATTAAGCAGCATTCCATCTTTAGTCCTTTCATTCAATTTATCCTGAATAGAAACTGTGGACATGTCAATTGCATACAACTAACGCTAGGATAAAATACATCAATTTCTCTTACTTGGAAAGCAAACACTTGTTTACAAACAAAGCTAAGGGGGACTATCTTATTGATGTCGTTTGTGAATGTGCACTTAGTCTTAATGCAGTTATTTATTATTTCATGACACTAATACACACTTGTTCGAACTTATGCATCCCATTCTACATAAATCCTTGGGCAAGCCCTTAATCGTTCTTCATCTTGTAGGGGTTGGATCCCTCGTTACGAGTTAAACTACTACGGAAACTATGGTAAGTATCCCAGATGTTCTATGAGTTATGAGCCCATGTGGAGACAGCCTGGAGGGAAATCCCACGTCATGACAAAATGCATCATGTAAAGAGCCTATGGACAATTCGCCTCCGTCATAGGACAATGGCATTACGTAGTCACCAACACCCCACAAGCGTAGCTACGGTACCGATAATTCCAGAAATATATTCACGTCATGACATGAGGCATCATGTAGACAGCCTGTGAACACTCTCACACCGTAGATCCGAGGCCCTCATACTCGTGTTTTTCTCTTACTTTCATTACATCTTCACTATGTGTTTAATCCTTAGATAATTGAATCATAAATAAAATTAATATCCTAGAGTTAGCATTACCTCTACACCGGTCTTAAACATCAACTGTTAATCACAACCCAATCTTGATCTTTATTTATCACATTTCTCTTTCAAAATTTCATTCATGCCGATGTAAGGACTTTAGCTAAACTCTAGTTTCAACTCGTTTCACGTTCATCAAAATTGAGTGCTCATATTCACCAATTTCCACATTTCATCATGATTCTTTTACTTCATTTTTCATACACACTTGCATAATTTAACAACAAATTCCATTTATTATTTTACTCAATTTCTCCCATGTCGAAAAATCTCAATTTTATTCTCACTACAACAAAAATGCAGTACCCCGGCATTTATACTCTGGCGTTTGGGTACAAACGTCGGAGTAGACTTTGGCCCATAAGTTAACAAATAAAATCCCACCTACACCGGCGTTTTAAAAAAACACCGGAGTAGCAGACCTTGCTACTTAAATCCCACCCAAAAAAATCAACACACCCAAAATATTAGGTTGCATTTGGTTTGCTGTTTTGAAAACAGTTTTCTGAAAATGAGAGTATAAAAGCTGTTTGGTAATAATTTTTTATGAAAACAGTTTTTTGAAAATGAGAATATAATGTATGTATAGGTTTGGTTTCCCAAAAAAAAATGTTGCTCTGCCGCTCAAATCAAAACCCTACCTCCGCTGTCTCCCGCCGTCTTCCACATCAACCTTGCTCAATCTCTCTCTGGCCCTCTCATTCCCGAACCCCGAAACCACCATCGCCATTGCTGTCTCCCTCCCCCACCGTCGCCCATGGTCGTCCCCTACTGTCTCCCTCCCCCGCTGTTGTTCCCCACAGTCCCCCGCCGTCTCCCACCGTCGACAATCTCGTAATCTGGTAAAAATAAATTTAGTGTTAATTTTATGGTTTTAGGGTTTTAGGGTTTAAGGGTTAATTTTGTTTTGGGATTTGTTCGTTGTAGGGTTTCTTCAGGAAAATTTTTCCGAATTGATTAGGGTTCAATTTTTACTGAATTGATTTGTTAGTTGTAGGTTTTTAGGGTTTAATTCAGTTTTGATTCGATCCCAAAATCTATAGTTTGATTATCAGATATCTCAAAATATGTAGGCATTTATCATGTAGCTTTGGGTGAGCTATATAAATTCTTTTCCACCATTCAGCTATGTTTTAAATGCCACCGTAGTTAGATTAGCTATACACTCGACTTTCTTTCATTATTTTGATCTATATTTTACCCCTAATTGTAGCCCCTACTTCATCTATGAGCCCATCATCCACTTGACTGGCTTAGTCATCAATCTTTGATTCACATTATCAGACCCCTCTCAAGCTATTTCCTAATGGTCTTTGTCGTGTCTTCATTAACATCTTATGAATGCATATAATGATCCCATATTTATATAATAGATCGAATAGACGGTCACAATCATTAATTGAACAGTATGGACCCTCAAAATATTTATTTCTATTTGCAAAACAGAGTTGCCAAATATGTTATGGTTGATATAACACGTTTTCTCATGTGAAGGATATTGTAACCGTATCCTACATGTAACAGGAGCTCGATTCCTTGGGTTAATTATGTCTCTGATTATTTGTTTAAAGGGTATTAGCTTAGTCTAGTTAATTCGGACTACTCTTTGTTTCTTAATGACTTTCATAAAGTTCAGCAATATTAAGAAATGTAGAATGGCAAAATATGTTTCTGATAATTTCTAGATGGCAGGTGAACTTACTCCTAATAAAGTGGATGAAGGAGCTGGAGAAGATATTCTATGGGAGTATTATTGCATATGATTCTGCTTTGACTCATGAGGCGAAGAATGATCAACTTGCAAATGTCCTGTGGAAGTAAGACTTCTCATAATTATGTTTGACATCTAGCTACAGAAATGTGGAATTATAGTACTTTACTGAAAAATACACAAATAGTATTTCAACAACACAGGAAGTTGCTCAACTGCTCATGAGAATTTTAGATTCTTGGAAATTTAAAGTGCACTTAATTTTCATCAAGTTATTTGTGGGAATCACACATTTGTATTTTTTGTGGGCAATTTATGGAAGAAAACTTGGGATTTACAAATACTATTTGTTTCATTTTAGGAATGTTTTCTCAGAAGATGGTGCAGAGTCGACAGATCCTGCTGCTTCTACTGCTGTCCAGGCAAGTTAAAACTTCACCCATCATATTTTGCACACAATTTAAAGCATGCATCAGACTACTCCTAGTTTTCCATTTATTGAAAACAAATTTTGAAGTTTCCTCTTGTTACAGGCTATGGCTAGATATACTCGCAGGAAATCTACCTGTCTCTCAATGACAGGTAATCTCCATTTTTTTCCAATACATAGGTTTATTTGGATATGCTGCATACATTTTTAGTAAGAATTTCGAGCAGTATTAGGAGAACACAATACTGTTCCATTGGTTTTCTATGTATCCCTGCATCTAATGAAAGTTAAAATCATTATTTTCAAAAATAATGATTGCAAAATTATTACCTATGCTCTTTTAGTTTGTGAACATAATTAGGAGAACACAATACTGTTATATTGGTCTTCTATGTATCCCTGCATCTAATGAAATTTAAAATCATTATTTTCGAAAAGGTTTACCCTTGTTTGTAATCATTATTTTCGAAAAGGTTTCTATGTGCCCCATGTTGTATACATTTGTAATGTTAATTTTATAAATGTTTGTTTTGAATAAATATGAATGACACTTTACATGTGTTGTATTTTCCCCCAGGCATTCTTACCGGATATGAACTTCAATAAAGATCCCATTTTTGATAGTTTGGAAGGAGATCAAGCACAAAGTCACACCTACAGGAGTAGAGGCAAAGAGCTAAAGATGATTGGTGTATCTGTGTATAGATACTTATAAAATTTGCAGTTTACACTATTTGTCAGATTGATCTAAATTTCAAGTTCATTTTATTCTCTCTTTTTTTACCACTCATGTTCATTCTATATGAAAATATTCGAATAATGTACTTGTATTCCTACAACTTGATACTCTAAACTTGGTTGGGGATATATTAAATATATTGATTTTTTATATACTGCGTTGTTTCTTCAATTTCGAGTTGTTGATATGTTATATCTTTGAATCTTCTGATATCTGTGCATATATCTATATATAAGTGCAAAAAAAAAAAAAAAAAACCTACACCAGCGTTTGTAAAAACGCTGGTATAGCTATTATATCGAAAAAAATGGCAAACAAAAGGGGCTTACAGCGGCATTTGCTGTAGGTAGTAGGATATAACAGCGCTTTATAAAAACGCCGGTGTAGACCCCATTTCTATTGCGACGCTTTCTTCCCCGGAATTTCTACCGACGTTTTTTAAAACGCCGGTCTGACCTACACCGGCGTTTAAAAATGCCAGGGTAGGACAAAATAAATGCTGATGTATCCTATTTGTGTTGTAGTGTCTCTACACAAAATTTCTTTACATTCAAACATATTCCCTTTCTTTAATTAATCAAAAATCATATTCGAAGAAAATTTATCAAGCTTTTATTCCCAAAATTACTTCTAATTCTTATTATAATAAGTCAAATATTGTAGAAAAAAATTTCATGAAGTTTAGGTAATTTTAGAAGAATTCTAGTAATTTTTTCTCACTTTTTATACTCTTAAATTACTCAAGAAAAATCAAAATAAGAAAAAAAAACTCAAATTTACAAACAAAAGGCCAAATGACGGATTCAAACCCAGACCAAACGCCCCCTCCTGTGAACAGTAACCGACCCAAAGCGCACCCAACAACCAGAAAGGCCAAAGTGACTAACCGATATGAGGACGACTTAAATTAGACTTAAAATATAGTTCAGTGATTTGATTAAAAATCAAATTTTCAGAAAAACAGAATCTCTTGCAAGACTCGAACCCAAGACCAGAGCTCCGCTCAGCTACAGTAACACACCCAAAATACACCCGAAGACCAGTAGGTCTTGAATAACTAACCGATATGAAAGCTCGGTTAAATACTCTTGTATTGGATTGTACTGTATCTAATTCTTTTCTTTAATAAACTCGATTTTCTTTTTCAATTAACTTGTACTTATAAAAATCTAAATCTTTTTCGAGAATGTGTTTATTCAAAAAACAGTATATTATATTTTCTTAGATTTCCAAAATTCTCATTTTTAATCACATAGAAGACTATTTATTTTATTTCTTTTGAAAAGTGAAACATTAATAAAATTTTTCGACTTTAAAAAATTTCTTGTTAGATGAATCTTTTTATCTACTTGTTCCCCATTTGTTCACAATATGTTTCTACAATTTTTCTTTATTTTAAACATAGTTAAAACCCTCAAATTAATTTTCCTTTTATAAGACTCACTCATTTCTTACGATTCAAGAGATAACATATTTGACAACCAAATGAATATAAACTTACTCATACCAAACAATTAAAATTCAACAATTATTGTAAGTTTTCCATGGTAATCAATTTATTTCACAAATCATGGGTATTAATTTGCATTCTACAATCCATTCACAAGCACAATTTCATGCAAGCATAATTTATCAAATTTATATGTACTCTAGCATGAAATATAGTAATAAAGCATCATGAAAACTCTTAATTAACACGTTTCAATTTATTTTACTAACTTTTTCATGTAGATAAACTAAAGCTTCATCTCTTTCTTACTAGTTTCTTCAAGCAAGTATATATGCAATTTTTCTACTTGTTTCTAACATTTTCACAAATTAAAATCCTAGCATAGCATCTATATTAGAAGTTAGAGAAATCACCCACCTTTTGATGAAACAAATGAAAAAAACTCCTAAAGAACTCCTTGAAAACACGATCGTCTCCTTTCTCCTCCTAATTTGGTGCAAATTTCGAGCTCCTACTCTTAGCAAGCATGAACCCAAGACCTCCTCCTCATCTTCTTGCTTTGGCCGGCCTCCAATAGGGAAAGAAACACAACTCTCATTGTTTTTCTCACATAAAAATCTTTTCTCACTCACTTTTCCTCACAAATTCTTCTTTTCTTTCTCTTACTCATTGAAAATTTCTAATGCAAGTAATGAAGAAGACAAGGGAGGGGTATTTATACACATTTAAAGAGTGGATGAAGGGTTGAAATGAGTTTAGATGAAAGGTTATAATACATTTTTTAGTTAGAAAAACTACCCATTATCAAGTAACCAACACTCCACTCTCTCCACCTCTCCCACTCTATGAATGGCCAGCCTCTCTCTATTGCTCCATTGCACGTGCATGTGCAATGCACGTGTCATCACAAGCATACTAGTTGTTTTGTTCATTTATTATTTGTTCATTTATTAGTTACATGGTCAAGTCTACACTACAAGTTGTATTAATTATTAATAAAATTAACTAGTGGGCTAATTAGGTGGGCTAAAGTCCATGAGCTCTTTAATTAATTAATTAATTAATTTAAGTGGGCTAGAATTAGACTATTAGGCCTAAAGATTAATAATAGGCTTTAATTTTAAAGGAGAAGAAAATATTTATTCATGACACAAGAATAACTTTTTAAAGTTAAATACATATATTAAATTGCACATGCAAAACATGTGAAAACAAATGAAAAATTTTATATTTAATTATTTGAAAATTCAGAATGTTACAACACTCCCACCTTAGAATAGTTCCGTCCTCGGAACTACGCTTAAAGTGTGAGAAAACAAAGCATAAAAAGAAGAAAAAAATCAATACATTCAAACAAAGAGCTTGGGATGATCCTTCAGTATCCTCTCTTCGGATTCCCAAATAGCCTCTTAAACCAACTGGTTTCTCCAGACTACTTTGACCATCGGTATCGTCTTGTTCCTCAAGACTTTCTCCCGACAATCCACGATCTCAATCGGTCGCTCAATGTAGCTCAGATCTAGCTGCAAACCCTCTGGCGCAAATGGTGACTTGGATCTGGAATGTAACATCTCAACATAAACACATGGAAGAAATAGTGCACCTGAGACAACTCTTCCGGTAACTCCAACCGGTAAGCAATTTTCTTAATCTTCTTCAATATCTTATATGGGCCTATAAACCATGGGGCTAATTTCCTACCTCTGCCAAAACGAATCACACCTGTACTAGGTGATACCTTCAGAAAGACAAAGTCACCTTCCTCAAAATAAAGGTCCCTTCTCCGGTTATCTGCATAACTCTTCTGCCTACTCTGAGCATCCACCAACCTCTTCCTAATCAAATCGATCTTTTCAGAGGTCTAATGCACGATCTCGAGCCCAAACATCTGCCACTCCCCCACTTCAAACTAGCAAACAGGTGTTCTGCACTTCCTGCCATACAGAGCTTCATACGGTGCCATCCTGATACTAGTCTGAAAACTGTTGTTATAGGAAAACTTTACCAGAGCTAGATGCCTCTCCCAACTGCCTCCAAAATTTAGAACACAACACCGAGCATATCCTCAAGAACTCGATTGACTCTCTTAGTCTATCCATCAGTCCGAGGATGGAAGGAAGTGCTGAAGTCCGTCTTAGTACCCAAAGCTACCTGAAGACTCCTCCAGAAATGCGAAGTAAACCGTTCATCTCGATCAAACACAATGGTCAATGGGACACCATGAAGCCTGACAATCTCCCCAATATACAGCTCGGCTAACTTGTCCATAGACGAAGTGAGTTTCATTGCCAAGAAGTGAGCTGATTTGGTTAATCGATCGACTATGACCCAAATCGCACATTACCCTTCGAACTCTTGGGCAAACCTGTGATGAAATCCATGCTGATGTTATCCCATTTCCACTCCGGAATGGGTAACGGTTGCAATAAACCTCTGGGCTTCTAATTCTCGGCTTTCACCTGCTGACAAATCTCATACTTTGCCACAAACTCAGCCACATCCCGCTTCAAACCTGACCACCAGAAATATTGCTTGATGTCCTTGTACATCTTGGTACTCCCAGGATGTACAGACAAAAGAGTAGCATGTGCCTCCTGAAGAATACTCTCCCTTAAATCTGATTGATTCGGAACACATAGTCTCTCTCCAAACCACAACACTTCATCCCTGATCTGAAACTCTTCCTGCACCAACTTGCTCCTTCATCTTCCGAATCTCTGCACCTTCCTTCTGACTTGCTATAATCCTTTCATTCAGCATAGGCTGAAGGCTCAGCTATGCCAAAGATGCTCCTAAGCCTTGCAAAACTACCTCAATATCAGCCTGATCTAACTCCTCTGCAAGATGCCTCTAGGTCGTAATCAACTTGGCTAAACTGCTTTTATGGCTAAGTGCGTTAGCAACAATATTAGCCTTCCCCGGATGGTACTCAATCTCAGGACGAATATCCTCAAGCACTTCCAGCCATCTCCGTTACCTCAGATTAAGGTCCTTCTGCTGATAGATGTACTTCAAGCTTTTGTGGTCCGAGTACATATTTAATTTTTCACCGTACACGTAATGCCTCCATTGCTTCAAGGCGAAGATAATCGCAGCCAACTCCAGATCATGAGTCAGATAATTCTTCTCATGCAGTCTTAGTTTTCTAGACCCATATGCAATTACTTTTCCCTCTTGCATCAACACGACCAAGCCCACGATGTGAAGCATCGCTGTAGACATCATTGTAACACATCGAATTTGTAAAATACCGAAAATGCCTGTTTTTATATATTTTGAGTGGTGAAAACTTATTTTTGATATATTTTAATTAAATATTGATATTAGTATGAATACTTGTGGTAGATTGGTATTATTGTTATATATTAGAGTTAAGAGTTGAGATTTTGTGTGAGGAAATATAGTTTATTTTATTTTATCATTATGGGGGATTGTTATAAGATAATTTTAATGTGTTTTGTATTGTTGGTATTAAGATAGAAAAGAGTTGGGGTTTAATTGTAATAGATTGGTTTTGGAGGGCTCATGTGTGAATATACCATATTATTATTATTATTATTATTATTATTATTATTATTATTATTAAATATATTACCAAAGTAACCCTTTCCTTCCCCATTATTTCCTTTCTTCTTTTTTTCTTTCCTTTCCTTCCCGTTTCCTTCTCCCTACCGAAGAACCCCATTCGGTCCTCCCTCTCTCCACCCAAATCCGCTCCATCTCTCCATGATTTTCGAATTAATTTGGAGGGATGACTAATTGGAAGGTGCTCTAGCTCGTGGTAGCATCAATTTTCGGAGATGACTTCGGAAAGGTATATCCCTTTTTAGTTTGTTGTATAAAATTAGGTTGGGTTCATTTCTATGGAGTAGGATTATTATAATAGAGAAATTTAGAGAGGTTGGAAGTGGTAGATTGGAGGAATTAGTAGATGGTTAGAGAAATTGTAAGTTGTTGATAAATTAGGATGTTGGGTTTGTAAAATAGAGTTATATATATATAAGAATTATCTCTGTATGGTGGTAAAAATTTTATTGAGCCATTAGAATAAAATGGGGAGTGACGATTTTGGCATAAACTCGAATTATGGAGTTTATGGAATCGGGTAGAAAACTTGATCCAAATAATTGTAGAAAATGCATATGAGGGTGTAGAGTATTATGAAAGTATTAATATGAATTTAGGATTATTTTTATAGGCTTAAGCTCAATTAAATTGAGTGAAATAGACTATAGGTGAAAAGTGCACGCCGGGTGTTCGATGAAATGCCCGAGCGAGATTTAGATGAGAATTTGATGGGTTCGGAGGTGTAGTTGAGTCTTATTATTATTATTAACCCTAATATGTGAGATTAGGACAAAGGGGATTAAGGAATTTAGAAAATATAAATTTTTCTTATTTGAAAGCCTCCGATCAATAAGGGAGTGTTTGTATTAGAACCCAAATTCGAAATCTATCGATGTAGCTCACCTACATATGTCATTTGTGACGCGTGGGTGAAGACGGATTGAAATTTGGAGGTCCGAAGGTTGAGTTTTGAGCTTTAAACTAATCGGTTCTATAATTTTTCAATTAGGAGGAAAAAATTGAACTTCGACTGGCTACAGGACGGACGTGGGACATCGTTTGCTCGATCCGTCAGGTGAGTATGTTGTATTTATAAATATTTTATATTGTGGCCAAATTTCGTGGCTTTTTGATATATTTTGTAAAAGTTATAGCAAAAATTGATTTTCAATGAAAATACGGATTTTTGGGGCCCGAAAATAGGTTTTTGTGATGTGGTGAAATTAACTATTTTAAGTATATAAAACCTATATTATGGATTAATATGATGTGTTGAAGTATAAAAATTAAATATATTAAATTGTTTATGCATATTTTTCCCCGTGCATGTTTTGTGCATGTTTTTGGGGTATATAGGCCGATATAGGCAATTAGGTATATGCGGAGCCTAGTGTATGGGCTAGCATGCTATGGATGGATGCTATAAGATGTAATTAGACGAAATTAGTAATTGTGATCATGTTTTGAAAATCCGTGTAATTATAGTGCCCGTTTTGTGCATGTTTTAGGGCATATAAGCCCTTATATGTGATTTTACTTATATGAAACATGATGTATGAGCTAGTATGCTATAATTGGATATTATGAGATTTAATTAGAGGAAATAAATGATTTTAGCCCCTTTTCTTGGAAATCCGCATGTGTGGTGTATGTTTGTGTATATATATATATCATGATATTGACTCGGGATGTGATAATTGATGAAATTAGTAAGTGGATATATGTTTACATTATAATTATGTTCGAAGTGAATTAATGGATAATAATGGATATTATAATGTGATGAAGTATACATTTTGATACTTTTACGATATGGAATAACATAATGTAGTTCTTTTATTACTATTATAATCTTGGCGCATTAATAATATGCATTGATATGATATGATGGTTTTATATGTTGAATGACAGAATGTATGCATAATGTGGTATAATGATGTGATGATTAATGTCCTGGACACTGGATATGCATTAAATGGTAAGATAAAAGATAAGATGGTGCGTGTTAATAAAATGTGTTATTAATTCACGTGATTAAAGTCAAGGTTTTGGCAATTATTGAATTCATAAGTGAAATGCGTGTGTTGATAAAGTAAGCTGAAAAGATGAAATGATTAATGCTAATAACAGATGATTTTGTTGACCAGTACCTACAGCAATCCTGGGGGTTTGGGCTAGACCTCCTAATACCCAAGGACCAGCTTGGGGTGAGGTGTTTTTCCCTCCTGGCTATCGGCTGGGAGGAAGTACCCAGTTTACCTGGGGTGCGGTGTTTTTCGCCCAAGCTATCGGCTTGAGGCCCGGTTTCCCTCGATGACAGCTGTCGCGAGGAAGTACCCAGTTTACCTGGGGTGCGGTGTTTTTCCCTCCTGGCTATCGGGTGGGAGGAAGTACCCAATTTACCTGGGGTGCGGTGTTTTTCCCTCCTGGCTATCGGCTGGGAGGAAGTACCCAGTTTACCTGGGGTTCGGTGTTTTTCCCTCGATGACAGACGTCGCGAGGAAGTACCTAGTTTATCTGGGGTGCGGTGTTCCCTCGCTAGTTCGGCTAGGAGGAAGACGTAGCCTCGGACGAGTAAGACTCTGTGTGAGCATCGGTCCGCGTGTTTTACTGGGCTGTCGGCTTTCAGTATATTGGAATACTATGGCTCACTAGTCGACAAACTAATAAAATAAATAAGTGTTAACAATAAGCATGGTAGTAAAGAAAGTGGATAGTGAAATGTGAATTGTGGATGAGAAAGAAAGTAGTTGTGAATGAAGTAAATGTGAAAGAAAATGAGTTATGAGTTAGTGTATGAAAGGAAGTGATAAATGTAGTACGTGGTTAAATTAAAATGAGAATAATAAAAGAGACGTGTGTTATTATGAATAGTACGTAGTAATTGTATTATGTATGAGATCATTAAAGTAAAATACAGTTGATATGAGTTGTACCTTGGAATTGTGTCAAGGAACTACCTGCCCGCTATTTCTGTGGAAATGGTGGGAACTACCTGCCTTGGCATAATTCACAGGGTGAGTTGGTATGATAGTGGTAATGATTAATGGAAATGAAGAATTTAGTAAAGTGAAGATGATAAGTGATTGAAGTGAATTAATAACCAAGCTATCGGCTTGAGATGTGATGTGATATTACCCAAACTGTGTGTTTGGGGTGCGGTGATTATTACCCAAGCTATCAGGTATGGGGTGTGATATGTTGTGGCCCCAGATTGTGTTTGGGGATTAAGTGAAAATGATAATAAGATTTATTGTTTATAAGAATGAGAAATTACTAAAGTGATATAATGAGATGTGAATGAGCTATAAAACATGGTCTTGATGCAATGAGTATAAGTATTCTAATTAATGATGTGTTAATGATGTGTTGAAATGTGAGTAAATCGCATGGGCAATGAGATGTGGTATTTATGTCATAAGGCATGAAGGAAGGTGGTACTATGAGAATATAGTCATATGTTTATGATGTGATACTTATTATAACACAAAAAAATAAATACCTGTATTATGAGATTGGGTATGAAAATGGTTATTAAAGAAAGTATGTTGTGATATGAGTTTGTGTACCTTGGAAGTGTGTCGGGAAACTACTCGCCCGCTATTTCCGTGGAAATGGTGGGAACTACCTGCCTCGGCACAACTTCCAGGATGAATGTGTGTGTTGATGACATAATATAAGTAAATGAAACGCATGGCTTAATAGAGTTGGAGAAATGATGTAATAACCTCATGTAGTTATATTAATATAAATAGTGAAATGCTGATGTGACAATAAGTGTGGAAAGATGAATAATCGTATTATGCGAATGTTAGACAAGAATATATATGAGGTTGATGTGAAATATATAGCGGAAAGGTGTGAATTATGGGAAATTTTGTGATTCAATGCTTATTTGACGAGTATTTGGATATAATTCGTATTGATGATGTTTTTAAGTTCAGATATTCCAGGTGTACCTTCTTACATGATGTTTGTAAGCTTAAATCATTTTCTTTATACAATTTAATTCATTTGTTAGATTTTTAAATTATACTCACACCAGAAATGGCTGACCCCTTAGCGTTTGGGGGGTTAGGGGAGTCTGAGGACTACCCTAGATCCCCCACTGTTGCAGGTTCTCATCAGTGCAGAGGTGAGGCGTGGATTGGTAGGATAAATTTTTATTTTAAAACTTTGTACTATTTAGGTATAGGAATAGTAAAATTTATGATCTAAATTGTATTATGGGTGTATAAGCATGTATATGACGATGATGAGTATAGTGTGAGGTGGTATGGTATGTTTGCGACCCGTACCCACCTCGTTGTGGAGTACTGAGCTCTGTGGTAGGTTTTACAAGGATTTTTCTAAAATTTTACCTCGTTTTTCAAAGAAATTTATAGTTTTTAATTGATATTTGATAATCCGTTATGAGTTTGGCCCCCAGAGCATTATATTATATTGCCTGTGTGTATCTGCTCATTTTGGCCTAGGGAGCCCATGAAAATGTTATGTAGATTGTGAGCTACGGAATTTTGAGTAGAATTCCGTAAGCTTTTTGTGTTTCGGGGCAAAATTTACAGGGGAGACTCTGTCAAAATTTTTCCTGAAATATAACTTTCTTAGTTTATGATTAAAGTGATATAGAAATTGAAGGAATTCAATTTAGAGACTTAGTTTTCAAAAAAAAAAATTTTGGGGTGTTACAATCATACTCAACACGTGCTCTAGGCAAAGCCAAAATGCGAGCAATAGTCAACTTCTCTTTCAACTCCTAAAAGCATGTCTCGCACTGCTCAGTCCACTTGAAATTCACATTCTTCTTGGTCAGACTAGTGAGCGGCACAGCTATCTGAGCATAGCCTTGAATAAACCTTCTGTAGTATCCAGTTAGCCCAATAAAACTTCTTATTTCCTTCACTGTAGTAGGTCTTTCCCAATCCTTCACTGCCTCTATCTTCTGAGGATCAGTTGCCACTCCCTTCTTAGAAAGGATGTGACCCAAGAATGCCACTTCAGATTTCCAGAAATTGCACTTGGATAACTTGACATACAACTCATGCTCTTGAAGCTTCTTCAGAACTTCAGCCAGATGCTCAGTGTGCTCCTCCTCTGACTAGGAGTACACAAGAATATCGTCGATAAATACCACGACGAAAGAATCAATACGCCTTCAGAACTCTGTTCATCATGTCCATAAAAATTACAGGTGCATTCGTCACTCCAAATAGCATAACTAAGAATTCGTAATGCCCATGTCGAGTTCTGAATGCAGCCTTATGCACATCTTCTGCTTTCACTCGAACCTGATGGTATCCTGACCGAAGGTCTATTTTAGAGAAAATAGCTGCTCCTTGTAGACGATCGAACAGGTCATCAATTCGTGGAATTGGATATTTATTCTGAACAGTGACTTTATTCAGCTCCCGGTAATCGATGCACATCCTCATCAACCCATCCTTCTTCTTCACCAATAGTACCGGTGCTCTCCAAGGCAACGCACTCGGCTGAATAAAACCTTTCTTCAAAGGTTCCTCAATCTGCCATTTAACTTCATCCTACTCCACAGGCGCCATCCTATACGGTGCCTTGGAAATGGGTGCACTCCCTAGCTGGATACTGATGCTAAACTCTACATCACGATGCGAGGGTAACCTGGCAAATCTTCCAATAACACAGTCGGGTAATCCCAAACCACTAGAATTTGCTTCACCTCCACAGGAACCTTCTTCTTGCAGAAAGCTGAACATCTCTTCTTCCCCTGGAAAGTGACCTCAGGATCTCCTGGTGCCTTCACTATTACTTCTTTGGTCTTACAATCGATGTTCACATTGTACATCAACATCTAATCAATGCCAATGATAACATCGACCCCTAGGATATTCATCTCGATCAGATCAATCCTGAAAATCCTGTCTCCAATCTCGATTTCGCAGTTAGCATAATACCAATCAGTGGTTAAAGTCTCTCCTGATGGAGTAGCTATTGCTAAGAACTTCCTGGAAAGACATTCTGTTCGACTCCCAAGACTTTAGCAAATTTAGGAGATATAAAAGTATGAGAGGATCCAGTATCGAACAGAATAACAGCTTTCTTTCCATTTAATAAAAGTTCTCCTGTTACATAATACACTCTCGTTACATAACAGTCATTACTAAATAAAATAGGGAAAAAGAACAACAGAAACCTCTAAACATTCTCCCCTGTACCAGTAATGACGTGATCCACTTCATTAGCGTTGGCCTCAGTCAAGGTAAATACTCGCCTATGCTGGTACGGCCTCTTTCCAGCCTGCTGTGGTGGTGCCTTTCGAACGACATTTTGCTGCATGGGGCAGTGGGATCTGTAATTACCTGTCTCTCCACAAGTCACCACAGGAGGTCTCACCTAACCATTTCCGGGACTTCCAGCCACATTGACAGCATTCACCCCCATAGGTTTGAACATTTGAGCTGGTGGTTGTCTCCTGACATTTTCAGAAACTGCGGGCCTCTTCCCGACATTCCGATTGTTCCTCCGGTTCTGGGCGGCATAAAACTGCTCCATATCCTCCTCTGCAGCTGCAGCTTGCTTGACTAGTATGTCAAACCACCTAATACCTAGGGGTATCATCCCTGATCTCAGACTTGGCCTCAATCCGTGCTCGAACTTCTGAGCTTTCTTCGCCTCGTCCATCACAAGTTAGGGTGCATACCTCGAAAGTTGAGTAAACCTTATCTCATACTCTCTGATAGACATGCCTCCCTGCTGCAGTGTTAGGAACTCCATCGCTTTGTTCTCTTGGACATCGGACGGAAAGTAGTGATCGGGGAACTCTTCCAAGAATTCCTCCCAGTCGATAACACCATTTTCCATAGTTCGCTTCATAGACTGCCACCATATAGCTGCATCCTTCTCAAGCTGCAATGTAGCCAGCTTCACCTTTCTACCTTCTGGAGTTTCCAAGACTTCAAAGATAGTCTGGACTTTCCTAATCCAATTGTCAGTTTCATCTGGGTCTGACTTCCCTTCAAACACTGGTGGCTTCATCCTCTTGAATGATTCCACAAATTTAATCGTCTCAGGAACTCGATTTGCAGGCATCCCATATGGTTTTGGTTCATGGCAATGGCGTTGAGGGTCTGATAGACTCTAGCTAACTCCATTTCCAAGTCGAGTCCACAACTAGGCCCTTCTCCATTCCTTGATCTTCTTCCAGCCAAACTCTGATTCAAAAGATCCATTAAATTCGAAGTAGAAAACATGAATTTAAATCAACTCTTTCATTTCATTGAATTCAAACTTTGTACATTCAAATTTAAAACATCGTCTGACATCAAGCGAAAAGCATTGAGAGGATACAACATTCTAATCCCTACGGTTTCTCTTGGCTTTCCTAAGCTCTTCCCGTAGTTCTGCCACTTCCTCCTTCAGCATATCATACATGTTCTTTCTCTTCTCGAGTTCCCAAACACATAACTGAGGATTGTAAGGTTCTCCTTGAATTTCGCACACTGGGCCTGCAATTGGTCTGCTCTCTCCTTTTGAGTTTCCACTTTCCTCTGAAGAGATTCGATGAGACCTCTCGGAACTGGCTCTTCCTCGTTGGATGAAATGTCTGATGAGTCCGGAGGCGGAGTGATCTCTCGGGACTCGGGCCATTGTCCTTCATACTCCTCAGGATCTTCTTCGTCGGAATCTCCTTGTCCAAGGTAGTAGTCCTCTTTGATTATGTGCCAATCATCATCGCCTGCGGGGTCGTAGTGGTTTGTTCTTGGAGGAGTGCTACTTGTGCCTTCAAATCTGTCATCTCCTCGTCCCGATTCCCACTTGAAGTTGATGCACTCCGTTCGAATAACTGCGATGGGGTTGGTCCTAGCCCCATACCACGGACACGTCCATGCCTCTCCTTTCCCCTTACTGCAGTCAAGGCAAGTCGCTGCCGGGTACAAAAGTCTGTGGAAGCCGTCGTACGGTCAGAGTCTGAAGCGGAAGAGATTTCATCATACTTTTTCCGAGCGCTAGTCTGTAAAAGGACATATAGTCAGAGTTAAAAGCGAAAAAGATTTCGACTATCATTAGCCATTTACAAAAATAAGCTATAAATCATCAAAAACTAAAAGCAACTAAAGATATATATCAACAATAAAGAAGATATACACATAAAAAAAGATAAGCAAACCATTAAAATAAAACCATTAAAAATCTATCACAATTCGTGCTGCCTCAGAGATCGCATATGTCCCATCTTTCGACTTGTGGGTGGCATCGAAAAAATCTATATCGCCGAACTCCTCAGGACCCCCAAATCTTCTTCCTATATATTAGTAAGATAAATTTATTATAAGCAAATAATTGTAAGTCAAAACTGTTCAATTTGATTTCACTTACCAATTCTTCTCGAACGAGAGCAAAGCTCTGTGTACCAGCAGTGTGCAACACAAGCTGCTTTGACCGACTGGCAACACCGACCTCCGCCTTTTTCTGTACATGCCACAATGAAGTTCAGAAAAAATTTAATTAGAGTAGTCATACAACCACAAAGTCATTAAATTTTGGTTAGTAATGTAAATGGCAAAATTTAAAAAAACAGCACAAAAGTTTGGAGCTGTTTAAAAAAACAGCACAAAAGTTTCACTTTTTAAAAAAACAGCACAATCTTTAAATCTCAACTGACAGAGTTAGGGAAACGTTAACTGGGTTATACGTGCACTGCACGTACCGTATGTGACCAATGGTGTGAAGCCACGTGGCATATTTTTTTTTCCCCCTTTTTCTTTCTCCTCCGCTTCCTTCTTCTTCTCTTCTTCGTTTTCCTCCGACCCAGTCTTCGACCCAACGACGCTTCCGACCCCGACTCCATCTCCGTCCCTGAGAGCGCCACCGGAGCTCGGCGAGCTCGGCGAGAGGCGACGAGCGGAGCGGGGGCTCGTCAAGGCCATGGTGGAGCTCGTCGAAAGTGATCGCCGTTCGAGCTCGGTAATGGGTTCGACTCGTCATTTGGCGAGTTCCGAGCTGTTGAGACTCAAGCAGAGACTCACCACCTTCGAGCTCGCGACCACGCTCCACAAGAGCTCACCTCCACCCATCGTCAACCTCTTCAGCGTCAGAGCTCGCCACCTCTATAGCCGAGCTCTACCTCCAACACCTCCGCAGCGCTGAACCCATGGCTCCGAGCCAAATGACGAGCCCCCGATCACTTTCGACCCATGGCAGCGCTGAACCCATAGCTCCGATCACTTTCGACGAGCTCCACCGTGGCCTTGACGAGCCCCCGCTCCGCTCGTCGGCTCTCGCCGAGCTCGCCGAGCTCCGGTGGCGCTCTCAGGGACGGAGATGGAGTCGGGGTCGGAAGCGTCGTTGGGTCGAAGACGGTCGGAGGAAAACGAAGAAGAGAAGAAGAAGGAAGCGGAGGAGAAAGAAAAAGGAAAAAAAATTATGCCACGTGGCATCGCCACGTGGCTTCACACCATTGGTCACATACGGGGGTATTTTGGACATTTTACGTAAGTACGTGCAGTGCACGTATAACTCAGTTAACGTTTCCCTAACTCTGTCAGTTGAGATTTAAAGATTGTGCTGTTTTTTTAAAAAGTGAAACTTTTGTACTGTTTTTTTAAACAGCTCCAAACTTTTGTGCTGTTTTTTTAAATTTTGCCTAATGTAAATACCTGACCGACCACCAAACTCCAGTAATCACAAGGAATAGCCAATCCGAAGGCTCCACCTCGGGTGGCACATCCCTAGCATTATCCGCCTCTAACTGGTTTTTGTCATAATACATTGCCTTCAAGTCACTCTTGTAGTCTCTCCACTTTTTGGATAATGACTTTTCAACCCAAGGCGTAAGTGAGTCCGGGAATGAGAAGTATTGCTACAAAAATTGAAGAAATTTAACAATTGGATAACTGAATTGCATAAGCCAACTACCCATGACTAAAATACATGTTTGATAATATATACCATTTTGGTTATGGGGCATAATTAAAAGTTTTTTCCTACAACTAGTATATAAGCTAGAATGATATTCATACTTATATACTTTCATTGCAATGCCTGACAAGTTCAACCAGACTTCTATGATAACATACATTTCTCCTGCATACTTAAAAATTCTTCCTGCTCTGCTGTTTAATGAAAGTATTCATACTTAAAAATTCTTCCTGCTCTGCTGACAGTGAAACTATTCATACTTAAAAATTCTTCCTGCTATGCTGTTTAATGGATTCGAACTCGATCATTATCACAAAAAAAAAAAAAAAACAACCAAGCTTATGATCAGTTTGATTCTCTTTTAATCTATGACTTCTCAATATATGATCCTGATAAAATTTGTGAAATCTGTTATTTGCATTATTAAAATTAATTACTTGAAATGTGTAGCTGTCATCTTAAATTGTGTGTAAGTAAATGTTGATGCTTTGGATTGCAACTCGGTCATTATCACCATGGAGTTCTCGGTTGAGTTTTCCATTCCTTTTTACAGGTTAATTTTGAAGATACTTGCAAAGGTTTCCTGGAGGTGGCAAAGGTTTGTAATTTCTGCAAAATGCATATAGACTTTCCGGCTATGATAAGAGCATGTGATAATTTAAATATGGTGAGAAGGAAACTTTTTTTTTCGTGTGGAACAATGAGGTAAAGTAATTGTCAAGTGGTGGAAGAAGATTGGAAATTGCACATGTTCTTCTTTGATTGTAGACAAAAGGAATGTAAAGCATGATTATTATGTCTCAATATTATTTTAGGAACAGGATAGCCATACATTGACTTAACCTGACATAATAAACCCTGCATATGTTGTCCTTAAGACTCATTAGCCCTCTTTGAATGTTACCTAAATTTCATGATATACGGCTAGTTGTTATATGTTGATATTATGATGGTTTTACTTATATACAGTACTAGTTATTAAAATTGTTTTCCAAGGAGTGGATTAAATCTATTTTGGTTTTACATTCCTTTTGTGTGAGTATGGCTATATGGGTTTAGGTCATGTGGTGCATACCCTTCCCTAAAACCAGACAAGCTTTGTCATGCCTATATGTGTCCTTAAGACTCATTGGAAGTCCCCACAAGAGCCACCATGTTTTTGGTCATCCTTCTTGCCTTCAATAAGGATGCACAGTTGAGTTGTAGCATGGTAGTGTGGCACTATGATAGAGAAGAGGATATTTGCGCATCAATGATTGTAGACCTTCAGGAATTGATTGGGATGTTCATTTAAATTAGTATTACCCCCATAAACCAATTAGTTATTTTAGATGGGAAATACCTTGATTGTTGTCATTGCAGTTGCCTTTGTCATGGTGGGCACCTTCGTCCAACTCTCGTATGACAAAGGGATTATCTGTGAGTTCCTTGCAATTACCCCAATAAAGGACGAGAATGTACTTGCATTGTCTCCCACCGGTTGCCCGACACTGTTTTCCTCCACCACAATCCGTTCGTCGTTCTTAACTTTCCATACCCCCGCCATCTTCGTTCGCCCTCGATGTTTTTCGACAGTGGGCGTGCTACCCTCTCCTTCCTCCGTTTGACTGTCACTATTATGTAACGGCTGCTCATCCCCCTGCACTTCGTTGCCATCATTTATGTTGATCCTTTTTTCTCTCCTCGGCATCTTGTACCTTTCAAAGATTCAAAATGTGTAAGCGCAAAACAACAGAAACTGAACATGAAGTTCAAAATGTGTAAGCTCCGAACAACAGAAACTGAACATGAAGCTCAAAATGTGTAAGCTAAGAACAACACAAACTGAACATGAATTTCAAAATGTACAACAGAAACTGAACATGAAGCTCATAATGTGTAAGCTCAGAACAACAGAAACTGAACATGAAGCTCATAATGTGTAAGCTCAGAACAACAGAAACTGAACGTGAAGCTCATAATGTGTAAGCTCAGAACAACAAAAACTGAACATGAAGCTCAAAATGTGTAAGCTCAGAACAACATAAACTGAACATGAAGCTCAAAATGTGTAAGCTCAGAACAACATAAACTGAACGTGAAGCTCATAATGTGTAAGCTCAGAACAACAGAAACTGAACGTGAAGCTCAAAATGTGTAAGCTCAGAACAACAGAAACTGAACGTGAAGCTCAAAATGTGTAAGCTCAGAACAACAGAAACTGAACATGAAGCTCAAAATGGGTAAGCTGAGAACAACATAAATTGAACATGAAGTTCAAAATGTGTAAGCTCAGAACAACACAAACTGAACATGAATTTCAAAATGTGTAAGCTCAGAACAACAGAAACTGAACATGAAGCTCAAAATGTGTAAGCTCAGAACAACAAAAACTGAACATGAAGTTCAAAATGTATAAGCTCATAACAACAGAAACTGAACATGAAGCTCATAATGTGTAAGCTCAGAACAACAGAAACTGAACATGAAGCTCAAAATTTGTAAGCTCAGAACCATAGAAACTGAACATGAATTTCAAAATGTGTAAGCTCAGAACAACACAAACTGAACATGAATTTCAAAATGTGTAAGCTCAAAACAACAGAAACTGAACATGAAGCTCAAAATGTGTAAGATCAAAACAACAGAAACTGAACATGAAGTTCAAAATGTGTAAGCTCAGAACACAAAAGATAGTGACTTTATGAGTATGTCTGCAAAAATGTTTCAACACCATCCAAACTCCAATGCATAGTAATTTAATATAACACACAGAATAAATACGGGAGAGTGAATGTAATTAAACACGAACGGTTGAATTCATGTTCAGAAACAAATGGAATGAGTACATCACACAAAGCTCCCTCAAAACTCACACAATATGCAAAACATAATATTACAACAAGATTTAATTAAGACACAAAAATTATAGGACATATAATATTAAGATTGAAAATCAAGTAAACTACAATACGACATCTTCCAATACATCACCTTCTTCTCCATCCTTGCGGAGCCAAGTCCCGTAAATTACGCCGTCGGTTGTATTTACATCAAACATAGGAAACTCAGTAGCAATGTAACTGTTCATAACTTCATCGTCTCCATCTTCTGAAGTATCGGCCGGTTGGAATACATCTCTTGGTTGCATAATGAGAGCCACATACGATTTTGACAGGATTGGATTTTCAATGTAGAATACTTGTTGCACTTGGGATGGGAACACAAATGGTTCGTGGCTAATGTATGTACCGATGTGAATCAATTTTGAGAAGTTTACAACTGTGAAGCCTAACTTATCCTTGTTATTAGCAAAATTTCTATCAAACTCAGTCCAATCCCCACGAAATAAGACAACACGAAAATAACCAAAATAATTCAACTCAATGATATCCGTGAGCACTCCATAGTAGTCGAGATCTCCATCTACAGGCCTCGTGTCGGACTTGAAAGCATAACTTCTAGTCTTAGAAGTCACTATCATTCCACTATTTTGAGATTTCAAATTACATTCACGATCCTTAGTACGAAATCTAAAGCCATTAAATATGTATCCTCCATATCTTTTGACCATCTTATAGGGATCTTTGGCAAGTACTTTTATTTCAGATGACACACCTTCAGGACCCAAAGAATGTACCTATAAATTTTGCACAAATCGTATCAGCACCGTGGATAATGTAGATATAATCAAGATTAACTTGCATTTTCCTAATTCACCTACATGAGATTTAAACCACTTATGAAATTTTTCATTCATCAACTTGATTTGTTCACGTGGTGGCAGTCTTCTTAGTCTAGCCCTTCGTTTGATGTCCCTAACAAATTCGCTAAAATACAGGCAATTGAAATAAGGAATAACAAATGTAAGTTAATATCGAACTCTGCAGTTTTCACTATATTCGATTAAATTCAAAAGCAACTTACTTTCGAAATGGCTCCACTGATGCATGGTGGTCTAGCACATATCGATGTGCCTGTTCCCACGTTAAGTTATCTAGCTCAAATGCATCAACTTTACTAATAGTAGTGTCAGCGGTATCGAAAAGTATTTAGCACCATCAAGGTTGGAAAAGTTTGGATTTCTCCTTGGTCTAGTCAAAGATGTCTCTACACTCTGCAGATACCTGGAACAAAAATGTGAACACTCCTCTGATAGATATCCTTAAGTTATTGACCCTTCAGGATATGCTCTATAACCCTTGAGTCGGTATAGGTACCTAAACATGTACAATTAATGAATTAGAGCGATGTAAGAGAATAAAAGAAATGAGCTTTTGAGAATTCAGTTTTGTAAGATGCATGAATTCTTTTACCTCTTAATAGGGTACATCCACCAATAATGAACAGGACTGCCGATTCTGGCTTCACCAGTAAGGTGGATTATCAAGTGAATCATTATAGTGAAGAACGATGGAGGAAATATCATCTCCATTTTACTAAGTGTCAATGCCGCGCGTTGCTCCAATTGGTCAATATCTTCAACACGAAGCATTCTTGAGCAAATACCTTTATATATGCTACAAAGATCTTTCAGGACAGTAGTGATTTGCTCACACATTGAAGACCTTAGGGCCACAGGAAGGAGATCCTGCATTAGGATGTGGTAGTCGTGTGATTTTAGATCCTGAAGCCTCTTCTCCTTAAAGTTGACACACCTTGTTATGTTAGAAGAATAGCCATCAGGAACTTTAAGTTCCAGTAGAACTTTGCAAAACAATTCCAACTCCGATTTTGACATTGAATAGATTGCAGGAGGTAGGAGTACTCTCCCGTTCAGTAATTCTTCTGGGTGCAACTCATGTCGGATGCCCATTGACTTCAAATCAAGTCGGCTCTTGAGATTGTCCTTTGTCTTCCGGTCATCTCCCATAATTATTCTTATACAATTTTCACCAATATTTTTTCCGATATGCATCACATCTAAATTATGTCGCAATAAGTTGAATTCCCAATACGGCAACTTGAAGAAAATACTCTTCTTCTTCCATGCACCTAAACTCGTCATGTTCTGATACTCATCTTCGCCACATAGATCGGTCTCCTCATCTTGCTCCTTCCTTGCCCTTTTCTTGCCCTTTTTGCTGACTTGTGGTTCTTTTCCATATTTGAACTAATGACCATCTACCCGCCTCAAAATATCTGACCCAGAAGAAGCTCCAAGAGCATGTTCCTACTCGTCGGTACCATCAAATGTCGTTGTCTCTGCCCGAAATATGTGTGTCAGGCAACCATCTCCTATGACCCATATAGCAAAACTTTCTGCCATTGTACAACCACCTTGAACTAGTTTGGTCAGCACAACAAGGACATGCATAACGTCCTTTAGTACTATATCCATATAAATTTGCATATGCTGAAAAATCATTGATTGTCCAAAACAACACGACCCGAAGAGAAAATATTTCTTTAGCCATTGCATCATAGGTTGGAACACCCACCCACAATTTCTAAAGTTCATCTATTAACGGCTGTTGGTACACATCTATATCATTTCCAGGGCCTTTCGGTCCAAGAACTATCATAGACAAAATAATTGATGACTGCTTCATGCATTTCCAAGACGGAAAATTATATGGTATTAACACAACAGGCCATATGTTGTATGTACTACTCATTTGCCTAATATGGTTTAAATCATCACTAGCTAATCCAAGTCTCACATTCCGAGGATCTTCTGCAAAATCAGGATATCTTTCATCAAATTTTTTCCAAGATTAAGAATGAGCAGGATGTCTAAGAATCTCATCATTAATACGACCTTCAGCATGCCATTTCATATCAGAAGAAGTTTTTGAAGACATAAACATCTTTTGTAGCCTAGGAATCAGAGGAAAGTAACGCAATATTTTGGCAGGCTTCTTTCTCTTACTTCCCCTAATAGATCCACTGGCTTGATAGTCTTGATTTGGTGTTTCTGACCATTTCGAAGAACCACAGACTTCGCAATTCTCCAAACTTTCCTTACCTCTCGTGAAATGCATACAGTCATTTGGACATGCTCCTATCTTCTCATACCTTAGATCGAAAGAATTTAGGAATTTTTTGATTTTATAGGCGGAGTTTGGAATACAGATTTCTGGAAATGCTTCATTCAACAGTTCAAGTAGCATAGTGAAGGACTTAGCAGACCACTAGTTTAAACTTTTAATCTGAAATAGTCTGACAATGAATGAAAATTTAGAGAATTTGGTGCAATCGCGGTACAGCGGAGTACAAGCATCTTCAAGCAACTTAGCGAAAGATTCTTGCTGTTTATTATTTTCAGGGGCGGGGTCAGGCATTTCCTCGTCCATCCCACCACCAATGTGTGATGTTTCTGTTGACTCATTATGAACTTGGGTTGTTGGATTATTGGTGTGGAAAGAAACATTATGAATCCCCAAGGCGTCTTGCACCAAAGCATGCATCTCATCGGGAACACTTAAGTCTTCGTTCACTAAGGGCTTATCTTCATTTTCTAATACAACCGGACAAACAGGAGCTGACGTATGATCCTTTCCATAACAAAACCACCGTGTGTACCCTTGAAGAAAACCGATGACAACCAAATGTGTATGTACTACATCACATGTCCTTAAATTATAATTTGTACACCGGAGGCATGGACAAAGAATTAGGCTGGGATCACGGGAATGTCATTTGGAAAAGATAATAAAATCTTTAATACCATTCCGGTACTCCGTGGATAATCGTGGTTTACTAATCCAACTTCTATCCATTATAACAATAGCACACAATCTGAAAGTCAAATTTGATATATTAAATAGTATTAGATTTAAAAGACATTTTTTATATTTAATTTCACCTTTTTTAAAACCATCCCTAGTTGCAATTAAATAAACAATATAACAATTAAATGTAAAATAAAGAAATCTCAGTCCAAAAAATGTATAAAAAACAATTAAATCTTAATACAATCTACTCTATTCACATAACCCTAAACTACCTTTGTGGAAATTATCTCAACCACCTTAGTGGCATTTTATCGAACACCTTGTGTTTGAGTGTAATATCGATTCGACTATAGTCTCCCCTGAATTTGGCTTTCCGTTCAAGGAGATGATGATGGTAAAGGGTATTTGTTGTTGAGAGGAATAGGGCGAATAACGAGGGCGTCGTGCTGTAAATATGATAACAAGAAGATCTGATGACTCATGAACTATTCTGTTCATGGCTACTAATAATCAGTTACTTATCCCAAAATAATAATAATAATAATAATAATAATAATCTCTATACCTCATCTACATTTGTTCTCATTTAACCTTAATTGAAGTGGCTCAACTGGGAATGAAAGCTTATCAAACAATTTTCAGTAATAGATGAAACTTGTATAAGATCTTTGTTGTACCAATCTAGACATGACATCTTCCAGTCCATAAATTTAAAAAGGATCTCCGTATGTACTTCAATATTATAGCGTGTAAACCTTACGATTATTTGCTTGCAGTTCAAAATATCTCAAATATCTTAATCATAGAGTAGAACCTTACACAAGTAAAAATGTGAACTATCAAAGAACAATGTCAAAAGGTATCCATCATCCCAAATCACCAACTCTAGATTTACATTTACTCATTCTCTCATAAAACACCATCCCTAAATTCCACAAACAAATTATATTCTCCTCTATTATCATTTGTCAAGCAAACAGTTTACTCAATGATGGACAACAACTAAAAAATAGAAATTTCTTATTTAACTTCCTAAGTTTACTCCATATTTGCATGACATCTCAAGCATCTAAAATATAGTCTACAAACTATTCCTTATCAAAAAAACAAAACAAAACAATCAAAAAAGCTACCCATTCTTCCAAATGTCCGCAATTGAGAACCAGAGGCAATGTCAAATCCTCACCAAATGTCAAAACACCTAAACCATGGACCAAATGACATATCTAACACAGGATTGGAGCCATTAAATGAAATTTCACACGATAACACATCAATCTAGTAAACCCACTTAATTCCACAGCCAAGATCTCATCTCGCGAGGCATCAAACATCATTATGCAATCAAAAAGACCTTCATGTTCTAGTTCACAGTATCACAAACACAATATGTCCAACATATTTTGTAAACAGTAACGGATGAAAAATAAACGAAGAACTCTTCCATCATGAAGATGTTCTCATGAAATCCCAAGCATCGAAAAAAAAGAGAAGAATAAAGCATTATACCACTCAATGTCGGAGGAGTTGTTGACGGTGGGGGGGACTGGGGCTGTCGGAGATGGCTGTCGGAGATGACGGTGGGGGGGGGGGGACTGGGACTGGGGCGACGACGGAGGCTATGGAGACGGTGACGGTGGGGCTGTCGGAGATGGCGACTTTTCGAAGGGAACTCGGATTGGGCATTTTGCGGGGGTGAGAGAGAGAGGGGGGGAAGACGATTGAAGGAGGGAGTTTTGGGGGAGTTTTGATCGGGTCTCGAAAATCGATGAAGGGAAGGAGGGAAAACGAAGGCGGCGTGAAAAATTGGGGTTGGGAAAAAAGCGAGCGAAATGTTAGGGTTCGCAGGGATTTATCCCAGTTAATTCATCGGCGTTTTAAATAACAAACGCTGGTGAATGGGAGAAGATTTTTTTGGTACATTTTATCTGTATATTCGCCGGCGTGTTTTATTAAAATGCCGGTGAATATTACCCTTCACCGGTGTTTTAAAACAAAACGCCGGTGAATATCATAATTCCCTGGCGTTCTATAGAGGCCGCCGGCATATAACCATCCAATCTGACGCCCCATTCCTGATATCTTCCTACCCCGGCGTGACTGGTAAAACGCCGGGTATATACGCCGGCTTACGAAACAAATCTTGTAGTGTTATTTCTTTTGAAAAGTGGAACATCAATACATTTTTTCGACATTGAAAAATTCCTTCTTAGATGAATCTTTTTATCTACATGTTCCCCATTTGTTCATAATATGTTTGTACAATTTTTCTTCATTTTTAACATAGTTAAAACCCTCAAATTAATTTTTCTATTATATGACTCACTCATTTCTTATGATTCAAGAGATAACATATTTGACAACCAAATGAATATAAACTTACTCATACCATACAGTTTCCATGCAAATCAATTTATTTCACAAATCTTGGATGTTAAATTGCATTCTACAATCCATCACAAGCACAATTTCACACAAGCATGATTTATCAAATTTATATGTACTCTAGCATGAAATATAGTAATAAAACATCATGACAACTCTTAATTAACACGTCTTAATTCATTTTACTAACTTTTTCATGTAGATAAACTAGAGCTTCCTCTCTTTCTTACTAGTCTCTTCAAGCAAGTATATATGCAAATTTTCTACTTGTTTCTAACATTTTCACAAATTAAAATCCTAGCATGGCATCTATTTTAGAAGTTAGAGAAATCACCCACCTTTTGATGAAACAAATGAAAAAAAAAAAACTCCTAAAGAACTCCTTGAAAGCACGATCGTCTCCCTTCTCCTCCTAGTTTGGTGCAAATATCGAGCTCCTCCTCTTAGCAAGCATGAACCCAAGACCTCCTCCTCCTCTTCTTGCTTTGGCCGGCCTCCAACTGGGAAAGAGACTCAACTCTCTTTCTTTTTCTCACACAAAAATCTTTTCTCACTCAATCTTTTCCTCACAAATGCTTCTTTTCTTTCTCTTACTCTTTGAAAATTTCTAATGCAAGTAATGAAGAAGACAATGGAGGGGTATTTATACACATTTCAAGAGTGGATGAAGGGTTAAGATGAGTTTAGATGAAAGGCTAGGATACATTTGGGAGTTAGAAGAACTACCCATTATCAAGTAACCAACACTTCACTCTCTCCACCTCTCCCACTCTATGAATGGCCGGCCTCTCTCTAGTGCTCCATCATTGCACATGCATGTGCAATGCACGTGTCATCACAAGCATACTAGTTGTTTTGTTCATTTATTATTTGTTCATTTATTAGTTACATGGTCAAGTCTACACTACAAGTTGTATTAATTATTAATAAAATTAACTAGTGGGCTAATTAGGTGGGCTAAAGTCCATGGGCTCTTTAATTAATTAATTTATTTATTTAGGTGGGCTAGAATTAGACTGTTAGACCTAAAGATTAATAATAGGCTTTAATTTTAAAGGAGTAGAAAATATTTATTCATGACACAAGACTAATTTTTTAAATCTAAATACACATATTAAATTGCATGTGCAAAACACGTATAAACAAATGAAATTTTTTATATTTAATTATTTGAAAATTAAGGATGTTACATTACAAGCATATGATCAAGTTTTGGTTATCAAAAATACTCAACAGTGTGTGTTCAACAGTAAAGGGTGGGTTTGTGCACTTTTCGCAATAATCATCACTCAATCCATAATAAGCACTCAAAACGGTAAGAATACAAGAGTAAACAACTTACTCATGATCTCTATTAGGTTCTTAACAATCTCAACTCATCAACTAGGGTTTTAAATCATCAATAATATAGTTTTCATGAAAAGATTCAATTTTTAATTCATCTACTCATCAAAATTTTATTATATATTCATAAAATTCCTAACATGATTTTTAATAGACAAATCATCACATACAACATGTATAGAACAATACAAAACAAACATATGTCACTCACCTTATTGAATCAACCAAAAAAAATAAAGAAAATAAGAAAACCTCTCCTTTCGCAAGAAAACCAAGATCCACGCTTTGAAACTCCAAAAAAATAATAATAAAGAAATCCTTTTGTGTAGTGCAGCAAAGAGACAGCTGCACCACCCGTTATATTGGCCGGAAATTAGGATATCTAAGGTTTGTAAATAGATTTGCAAAATACCTTTTTTGAATATATCTTTACATATTTAAATCCTTATACTTGGAAATTAGATAAAACTAATTCAATTTGTATTTAAAAACAAAACCAACACTCCAGATCTGGCTGGCACTGTTGTAAAACTTAGAAAAATGAAATTATACTTTTTGCTCTCTAAGTGGCAATTTTGCAAAAAAAACCCTTCTTTATTAAAACTTGCAAAAGAAACCAAATTTATTATATAAAAATTGGTAAACTCTTTACATCTGAATTGAATAGGCATCATGCTTAACCCAAAAATCTGAAAATCTTGAGTTTTCACTCCAAGTGGTAACTTTGCACAAAAGTCCTTCTTTTTTGTAATATTTACAAATAGGTCAAATAATTATCAGAAAAATCCAGAAAATTCACAAATAATATCTAATAATAAATAATGGGTTTTACCTAAAATACTTTCTAATTTTGAACTTCCCAAGAAAATATTTGCACGTGTAAAAAGATAAAAATCAGAAAAATATTTATTAAATCACCCAAAATCAATTTTATTCATTTATTAATCACAAAATCATTATTTAAAAATTTGGGTATTACATGCACAACCAAGGCTGCAACATCCCCATCAGTGCACAACGACTCAAGTGTAGCAGCCTTAAGGTCCAACGAGCTCTTGACGCGCTCAAGCGGTGTCTCACCCTCAAGAAACTCAAACTTTGGTTGCCCAGGAAGCCTGAAATTCACATTCTTCTTTCGGCAATCAATCATGGCATGAGAAACACCCAACCAGTCCATGCCCATAATAACATCAAAGCCAGAATTGGGGATCACAATCAGATCAGCCACGAAATCCATACCACCTATTAGCAAAGGGCTTTGCTTGCATACCCTAAAACAGACAATGACACCTATACCTGTAATAATGTCCCAAGCTGCGGGCATAGCGTCGCTTGCCAAACTATGTTGATCAACAAAGAGGGAGGCTAATATTTCAAGGGAGACTCTGCCGAAAATTTAATTGAAATTTATAAAGATTATTCTAAGTAAGAAATTGTTTAAGTAAGCAATGTCTATAAAAAAATAAAAAATATATAAAAATATAAAAATTAGGGTGTTACACCTCTGACTCCGAATAATATGAACATGCTAAAAACTAGATTGCATCTGATCTAACCGCCAAAATCGCTCTCAATCATCATTATATTTAAGAAATGGGAATGCAATCTACTCTTCTAGCACCCAACCAAACCCTGTATTTTATTTTGAAATACATACTCCCATGCTTTCAGATTTATATCCATAAAAGTGTAGTCCTTACTAAACCCAAGAATCAATAAATGTTCACGTACTACTTCGTGATCCTCTAAGGTTCTATTCAAACAATGTACACATGGGCAATATATTTTTTCTGTCTCTGAACGATAAGGATTTCTTATCAACATATTTCTATAATGCCACTGCACCTTCTTCATATAGCTAGTTCTTAAACCTGTCTTTCTTAAGTATACTAATGAATGACTTGTCTTGAAGAGTTCTCATCTGAAATTTTACAACATTTATTATTAATTATATAGTCAAACAAGTGCATACATATTTCTACTTTATATATAAACTTTAGAAAATTGAAAAAGGCATGTGCAAAATCTGTAATTAAAATGTACTCGAAACAAAAAAAAATATTCCGAAAGTCTATTTGCCAAAGGTGAATAGGAGCATCAACATATTTGATGTAGAACCAAGAAATGGTGAGCGATTTCTGAATCTGGACATGCCATCACAACAACATATTGGGCTTTCTATAGCGGATTTAGTTAGACATGGTTTAAGATAGACCAGACCACCAGGTTTAGTTAGACATGGTCTGTGTGCTTTACTGCTAAAATTCTCTTTTGGATTCTTGTAAATACATACTAGATTTTTGTTGATTGTTCTGATTTTACTGTTTTTCTAGCTAGTCATTCTATCCATCTCTTTATCCTGCATGCGTGCGTGCATATTCTCGGTCGAATATTATATCTTCCACCAAAGTTGGCACCTGAATGTAGTGGGTAATGTCCTAATTTTATCGTCACTATTGGGTTATTACAAAGCTTTCCTTAAAAATATATGTCCAGTTCAGTAAGATTCAAGGTACACATGATTGATGTCAAGTTTACCTTTTCACTTTGTGTGCAATCAAGTGTTTGTTACAATGATTAATTAGTTGAAACTTTTGTGTCAAAGGGAACTTAGATTGGGAAAGTTTACTACAATACCATCAACTTACAACATGCACCTCGAGACCTCATCTTCAGTATGTCTTGTATATACAAAAGTAAGCTGAAAAAACACCAAATGAGAATTTGTAGTATCAATAAGATCTGTAATTAATTTATTAAAATGCATTTCGTGAATATTGTATGAGACATTGTATATAAACTTGATAAAACTATAAACCTTGAGCTTTTTCCCAGAAATACAAGAAGACTTTAGAGATCTAAATATATGCTGGTCATTCATGTATCTCCTGTTATATAGCTTTTCGCAGTACTAATTCTTTTTATTTTTCAAATTTCGTTTTGCCTTTCGTTTAGGGATGGTGATCTGCCTCTTATTGTTGCAATTGATTTCCAGCTGATGGCTCCAATAGATGGTATTATTCAAGTTCGATATTACTAACGCTCCAACTGCTCAAGCGGTAAAATTATACTATTGAAACTGCTTATTTTTAATCTTCACCTATTAATTATTGTAGCATTGATATGTGAATGATATATATGTTTAATATTATACAAGGTTAAGATTACGGGCTTACACTAGCATTAGAGTTCCTATGTTTAGACTTAATGCTAACATTTACAATCAGATTTTTGTTCCCATTCTAGTTTCTAATAGGTGCTTCATTATTATTTTTTATGTTGATTTTATTCTCAAATCAATCATACTCTTTGTTCCAAATCACACACACACAAAATATGCTAATGTTGTGGTTCTTAACTTCTCCTCTTAAACCATCTCAGTTCTACTTTAGTTGCCTAATTAATCTGATACTTTACTGTATTGACTTACACACAAAGGAAATGAGATGATACACTGGATTTAATAATAAACCCTCTAAAACTTGTTGAAGAAGAGCCATTAATTAAGTAAAAACTCTATTGGTAAAATCTCCATGTCCCAAATCAATACCACTGTTGATGCCATATATCGATATTGAAAAACAAAACCATCAAAATCTGATATAAATCAACTCATTCACCAAATAAGTTTAAAATTGAAGATCATTCACCTCAATTCTGCCCTAAACAGAAAGGAGAAAGAGATAGAATGATAGAATTAGTGCATACCTGAGGATAGGTTGGAGGATGCTTGGGAGTCGTTGAAGGAGGAGGAGGCATGGAGGAGGAGAGGTTTAAGGATATGCTTGGGAGTCGTTGGTGTGAAGGAGGAGGAGGCAGCGAGGATGATGCATGGAGGAGGAGGAGGGACCCGACGGGATTGAGAGGGTTTTGGTTTGGGTGGGGGTTTTTGGCCTGCTCAATATTTGAGAAGTGGGTTTGTTTACACACACAAAAGATGACAAGTGAGGGTAAATTTTTAGAATCAAACTTTTGAGTGACTAAATTATCTGTGTAAAGCACGTGTTTATACTTAATCTATTAAAAAAATTAAATATTTTATATCTACCTTGGTAATGGAATATTGTTTGTTACAATTGTTCCCTTGTAATTGTCAACACTTGAAACAGTTCAATAGAATCTCTTGCGGATGTCAAAACATTTACAATGAATACGTTTGGTGTGATTAATTTATTGTTAATGGTAGCACCAACAAGGAATTTTTTGTGCTTGCGAATAATCCGTTATTATTGCAAGATTTTCTTCCAGTGATTAATAAATTTCATTAAAAAAAAATTAGCCGATTGAAGATGCACAGTCAAGTAAAAGATAAAACTAGATACAATACAAGGAATTCATATAAAATAATGCAAAACTTTCCTCTTGTATTTAAGGGAAAATGGAAACACTTTCATCTTGTTGGTATCAGAAATTAGATCTACGTTCAAACTAGCACTATTTAGGAAAAAAAAGAAAGATGGTCGGTCTCTAATATAATATAAGATTCAAAACAATGTCACAAGCGCTCCATGTAAACACTACATTTTGCACACTAGATAATCAGGGCTGGCCCCACCTTGAGGCCGGTGAGGCAGCCGCCTCAGATCTCCGATTTTTTTACAACTTTAGAGACCCTAAAATTGTATTTTCCTTATAAATATAGGTACGTATTTTACGTATAAAAAAATTATATTGTAATTAGAAGTCCCTAAAAGTAATTATTTGGGCTTTTCACTTTGAGCCCCGGGAACTCAGAGTTGGCAAAATATACATTTTTATTGTAGTTGACACTGTACAACATTTTACAGAACAAATTAAAGGAAGAATTACGTGAACACTCCATTTTGCGCACTAGATGATATAGCTTGTTATTGCACGTTATTAACACGAAAATGGACAACTTAATAGAGAACATAAGAAAGAACTGTAGTGACGGTATCTTGACCTTAATTATGTAAGTAACTTTAATAAGGCTGCGTTTGGATAGCGTTTTTATTCCCTTTTTTTGTTTTCTAAAATGAAAAAAGGCGTTTGGTTACCCTCTTCTCAAAGCATTTTTTTGAAGCTCATTTTCAGAAAAATCAAACCGGTCATTTCTTAACCCTTCTTCTCTCTACACGAGGACTTCTCTCTCTACACGAGGACACTTTACTCCTTCTTTCCTCCCATCAACCGTTTCCTTTACTCCCTCTTTACTCCCATCAATCGTCTCCTTTCTTCTGTGATACTGTTTTCTCCCTTCTCAAGCACCATGCTCGATCTATCTTTAATCCCTCAAATTCTATCCAAAAAATCAACGAATTAGGGGTTCATGGTCTGTGAGACCAGATCTACTTACAATAGAAGGTGTCTTCGAGAACGGTGTAGTCGAATCAAACGTCGGCTGAGGCTTGAATCTGTTGGAGACAACTTCTTTACTCTTGAAAGCAAGCAAACCAAGGTATGTTTGAATTTGAACCAAATTTTTTACACCTTACAATGTTAGAGGGTTTGGGTTTCGCGAGGAGATAATTCCAGATCTGTGGTTTTTTTTTCCTGTTTTTTGTTTTTTTTTCGGACTGATTTGAGGGATTAAAGAATTTTTATGAGATGGATTTGGAGATGATGAGTTCTGATCCTATTGTCGACTACACTCCTGACTATTGGCTTTCCAAATCGAATTATTGGATTAAAGAGATACCATTTTGTTCCTGTGAATTAAAAAAAGTTTTTGTCAAATATTGTTGAAAGAAACCATCATCTACAAATTATTATAGTAACCTGAGAAAATATTTTCGGTTCACTGTTATAGTTCAGCAATTGATGATTGTTTTTTTTTTTTAATTTACCGTTTCTGTGGCTAATATAGATGACTAGTAAGGGGAAGAAGATGGAGGTGGATAGTGATATTGTCCTATGGCCAACATGTAATGAGCGGATATTTGTGGAATTGATGGAGGAGGAGGTCGACTGAAATAGTCTGAAAAGTTCGACATTTGAAGCCAAAGTTTGGCAACAATTTGTTGCAAGTTTGAATTACATGTGTAATCGTACATACACGATTAAACAATTAAAAGAGAAATATTCCAGACTTAGGATTAATTGGAGGGAGTTTCACACTTTGAGGAACCAGAGTGGTATGGGTTGGGATGAAGATAACCATACAGTCACTAGCGAGCCCCATGTTTGGGAGACATATGTCAAGATTCACATATATCTTTATTTT
Source organism: Hemerocallis citrina (assembly GCA_017893485.1). Taxonomy (NCBI): domain Eukaryota; kingdom Viridiplantae; phylum Streptophyta; class Magnoliopsida; order Asparagales; family Asphodelaceae; genus Hemerocallis; species Hemerocallis citrina. The sequence goes on from CM030368.1 coordinate 28,109,577, forward strand.
TATAACAGTGTGTGATTATCATCTTAATATACTTATTCATGACTTTACTACTTGTAAATTAACAACACAAAATTTTTGATTAGGCACACCCTGCGGCTAAAACATTCAAATCGAAGAAATTGGCCAATTATGATGCTTTGACCAAAATTTTTAGGGGTTCTACTGTCCAAGGCTTACTTTCTAAGGCTTCAACTCAAAGGGTGTATGACTCCGATGAGGAACAGAGCGTCAATTTTGAGTTTACCCCCCCCCCCCCCCAAAGCACCACATGTAAATTTGGATGATGAGGATGATTATGAACCAATACGTTTGGGGTCTCACAAGAGGCGATCTAGTGGGTCAAGTGGTCGACCAACAAAAAGCTCGAAGAATGAGAGAATGGATATGGCTCTTGATGCGAATACCTCTGCTAATCTTACAAAAACTGAATATTATAAGAAAATGGGCGACCGAAGTAATCCCTCGGATGTAGAAGATCCGTACTCCATTGATAAGTGCATGGAAATAATCAATACGATGGATGGGCTTGATTATAAATTGCTTGGTGTGGCAATGAACAACATAGTTGTAAACCCTAGTTGGCGTTGTGGCTTCATTCTTATGAAACCGGAGCTTAGACTCTTGTGGTTGCGGAGTCTTGTGAAGGACTAGGGATCTCATTTGCTTAAGTGGATCCAACCCAACGTATTGGTTAAATGTTTTAACAATTTATTTAAATATTTCTGTATGAGTACACTGTGAATATTTAATGGCACAATGTGTTGGATTTTAATTCGATATAGTTGGCATGGCATAATAATGCAACCCTATACTAAGCTTGATGCTTTATTTGAACAAATGTTCTATACAAATGTGTTCTGAGCCTACAACTAATTCAATCCTTTAAAAGATATATGGTTCAGTTGGATGCATACATGCAAAATCATGAATATCTGATATGCATTAATTACTTCTGTATGGTACCTGAAGCAATTTTTTGCTGCCCAAACCTGGAGATTTTTTTTTGGGTGGGATTAAGGGTGAAAGAAGGAAATGGCTGCCCAAATGTTGGGGATCGTGTGTTGGCTTCACATGGTTCTTAATGAATACTGAAGCTTCTGATGCTTTCTGAAGGTTGTGATGGTTAATGATGGCCTCTGATGCTTTATAAGGCAGTGCACTTTGGTAAAGTTTTAATACCAAGTTATATTTTACTTTTTCCAAATCTATATAGTTTTCATCTTATCATGATAGTCAGATTGTTGTTTATAATGCATCTTCAACTTTTGGGAAGTTCGTCGATTTATTTCCATACTGATTGTGGGATATGTGACGGGTTTTAATGTTTTGTTTCCATGGTCTACTGATGTGTTTGCAAGTTGTACTTGGATGCTAATGTAGTGCACTTGGATGCATGCATTGCACTTGGATTACAATGTGTGTTTGGATGGGTTTTGTTGCAACATTTTAACAGGCACATGATGCTCAGCCAGTGCACTTGGATGCATTGTTGTTACCTATGATGCTTTAGAAGAATGAATGGATTTATCTCATAACATGAAGTGCTTCGTTTAATTTTCACCCCCAAAGTATTTTTAATTTCTGTCGTTCTAGGCAATGATGAAATACACTATTAATCAGAAGGGTGTGTGTCCACCCCCATCTATCATCATGTGTCTCTGATCAATCTGGATATGATGGATATGGTAGCTTCTAATCCAGTTTTTGTTGAGGTTAACGTAAACTCACAGTACTTCTATGTGGACTTTTCCCATTGTACTGAGCAAATGATTAATAAATTCAACTATGGGTGGCGGAGGGGGTGGACACATGATTAGTAATAGTTGGCATGGCATTTTAAAAAATGCAGCCCTAGACTAATCTTGATGATTTATTAGAACAATTGTTCTATAAAAATGTGTTCTGAGCCTACCACTAATTAAATCCGTTTAAATATTGACATTGCTTTGTTCTATGCAAATGATTTCATTAATTGTTTATTACGAAATTATTTTATCCCATAGCAGGATGATGAGTGGTATGAAGCAGCAGTGAACATCCTTGTTACAATTGTGACACAGTCACAATAGGGTTTTGATATTCTTCACATCTACATTGGGTTTAAGGTATTTAATTCTCTTAAGTAGTTTATGTAGCTGACTCCTTCAATCTGATACACATAGCTGGCTCATATATACTAACACATATACTTTGGTGTGGAATTTCTGATGTGCATTACAAAGACATAATGAATGTGTTACCATTAAACCTTGTGATGCCTTCTGATGCTTTATAAAGGATGTCCTTTGATCAGTCTGAAGACTTCGGAGGTGATGTATTCTAATGCTTTATAACTAATAGGGATTTTGTTTCGTTCATAATACTATGCTATTACTGTCAAAGCTTCTGATGCTTTTGATGGCTTCTGATCTGCATTAGTTATGTGTATGGGATTTTCCTATCAGTATTGCTGATATTTCAGATACATATCTTCCGGATGACTAGCTGTGTTGATAGGAAGCTAGCCCTATATTTTCACAATCACATTAACTAGTAAGCTCTGTAATGCATATTTTTTCATATAAGATCAAATAATGCATAAAGATGTGCATGTTTTTAATACTTATCATTGGTTTCAGAAGTTTGTGATGGTATCTGATGCTTTATGATGCTTTGTAAGTGATTCTTTATAAGGGATGCCTTCTGATCAATCTTAAAGAAATTGGGGGTGATGTATTCTACATCCTATACAACTAAACTGAATTTATTTTACTGTGAAAATTACATACCTTATACTATGTTTTAATTGTCAAGGATTCCGATGCTTGTCATGGCTTCTGATGCTTGGGCAACCCCAAATACCCCAAAGTTTTCAGAAATACAAGTAACCAAATTTAGATTTCTTCATGTGCAAGCAGTGCACATGGATGCAGACACATATATATGGCACTATTTGTTCATGTGCAGGCAGCGCACTCTAATGCAGGCACGTATATATGATGAAATGAAGGTTCAGTTGGAGTTATGACTAACAGGGAGTGCATTTGTTTATAAATTTTTTGATCTTTAAAATTTCTGCCGGCCGAGGCAATGATGAAATTTCTTAAATTATTTATTGAATGTGTCCCCCCCCCCCCTTCTGCATGGTTGTGTTCATCACCAACTGAATTGGAGATGATGCATTCTGATCCTATTATTCCTTAAAAAATTTCTTATCTCATGATGAAAACCATGTCAAAAAATGGTCTGTAATGGCTTCTCATGCTTCTTTACACATTCTGATTTAGAAGGCATCCTTTATAAAGCTTCCCTTACAAAGCATTAGAAAGCATCACATACCATCACAATCTGGTTTAGGCCACGTATCAGAACCCATCACAAGCATCACTAGCATCAAGCTTTCCCTAATGCAAATCATGTTTTTAATTTCTGTTATGGTTTATGTCAAGTCAAAGAGGTTTTTATGTGGACTATTCCTGCTTTGCTAAGTGTATGTTTTTGGAATTTAACTATGGGTAGAGGAGGGGGTGGTGGACACATGATTATAACTAGTTGGCATGGCATCAAAATGCAACCCTATCTTAATCTTGATGCTTTATTAGAATATTTTTTCTATACAAATGTGTTCTGAGCCTACGACTAATTCAAAGGTTTCCAAATATTTTACATTGTTTTATACTTGTATTTACTTTCACGATGTCACATTTATAGTTGCTAAAATTTATCGCAGGAGTTAGAGTGGTGTGAAGCAGCAGGTTAACAAAGATGGAAAATGTGATATTTTGATAAGCTTGTCAGTGATGGGGAGATGACAAAGAAGAACCAAAAAAAACTTGAAGCCAAAGATACCACAAGAGCCACATAAAAAAACAGAGTTGCAATGTAATATAATGTATTTCAGCTTTGTACTTAATAAGCGGCTAAAGACCGAAGCAAGTGTAACGAGTTAATCAACAAGGATGCGATTTAAGAATTTTCATTATATTATATTCATATGATCTTTCATATTAGTCTTTTGCATTTTGCATATCAGGCTTAGAAATGTGTTAATACAATACTGATACAAGATCTTCATTGGAACAAGCATAGTCGGCTAACAGTTCATATGAACAAAATTCAGGTATGTCACATTAATACAACTCCTCATATTCAAGATTTGCTCGATTCCCACTTTCTCGACCTTCATATTGAAACAAGCTTCTTGCTCGTGCTTGTAGGAATGTGCTCCATAACTGCAGTAAAAAAAATAGAAAACTTCATAAGAAAACTAATGCAAATTAACTAAGCAAACGCCTTTTATAATCTGATTAAAAAAAATTTATCAAATTATCAAATTTATTTTTATAACCAAATACCTTTTATAATCTCATTTTCCAATAATTATTTTTTATGATTATTTTGGAGTTTTTGGTATACCAAATGCATTTTATATTCTCATTTTCAAAAAACTGTTTTCATAAAAAATTATTACCAAATACTTTTTACATTCTCATTTTCTGAAAACAGTTTTCTGAAAAACTGTTTTTAGAAAACTGTTATCAAAACAATAAACCAAACACTACCTAACCCTTTACCATTTTCATATAGCGTGCAGGATGGTAGCTTCCTTTTATATTAAAAAAATAAGAAATAACACTTTTACTAAATAACTCTTATTTACAAGTCTTATAAGAGAAATTTGAATGAAAAGACATATGAATGGAAATAGTAATTAGATTTGTGATTGGAATGCAAGCAAGATAAATAAAAGTATCACTGGGTCATCTTTAAATAAATAATAATAATAAAATAAAAAAAATAAAAATAAAAAAGTATATACATACTAATAAAAACTTGTGTACTATTTTGGAAAACTTGCCCCTTGTATTTAAGGGGAAATTGACATACTTCCATCTTGGTATCGGGAACTAATAAATTAAGATTTGAGAAATCTTCGATTGCACACTACGTTGGGGAACACTTCGTGAGCACTCACGAAATAGAAACCCTATGAAAAATTCGAACTGCTCATATTGTTCTATATACCTAAGATAGCCTAACAATAAAAAATTAATTAATTTGAAATTCATTTATTCATAATTTACATCATCACAAAATTGTATGGTGGAAAATTCTAACAGCATGATGGATGGACAAATGAACTTCAAATTACTTGATTTTTTTATTGTTAGGCTATCTTAGACATATAGAACAATATGAGTAGTTCGGATTTTTCATATGATCTTTATTTTATGAGTGCTCACCAAAAATAGTGTGCAACCGAAGGGAACTCTTAAGATTTTGTTGTTTTTTATAATGTACAGTGTATCGAACTAGTAGCTTTTTTTGGTTAATTCTCGGATTCTTTCGCTGTTAGCCGTCGAAAAGTTTTGTTCTGTAAGGCACTTTTTATGAATAAGTTGACCAAATGTACAATGTCATGATCACCCATATGAATGCTATATTTTGTACACTACTTGTACTCTAATTTTGTATTAGAAGCTTTCAACCCACCATTTAACGGATCAATTTTTTTACTTTTTTGTTTTTTATAGACATAAAAATAGACAACGAACTAAGGACAAAAGAAGAGCTTTAAGAAATATCACGTCAAATCCACTTGTTTTTTCCTTCAACCACGTACTTCGAACGTAACTTCTCACAGCTTTTTCAATCAATCGTCATCAACCCAAAATTTTAAGAGAATTCCTTCAACGTATATATGCTTTTAGAAAATTTTTTGATATATCGGATAGAGGCAAAAGACTCCAACCATCAAACAATATATTAATAAAAATAACAGTTAAGTTACAAACAAATAATCAATAATTTTACAAGATGTAAAACAGAAATAAGCGTACAAAAGAGAAAGCAAAAAACGGCTGAAAAGCCAACAAAACGGAGGACTGCGCAGCAACAGAAACACCACACCAAAACAAGAGAGCGGAGCAAGTAGCCGGTAAAAACAAGCAACTGATGGAACTAACCCAGCTTATCGCACCCGAGTGAGGACCGGGACCTAAGCGACTGGGCCGAGAAACAGGAGGCCAAACCCCCCCCCCCCCCCCCCCCCCCCCCACACGAAGACATCCAATTCCACTAGCAGTCTAAGGGAGCTCTAGCGGCACAACTGAGGCAGAGCACTGCCTACACAAAGGATGTCAAAGAGAAGCCAAGACTCAACTGAGCACAAGCTGATGAGGTAACACAGAAGCTGCTTTCCTCGCAAGAATACGAGCACTCACTCGAATCTATAAATGATTAATGACTTTCTTATTGTATCTCTGCTTGACGGGGGGAGGGGCAACCTTCCCCGAAGGGGGCGAAAAGGCCGCATGGTCAGATGATGAGGCTACGACTTTGATAGGGCATGAAGAGGTAAAGAGAAGAGTGGGAGCGGCCGTAGAGGCTATAGGGATGGAATTGGAAAAGTCGGAACAACGGGGGAAGGAGAAGTCATCAAGACTTGGAGAAGACTTAAGGGAAAAGGCGTGTAGGATATATTTAACCTCCATCAGGAGCAGATGGAGCCACGATTTAAACCCTAAATATTGATACCAAGAGAATAAGCATCCTGAATAATGAAAAAAGAACGTAGAACATTTGGGAAACGAAATCTTCAAAGTACAAGTAGAGTTATAAATTAAAGAAGGGGACTTAAGATTAACAATTGCCTTGTCAGGATGCACTTGGGGGTCAGGAATGCGGCAGTGCTGAGCATGCCCCCTCGCACAACGAGACACCGAATGAGAAGAGAAATAGGATTTAAACAAGTCAGAATTTTTATCCAGGTACCAACTCAACGAAGGAGCCACTGAGTTAGAACGGAGACGTTCCTTGTAAGAACCCAAACGAGGGTAGGAGACAAGTTTTGTATAAACCTTACGATCCATAAAAAGATTAGCAATATTAGGAGGTAGAAGAGTAGCAGGAGAATCACAATAAGGAGAGATAGAAGTAGAGAAGTTCGTAGCTGGCCGACAAGCAGCAATAGAGGAGTCGTGGTCCTTTCCAGTATCAATACTGAACTTTCTAGCCAAGCCAGCATGAAGCTTGTGCTTTAAGACGGGGTAGTTAAGAAAGGATAGGAGTTTGGCCGGTAAGGGGTGACCTCTGGGAAAGCCAACGAGTTTTTGAAGGGAGAAGCATCGACTGCGAGAGTGACCAAACTTATCACAGAAAATGCACCTCATTTTATTCACACAATCACGTTTAAAATGGCCAGGAACGAGGCACCTGAAGCAGACCCGATGATGTTCGGGCCTACGAGGAGAAGGGGAATAAGAGAAGATGGGAGAGCACCGAGGGAGATAGATGCTATCCAAAAGAGGAGAAGATAAATCCCACTTCGAATCCTGAGCTGTTTCTAAACAGTAAGAGCTAGCTTCAGGGTCGATGAGAAACATGGTGGAAGCCAAGCCAAGAAAAGCTCAAAGCAAAGCACCAACAGAGGAAAGGTACCTGACAATGGTACCACTTACAATACAGAGCCAATCAAACCAAAACAACACCACCAAAGAACAACCCGGCACCGCTCAAAGAGGGGCAACAACACCCTCCAAATATAGAGAAAAGAATGGAGATAAAATAGAAACAGAGAGGATAAACAGAACTACCGAGCTTGAACAAGTTCTAGGTCAGTACACCGATAAGGAGCTAAATAAGCCACTGGCTATATCGATCCTCAGGGAAAGGGGAGCGCAATGCCAGAAAGAACAATCGGTCAACCCGATAGACCCTCAGCTAAGGTGAACCGATACAATGCTCAGTAGATGCAGCAAAGTATAAGATAATTTCCAACGACACACCCTAAAATCAAATCTACCAGAAACTAAAGCTAACGACTGAAGCATTCGAGGACTCACAGTGAGCGGTAAAAAGGGAAGTCAGGATAGCAGTGGGGGTGGGAGAGCGTCGCTGGCTGGGACCTCGCCGAGAAGGAGATCTCCGGCTAGCGGACGGAGAACCGGTGTCACCGGAGGGAGGCGCAAGAGGAACGCAACCTTGGTGGATCTTCGGAAAGCTGAGGAAAGAGGTGGCGCAAACCCTAGAAACGACGGGGAGCTCGGGCCGAAACACCGAGAGGGAGAAAACGGATCGCCAAGGACCAGGAGGGGAGGATATGAGTTTTTGGTTTTGTAGGAAGAGCTGAACGGGAGGGGGACGGGAAGCTGGGGATATGGGTCTGTAGAGAAGGAAGAGCTGAACAAAAATAAAGAAGGGAGGATGGGGGAAGGAAGTGAGGGGTGGCCGGATCTGGAGGTGGAAGGACGGAGAAAATAGCCAGAAAAAATCGCTTTTCGAAAGATCTGGAAGTACGCTTTTAGAAAAGTTATAAAAGAAATTCTTCGACGGATACGCTCTTAAGTTACATAGGCCTCATTTCAATCTGTGCGTTTAGAGGAAATAAAATGCACATAAAAACACTCCTTCATTCCGTATTTTGAACCATCGCTCAATAGAACTACACATGCTATCGCTACAACTGAAGTATTCAAGAATTTAAATCATAGATCAAAATACTGAGCTTGCAATTTTCTTAAAAAACATAAAAGTTCAGACAATTTTTCTCATCAAAGCAAACCATCCAACCCAATCATCATGCCAAAATATTTCGTCTCATTCTTTTTTTTTCCAAGCAATTTCATCTAAATTCAGAATAATATCATTGGTGCCATTTGTTTTTGGGGTGGGGGGCAACAAGTGTGAGTTCTTGTAATTTTGTGGAATGAAAATCGTGGTACTGGCGTCAGTCCAACCCCGGGGAGCGGGAGCGGAGAGGTAGAGGCTGGGTGCTCAGCTCGGATCTAGCTGCTCGACTCGTCCGGGTCTTCTGTACATGCACACTACCTAGAAACACCGAGAGAAGTTCCGGCGACAGGCCCTCCGACAATCAAGTCAGTCACTGAAAAAGAGAGTGACTAAGCAAACCCGACCTCGGCGAACCCCTCTTCCTATACCTCTCAGCCTCGGAAAGAGCGCTCAGTGCCATGCTCCTCTGAGAAGAAGACGGTGTTCAGAAGCCCCTATACTACATGAGCAAGGTCCTGCTCTCAGCCGAGACCAGGTATGCAAAGATGGAGAAAATGGCGTATGCATTGATAACGGCCGCGCGGAAGCTCCGTTCCTACTTCCAGGCCCACTCCATTCAGGTCCTCACAGACCAGCCCTAAAAGACCGTCCTCCACAAATCCGAGAGCTCCGGCCGCCTAGTCAAGTGGTCGATCGAGCTGAGCCAATACGACATCAGCTACCAGCCCAGGACGGCAATCAAGAGGCAGGCACTCGCCGAATTCCTCACGGAATGTACTATTTCCGAACCATCCGACATCTCGAAAACTGAACCGATGTGAGAGGTTTATGTCGACGGTTCGTCTTGCGTAGGAGGGAGCGGAGCAGGTGTCATCCTGAAGGGTCCCGACAATTTCATCCTCCAATATTCTCTCTGTCTAAATTTCCCAACCTCAAACAACGAAGCAGAGTACGAAGCTATGATCACGGGGCTCACCCTCGCACACAAAGTCGGATCCAGGCACATCAAGGCCTTCAACAACTCCCAGCTCGTGGTCAACCAAATCACCGTAGAGTACGAAGCCCGTGACGCTCGAATGGTATGATACTTGGCGGTGATCCATCATCTCTCATCATCATTTGAATACCACTCGGTAGAACGAATCCCCAGGGAACAGAATACCCAGGCGGATTCATTGTCGAAGCTCGCCTCATCATCCTTCGAGGGGCTTGACTGCACCATCCTGATCGAAGTCCTCCTCAAGTCCAGCATCGACCTCCCTGAAGCCTCCTGCCTCAACACCAATCTCCAACCCGACATTTGGAAGACGCCCATTCGAAAGTTCCTTCCGGAAGGCGAACTCCCTCAAGACCGATCTGAGGCAAGAAGGATCAGTGTCCGCTCTGAGCGATTCACCCTGATCAACAAAATGCTCTTCAAGCGCTCGTACACAGTGGCCGACGGTAGACCCTACCTCCGTTGTCTAGTCCCTGACGAGGCCAAGTATGCTCTGAAGGAACTACACAAGGAGATCGGCAGATGCCACATAGGGAGCAGGTCGCTCGCCAGAAAGGCCCTAAATCATGGGTATTACTGGTTGACCATGTTGTAAGACTGCAAGACCTCATCAAAAGGTGCGGCCCTTGCCAACTATTCTCATCAGTAAAGAGACTCCCGCAGGCCAACCTCGGATCCCTAGCCAGTCCGACCCCCTTTGCTATGTGGGGGATGGACCTGGTCGGCCCTTTTCTTAAGCAACGGGGCAGAGAAAATTTCTGGTGGTGGCCATCGACTACTTCACCAAGTGGATCGAGGAAGAACACCTGGCCTCGATCACCGAGCATCAAACTCAGCAATTCTTCTGGAAGCACATCATCTGTCGGTTCGGGATCCTACAGGTGCTCATCACCGAAAACGGGACCCAGTTCGCATGCAAGAATTTTTGAAGGTTCTGCGAAGACATCGGCGTCCAGCAACGTTTCTCAGCGATATGCCACCCTCAATCAAACGGCCAGGCGGAAAACGCGAACTGCCAAATCCTTGACGGCCTTAAGAAGCGATAGGACAATTCACCCAAGGGGCTGTCGATCGACGAACTCCTGAGCGTTCTCTGGGCACACCGAATGACGAAGAGGATCCCCACGGGCGAGTCGCCCTTCAACCTAACCTACGGCACCGAGGCGGTTATCCCCTTAAAGATTGGCCCCCCTTCGCCCAGGATAATGGACTTCGACGAAGAGAGCAACTCGGCAAGCCTCAGAGCCAACTTGGATCTGTTCAACAAAGTCAGGGGAAAATCTGCCATCAGAAGAAGTATATACCAGCAACGGATCGAGAAATTCTACAACACGAAGGTCCGCCCTGACAACATCAAACAGGATGACCTCGTCCTCAGAAAATTGGCGGTATCAGACCCCAGTAAGAAGAGAAAGCTGACCCCTAATTGGGAGGGCCCGTATAAGGGCACCGAAGTAGTGCGTCCCGGCACCTACCGACTCACTGACATGGAGTGCAACCCAAAAGAGACCCTGGAATGCAGAGCACCTCATCAAGTACCTCGAAGGGGAGGTCCAAACTTACTATGTAACCAATCCCGTGTAATTTGCTTTATACGCCGCTGCTTTTTGTATAAGAAGATTTATTCTCTTTCCCAAGTTTTTTAGCTCATATCCTTGGTGTAAACTCCTTATGTACTCAAAGCATCGACACCGTACGGTGATCTCGAGCACACGGGTAGCTTTCTCAAACTAAAGCAATGGAGCTCGTCGCTCTCCGTCGACCCCTAAGCCTCGACACCAAACGGCGATCTCGAGCACACAGGTAGCTTTCTCAAGCTAAGGCAACAGAGCTCTAAGCCCTCCGCCGACCCCCCAAGTCTCGACACCAAACAGTGATCTCGATCACACGGGTAGCTTTCTCAAGCAAAGGCAATGGATCTCTGCGCTCTCCGCCGACCCCCAAGACTCAACACCAAACAGTGATCTCGAGCACACGGGTAGCTTTCTCAAGCTAAGGCAATGGAGCTTGTCGCTCTCCGTCGACCCCCAAGTCTCGACACCTAACGGTAAACTCGAGCACACGGGTAGCTTTCTCAAGCTAAGGAAATGGAGCTCATCGCTCTCCGCCGACCCCCAAGCCTCGACACCGTACGGTGAACTCGAGCACACGGTTAGCTTTCTCCAGCTAAGGCAATGGAGCTCTGCTCTCTCCGCCGACCCCCCAAGTCTTGACACCAAACGGTGATCTCGAACACACGGGTACTCAAGCTAAGGTAACAGAGCTCTGCGCTCTCCGCCGACCCCCCAAGCCTCAACACCAAACGGTGATCTCGAGCACACGGGTAGTTTTCTCAAGCTCAGGCAATGGAGCTCGTCGCTCTCCGCCGACCCCCAAGCCTCGACACCAAATGGTGATCTCGAGCACACGGGTAGCTTTCTCAAGCTAAGGCAATGGAGCTCGTCGCTCTCCGCCGACCCCTAAGCCTCGATACCTAACGGTAAACTCAATCACACGGGTAGCTTTCTCAAGCTAAGGCAACAGTACACTGCACACGCCACCGACCCCCCAAGCCTCGACACCAAACGGAGATCTAGAGCACACGGGTAGCTTTCTCAAGCTAAGGCAACGGAGCTCTACGCTCTCCGCCGACCCCCAAACCTCGACACCAAACGATGACCTCGAGCACACGGGTAGCTTTCTCAAGCTAAGGCGATGGTGCCCGTCGCTCTCCGCTGACCCCGAATCCTCGACACCTAATGGTAAACTCGAGAACACGGGTAGCTTTCTCAAGCTAAGGCAATGGAGCTCGTCGCTCTCTGCCGACCTCAAAGCCTTGACACCAAATGGTGATCTCGAGCACACGGGTAGCTTTCTAGGGCTAAGGCAATGGAGCTCGTCGCACTCCACTGACCCCCAAGCCTCGACACCAAATGGTGAACTCAAGCACACGGGTAGCTTTCTCAAGCTAAGGCAATGGAGCTCGTCGCTCTCCGCCGACCCCCAAGCCTCAACACCAAACGGTGATCTCGAGCACACGAGTAGCTTTCTCAAGTTAAAGCAATAGAGCTCGTTGCTCTCCGCCGGCCCCCAAACCTCGACACCGTGCAGTGAACTTGAGCACACGAGTAGCTCGCTCATGCTAAGGCACCAGAGCTCGTCGCTCGGAGCCATCCCAAGTAACAGTAAGGGGTGCAATCCTGCTTGGAATATGATTTGCCCAGTCAAATTTTTATAGAAGGGGAAGAGATATACAGCGGCCTAAGTCATTTTGTGTACGATCGTTACTTTCGTTTTGTATGCAATCTTTCTGTGCCGAACCCTAGGCCTCGACACCATGCAGCCATCGCGGACGAAGGGTGGCCTTCAACACACACATCCTCGCGATTGGGCTCGTAACCCGAGCGCCAAAGGCAGTTTCATAGGGGCGGTTAGTCCTAAACCTTATGCAGGGATGTGAGCTAGCCCCCCACCAAAAAATGTTTTCATTAAGATTTAGGGTGCTCGCCTTTGACAAGCACCCCGAACCCTGAACCAGTGATCGACCCACCTCTCACATGCTAGCAACTTGGGGTAAATAGAGCTCGAAGCCTTTACCCCAAATTGTCAGAGGATGGCAGAAGAGCCACCGACCCAGGGCTCTCGGCCTAAGAGATCATTCAGAATGCTCGCCATCAGCAAGCTCCCTCGAGTCCCCTATCTAGGATTGACCCTCCTCTCACCCCCTGGCAACCCGGGACAAGCAACGCTTATAGCCGTTACCCCGAATTGTCAGAGGGTGGCAGGGGAGCCACCGTTCTAGGACCCCCGAGCAAATCTTTTTGTTATGGCACTTGCCTTCGGCAAGTACCCTGAGCATCGCCTCTGGCACCAGCTTCCCTTTCACCCCCTGGTAACTCGGGACAAACGGCGCTCATAATCGTTACCCCAAATTGTCAAAGGGTGGCAGGAGAGCCACCGGCGGCAAAAACTCATGGTGAAGTGAGAAGAATTCTGGTGATGGGGAGAGGATTATATAGCTCCCAGAGTGACCACATTTATTACAAGGGGTGCTGAACCGTCGGAAGGCTAAACGTCCCCTATTAATGGCGTTAGAAGTAGAAACGTCCTCTATTGCAGGACTCTCAGGATTCCTCCCCTTCATTGTCACCTTGTCGCTCGGGCGCGACCACCGGCCCTACCGTCGAGGTCCCGTCATCAGAAAGCGGAAGCCCCAGTTTCCTCGGGGACCGGAGGAGCCGGGCCCCGGAGCCGACCGAGCCCTCCTCGACCCCGCGTCATCACCTCTCGATGAGATATCTCCATCGCGCAAGTCTCAGACCCTCGGTTCGGCCCCAAAACCAAGCCCTCAACATATTCTCAACTACAAGTTCAAAAGGGTCGAAAAGCTTATTCTTTATTATAAAGCCCTAGAGGGCCACGGTACAAAAAGATTTATTAAAAACAAATCGCGCCTCGTCCTAAACTATCCTCAGATTTATTACAAACAACTCGCACCTCATCCTAAACTGTCCTCAGAATCCCTCAGGGCTCGCACGGGTTCGCTCAAATCCCGCCGAGCGACTCCGTTCCGCAGCCTGCCTTGCAGAGGCCCTAGCATCGGCCAAGGAAGACACACCGGCCACAGAACTCTGAGCATCGCCCGGCCTCACGTACTCCAACTGCCGAATTGGGGACGGTTCACGCCCCGAGGAGTGCCCAATCATTATGGGGACCGACCTTCCCAACATCGTCTTATAACGCGGAATCTTGATCTCTTTCTCCATAATAACCTCGCGAAGGAGCGATTCCAAGGTAGGCCTCTGCACCGAGGCTCTTGAGATAGAAAATCTGAGGCCTACACCCTTGAGGTTGTGGTCGTCTATCGCCTTCTTCAATTGAGCCGATTTCGCGCTCAGTTTCTTCGACTTGTTCCAAAATAGTGGAAAGCGGCGTCGTGATCGCGGACTTCCTTCCGATATCGATCAAGGGTGGACTCCAATACCTTAATCTTGCTCTGAAGCCATGTCACCTCGGATCGTCGAGGATCAGCCTCGGCGAGAGAGGCCAACATCTGATGGAAGCAAAATAAAAGATCATTCCGAGGCCATAAATTCACAACAGACAATCTCGAAAAATTACACAAGTCAAGAAGGGTCGGACAAGCTCAGATAGTCAACCCAAAATCAAGGCAAAACTCGGAGATAAAACTCTTGGCCTACCAAAAATTCTTTGTAATAAATTTTTAATACTTTTACAAAATATTACGGTGGCCAGTCCGCCTTCGGCAAATACAAACATTAAAAAAAACAAGAAGAAAAGAAGAAAGCAACTACGGCTTAGAGCCAACCTCTCCCTTGGGTCCGGTGGAAGCCACGGGGTCGACCACCGGCTCGGCACTGGCTCCTCCAGCTCCGTCTTCCCCTCCATCTGGCGCATCGCCCCCAGGGGTCCTCGGCGGCCCATCGATCACCATATCGTTGTCAAAGTAAGATAGGTCCAGGATCGGATAGAAGTGCTTTACATGGCTCAGTGCCTTGTCGTACACCTCGTTCTGAGCCTCAATGACCATGTTCTGGGCCTTCACGGTCAGCATCCCCTTCTCCACTTTGAACACCTTCTTTAGTGTCGCATCCTTCTTCAGCCCCTCATCGGCTATCGAGGCCAGCTCAGCCTTTAGGGCCTGCTCCCGCTTCATCGAAGCATCCAGAGCGGTTTTCAGGTCACACATCTCGCGTCTATAATGATTGGTCTGGCCCCGCTCATACTTTAGCTCCAACTCATGGATCCGCATCACCTAATTGCCAGACATAAAAGCCTACAACCGAGGTAAAAGAACTTGATTAAAACAAAGTTCTAAGGGACAATTATGGGAGGAATGAAATGCAAGACCTCGGAATTTACCTGCACACTCGCCTAAACCCACCTCATGTAGGCTGACTCGAAGGTATCGCCGCCCATACTCTTCCGATCCTGAGGCGTGGCCATCTTCTCCACGAACTCCATGGAGATGGGACCCTCAGTCAAAGTGTCCCCCTGGCGGATGGCCCAATCAGGAGCCCAAGGCTAGAGCCCCTCTTCCCCCACCATAGATTAGGCATCGGCGCGAAGAGGAGGGAGGCCCCTTTGCATGACCTCCGACACCTTCGAGGCCTTGGAGCTCGGCACGAGGGCGGTCTCCCTCGACTGACTTGTCTTCGGCCTCTTTGCCTTTGGCTCGGCCGAAGCCTCGGAAGTTGCTTTGGAAGAAGCCACCACCTGCTTCCCCTTCTCGGATTACTTTGCCTTTTGCCTTTTTAGGGCCAGCCTCCTTGCCTTGATCGCTTCTGGGTCCATCTCTACAGAAAAATCCATTAAAAATGATGAGCGCCAAAGAGAATTGCAAAAGGAAAAACAAACGAAAAACATATGGAGCGGGGCGGGGCTCAGTCCGACGCGGACCATGTGACTCTCCGTCACTTTCGGCCAACTGATGTTGTGGCTCTTACGAAGTCGCTCCACGAAGGCCCACTCCCCAGCCGAAAGATCACCCTTCTTGGGCCCCTTAAAGTTCGGCTTTTAAAAGTTCGACCTCGTCGGGATATCCCATTGCTCCTCACTCCAGACGACAAAGTACCTCCTCTTCCACTCCTTTATCGAGTCAAGATGGCCGTGAAAGACCTTACCCCCGCTCCGAGGCGATACATAGTAGATCCCCTAGAACTCTACTTACGATCTGACCCCCAGCATGGCTCGAAAGATACTCAACTTCAGTGGCACCTTCCTCTCTTCGCACAACAAGATGAAGATCACCATCTACTTCCAAGAGTTCGGCCCGAATTGCATCGGGCACAGCGAGGCCCAATTTAAAATGTCATGGATCAAAGGATGGATGGGTAGCCTCATCCCCGAGGAAAACGAATCGGCAGGGAAGATGCAGTACCAGGGCACCAAGGGGTCGGTTGGCCAAAGACCAGCGCTAGGGACCATCAGCTCGAACTCCTTCCCAATGAAGTAGCTCGCACGGATCACCGAGAGGTCCTCCCCCATCAAAACCGAGAGAGTATCGTCCATCTTAATCATCACCCGACTCAGCGACAAAGGTTGTACCCCGTAAAGAACCAGATCCCCGATGTCGTCTGGGTACTTCCTGATCGACCGAGGCTGTGGCAGGAAGGGGACCCCCAATTGTCGAGGAGCAATTTTTCTATCCGGACTGCTCGGCATAATCCACTTCACCCTCTTCTTTTGAACCTTAGGAGCCTTCTCGGGCGACGGGGTCACCAACAGCTCAAGGGCAGGGGCCCACGATGGGGAGCCCGTCCCCCCGGCTTGACCACCCTCAGTTCTAGCCTCTTCGGCAGACAGCACCCCCTCGTCCTCTCCTTCTTCTTTTTCCTCCCCTACCTTTGTCCTCCTCATCGTCCTCATCATCGGTATCCTTCTCACCCGAGTCGCTGCTCTCCACCAAAAACGGCTTGCGGGTGCGCAGCGGCTCCGCGGCAATCACTTCATCCTCCGTGTACCACGAAGTCGAAGAACCCGAAGGAGATGAAGAATTTGATAGGCCCGTACAGACAACGCTGTCAGAAATAGAGACGGAGGAGCCAGACTGAGCCCTAGACATGATAAAAATACTAACCTGAGTAAAGCTTGAACGGAAGGTCGCCGAAAAACTCGTCGACGGTGACTGAAAAATCCTAGAGACAGAAGCTCTGGATTTTAGAGAGAGAGAGTAAAAGTGAGAATGAGAAGGGGATAGGAGGATGCGTATATAGAGAGGATTGAAACTCCTCGATTCTCGCAAAAATCAGTTACAGTAACTCCTTGATTCATGCGAAAACGGTTACTGTAACTCCTCGATTCTCACGAAAAACGGTTCCTATAATGGCTATTGGAATCTCCGAGCTGACCACCTACGCTTCCACAAGCCAAGTAACTTGGGCTCGCTCGTCTCGCCGCCCCCGCCCCCCTAAGCCTCGAAGGTCGACCTGGATCTCGAGCACAGGTGTAACTTCCACAAGCCAAGTCACTTGGGCTCGCCTCTTCTTGCCGACCCCCATAAACCTCGATGGTTGACTTAGATCTCGAGCACAGGGGTAGCTTCCACAAGCCAAGTCACTTGGGCTCGCCTCTTCTTGCCGTCCCCCATAAGCCTCGACGGTCGACCTAGATCTCGAGCACAGGGGTAGCTTCCACAAGCAAAGTCTTGTGGGCTCGCTCGTCTCGCCGACCCCCTCTCCAAAGCCTCGACGGTCGATGGTGATCTCGTGCACATGGGTAGCTTTCTCAAGCTAAGACAACGGAGCTCGTCGCTCACCGCCGACCCCTAAGCCTCGACACCTGATGATGATCTTGAGCACAAGGGTAGCTTCCATAAGCCAAGTTACTTGGGCTCGCCTTTTCTTGCAGACCCCCATAAGCCTCGACGGTCGACCTAGATCTCGAGCACAGGGGTAGCTTCCAAAGGCCAAGTCTCGTGGGCTCGCTCGCCTCGCCGACCCCTATAAACCTCGACGGTCGACCTAGATCTCGAGCACAGGGGTAACTTCCACAAGCCAAGTCTCTTGGGTTCGCTCGTCTCGCCGGCCCCACAAGCCTCGACAGTCGACCTAGATCTCGAGCACAGAGGTAGCTTCTACAAGCCAAGTCACTTGGGCTCGTCTCTTCTTGCTGACCCCCATAAGCCTCGACGGTCGACCTAGATCTCGAGCACAGGGGTAGCTTCCACAAGCTAAGTCTCCTGGGCTTGCTCTTCTTGCCGACCCCCATAAGCCTCGACAGTCGACCTTGATCTCGAGCACAGGGGTAGCTTCCACAGGCCAAGTAACTTGAGTTTGCTCGCCTTACCGACCCCCATAAGCCTCGACGGTCAACCTAGATCTCGAACACAGGGGTAGATTCCACAAGCCAAGTCTCGTGGGCTCGCCTCTTCTTGTCGATCCCCTTAAGCCTCGACGGTCGACCTAGATCTTGAGCACAGGGGTAGCTTCCACAAGCCAAGTCACTTGGGCTCGCATCTTCTTGCGACCCCCATAAGCCTCGACGGTCGACCTAGATCTCGAGCACAGAGGTAGCTTCCACAAGCCAAAGTCTCATGGGCTGCTCTTCTTGCCGACCCCTATAAGCCTCGACGATCGCCCTAGATCTCGAGCACAAAGGTAGCTTCCACAAGCCAAGTAACTTGTGTTCGCTCGCCTTGCCGACCCTGATAAGCCTCGACGGTCGACCTAGATCTCGAGCACAGGGGTAGCTTCCATAAGCCAAGTCACTTGGGCTTACCTCTTCTTGCTGACCCCCATAAGCCTCGACGGTCGACCTAGATCTCAAGCACAGGGGTGGCTTTCACAAGCCAAGTCACTTGGGCTCGCCTCTTCTTGCCGACCCCTATAAGCCTCGACGGTCGACCTAGATCTCGAGCACAGGGGTAGTTTCCATAAGCCAAGTCTCGTGGGCTCACTCTTCTTGCCGACCCCCATAAGCCTCGACGGTCGACCTAGATCTCGAGCACATGGATAGATTCCACAAGCCAAGTAACTTGAGTTCGCTCGCCTTATCGACCCCTATAAGCCTCGACGGTCGACCTAGATCTCGAGCACAGGGGTAGCTTCCATAAGCCAAGTCTCGTGGGCTCGCTCGTCTCGCTGACCCCCATAAGCCTCGACGGTCGACCTAGATCTCGAGCACAGGGGTAACTTCCACAAACCAAATCACTTGAGCTCGCTCACCTTGCCGACCCCCATAAGTCTCGACGGTCGACCTATATCTCGAGCACAGGGATAGCTTCCACAAACCAATTCTTTTGGGGTCGCCTCTTCTTGCTGACCCCCATAGGCCTCGACACTCCGAGCCGACCCCATCCAGTGTCATGAACAAAGGGAATCACCAAGATCTATTCGCAAAGGCTCAACGGCAGACCCTCATGCTCGGCTACCAAGGCCCTCACGCTCGGCCATGGGGGCCCTAACCAGCCCGGCGCAGATCCTAATCAAGCCTAGCTGCAGGGATTCACTTCCCCTTCTTCTTCATGGGACCCAACTACTCCTCCACGACTAGTCAGGCACAGCCCTGCAGGAGTGGGAGGCTTGTGACAGGATAAATGAAGCAGCATCAACCAGAGCCCTCTGATCTTCTCTGGACCCTCCCCCTTGTAATCATCAAGCTAGCTACAGTCCAATGGGCCTCAACCAGCTCCAGCCCATGGGTAAACGGGTCCAACCCGGCCCGTTAGGGCTCCAGACACGTTTATCCCTGCCTATAAATACCCAACCCCCTCCTCACTTTGGAAGGTAATCAATCTTTTCTCTACCTGAACCCTAGCTGCTCAGTCTCTTTTTTCCAGTGACTGACTAGATCGTCAGAGGGCCTGTCACCGGAACTTCTCCCGGTGTTTCTAGACAGTGTGCAGGTATATAAGACCCAGACGAACCGAGCTGCTGGATCCGAGCCGAGCACCCAGCCTCCTGCTTTACGCTCCTACTTCCGAGCCGCTCCCGCTACCTGGGGTCGGACCGACGCATGTACCACGATTTCCATTCCACAAAATTACAAGAATTCACACATGTTGCCCCCACACTCCAAAAACAAACAAAATCAATCATGATCACCATGTGTGAATACTACATCCTGTAAACTACATAATTTTGTTTCTTTTACACTTTGTAGACAACAGAAAATAGACAATATGGTCAGGGAAAAAATATACTTTAGTGACGGCTGTCGTGACCATAACCATGAAAGTAACACAATTGAATCCGGAGCTTCATACAACTCTTTCAATCAATCGTCATCAACACAAATCTTTTTATGGAATTTCTTCTTCACATACATTGCACACGTTTTTAAGAGAAACTCTTCGCCATATACACTTTTTAGTCATACAAGTCTTAGTTCGATCCTTCATGCATCGAAAAACACTGTATTTCAACCTTAGCTCCATTGAACAATATACTATTGGGACTGCTGAACCACAGAAAGATTAAAAGCCTTAGATCAAAACATCCATCAACTTTCATCGCAAAAATTGAGATCAGCTTAAATTACCAAATCAACCCAACTCAATCTTTTTGCACAAAAATTTCAATCTCATTTTTCTCAACTCTTCCCAAAAATATTTTTATATACAACAAAAAACCATTAACGATTCCCCCACCCCACCTTCAATCCTGACCATCCAAAAAACAAATCATCTCAAATCCAACGGCAAACCCCCACCCCGCCAAGGCGCCAACCCGTGCCCTCCATTTCCCCTTCGAGAACATTCTCCTCAAATCAAATTTCATCTCATTTTTTCACATTACACTTTTTCGTTCCGGAATCGCACTCAACTCCATCTCAAATTTACGCCCCCTGCCATTCTTCATCGCGTTCACCCCTTTCTTCGCCATTTTCGCGCATTCGACCTTCGTTCCGAACACCAACGGCGCAGTTGTTCCATTCATGAGCGACGCGCTCGCCTTCACCGCGAGCGCCGCCAGCTCGTCGGCCAGCAGCCTCTTCCTCAGCATTGTCCTCGGCAGAACGAAGTAGATCTGTCCCAACCTCATCTCGTCGTCGGATCCGACGGCCGAGACGAAACCGTCGAACTCCATATCATCGGCGTCGCACACGAACCAGTCCGATCCCTTTTCCAGCACGTACGAGACCTTCACCGGCCTCTCGAACTCCCGGAGCTCGCCGTCGGCGAGGATCAGCTTCGCCGTCGAGGCAGAGTCCACTGCGGTCGCTTCGCAGGATGCGCAAATCCCCATTCTTGAGAGGTATAATTTTTTCCGTAATTTAATTTAAATTAAATTAATTCTGGTGTGGATTTGAAATTTGATATCGATTTGGTTATGAGAAATGGGGGGAAGGGGAGGGGGGTATATAGAGAGATGGTTGGGTTGCAATGTTGGGACAGGCTGGAAATGGTTGAGGACATGGTGAAACTGGGAGGGGTAGTTTGGGGAGTCCAGGTGGGATTTCAGACGAAATTACGGTTTTAGGTTATGGATGTGACGTGGACAAGTTTGTCCTCCTTTTCTAACTTTTTTTTTTTATTCTTTTTTGTTTAACATGGCAACAAAACCAAACCCTCTGGAAAATTTGAATACCAAGTTTTCAGTCCTATAATCTCTTCTCATTTACCTGACTGTTATAATCAATTTTGTTGCCTTTTAATCTACTCCACACAACTAGCCTTTTTGTTTTCTCCTCATTATGTAATCCCGTAACCCCTCCTCCCTACAATCTCTCCCCCCTTTATTATTATATTATTATTATACATAATTCCCCCCTATTCTTTCTCCCCGTCTCCTTCTATATCTTTCTCCCACTCTCTGTTACAAAAACCCACAGAACCCAACGGAAACACCCCTAGCCACCGCCATTGCCTCTCCACCTCGCCGCCTCTCCTCGTCAGCCCCGCCATCGCCATCCCCAACCTCCGAGCATTCCCGTCGCCGACCCTCCTCCACAAAGAACCCATCGCCATTGCCAGTCGAACCCCTAACCTCCGCTTGTCCCCCCGCATCGCCAACACCGCTCGCCTCGCCTCCACCCTCGAAGCTCACCCTCATCAACCTCATCACCACCATCCCCGTCTCCATTTTTTCCCTGTCCTCGTCATCAAGCCGCTTCAACCCAACTTCCCCATAGCCGGAGCCCAACTCCCATAGACTCCGTCCACCTTCAACCGAACCCTGTTCTCCGACCGCCTTCCACCACCTCCATAGTCGTGGACCACTCCTCCTGGCTTCACCCCTGTCCTCGCCCAAGAGCCAAGAGCCCACTGCAACCCAACTCACCGAAACCCATTAACCTGCTTCGCCTCGACATATCCAACGCCTCACTGCCCCTCGTCCTAACCCAATGTCCATATTTTGGGATTCAAGTTTGTTGATCCCGGGTCCGGGGAGGATTAGGGTGTACTCCGAGGGAATTACGAAGCTCTTTCGTATCCAAAGCAAGTCCCTCTCCGTCAGAACCGAGGCGATGTCGTTCACCTCGGTAACCTCCTTCGGCTCATTCTAACCTCCTTCGGCTCATTCTCCTCGTACGTCTCCAATCTCCCGTAAATGGCCTTTGTCAGCAGGTCACCGGTGTACTGCCTGATCCCCCGTGGCCAGATATCTCCGTCGGCAACCGACCCATTTCTCCTCCTCGTCTTACGGGCTCTACCACTGTTTCAACGATCACAGACCGAGCCACCTCCTTCCCCTTCCCCTTGACGAGCGATGCGACCGGCTCGACCATGGACGACCCTACAATATCCCTCCCCCTCTCTCGGCTCAGCACTTCAGCCCCCTCCTCTCGAATGGTCGGAGCTACTAACTGCTGCTCACTCTGCCCTCCCGAGGAAGTAGCCTCGCTACCTGAGGACGCTCTAGATATCTTGAACAGTATATATATATAATTGAAAATATATATATTTATCTTGATGTGACGTTCTCGGTCGGAATAGTTCACCGGAAATTGCCTTGCCATGCCGCGACAGCTAGCACAACCACCCAAGAGCGAAAATCACCGCTTGCAGAGCGACTCAAGAACAAAAAATTTCTGAGAGTGAAAAGTGAAAGAGTGGGAGAAATGGTGAGGAGGGTATATCTATATAATAAAACACAAAGAAAGCTATCAAGTGGCTCACATTCAATCCCCCCAAAAATCAAAGGCCAAGATCTAACCTCACAAAACACATTTTTCCTCCTAAAATTTCAAATCCCAAAACCAATTTTTCCCCCCAAAACTAAAAAACTCATTACTTTATTACTATCTATCTTTTCTCTATTCACTTTTTCATATTTCTCTCTTTCTCTCTCTCCCAATCTTTATTTATTTATTTAGAAATTTAGATTTAAGATTTCAGGTTTGTAACTTTTAGAATTTTTATGTTTTTTTTATTACACATGTTATATTGAAAATAACAAATATCTCTTCAACAGTTAAATTTCATCATTTTCCACACTTAAAGTTCTAAGAAGTTAGATTTTACACCCCCATTTATAATTATTTTTCAACATATACTAATGGAAACGTTAACTTTTATTTACAACTAATTATTGTCATACTATTCAAACTTGAGCTACATAATTGTTGTTTTACTGTTTACAGGGACCTAGGTTATAATGCATTATAACTTCCAACAACGGCCTAGGTGGTTTTCACGTGTTTTCACAACATTTGTGTTTTCAATAGAGCATTTCCACACACACACACATATATATATATATATATATATATATATATATATATATCTCGAAACATGGACTTTTATACCCCAATTTATAATTATTTTTCTCCATATACTAATGGAAACATGGACTTTTATTTACAACTAATTATTGTCATACTATTCAAACTTCAGCTACATAATTGTTGATTTACTGTTTATAATATTTTTCATATGTTGAATCGTTTTGAAGACGTGCCGTAGGCACGTGGCCACGGGCGAATCTAGTATATATATATATATATGCCTGTAATTTACACGTGCGATGCACGTCTTAATAATTATATTTTTTTTAAATTAAAAATTTCGACGTGGCTGATGGCCGGTTTTAGGTTATGGATGTGACGTGGACAAGTTTTTCCTTTTTCTAATTTTTTTTAGCATGGTTGTAGTCCTACACTTACCACACATGTATATACCTACACTTACCACACACATATATATAACAGTAATTAACATGTGTGATGCACGTCTTAATAATTATATATTTTTTAAAAGCAAACATTCCGACGTGGTTTGACCTCAAACATGTGACCTCCTTTATATTAGTTATACACAAGCGATACACATGTTTATCTGTATAATAAAACACAAAGAAAAACTCTCAAGTGGCTCTCGTTCAATAGTAAAAAAATCAATAGTCCAAATCTAAGCTCCCAAAAGATATTTTTTCTCACAAAAGTTCCTCCCCAAAACTCAAATTCAAATTCTCCTTCCCCCCAAAACAACTTTTTTATTTATTTAATTCTCTCTCTCTCTCTCTCTCTCTCTCTCTCTCTCTCTCTCCTATTCAGATCAGTTTGCTCCCTCTATTCTCCAAACCAGAGAGCTCCAATTTATCTCTCTCCCTTAGGGTTTTTAAGCCGCTAACTTCAAATTCCTAAAACCATCTTCTTAAACCTTTGCTTCCATTCCATTGGTGAAGTATCCATCGTCCTCTTAAGCGCGAATCTCAAATCAATTCAAATCCAAATCCAGTGTCGAACCTCAATCAAGAGGTTGTTGCCGATATCTGATCCGCTACTTATTCCGTATCGGCAACTCTTCTCTACCAAATCAAGCACGAATATCAACCGAATCTGTATCGGCGACCCCCCACCACCGAATAAAGAGCCTCTACATGCGATGCGGTGACTCGAATTTTATCTCATTTATTAAATTCTCATTCTAATTTTTAATTTTATGTGCAGAGGATTACTCAGTTTTTTGCTGACTCGAATTTTGTGTGTGCATGGGATATAAGTTTAAAGAGTTATGATTATTTTATTTTTGGGTTTAAATTTTTTTCATTTGGTAATTTATTTGATGAATTTTTTATTGGTTTTGATTTAAGGTGTACGCAAGTGAGAGATGGATTATTTGGTGGCCTCAATTTGGGCTTCCAAACCATAGCAGGACAGGTAAGCTGATCAGCAACCTAAAATAACTTGGCAAATATGCAACATTAATTTCTTTACTACAAGAAATTATACTATTGTGAAGTGTTCCCTTCTCTAGTTATTAGAAACCATGGATAACATAACATATAAGAACTTTTAGTGTATGTTTGGATATATAGGATTGGGATGACTGAAGTTTGCCAGTGAATGGTGCAAACTCTCCACTCAAGAAAGACAGCTAAAGTAAATTTGTTATTGATCCATTTTGATTTTTTTTATAAAGGTGCAATGGAAAGATAAAGTGAAGATAAAAAAAATGATTAGCTTGATTAGAGTTTTGAGAACTTCATGTATTACATTTTGGTTGAAATAATAATAAAAGGTATTTCAATAGCAAACAGAGTCTCAAACAAACAAATATTTAGATTATTGACATTGTAGATACTTTCACACCTGCACTTGGGTTACCATTGTATTTAGACATGCTCATAGTGGTTATGGGATTAGATTAAGCTCTATAAAACTTATATGATCATATCCTTGCATAACTATTACAAGCATCTAAAAGTGATGCTGAACTGTAAAAAAAATTTATGTAGTATTTCTAGCAAACTATATGCATTCCAGGTAAGTTCAACCTAATGATCAAGACGGCAATGGTTGAGCTTAAAGGTAGATATGCTGTTTCCTCATATAATATATTTCCTACTTCAATTAATTTGCTGGACCTCTAAAACTATTTTATATAATCAAACCAGGTGCACTGTTCCGAAGACGTGCCGTAAGCACGTGTCAACGGGCAAACCTAGTTTGTCTACAAATGACAACCATAACTATCCCATTACTAAAAATTTACACGTGTAATGCACGTCTTAATAATATATTTTTTTATTAGTTATGTATATTAACTATGCACGTCTCATTATATTATTATTATAGTAATTTATACTTGCTATGCACGTCTTAATAAATATATTTATTTAAAAGTAAAAATTCTAACGTAGTTTGGCCTCGAATCTGAGACCTCATTTATATTAATTATGCACATGTGATACACGTAAGTTGGTAGAAATGATAACCCTAACTCTCCCAGTACTAAAAATTTACAAGTGTGAGGCACGTCTTAATAAATATTTTTTTATTGTTAGTTATGTATATTAGTTATGCACGTTCCATTATAATATTATTATAGTAATATATACATGCTATGCACGTCTTAATAAATACATTTATTTGAAAGTAAAAACTCTGACGTAATTTGGCCTTGAACCTGAGACCTCCCTTAAATGTTTAAAAGTAAAAATTCTAACCTTGTATGACTTGAAACTTGAGATCTTCTTTATATTAGTTATGCACTCGCGATACAGGTAAATTGGTAGATTTACAAATGACAACTCCAACACTCTCATTATAATATACTAGTATTTTTCATATGCGATGCACGTTTTGATAAGAGTATGAGGATTTTTACGTGTGATATACGTGTTAAGAAATAGTTTCGGAGTTGGACGTGCGTTGCACGTAATTTAAAAAAAATATTTTAAAGAAAAAGCTACAATTTGTATGTGTAATGCACGTGTTTATATAATTTGAGTTGTACATGCAACATATGTGTATGTTTAGTGTTAAAATATATATATTTGTTTTGCACGTGCGTTGCATGTTTTAAATAGGTGAAATTTTTTTATTTGTTTGTTTTTGTTGTAATTAATGGGAGAGTTGGAGTTGTTTTTGTTGTATGTTGACAAATCACAATCCTAACTCTCCCTTATAATATTAGAGATATATAGTAATTTCCACATGTGATGCACCTTTTAATAAATATATATTTTTAAAAGTAAAAATTCAAACAGAGTCTGGGCTAGGCAGTGGTTGGTGGTGGAGACTAAAAAAGGTGAGCGATGGTGTTTATCATGTCTGTTCCCTACACTTGCTAGCTCGAAGAAAGCAATCTTCGATGGTCTATTCAAGTTCTCTAGTTTCACGATGACGTTCACCCCATGGTCCATGGACTTTGGTGTCAAGTTGGCATCAAAACCCTGCTACATGTGGATCAGTGTGCCAATGCTCCCATTCCATTTTTGGAATCAGACATCGCTGAAGTGTTTAGTGAAGTCATTCGGAAAGTTCGTAACCATGGGCAAAGGGATGCATGAAGGAGAGACTAGAGACCAAGCCCTGGTGCTTGTCGAGGTGGAATATGTGACTTCCATCCTTAAGTTGCTTACGGTGAAGTATACAATGCCTTGGAATTTGGAGACCCACGTTTATGATGTCTCAGTTCTCTTACTTGGCCAACCACGAGCAGTGCAAGCTTCGGCGAGGTCCAGGGTTCCTTTTTGGCATCCAAAGACAATAGAGGTAACACTAGTGATCGAAAAGAAGCAGGAAACTCCCCCGTAAGCACCAATCCCTACCATCATCCCAAGTCTGGCGCAGGCGATAGAGATCCCACCAAAGCATTTTGAAATTCAAATTGAGTGCAATGAATTACGACAGAAAATTAGGAAAGGAAAGCAAGTAATTGAAGAATCTGTTGGGCAATCATCAGGGGAGGATCTTCCAAATCCAGCACTAAGATTCAAGCAACTATCCTATGCCAGAACTGGAACAGATCAAACTCCAAGTATTTTCACTGCATTGCAAATGACAGAATAAAAAGGAACTACATATCTTCCTTGCAAAATGGAGAATGAGTCATCATAGATAAGAAGGATATCAGGGTACAATTTTATAGTCACTTCAAATCTTTATGTGGCACTTTAGGCAACCCATCTTTTTATGTTAATTGGGCTAGCATCTATCCAAGTAACCATGATCTAAGTTAGTTAGGAAGTCCTTTCACTGTTAAGGAGATAAAGAAGGCAACTGTTGCTGCTGATTTTGGTGTGGGATCAAACAGATGAATTCGTGGATTCATTTAGGAAACGAATGAGCAAACCTGTTGACTTTCACCTGCGTTTGACTGGTTTCTTGCCGCTGCCGTGAACCTACAAAAAGTTCGATACACCGGGATGGATCTCGGCGACGAACCCTCTGACGCTCTTGTTAGTAATGAGGAAGATTATGAAAGAGCTTTATGTGGAAAAGTTTGATTACCTTTTTTGTGGTGGGGGAGAGGGGTATTTATAGTCACCTTTAGAGACAGTTCAGAGATAATTATTTATCCCTATGTCCCGGTATTTCTGGATAAGATGTATAGAGTTTAAACTCGTTTTATGATAAGAGGGACTGTTTAAACTGCCTCTTAGAGATAATCACGAATTTGAATCACTCTTTAAATATCTGAATTGGTTTGTAGCGGATTGTTACCCGTACCCAATAGGACAGATCCGTTTTTGGGTTATTGGACTTTGAAGAAAGACCCATTTCTCATTTCGGACCTGTTTGTAGGTGAAATTGCCATTTTACCCCCAAGAGCTTCAAGATTCGTACACGATTTGAACGGTCCTGATTTAATCCTATCTGTATGCATATCACGAGCCCCCCACTTCCGAAGACTGAGTTTAACAGCCTTTGAGGAGTAGTCTTATTGTTTTAATGGCGTACGAGATTTTATCGGAGTTCTTGAGGGAGTTGGTATCTAGATCGAGGTGTAACGGCGTCGGTCTGAGCTTGTAAGGTGCCCCAAATGATTTTGCAAATTTTTTCCAGATTTTTCTGAATTTTTTCTAATTTTAAATTAATTTTCGAATTATTTATCCAATTTTGCGAAGTAACAATATGTTTTAAAAAATTATTAATTAATTGTTCTGATTAATAATTATTTATCCAGGAGTTCAAAAATATATCTCTGGATTTATAATTATTTTTTAGAATTTTTAATTAATTTTCCTAATTTTTCATCATTTTTCGCAATTTTTAAATAATTAATTTGAATTAATAATAAAAACAAAAGAATTAATCAGGGAATATCGACGTGGCGCAATCTGGAGCGTTGATTATATCGCTGGCACAATTTTTCAAGCGACCAAACGGTTGATCTGTCGCTCGACGACGTGACGCGATCTGAGCGCTCTGATCGTGGGCACGCAACGGAAGGCAGACGTTTTTCCTCCATTTGGGGGTCGGTGGCAAGAGCGCTCGGTACTCATTGCCGAAGTCCAGGAGCGTGGCACGTTGACCGTTGACCAGTCAACGCATTTTCATGCATTTGGACGTCGGCGGCAAGAGTGCTCGGCACTTGTTGTCGAAGTCCAGAAGAGCAACACGTGGCGCATTGACCATTGACCGTTGACCAATCAATGCATTTTCACGCATTTGGACGTCGGTGGTAAGAGCACTCGGCACTTATTATCTAAGTCTAGGAGAGCGACACGTAGTGTGTTGACCGTTGATCGTTGACCAGTCAACATGTTTTCTCGCATTTGGACGTTGGTGGCAAGAGTGATCGGCACTTGTTGCCAAAGTCCAGAAGAGCGACACGTGGCGCATTGACCATTGACCTATCAACGTGTTTTCACGCATTTGGACGTCGGTGGCAAGAGTGCTCGGCACTTTTTGCCGAAGTTTAGGAGATCGACACGTGGCATGGTTGACTATTGAACGTTTACGAGTCAACATGTTTTCACGCATTTGGACGTCGATGGCAAGAGTGCGGCACTTGTTGCCGAAGTCTAGGAGAGCGACACGTGGCGTGTTGATCGTTGACCATTGACCAGTCAACGCATTTTCACGCATTTGGACGTCGGTGGCAAAAGCGCTCGGCACTTGTTGTCAAAGTCCAGGAGAGCGACACGTGGCGCGTTGACCGTTGACCGTTGATCAGTCAACGTGTTTTCCCGCATTTGGTCGTCGGTGGCAAGAGTGCTCGGCACTTGTTGTTGAATTCCAGGAGATCGACATGTGGCGTGGTTGACCGTTGACCATTGACCATTGACCAGTCAACGTGTTTTCACGCATTTGGACGTCAGTGGCAAGAGTGCTTATTCTAACGGGAGCTTCAGGCAGGAATCTCCTACTTCCGGCAATCTTTTCCGACCGTTGCTATCAAATCAAGGTAATTTTAGACACAGTTTATTTTTAAAGAATGTCTAGCGTTCCTTCGAGACAGGAGACCTCCCCTACTCTCTCCCCTGAGACGACCTCTGGTCAGGTTCCCCCAATCGATAAGGGTAAGGCCGTAGTAGGGTCATCTTCGGCCGTAGTGGAGACCGTGGTTGAAAGCGAGCGGAGGATGGGAGAGTTCGGCAGATTGCCAGGGCCGCTAACCAGGCTTTAGAGGGTTCGGGATCTTCCGGACCATCAGGCCGAGCGCATTATGTACGGTATGGGGTGGAGCTTCATGGAGAATGCGGTCAGAGAGACTTCAGAGGTTGATGAGACGATCTCCATTCTTAACGAGGTGGATCTGACGTCGATTCGGGAATGTTTTCAGATCCCGAAAGAGTACGACTTGATGTTGCCT
Organism: Hemerocallis citrina; assembly: GCA_017893485.1. Lineage (NCBI taxonomy): Eukaryota > Viridiplantae > Streptophyta > Magnoliopsida > Asparagales > Asphodelaceae > Hemerocallis > Hemerocallis citrina. The sequence continues at coordinate 28,139,993 of CM030368.1, forward strand.
GGACCCGGGGTGAGGGCCAACTCACCAATGCCCGTGGACATGTGCTTCTGGCCCGTCGACGCCTTCTTAGCCGGTGCTCAGCTCCCTCTTCATCCCTTCGTCATCGAAGTGCTGCGATGGTTTCGGATCAGTCCAGTTCAGTACATGCTGAACATGTGGAGGCTGATCAACGGGTTCTTCCTTCATTGCCAAGCCGTGGGTTTCGAGCCTCAGTTGAGTGTGCTACGGACTATCTACCGGGTTCACCACCAGCAGAAGTGGAATTTAGGTTCTACTTGGCCCCGAGGCATGGTGCAAAGCTCGTCAGCTGCCTTGGTTCGATCAAAAATTGGAGGGATAAGTACTTCCTCATCTGAAGTCGAGAACCTTGAGTCATCCCGATGGCTTGGATCGAGGAAGTCTCGAAGCGGGTGAAGGAGAGCCCAGTCCTTAGCCCCGACGAAGAGGAGATGGTTTAGACGCTCCTCGATCGACTGAAGTTCGATTGGAAGGACTTGACTGAAGAGGTGCTCTTCAGGGGGGGTCTCAGCCTTATAAAATCCAGTATGCTTTTTACTTTTAGTTCGGCGCAACCCTTTTTCCATTTAAAGTCAAGTTTTATTTGTACTTAACCTCGGTTCTTCGATTTGTTTTTTATAGAATCTATGACTTCGATGATATGTTGGCGCAGCGCGGGGTCTTGGGCAGCAAGGCCCCTAGGAAGAGGAAGAGGAAGAGGGTGGTCTCAAATCTGTCCTCGCCGAGGGTGAAGGCCCTCGTTGCTGCTATGGAGCATCCAGCGAAGCAGGTTGCAGTTGTTCAGCGGCTGCCGACCCCCGCAGCGACGTCGGCTTCGGCGGAGACTGGGGACTCCCCCTTATCAGCGACATTGGGCTTGGAGGCCCTGCCGTTGATTGATGAGGCTGAAGTGTTCCTGACCGAGGAACACAAGAAGATATTTTTCTCGGACTGGCAAGTCTGCAAGCTCGACGGGTTCCTTGGCGACTCATCGTCCTGCATGCAAGCTGTTCGGCACCTTGCCACGCCGAAGGACAAGGCTGCAATGGAGGCGGGGAGCATTGGTGACGACGCGCTCGAGATCGCTCGAGCGGCTGTGTCGGTAAGTCTCGCATCGACTCATAGTTTTCGCCTTTTGTAGAGTTGTTTTTCTTTTTTAAGCTCGAGTAATGGTGTCTTGCTTCTCTCATAGATAACTTGCCACTTCGGTCATCTGATGAAGAAGATGACTGAGCAAGAGAGGGAGCTGAAGCAGGAGGCTGACAGGGCTCGGTCAGAAAAGGCTCGGATCGCCAAATATCTCGAGCAATCGAGGCTAGAAGCCGAGATGAAGGCTTCGAGGTTGGAGCACCTTTAGGTCGTTGTTGCAAAGCTCGAAGCGGACAACGCTCTGCTGCTCCAAGAGAAATAGCTGGTGGCAAAGGACAAGGAGGACGCTGTTGCCGCGGCGAAGGAGGCCGAGGAGCAAGCGATGGAGAAGGCCAAGGGGTTCCTCTACGTCAACATGGAAAAGGCGTATGCTTGAGCAATCGACCAAGTAAGGGAGACGTTCCCGGAGGTAGACTGCGCCGGATGGCATCTGTTTCCCGACCCTATCCCTGGGTTCGACGGCGTCTCAGAGGAGGACGAAGAAGACAAGGAAGTTGAAGTGGTCGAGGTAGGGCCCAACGAGGAAGAGGTAGAGGCTGCTTCAGATGTCGTGCCCCTAGCCAATGTCGCTAAAACGCAAGGGTCGGAGCCCTCGGCGACCGGAGATCGCTCGAAAAATGTTCGCCCTTGACCTTGTTGCACTTCTATATTTCTTTTATTATGGACGTTATGTACTGTAGCCTAATTGTGGACTGGCCACCGTCTCTTGTACTTCTCGCTGAAATTTAATGAAACTATTTTGTGGACAAGTGTTGTGAAGTCTTGAAACTTTTGTCGGTTTGTTTTGCTTTCGAACCGTCTCATAGTAGCATCGTTTAGACGTAGTATCGTCATGTGAGCTCTTTGGACTTAGAAATTTATGCTCTTTTTGGTCGACTTTCATAGATCGGTGAGGTGTCCCGTTTCCGGTCTAATCTAGGCATTGCCAAGTTGGGGCTAGCTCGGTCTAGAGAGATCTTTATAGAGCCGAGCGGGAGTTGGGTCATCTGAAGCTGACCTTGTCTCGTCGAGAAATCGAGATGAGACGCCTCGAGGAGAGGATTCGCGAAGTGCCACCTGAAGGCGAGGAGACCTGCCCCTCGATGGCCGTCAGCCAAGGCTTGAGACTCAAATTCCTTCGTCACTTTCAATTCGAGGCGAGATCCGAAAGGGACGAATTGAAGAATGTGGTGCTTGAGAAGAGTCTAGAGGCAGCGCATCTTCGAAGGACTATCTCCGATGTTTCGTGTGGGGGCAGTTCGGGCCGATTGCCTCGCTTAAAGATCAGAGTAACGGATGACTCACTCAAAGAGCGGGTCGTCGAACTAGAGGCGGAGAATCCTTGTCTGAGATGGATCTCTGAGGGGGGCAACGTTAGAAGCACTTCGTGCCTTCGGGGTGAGTATGCTCAAGGAAGATCGTTCCATGAGTTAGCACTTCGTTTGCCTCCCCTTTTGCAGAAACCTGGGGATGCGCAAAGTGGTGTGGCCGGCTCTTCGAATGGGGCGTCTATTGGGGCGACGATGAGACTCTTGGGTTTTGGTGATGCAACTCGGCTCGCTGACTTAGAGACTTCTGTGGAAGCGAGGCAAGAGCAACACGGTGCTCTCCATCACCGAGTATCACTTAATAGGAACGTCCCACTCCCTAGAAGGAGTTAGAGTGAAATTTTGTAATCTTGTAGCCTGTCTTGTATGAGTTTTTGGTCTAGAATTAGACTTGTATTTCAATTTTTGATGAAATAATATATCGCATCTATCGATCTGGTAACGAGCTTCTTTTGAGAATTTGTGTTTTGCTAATGTTCTCAAGAGAGTTTCAACAGTTGTAGGAACAATTTCGAATGGTGAGCTACTTTGTACTCGCTCGTTCGTAAGTAGCTAAAGCGGCATGAACCAAGTGTTGGACTCCAAACTTGTCGTTAAGAGAGTTTCAATAGTTGTAGGAGCAATTTCGAATGGTGTGCTACTTTATACTCGCTCATTCGCAAGTAGCTAAAGCGGCATCGAACAAAGTGTTGGACTCTGAACTTTTTGTTTAAGAGCGTTTGAACAGTTGTAGGAGCAATTTCGAATGGTGTGCTACTTTGTACTTGCTCGTTCGCAAGTAGCTAAAGCAGCATCGAACCAAGTGTTGGACTCCGAACTTTTCATTTAAGAGAGTTTCAACAATTGTAGGAGCAATTTCGAATGGTGTGCTACTTTGTACTCACTCGTTCGCAAGTAGCTAAAATGGCATCGAACCAAGTGTTGGACTCCGAACTTGTTGTTAAGAGAGTTTTTATACTTAGTGTACTTTTCGGGGTAAGACAACTAGAACATCAAGGCAATGGATTTTCTGAGAAAGGAAATTGCTTTTATTAAAAACGACTAAGTGGCTGCTTCTGAGTTGCAAGCTATTATTACATTAGAAAAATCAACTAGATAAAAAAAACGAACTCAGGAATGCTCAAGGATTAGAAGTTGCTTGGAGCGGTGTTCAAACAGCCTCTTGGTACTTCATCAAGTTTTCCGCATTCCATGTTCTTGGCACTCTCTTGCCCCCTGGGTCTTCAAGTTGATAAGCGCCAGGGTGGACAACTTTAGAGATCCTGTATGGCCCTTTAGGTGATAGCCTGCCTTTCTTGCTTAAAAAAGAAATTGATAGCTTTTGAAGCACCAAATCCCCTTCTTTGAGATTAGTAGGGCGGACTCGCTTTTTGTAGGACTGCTCAATCCTACATCGATAAATCTCCTAACGGATAGAGGATCTTTCTCGTCTCCCGTCTATGAGGTCCAAGTTACATTGAAGCAAGTTAGAATTTTGCTCCTCATTGTAGGCAATCAAGCGGGGCGAAGGTAAGCCAACCTCCAGGGAGATTCTCCTGTGGGGGTCCACTTAGTAGTGTGATAGCTCCAGAGCACATTAGGGAGCTGTTCGACCCATAAACCCTTAGCAGACTTGTCCGGTCTCTTTTTCAAGATGGAGAAAATTTGTCGATTGGCGTTCTCTACTTGACTGTTAGATTGCAGGTGGGATATCGAGGAGAATCGTTGCTGGATACCAAGGTCTGTACAAAAATTGCGAAAGGCTGCCCCTGTAAATTGGGTCCCATTGTCCGTTACCAAGATCCGAGGTACACCGAATCGGCAGACAACATTCTTCCAAAAGAAGAGATGGACTATGTTCTCTGTGATCGTCGCTAGAGGCTCGACTTCGATCCATTTAGAGAAGTAGTCGATTGTAACGAAAAGGAACTTCAGCTAGCCCGGCGCTAGAAGGAAAGGCCCGAGCAAGTCCATTCCCTACATTGCAAAAGGGGTTGGACTGGATAAGGAGGAGAGCTGGGCTTGTGGTAAGCGGTGGATTGTTGAGAACTTTTGGCAAGGGACGTATTGGCGAACGTGTTGTTCGGCGTCGCTGAGGAGTGTGGGCCAGAAGTATCCATAATTCAAGATTTTGCGGGCGAGGAACCTTGCTCCCAAATGAGCACCACACATCCCTTCATGGACCTCCTTTAGAGCATACTGGGCTTCCTCCGGGGAGAGACATCTCAAGTAGGGTTTGCCGTCCACCTGAGTGTAAGAGCGTTTGTACATGACCCCTTCGATGAGCGTGTACCACTAGGATCTAGTTCTTATTCTTCAGGCCTCTTTAGGGTCCGTAGGGAGAATCCCATCTTTGAGGAATTCGAGCAAGGGCCTCATCCAGTTCTTCCTGAGTACTAGGGGCAGCGCCTCCATCAGTCCGGGACCATCTTCCTTAATGCTCGATCTCATGAGGACTTCTATCAAGACGGTTTGTTCTAAGCCCTGGAGGAAAGAGGAGGCCAGCTTTGAGAGGTCATCTACTTGCGTATTCTCTTCTCGGAGGATTCACTGGAGTTGTGTATCTTTGAAAGAGGCCAGCAGCTCTTTGACCTTGGCCAGGTATTTGGCCATACGACCATCTTTTGCCTCGTACTCCCCTGATACCTGGTTCACTACCAGCTGTGAGTCACTGAATATTTTAACCGGCCAGGCCCCGGCTTTGCGCCCATACATAGTCCGGCTATGAGAGCCTCATATTCAGCCTCGTTGATTGTTGCCTAAAAGTTGATACAGAGTGATTATTGGAGAACGAAGTCATTGGGGCCGGTCAAAATGACCCCCACCCCACTCCCGTCGGCACACGAAGACCCATCAACATACATGATCCAGATCGGGGGTTCCTCTATTGCCATGATGGGATCGGGGATAGTGCTTTCTACTATAAACTCTGCCAGGACTTGTGCTTTGATAGCAGTTTGGGGATGATAGTTGATGTCATGTTGACTCAACTCTATAGACCACTTCATAAGATGCCCCGAAGTTTCAGGCTTGTGGAGAACATGTTTGAGTGGCTGGTCAGTAAGAATGACTACCGAGTGAGACTAGAAGTAGGGGCGGAGCTTTTGGGCTACCATGACTAACGCATAGGCCATCTTTTCTAGCTTTGGATAACAGAGTTCGGCATCCCTGAGGACCTTATTCACATAGTAGATTGGCTTCTGCGTCTTCTCTTCTTCTCTTACCAGAATAGTGCTGAGAGTTTGCTCCGAAGTGGCGAGGTATATGTAGAGGACTTCTCCGGGCTTTGGCTTGCTTAAGAGTGGGGGGTTGACTAGATAGGCCTTGAGCTGATCAAAGAAATCTTGCTGTTGTTGCCCCCACTCAAAGACTTTAGCCCCTCTGAGGGCCTTGAAGAACAGGAGACAGTTTTCTCCGGACTTGGAGAGAAAACGTCCTATGGCCGCGAGGCGTCCTGTGAGTCTCTGTACGTCTTTGACACTGGAGGGGGGAGCCATATTTAGTTTGGCCTGAATCTTTTTCGGATTGGTCTCTATGCCTCTTTGGCTGACCATGAACCCAAGGAATTTACCGGATGAGATGCCGAAGGCACACTTGCTCGGGTTTAGTCTCATGTCGTGTCTCCTCAACACATCAAAGGCTTCTTGAAGATCAGAAACATGATTTGATTTGCTGACACTTTTTACCAACATGTCATCTATGTAGACTTCCATGTTCCTGCCGATTTACTCTCTGAAGACCTTGTTAACAAGGCATTGATACGTTGCACCAGCGTTCTTGAGCCCGAAGGGCATAACCCGGTAGTAGTATAGACCCTGGTCGGTTACAAACGAGGTCTTCGGAATATCGGGAGGGAACATCCGGATCTGGTTGTATCCGGAAAAGGCATCCATGAAACTTAAGAGTTCGTGTCTGGAGGTCGCAACAATCAGGGCATCGATGCTCGGGAGCGAGAACGGATCCTTAGGGCAGGCTTTGTTTAGATCTGTGAAGTCAATGCAGATCCTCCAGCTCCCGTTGGCTTTTTTGACCATCATGATATTGGACAGCCATTCGGGATAAATGACCTCCTGTATGAACCGGGCATTCAAGAGTTTCTCCACCTTTTCTTTAATTGCCTGCTGGCATTCGGGAGAAAATTTGCGTCGCTTTTGCTGAACAGGTTTGGCCCCAGAAGCAACACTAAGGTGATGCATGAGAAGCTCTTCGGATATTTCAGACATATCGGTCGCAGTCCAGGCGAATAGTTCGTGACTTCCCCTTATACACTGAATAATATCGGTTTTGACCGGAGGGAGAAGGACCTTACTATCTTGGAATGTCCTGGTCGAATCTCCTTCTGAGAAGGCTATTTCCTCCAACTCGTCAACCGGCTCTGAGATGACTTGACTACTCCCTTGGGGGTGTTCGAAGGCTTCAAGGGAGAGGACTGGTCCTCCAACCGAAGTCATATAACACTTGCATGCTGTCTCCTGGCTCCCTCTCACTTCTCCCACCCCTGCTGCGGTGGGGAATTTCATCTTCATATGGTAGGCTAAGGGTATGGCCTAAAGAGCAGCTACGCCTGGTTGGCCCAGGATGATGTTGTAAGCAGCCTTCACATCTACCACCATGAAATCCATTGGCTCAGTTCGGGTGATTGTAGTTTTTCCACCGGTTACATCGAGAGTTATGACACCCTCGATTGTCACTGGCACCCCGGTGAACCCATGGAGAGTGTAGCCGGCGGGCTTGAGTCGATCCCTTGACAACTTCAGACCCTGGAACGCTTCTAGAAAAAGGATGTTGACCGAACTGCCGTTGTCAACTAGGACCCGACGTACATCGAAGTTGCCATATGGAGGTTGATCACTAGAGCATCACAATGGGGCGTTCGGACAACCTCCAAATCTTCATCCGAAAAAGTAATATGGACCCCAAGGCCCTTGAGGGGAGGATGGTTCTGCACGGAATTTACCTCCCGGACAAAGGCTTTTCGGGAGGAGTTTGAATATCCCCCCATTGGGCCTCCGTGTATGAGATGTAGGACGGCTTCAGCTTCGGAGTCCGGGGTCTCGGCATGCCGCTCGGTTCGCTTATTAGCCCCCCTAAGGACGGAGGAGGATCTGCCCTGTCCTTCCTTACGAACCTAGAAAGTTGTCCCCTCTGAATGAGGGCTTTGATCTCGTCTTTGAGGGCCCGACAATCATCCGTGTCGTGGCCATGATTCCTGTGGTAGCGGCACCATTTGTCTCTGTTTCTTTTCTTGCCCGGTGTGTTCATCTTCGAAGGTAGTGGGAGGAGACCTTCTTTCCCGACCTCCATCAGGATGGCTGAAACACTCGCATTGACTAGTGTAAACTTCTTGAAGCGGGGAGGAGGGCGACGCTGGCCTCCATTATCTTTTTGGATCTTTTTAGCTCCTTCTTCTTCAGCGCCCTTCCGTTTGTTTCCGGAAGATGATTCCTCAAGAGTGGGGCGGTTGAGAGCCTCTTCCGCTTGGATGTACTTCTCACTCCTAAGTAGGAGTTCTGAGAAATCCCAAGGAGGCTTCTTGGCAGGGGGTGCCCTGAGGTTGTCGTTAGTGACGTTGGATTCGAAAGCAGCTGAGGCCACCGAATGGTCTAGGGAGGCGATGGAACGGGCCTCGGAGGTAAAATGCTTAACATAGTCCCTTACCGCTCGTCATTCCGTTGATGGAGCAATAGTAAAAAGATGCTTGTCTTTTTAGCGCGATGGCTACTCACGAAATGAATAATGAAGAGCCCTTAGAACTGATCGAAGGAGAAGATGGATGTCAGGGCAAGTCGAGAGTACCATTCTCTCACAGGCCCCTTTAGAGTGGCAGGAAAGGTTTTGCAAAGGAGCGCATCCAAAGCCTGGTGGATCATCATGAGAGTTTTAAAACTCTCGATGTGGTCAGCGGGATCCGACTCCCCGTTGTATGACCCAAAGTTAGGGGGCTTGAAGTTTTCCGGGACCGGGGCTTCCATGATGGTCCGGGAGAATGGAGGCCTACTCGGGCGGAAATTCCTCGCCCGTTGTTCCTTTTCTCTGTCAAGTCGGCCAAGGCGCCTTTCCATCTCGTGGAAACGGCGGTAGACCGAGTCTTCCCTTCGGTCATATCTTGCTGAGCCCCGGGACTCATCCTCATGTGGAAGGGGACTGGGTGTGCGACGGTGATAGCTTGGTTAGGAGCAACATTGAGGGCCCACAGAACGGCTTCTTGAAAGTCCTAGAATTCCGTCCTTGTGAAAGGCGCCTCCCGACCTCAGTGGTTCCCTGGGGCGGGTCGACCGGTCGGAGTGTGACTCCTCCTCTGACGACGATGGGGTGACTCCCTTCGTCTCTTGGGAGAGTTCCATCTTCTGCGGTTTGTTTTATGGGGAGATCGGGCTCTAGGGGACCGAATCGCAAGACCCCTTTGATGTTCACTGTGGGGATTCCCGTCATGGGTCCGCTTCTCATCCAAGCAGATCCGAAGATCTATCCCATGTTGTCGGTTGATAATAACGTGTCGGAGATCCTTCGGCATTGGAGGACTGTGAGAAGCCATGGAGTCGGATGATGGGTTATGTATCAAGACATGGTCATGATGAGGAGGTTGCCTTTGGCGACTTCAGAGGAGGGTCCCGCAGCAGCCCCTTAAGGCCCTTAAGGAACCTGCTGGGGCTGAGGTTGCTGAGGAAGGGGCTGCCCAGGCTGTGGTTGCTGGACGGGTTGAGGGAGGACCTCCTGAAGTGGAGGAGGAGAAGGAGCAGGAGTGGCTCTGCAGTTGGAGACCATCGCCTTCCCCTTTTTTGGAGGTATAGCTTGAAACTACTTTCGTAGATGAAATAAGGTCGGATTGCTTTTCTGTTCCCACAGACGGCACCAATCTGTTGCTGTTGATTTTGGTGTGGGAGCAAACAAATGAATTCATGGATTCTTTTAGGAAACGAATAAGCAAACCTGTTGACTTTCATCGACGTTTGACTGGTTTCTTGCCGCTGCCGTGAACCTGCAAAAAGTTTGATACACCGGGATGGATCCCAGCGACGAACCCTTCGACGCTTTTGTCAGTAATTAGGAAGATTATGACAGAGCTTTATGTGGAAAAAGATTGATTACCTTCTTTGTAGTGGGGGGAGAGGGGTATTTATAGTCACCTTTAGAGACAGTTTAGAGATAATGATATATCCCTATGTCCCAGTGTTTCTGGATAAGATGTATAGAGTTTAAACCCGTTTCGTGATAAGAGAGCCTGTTTAAACTGTCTCTTAGAGATAATCACGAATTTGAATTACTCTTTAAATATCTGAATTGGTTTGTAGCAGGTTGTTACCCATACCCAATAGGACACATCCGTTTTTGGGTTATTGAGCTTTGAAGAAAGACTCAGTTCCCATTCCGAACCTGTTTGTAGGTGAAATTACCATTTTACCCCTGAGAGCTTCAAGATTCGTGCCTGATTTGAACGATCCCGATTTAATCCTATCTTTAGCCATATCAGCAGCCTTCTCAATGAGTGCGAATAATGCACCTGGCCCAGATGGATTCTCTATGAGTTTCTATCATAGCTTCTAGGAGGTCATCCAGCATGATATTGTAAGTATGTTGAAAGAGATTTATGCAGGAAATTGTGATATTTATAGGCTCAAGTATTCTAATATTATCCTTCATCCCAAAAAGTGAGGGTGCTAACAAAGTCCAGGAATTTAGGCATATTATTCTCTTAAATTGCTCCTTCAAGATTTTCACCAAGGTCATGACAAATAGACTAAGTCCTATGTTGGCTGACTTAGTTTCATCTTCTCAAAGTGTCTTTCTTAAAGGAAAATCAAATTGAGATTGGTTTTAAGTAGCACATGAACTTATAAACCTATGCTCCAAAAGGAAGAGTGATGCACTAATGCTAAAGATAGACTTCAAAAAAGCCTTTGACTCAGTCCACTTGGGCTTCGTTGAAGACATGCTGGTCGTCAGGGGTTTTGCTTCGGAGATGAACATGAAGTAATACATATGAAATTCATGATTTTTCTTTTTGCTGATGTATCTGAGCTTGATATCAACTTCACAAAATCATTTCTAGTATACTTTGGAAAATCAAGGACTAAGCAAACAACATTTTCTCATATGTTAGATTACCAAGAAGAAACACTTCCTATAGTATTTGGGAATGCCATTGTCCAATGGGAAACCAAAGAGAAGAGAATGGATGCCTATTATTGCTAAAGTGGAAAAAAGACTTTCATCCTGGAAAGGTTAACTGTTAAAAAAGGGAGGTAAATCGGTCTTAATCAACTAAATCCTATCTGCTTTGCCAAATTACTTTGATTCATCTTCAAGTTCCCATTTTGGGTGGTTAGAAGAAATGATCAAAGCAGAAGTAGATTCCTGTGGGTTGTGGTTTATGAAGACTGTAGAGAAAAGCTAGTATATAGTTAAGAAGAGCAACCAAAAAACTAAGCGCGGGGGGGGGGGGGGGGGGGGGGTGTGATGGAAAGTGATGAAATAGTGGTGGAAAGTTATGGTTGATCCTCAAAGTTTAGGAAGCTTGACTCTCAGGAGTTTATATTATAACACTTTACTCTGCTTCTTCCATCAGCCAAGCACAACATAAGCTTTTTGGGAAGAAAATTTCCCCCTGAAACAACAGTTCTTCTCTGGCATCAATTAGCAGTTAGGAAACAGCTCTGTGCTGTTATTCTGGAAATCAAACTGGCTAGAAGGAATGAATATTACACACCAATTTTCATAGTTGGTAGTTGTTGCTTGGGATCCAAATGCTACATTACTATCATAGGGACACTGGTGAATGTAAGATGGAAATGGAGACCTCGGCTAGGCTAAAGAATACAGGAGAGGGAAAAGATTCTATCCAGGCTAGCTGACTTTGCATCATCAAATGGCCGAGATACTCCTAAGTAGATTTTCTCAACCACACGAGGGTATAATGTCCAGTTAGCATTCATATTCTTCATAAATGTTGGTGTTCTCCCACCTTATGTTACTGCAACTTCGAGAAATTATGCTCCACTCAAATGCAAAGTTTTCTACTAGTTGTTAAGTTGGAATAAGCTAAAATCTAAAGCCATTCTGAAAAGAAGGGATTGAGGTGGTGATGAAACATGCACAGCTTGTGCATGTCCATCCTAAACCAATTTCCGCATCTGCTTTGAGTTCCCTATAGCCTTAGATGTCTGGTAACACTTTTGTAACACTATGCACATCCAATCACTTCCCTAACTCCCTCCATACTTTTTTCACCTCTTAGTGTTTTGTGCCTTCCAAACCACAACATAGAGATATTTAGAGTCTGCTTTCTCTTGGAGTCTACTGGCCGGGTACTATGGCTTGAAAGAAATAATAAATACTTTAATTCTAGCACTTCAGATATTCCTCAATTGATGGCTAATGAAATTTTCCATTTTAAATCTTGGATTAATGCAGCCCCAGTAGCAGAAAGTGTTAGAACTCAAAATTCATAAAACAGAAAATGCTAAAAATATTTGTGAAGAATTACAAATACAGGAAATGAAGGAACAAACCATACAGTACAATGCAGAGTCGAGATTTAATATATTGTCCTTAAAGCAAAATTCGCCCCGTAGTATGACGGTGGTTGACGAATTGCCTCCCAGGATACATCTGTATTTCCTTTCCCTGAAGAGCAGCACCCTAACTTCAGAGATCTTAGCAAACTGGTGTTGTGTTGTATTCTCAAACTGTGACTCAGAGGAAGAAGAAGAAGGAGATTCAGTATGTTTTTGAAACTGTGTATACTGGCAGAAAAAAGTTGTTGGTTTTATAGGTTAATGAAAGTAACTGAAGGGTCCATTACTCTGTAATAGCAGAGTAATGGCCCATTACTCTGTAAAAGCAGAGTAATAGTTCAAAAACGTAACTGACGAGCCAGCAGTTACAGAATTTGAAAAGCCTCAACAGTAACTGGGAGAAAATTTAGAGCGGGGCAAAAAAAATATAGGCCAGAGCCAAGCCAAGCTAGACCAGACCAAACCAAGCCGAGCCGAGCCGAAGCCGGGGCCGGGCGCTCGCACGCGAGTGTGTGTGTTTGTTATTTCGGCTAGGTCCTCTCCCCACTATACGTTAGTGGTCCCCAGGGTTATGCCCTTTAGTCCATTTCTTTAGCTTATATACTAGAGAAAATCTTTCCCATCTTCCGATGTGGGATTATTCATTCCAACTGTCCAAGTTAGTACATTTCGAGTACCCAACTTTGGACCTACATTTCTCATTCATACGGAAACTATTTTTGGCAAGTGATTACATTACCGAATAGTACTCTACGAGAGGAACATGATCCAATCAATTTCCGGCGCCACCGGTGGCCGGAGCCCACCGGAATCCGGCCCGAAAAATATGCAAATTTTTTTTCCCAACAATCCCCCACATGAATGGAAATGACCAGACCATGTAATCCAAACACTACAGAAAAACACATGACAGAAAAAGACATGACAGACAAGACTCTGAGAATACAATCGAAAAATCACTGCATCAGGAATGGTAGTAATTTTTTAACTTTGAACCACCCATAGTGAGTAGCCATCGGATTCACTTGACCAGGTAGTGAACATGATGTCTTGAACTACCTGGGATTTGATGTGAACCTAGACAATAACTATCACACAGTTTCATCTCCTCACAGAACTAGGTTCTCTTGTTGTGTTCATTTTGGCCTTGAACAACCCTGGTTAATCGTGAGTGAACTTGGAGAATGTAGCCTCTCATCCTTCTCCTAGAAACAGTCACATTTCACACTCACAGGGTGATTGCCCATAAAGAGTATCCTGCCATACCTCACTTTTATTTCAAAGCTATAGGAATCATTAAAAGCCAAGCTTATCCTAGCTCTTTGCAGGCAGCACTGTTTTATCATTTTAAGAGTGGGTATGAGATTTTAATCTCTCGGTGCTCCCTTCGATTCAACAAGATTTAGTTGTCCCCTTGAACTTAGATCTTGGGATCTCCAATTCCTAGGTAGGGTTTCCATCAAGTATCCTCTTTCGTTATAGGCTTTAAACCCATTCCTCTTGATGATCTCACAACTTGCTCTCGTGACAACCCTTTAGTAAATGGATCTGCTAGGTTGTCGGCCGATTTTATATACTCTATAGAAATTATTCCATTAGAGAGCAGTTGTCTAATAGTTTTGTGTCGCCTTCTGATATGAAGAGACTTACCATTGTACATACAACTCAGTGCCCTTGCTATAACCGATTGGCTGTCACAGTGTACACATATAGCAGGCACTGGTTTTTTCCACATGGAAATATCCTCTAAAAAGTTTCGAAGTCACTCTGCTTCTTCTACCGCTTTGTCTAAAGCAATACACTCAGATTCCATGGTGGATCTAGTTAGTAACGTTTGTTTAGAGGATTTCCATGATACAGCTGCACCACCAAGAGTGAAGACGTACCCACTTGTGGATTTCGAGTTTTTGGAGTCCGATATCTAGTTGGCATCACTGTAGCCTTCTAGTACTGCTGGATATCTGGTATAATGCAGCCCATAACTCTAAGTATGTCGTAAGTAGTTCAATACTCTAGTTATTTCTTTCCAGTGACTTTGTCCTGATTACTTTTGTAGTGGCTCAGTACATTTACTGAATATGCCAGGTCCGGTCTTGTATAATTTGTTAAATATATCAGACTACCGATTACACGTGCATATTCCAATTGTGATATGCTGTCACCCGTATTTTTGAACAAGTGAAGACTGGGATCCACAGGACTTTTTGCAGTCCCATTGGAGTAATTCTTGAATCTTTCAAGTACTTTTTCAGCGTAATGAGCTTGAGACAAAGTAATTTCCTCAGATATCCTGGAAACTTTGATTCCTAGTATGACGTCTGCAACTCCCAAATCTTTCATATCAAATTTTTCACTAAGCATGTTCTTAGTTTGTTTGATAATATCATTATTGCTCCCAATAACTAGTATGTCATCTACATACAAACACACTAGAATGTATCCATTTGGAGTATCTTTGATGTAGATACAGTTACACATTCATTTATTTTGAAACCATTTAACATCATAACCTTGTCAAATTTTGTGTGCCACTGCTTTGGATCTTGTTTCAGTCCGTACAAGAATTTTACAAGCCTGCACACCTTGTGTTCCTGTCCAGGAACTACGTAACCCTCAGGTTATTTCATGTATATTTCTTCTTCTAAATCCTCGTTTAGAAATGCACTTTTAACATCCATTTGATGTATTTCCAGGTTACGTAGAGCTGCAATAGCTATCAGCATTCTTATAGAAATTATTCTTGTGACCGGGGAATATGTATCAAAGAAATCTAGGCTTTTCTTTTGCTTAAATTCTTGTACCACAAGTCTCGTCTTATATTTCTCTATTGAACCATCTGGTTTCAATTTTTTTTTGAAATCCATTTGCATCGTAGAGCTTTACACCCAGAAGGTAAATCGACCAACTCCCATGTAAGATTTTGCATAATAGAGTCTATTTCACTTTTGATTGCTTCCTTCCATATAGGAGCATCAGGCTTAGACATGGCTTCTTTAAATGTTCTGGGCTATTCTCTAACAGAAAGGCCGTTACAAAGTCAGGACCAAATGACTTTGATGTTCTAGCCCGTTGACTTCGTCTAGGCTCATCATTATCATGTCCTTGGTTCATCAACGGAAGTGCTTGCATTCCCTTGTTCACGTGTACGTTTGGGATACGTAGCATCCTTATACGGAAACACGTGTTCAAAGAAGAAAGCATTCTTTGATTCCATTATTGTATTCACATGGATATCCAGTATATCTGATTTATATACCAAGAACCGATATGCACTACTGTTGTGTGCATAGCCTATGAATATGCAATCAATAGTTTTAGGCACTATTGTGACGTGTTTTGGATTGGGTATTGCCACTTTTGCTAGACACCCCCACACTTTGAGGTATTTATACGAAGGTACATTAGCTTTCCACAGTTCGTATGGTGTCTTGCCAGTTTTCTTGTGAGGTATTTTATTGAGAATGTAGTTGGCAGTCAGCAACGCTTCCCCCCACATGTTATGGGGTAACCCAGAATTTAACAACAAGGCATTCATCATCTTCTTTAGAGTTCGGTTTTTGCGCTCGGCAGTACTGTTTGATTCAGGTGAGAAAGGAGCAATTGTCTGATGAACTATTCCATGTTCAGAGCAGAACATATTAAATGGTGCATCATATTTTTCTCCTCTATCACTCTTAATGATTTTAATCGTTTTGCCAAGTTGATTCTCAACCTCAAGCTTATATTCTTTGAATTTATCCAAAGTCTCATTTTTGCTATGTAACAAGTATACATAGCAGAATTTTGTGCAATCGTCTATAAATGTCACAAAGTAATTTTTACCGCCTCTAGTCTGTACTATTTTAAATCACACAGATCCATGTGAATTAGACCTAGAGTTTCTGTATTTCTTTCTACAGAATATAATGGAGTTTTAGTGAGTTTGGCCTCTGTGCAAACTTCACATTTTTCGCAGTTGTCTACCTTAAATTTTGGTAGCAAATTCATGTTAATTAATCCACACATAGAATTGAAATTAACATGGCCAAGTCTTTCATACCAAACAGAAGAAGATTGAACAACATAAGCAACAGGAGTAAAATCATTAACTTTGGGAACAACAGGAACAATAGGTTTAGGGATGACTGTCATTACATTAAATTTGAACAGTTCATCCTTTACATATCCTTTACCCAAGTACACTCCATTCTTAGACAATACAAAATTATCAGAAGCAAGAACAACCTTAAATCCATTCTTGCTTAGCAAAGATCCTGATACCAAGTTCTTTCTAATATCTGGAACATGCAACATATTTATGAGTGTTAGTTCCTAGCGTGAAGTCATCTTCAGCACTATCTTCCCTGTTCTTGCAATTTTGGAGGTGGAAGAATTACCCATGAACTGTTCATCCTTATTGCACTTCTGGTATGAAGTGAACATCTCCTTGTCCGAGCAGATGTATTTGGTAGCCCCAGTGTCGTACCACCACTCTCGAGGATTTCTCCCCACCAGATTAACCTCTGAAACAACAGCACAGAGATCCAAGTTAGAGAGACCAGTGGACAAGTTCTCAGCTATGTGTGTATGGGATTTTTCATTCCCTTTGGCCTGTCCAGTTCCAGCACGGTTGTTGTCCTTGCTGGGACAGTCAGAAATTCTGTGGCCCAGCTTACCACACTTGTGGCATTTTCTAGCAAACCTCTTTGCTGCAGATTTTTTGTTCAGGGCCTATGGCAAGAACTCTCTTTTTGCCCCTCTGTTCATGCTCCACCATATTTGCCTTTTCTATGGACTGATTTTCATAAGACCTGTCAGCCTTGCAATTCTCCTCTTCGATCTGCAACCTGACAATGAGGTCTTCAAGAGACATCTCCTTTCGCTTGTGCTTGACGTAGTTCTTGAAGTCCTTCCATCCAGGTGGAAGCTTCTCGATGAACGCTGCAACCTGGAATGGTTTGCACAGCGTCATGTTCTTTGCAGCGATTTCATGCATTATCACCTGCAGTTCCTGGATTTGACTAACAACTGTCTTAAGGTCAACCATCTTGTAGTCCATAAATTTTCCGACTACAAACTTCTTGGAGCTGGCGTCTTCTGTTTTGTACTTCTTCTCCAAGGACCCCCACAGAAGTTTGGAAGTCTTGTAGACACAGTAGACGTTGTACAGTGGGTCTACCAAGCCGTTCAGGATGTAATTTCTGCAGAGATAATCACCCTGAGTCCATGCATCAACTGCCGCAATGGAGTGTGCATCCATAGGTGCCAGCATAGGGGCAGATTCAGTGAGAAACCTGTCCAGCTTCAAGGTGGTCAGGTAGAACTGCATATTCCCTTGCCACTTCTTGAATCCAGTTCCATTGAACTTCTCTGGTTTTTCTCCTACAGTTATATGTGTGGGTAGAACGATCGTCTGTGCCGCAACCGATTGTACAGTTATAGTTTGGGTCACTTGTATTTGTTCACTGATAAGTCCACTGACATTATCGTTCTATGTGTTTTCCATGTTTTGAAACAGTTGAAATAGAACTGTTAGTTGTTTTGTTTTTCCGAAATGATAATAGTACCTGTAAAAAATCTTCACAAAAATTGTTAGAATAAAGGAAAAAAAATTCTTTAAGATTGTTAGAACTCGAAATTCATAAAACATAAAATGCTAACAATATTTGTGAAGAATTACAAATACAGAAAATGAAGGAACAAACCATACAGTACAATACAGAGTCGAGATTTAATATGTCTATCCTTAAAGCAAAATTTGCCCCGTAGTGTGACGGTAGTTGACGAATTGCCTCCCATGATACAACTGTATAACCTATCCCTGAAGAGCAGCACCCTAACTTTAGATATCTCAGCGAACCGGTGCTGTGTTGTATTCTCAGACTGTGACTCAGAGGAAGAAGAAGAAGGAGATTCAGTATGTTTTTGAAACTGTATATACTGCCAGATAAAAGTTACTAATTTTTTATAGGAGAATGAAAGTAACTGAAGGGTTCATTACTCTGTAACAGCAGAGTAATGGCCCATTACTCTGTAACAGCAGAGTAATGGCCCATTACTCTGTAACAGTAGAGTAATGGTTCAAAAACGTAACTGATGAGCCATTACTCTGCTATTACAGAGTAATGGTACCAGCAGTTACAGAATTTGAAAAGCCTCAACAGTAACTAGGAAAAAATTTGGAGCGGGGTAAAAAAAAATCTAGGCTAGAGCCAAGCCAAGCCAAGCCAGACCAGACCGAGCCGAGGCCGGACCGGGTGTGCGCGCGCGCATGTGTGTTTGTTATTTTGGCTAGGTTCTCTCCCCACTACACGTTAGTGGTAACCCAGGGCTACACCCTTTAGTCCATTTTAGCTAATATACTAGAGAAAATCTTTCCCATCTTCCGATGTGGGATTATTCATTCCAACTGTCCAAGTTAGTACATTTCGAGTACCCAACTTTGAACCTACATTTCTCATTCATACGGAAACCGTTTTTGGCAAGTGAGTACATTACGGAATAGTACTCGATGAGATGAACATGATCCAATCAATTTTCGGCGCTGCCTGTGGTCGGAGCCCACCGGAATCCGGCCCGAAAAATATGCAAAAACTTTTTCCAACAGGAAGAAGATCAAAATGCTTGAGGCAATTGAAGAAATAGGATTTGACCAGATACTGCACATGAAGCAACTTACCACTAGCATCACATGTTCTACTGTTGCTTCACTAGTGAGGTGAGTGAGGGGGATCCCGGAGATTATATCATGTCCTGAAATCTGAGCTCTACAAGCACTAGCACTTGTTCAGATATCACAATTTTTTGAAGTTGCTGGCTTGTTTTGTAACTCGCAACTCTAGTTTCCTCATTAACTTTGAATTATCTAGGTCTGTAATATTTTCTTTAACTACTGCTGCTTGATACTCTGTGCTTAATCAGGGTTACTCTGGATAGCCAATTTTGTTGAGGAGAAACCTTTTGATACAGGGGGCTACGTATGTTTTTAAGTATATAGTAAGCAGAGATGTACGACAGTAGCCCTCTGCTCTCTCTCTTCACCCTATGTTTGAGGCATATCTTACTCCTTATATCTTATTTATCTCATTCCTCGTGAGTGACTGCTGATCTTAGTTTGTAAATATTTATGCTATTTATATTTATTTTGAGGTAGGGCTCTCCTACTTTCTTTGGTCCCCAAAAAAAAAATTGTCTTGCAATTATTTAGAGAATTTTAGACACCATCAGATACTCAGATTGTAGCCGTTAGGTACCATTTTGATCGATATGATTCCCTAGTTATCTACATTGCATTGAACAAGTTGAAACAAAGCTAGCGAGATAAATTTCGATCCATAATTTTTCTGTAGGCATCTATAACAGGTGATGTATATTTCATGAAAGAGAAACAAAATTCTCCTTTATTTTCATTATTTACTGAATTAACTAGACAAAAATAAAATAAAACAGGTGTAGTATATATATATATATCAAGTATTCTTGTTATGGTGTATGGGTGGCAATCGGGCTGCCAGGTCGCCAGGCGGAGCCAGTTGAGGGTCGAAAAGGTTTGGGTTGCGATGAAACCTGGGCCGGGCAGAGGCTGTTTGTTTTTTTAAGAGTAAAAAAAACTCAAGAAAATATAGACAATAATTTAAAGATTATATGGAATAAAGGGCAATATTCATATATTAACTTTTGGCAATGAAATAAAAAGTTAAAAATAGAACGAAAATAAAGTTGCAATAATTCATACAAAGTGATAGAATTTAAAAAATCTAAAAAACAGAAAAGAGAGTCCAAAAAAACACCACCAACAAACTATGAACTATTGTACGTAAATAAAAAAAAAATCTAAAAAGCAGAAGAGAGGGTCCAAAAAACTATCAAAATGAAAAAAAAGAAAGAGAATAATGATAATATAAAAATTGAACAATTAAAATAATATCGAACGAATGTAAGAGACGAATGAGAGTTGACAGAGTTGATCGAGTTGGTCTTGCAAGATTGAGAACACTAGTGATGCAGTTTGTTTCTGGGAGACGTGTGGATGCACCAGGTGTGAGTTCTTTACTCGATTTGTATTTGAAGGAGAAAGCTTCTAGTCAGGCGACCCTCGGCTGGCCGAGCGGTACCGGTGACAGGCTGGAGTGAGGCGAGGCTGGGTGCTTGGCTCGGATCCGGTGGCTCGGATCCGGGGTCTTGTGTACCTGCAGACGGTCTAGGAACACCGGGGTTGGTACCGGTGGCAGACCCTCCGACGATCTAGTTAGTCTCTGAGAGAAAGTACAGTAACTAGGGTTTTGTGGAGAAAAAGATTGATTACCTGCAGACAGGGGGGAGGGTTTGGTATTTATAGGGGATTCCAATCGGGTCCAGACCCGTTTGGGGCTGGGCCGGACCCGGTTACCCGACTGGCTGAAGCGGTGGAAAGCCGGGCGGTATAGGGCTGACGTGGCAGACGCCGGAGTGGTTTCCGGGATGACGTGGCAGAACTCCGGGCAGTTTTTCGGCGCTGACGTGGCAGATCTGAAGGATCAGAAAGAGCGCGTATCCTGAGGGGATCCAGTGGCTCAGGATGAGCCACATTTATTCCTGACCCACATCACAAGCCCCACACTCCCGCGGGGTTGGGTGATCTAGCCGTGCGGGGGTGACTCTTGGCCCCTAGGGGAAGGGCAGATGTTGGGGTAAGAAGTAGGATCTGTTGTTTCCCGAAGAGGGCCGGGGGTAGGAGGAAGGGACCCTTCGTTGGATTTGCGCGAGAGGTTAAGTTTAGGAGAGGAGAGCTGGAAGGGCGTATGTCGAGCTTACTGGGTCGGCAGTCGAGCCCATGGGGTCGGCGGACGAGCCCTAAGGGTCGGCGGACGACCGCCTCGCTAGTTGGAAGAGCGAGGGGTCGTCCAGGCCATCCGTTGGGGCTTGTTTTGCCGAGTATTGGGGATCGGCGGCCGAGGTCAGGAGGTCGGCCGGTTGAGCCTATGGGGTCGGCGGACGATCCCTAAGGGTCGGCGGACGACCGCCTCGCTAGTTGGAAGAGCGAGGGGTCGTCCAGGCCATCCGTTGGGGCTTGTTTTGCCGAGTATTGGGGATCGGCAGCCGAGGTCAGGAGGTCAGCCTGTTGAGCCTATGGGGTCGGCGGACGAGCCCCTGGGGCCGGCGGACGAGCCCATGGGGTCGGCGGACGAGCCCTATGGTTTGACAGACGACCACCTCGCTAGTTGGAAGAGCGAGGGGACGTCAAGGAAGCTCGTTGGGTCTTGTTTGCCGAGCGTCATGGGTCGGTGGACGATCCCGTAAGGGTCGGCAGACGACCACCTGGCTAGTTGGAAGAGCGAGGGGACGTCAAGGCCACCCGTTGGGACTCATTTGTCGAGCGTTTAGGGGTCGGCGGCCGAGACCCGGAGGGTCGGCATGTTGGGCACTTTGGGATCGGCAGACGACCTCCTCGGTTCGGTGGACGACCTCCCCGGGTCGGTGGACGATCTCCTCGCTAGTTGGAAGAGCAAGGAGAGTACCTGGTGTTTCGGGATGTGATCCGAGCGCTGAGCTACACTGAGCTCTTCGGAGAGACTTGGCGCTCGGGATTCCATCCGAGCGTCGAACCCCCAAGTGTTACGGGGGAGCGACTGGTGCTCGGTACGCTATTCGAGCGCCGAGCCATATTGAGGCAAAGGAGAGCGATTGGTGCTCGGGATGCGATCCGAGCACCGAGCTCCTTAGAGTGACAGAGGAGCGATTGATGCTCTTGCTGCTATCCGAGCTCCGAACCCTTACTACAACGGACGAAGGTGGCATGGCTCGAGCTTCGATCCGAGCTCCGAGCCCCATCTGAGAAAGGAGAAGATGGCATGGCTCGAGTTTCGATCCGAGCTCCGAGCCCCACCTAAGAAAGGAGGTGGCCTGGCTCGCGCTTTTATCCGAGCTCCGAGCTCCCACCTGAGAAAGGAGGTGGCTTGGCTCGCGCTTCGATCCGAGCTCCGAGCCACACCTGAGAAAGGAGAGGTGGCTGCTCGCGCTTCTGTCCGAGCTCCGAGCCCCTGCTGAGAAAGGAGAAGGTGGTATGGCTCGCGCTTCCATCCGAGGTCCGAGCCCCTGCTGAGAAAGGAGTAGGTGGCTTGGCTCGCGCTTCGATCCGTGCTCCGAACCCCACCTGAGAGAGTAGAAGGCGGCTTGGCTCGCGCTTCTATCCGAGCTCCGAGCCCCTACTGAGAGGAAGAGAAGGGGAATTGGCTCGCGCTTCGATCCGAGCTCCGAACCCCACCTGAGAAAGGAGAAGGTGGCTTGGCTCGTGCTTCTATCCGAGCTCCGAGCCCCTACTGAGAAAGGAGAAGGCGGTATGGCTCGCGCTTCCATCCGAGGTCCAAGCCCCTACTGAGAAAGGAGTAGGTGGCTTGGCTCGCGCTTCGATCCGTGCTCCGAACCCCACCTGAGAGAGTAGAAGGCGGCTTGGCACGCGCTTCTATCCGAGCTTCGAGCCCCTACTGAAGTGGAGAAGGCGGCTTGGCTCGCGCTTCTATCCGAGCGTCGACCCTCTCTGTGAGGAAGAGAAGGGGAATTGGCTCGCGCTTCGATCCGAGCTCCGAACCCCACCTGAGAAAGGAGAAGGTGGCTTGGCTCGCGCTTCGATCCGAGCTCCGAGTCCCTACTGAGAAAGGAGAAGGTGGTATGGCTCGCGCTTCCATCCGAGGTCCGAGCCCCTACTGAGAAAGGAGTAGGTGGCTTGGCTCGCGCTTCGATCCGTGCTCCGAACCCCACCTGAGAGAGTAGAAGGCGGCTTGGCTCGCGCTTCTATCTGAGCTCCGAGCCCCTACTGAGAGGAAGAGAAGGGGAATTGGCTCGCGCTTCGATCCGAGCTCCGAACCCCACCTGAGAAAGGAGAAGGTGGCTTGGCTCGCGCTTCTATCCGAGCTCCGAGCCCCTACTGAGAAAGGAGAAGGCGGTATGGCTCGCGCTTCCATCCGAGGTTCGAGCCCCTACTGAGAAAGGAGTAGGTGGCTTGGCTCGCGCTTCGATCCGTGCTCCGAACCCCACCTGAGAGAGTAGAAGGCGGCTTGGCTCACGCTTCTATCCGAGCTCCGAGCCCCTACTGAAGTGGAGAAGGCGGCTTGGCTCGCGCTTCTATCCGAGCTCCGAACCCCACCTGAGAAAGGAGAAGGTGGCTTGGCTCGCGCTTTGATCCGAGCTCCGAGTCCCTACTGAGAAAGGAGAAGGGGGTATGGCTTGCGCTTCCATCTGAGGTCCGAGCCCCTACTGAGAAAGGAGTAGGTGGCTTGGCTCACACTTCGATCCGTGCTCCGAACCCTCTGTAATGATGAGAAGGGGAATGGGCTCGCGTGTCTATCCGAGCCCTTTGACTTGGTGAAATCTTTTCTGTCTAGCAAATAGGAAGGGGCAGTGGGGTAATTTCACACTTTTTTGCTGACGTCATGGCGCAAAGATCAAAGCTTGTTTTAGATCTGTGGAGCCGTTAGATCTTGTCAGATAAGATCCAACGGTTAGATCTTCATTTGCGGAAATCGAGGAGTTGTTTTCCTCTTTAAAAACCCCCACCCCCCTCTCATTTCTTATTTTACACTCATTACTCACTTTCCAATTTTCAGCAAGTGCAGGAATCTCAATCGCCGTCGGCGGATTTTCTCGTGAATGTAACTTTCCTTATATCAGGTTAGTAATTTTCTTTTTGCCATGTCGCGAACTTAGTCTGGATCCGAGGCTAGCTCGTCCGGTCGCTCTGGGCAGGAGTCGGAGTTGGAAACGTCCTCGTCCCTGGGGAAGTACAAGGTGAAAGAGGAGGTTCTTTCCGACCCTGGCTCAGACGGTGGTGATGATGTAGTCTTTGTGGTGCAACCGTTGAGGTCTAGGAGGCCGGGAAAGGAGCCCATGGAAGAGGGTGAGGAGGACGTGGGGGACAGCGAGGATGAGGGCGAGGAGGAAACGGATCAGGAGATGGGTGATGGTGATGAAGAGGGGGATGAAGACGAGCAAGTTGATGCGGAAGGCGAGGGAGAAGAAGAGGTTGGTGACGATGAAGAGGGGGATGAAGACGAGCAGGGTGATGCGGAAGGCGAGGGAGAAGAGGAAGTTGGTGAGCAGGAGGCCGGTCAGAGCATGCCCGAGGGGACAGCGGGGGCCGGAGAAGATCTTCCTCCTTTACCACCTTTGTCGACGCCTTCCCCCGAGCGCAAGCCTCGACCACGTCGGAAGAAGAAAGTCATGATTATTCCGCAAAGTCCTTCTTCGCCCGACGAGGATGCGCCGAGGACAAGTCTCGATGTTCCCCCAGTCACCTTCCGGAATCCCGTGTCGATACGCATGTATCCTAACGATATCAAGGATATCCAACCGATCCCTCCCGTGCCGGGCGAGAACACTCGGACGAAGATCCACGCGGATAACACCCCGAGCAACCTGAGACCGGAGTATCTCAACATCATCAGGGCTGCTTACTATATTCCACGGGAGTTTGAGCTCCTTCTTCCGAGCCCAGGTATCCGCCCTACCACAGTTCTTGCCCTCGGCTACTGTATTTTCCCAGAGGACGCCTTCCTCTCGGGACTGAGGCTACCCCTGCACCCTTTTGTGAAGAGGGTCTTGAACTGGGCGGAACTGTGCCCCATGCAGTACGGCCCGAACTCTTGGAAGCATCTGATTTGTTTCATTCTGAAATGCCAAGAGAAGGGGGTGAAGCCGAGACTGTCGTACTTCCGAGCCATATTCGGAATTGGTTCGCTCGGAGACATTGAGGGGGTGTTCTACTTCTCACCGAGGCCGTACAAGAAGGTGGTGCACGGCCACTCGGATTCGATTAAGAATTGGAGGGATAAGTACTTTGTTGTTAAGACAGAAGGGTCGTGGGGGATTCCGACCCAGTGGAACTTCGTAAAGCCGAAGCGCAAGCCTCCGAAGAAGAGCGAACTATCTGCCAAGGAGTGGGAGGCGGTTGATACGATAGTTGGGGGTCACAGCATTTCATGGCCTCGTGTGATCGAGATTCACCTAGCGAGGGCCGGACTGAGTCCTGCCGACCCTAGTATGTTTCTTTCCATATTTTTTTATCTTTCTGCCTTCGTGTTAACGTTTAGCCTTTCTTTTCTTATCTTGTTGTAGGGATGTCGGCACAACAAGCGCAGGCCAAGAAGATTTTGCTCGCCGCGGCCGAGAAGACGAGGTTGGAGAAGAAGAAGAAAGAGGAGCAGGATCGCTTGGCGGCCGAGAGGAAGAAGTTGGCTGCCCAGGCTCCGTAAGCCGGAGGGACCTCAAATGCGCCTCCTCCAGTGCCCGAGGGGCAATCGCCTGCCAAGAAGCAGAAGAAGCAGCATCAGCACCACTCCCGCTCGACAAGATCGGCACGAGACGCGGCGGGCGGCTCGGGGAAGACAGTGGAAGCTCCGTCGCAACAGCTTCCCCCGGTCCGACCAAGCGCCGCGGAGCTGGTGGGGAGGATGGCTATGATGCCATTCATTCCCGACTGATCAATTTTGAAGGGGGACACTATCCTCGACGGACCCATCTCGATGGAGTTCGTTTCGAAGGCCATCACCGATCGTGATGGAATGGCCTTGGCGGCGCAGACGACCGATCAGGCCTATATGCGATGGGCCCAAGCCAACCTCTCGGTAAGTCGGTCGAAATCTGTCTATTGACTTGGCTTGTAATTATCGCTAATATTGATCTCTTTGAAACAGGTGATGCTCCACGGCCAGCACGTCCATAAGTGTCTGGAGAAGGAAATTCTCTACGAGCGGAAGCAGGCGGAGAAGTTCCTTCGGGAGCTAAATAAGGCGACAGACGATCTGAAGGAGGCTCGGGACCAAGTGACCGTTCACGAGGCTCAGTTAGAGTCTCTTGTTAAGATTCATAAGCAGGACCGGGAGGACCTGTTGAAGAAGGTCGCGGCCGAGGCGGCTGAGAAGGACAAGGCGAAGAAGGCCGTGGCGGATTTGGAAGGGGTTTTAGGGGAGACGTTGGTGGCAGCTCAGAACGAGGCGTATGAGCAGGCCAAGTCCCACTTTAAGTATATCTACCTTGAGTGCAGTGTCGACCACCTCAGCTTCGGATGGAAACCGGACTTGCCTCCGACCCCTGGCGGTGATGGTGGTGAAGAAGGCCAAGGCGATGAAGAGGTGCAACTCGACCCCCAAGACTAGATGTTTTTGTATTTATTCTTTTTTGATGTAAATGCCTTCGGCGGACTGGCCCCCGCAACTTTTTGTACCAAAATTTTGAGATGAAATGAAATAGACTTTTTGTTCCGACCCTTCAACACTTGCGTTTTGGTGATGTTTGTTTTTCTTTTGGTAGACTTTGGCTCGTCAACAAAAGTTGGCTCGGGACCGAGAGGCCGCCAAGAATTATTTTCTGAACAAGTCAAGGGAGCTCGGCCTAGAGGTGGCTCGTTTGAGAAAAATCGTTGCTGACCGGGACTGGTGGGTCATCGAGACGGACTGGTCGGTCTCGGACACCTCTAGTGGGCGCTCGGCTTCGGAGTCTTTTCTTCGTGAGGCCATTGTGGAGAAAGAATTGGAGGTTCGTCGGCTGAAGCTCATATTGGGTGCGGGCCTAGTTGAAGAAGCGAGTAACTCCACCCCGGGGCGGTCGTTGCCGTTCTCACTGGTTGAGGGCCAGCCGGATGATGCGGGGAGCTCGGTGGTGGGAGCGTCTTCCCTGGTCGGCCCAACCGAGCGTAATAGGAGCCCCGAATTTGAGTTCCCTGCCGAGTGCGAGTGAGTTGTGAGCCTTCTTTTTCCATTGTATTTGTATTGACGTCCATCGAGTTGTAAGCAATGAGTAATTAATGAGTAATCAATAAGAACATTTGTTTCCCGGATCCTTGATTGCCTCGGGTGCCGAGGGTGCCCAATGCGAAATTTACGAAGGGTCGCAACTGACGTGACTGCGTCATTAATTGCGACGTTTTGCATTCCGATGAACATTTATGGCGACGTTTCGCCTTCCGCCGTTTTGCATTCCCAAGCGTAATAAATGAGGGTCTCAGTGGGCTATATAATCACCACTCCCCTTGTCAGTTGTCATGCCATGAGTCATCTGACTCGGGTGCCTGCCAAAGGCGGGCGCCCAGAGAAAATACTATTTCCGAGCATCCCGGATCGGAGGCACACCGATCACCCTCGAACTATTCGGGGTTCAGGTCGTCATGGTCGTGAGACCCCGGGTTGTTCGTTGGTAAGCGGTGGGCCGACCGATCGTATAGGGGGTCGGGAGAGCCGAAGCTTGGTGGCTCTTCTGCCGTCCGGGAACAATTCGGGGTTTTGGGTTTGTCAAAGCCGTAAACCCCGAGTTGTTCTTGGGCGAGAGGAGAGTCGGCTGACCAGCTCGAATGCCTGGGGCGCTTGTTCCGGAATGGAGAGAGCAGCGGGTCGGTGCCCCCCCTGCCATCCTCGAACAGTTCGGGGTTTACGTTTGTAAAAGCCGTAAACCCCGAGTTGTTCGCGGGTGAGAGGGTGGTCAATAATTCGACTCGAGGCTCGGGGCGTCTGCCGAAGGCGGACGCTCTAAACCTTGATAAAAAAAAATTTCAACACATGGTGAGGGAACCAGTTGCGGGAGCGTTTGAGGGTCGCCCCCGAGCGTTGAGGTCGCGGTGCCCTTGGAGAGGGCACCCGCCTTGCTCGGGGTCGACACCGAGCTCCTGCACATGTTCTTAGGGAGAGACGGTGCGGCATGGCTGGCGGATATCACCTCGTGCATCGGTTGATGGCCTTCGAGAAGGCCAAACCGAGCGAGGGACGGATGCCGAGCCCCCATACCGGTGAGAAAGGCAATTGCAGGCGTAGCGGAGGGTCGCCGCCGAGCGTCAAGGTCGCGGTGCCTTGGAGAAGGCACCCGCCTTGTTCGGGGTCGACGCCGAGCTCCTGCACATGTTCTCGGGGAGAGACGGTGCGGGCGTGGCTGGCGGATGTCGCCTCGTGCATCGGTTGATGGACTCCGAGAAGGCCAAACCGAGCGAGGGACGGATGCCGAGCCCCCGTACCGGTGAGAAAGGCAATTGCAGGCGTAGCGGAGGGTCGCCGCCGAGCCATACCTGTTGGGCTCGCTGTTTTATCCGGGCACCGAGTTTTGGGCTTGTAAGAAAAGCCTGTTGGCGCTCGTGGTTTATCTGGGCGCCGAGTTTTGGGCTTGTAAGAAAAGCCTGTTGGCGCTCGCGTTTTTATCCGGACGCCGAGTTTTAGGCTTGTCAGAAAAGCCTGTTGGCGCTCGCGTTTTTATCCGGGCGCCGAGTTCTAGGCTTGAAAGATAAGCCTGTTGGCGCTCGTGTTGTTATCCGAGCGCCGAACCCTAAGTTTGTAAGATAAGCTTGTCGGGCTCGCGCTTTTATCTGGGCGCCGAACCCCAAGGTGTCCTTTATCTGTTTACAAGATTTGGAGTTATGAGCTTGTTTTAAGAAAGCTGGCATGTTTACAATATATGGGATTTATAAGGAAGTCTAGGCACGACGTGCCGTTTACAGGACTTTACAAAACACGAGGCATGACGTGCCGATTACAATCACTATATTTTATATGAAAGTTACTCTCCTAAGAACTTGATCAAGTGCTCCGCATTCCAGGGCCTCTTGATGGGCTTGCCGTCGGCGTCGATCAGGCGATAGGTGCCCGGTCGCACGACCTCTGACACCTTGTAAGGGCCCTTCCAGTTTGGTGCCAACTTTCTTTTCTGGCCGGGGTTGGATACTGCTAGCTTTCGGAGGACAAGATCTCTGAGTTTAATGTCGGTTGGGCGCACCTTCTTGTTGTAGAACCTCTCAATTCTTTGCTGGTAGATGTTCCTTCTAATGGCCGACTTCTCCCTGACCTCGTCAATGAGGTCCAGGTCGGCTCGTAGCTGTAATGAGTTACTTGCCTCATCGAAGGACATGATCCGGGGAGAGGGGATCCCTATTTCCAGGGGAATGACGGTCTCTATACCGTACGTCAGATTGAAGGGCGACTCCCCTGTCAGGATCCTCTTCGTCGTTCGGTGTGCCCAGAGAACACTTGGCAGCTCGTCGACCCATAATCCCTTGGAGGAATTATCGAGTCGCTTCTTGAGTCCGTCGAGGATCTGACGGTTTGCATTCTCCGCCTGCCCGTTGGACTGGGGATGACATACCGAGGAGAAGCGCTGCTGGATACCGAGATCTTCGCAGAACTTGTGGAAATGCTTGCCCGCGAATTGGGTCCCGTTATCTGTGACGAGCACTTGAGGGATCCCGAACCGACAGATGATGTGCTTCCAGAAGAATTGCTGCGTCTGTTGCTCCGTGATCGTAGCTAATGGCTCCGCTTCGATCCATTTGGTAAAGTAGTCGATGGCTACTATAAGAAATTTTCGCTGCCCTGTTGCCTTTGGAAAGGGGCCTACCAGATCCATTCCCCACATGGCAAAGGGGGTCGGACTGGCCATTGAGTGGAGGTTTTCTTGCGGGGCCCTTTTGACCGGTGAGAACCTTTGACAGGGGCCACATTTCTTGACAAGGGTTAGAGCGTCCTGCAACATGGTGGGCCAGTAGTACCCGTGGTTCAAAGCCTTCCGCGCGAGTGAGCGACTTCCCATGTGGCATCTGCCGATCCCCTCGTGTAGCTCCTTGAGAGCATATTTGACTTCGTCTGGAGTGAGGCAGCGCAGATAGGGTCGGCCGTCCGAGGTCGTATAGGACCTTTTGAAGAGTGTTGAGTCGATCATGGTGAATCTTTCCGCTCGGGCCCTGACCCGTCTTGCCTCAGATCGATCTTCGGGGAGCTCTCCCTCGACGAGAAATCGCCTAATAAGAGTGGTCCAGTCGTCGGGGGGAGCTCCGTCTTCAATGCACAGGACCTCCGGGATGTCGATGCTTGGTTTCAACATGACTTCGATCAGGACCGTGCGGTCGAGACCTTCGAAGGATGAGGAAGCCAGTTTTGATAGGGCGTCAGCCTGGACATTTTGCTCCCGGGGGATCCTTACAACGGCCGACTCGTCGAAGGACGTTAGTAGGCGTTGAACGACCGCTCGGTACCGGACCATTCGATCGTCGCGGGCCTCGTACTCCCCGGTGATCTAGTTGACCACGAGCTGGGAGTCGATGAAAGCCCTGATCTGTCTGGCACCGGCCCGATGGGCCAGGGTGAGCCCGGCGATCATGGCCTCGTATTCGGCCTCATTGTTGGAGGCCGGGAAGTTGAGGCGGAGGCAGTATTGGAGAAGAAAACCATCCGGGCCTTGCAGAATAATGCCCGCTCCGCTACCTGCCTCGCAGGAGGAGCCATCGACGTAAACTTTCCACGTCTGACCGGCCTCCTCGCTCGCGGGATGCTCGGAGATGGTGCATTCCGTGATGAATTTTGCGAGCACCTGCCCCTTGATGGCTGTTCTGGGCTGATAGCCGATGTCGTATTGGCAGAGCTCGATCGACCATTTGACGAGTCGACCTGAGCTCTCCGGCTTGTAGAGCACGGCCTTCAGGGGTTGGTCGGTCAGTACCTGGACCGAATGAGATTGAAAATATGGGCGGAGTTTTCGCGAGGCCATAACCAGGGCGTACGCTACCTTCTCCATCCGAGAGTATCTAGTCTCGGCGTCGAGCAGGACCTTGCTGACATAGTACAGAGGCTTTTGTGATCCCTCTTCCTCCCGAACGAGAACGGCGCTGAGCACCTTCTCCGAGGCTGAAAGGTAGAGCCAGAGTGGCTCTCCTGGTTCGGGCTTGCTGAGGAGGGGAGGGTTGGCGAGGTACTCCTTCAATTGGGCGAAGGCCTCTTGCTGTTGGGTACCCCACTCGAACCCTCCGGTGCCGCGCAGGGCTTTGAAGAATGGAAGAGACTTCTCTCCAGACTTGGAGAGGAAACGGCCGATGGCCGCCAGTCTCCCCGTCAGCCGCTGGACCTCTTTGATGTTCCTGGGAGGAGCCATGTCCAAAATGGCCTGGATTTTCTCGGGGTTCGCCTCGATGCCTCGCTGGCTGACAATAAAGCCAAGGAATTTTCCCGCGGAGACGCCGAAGGCGCATTTGGTAGGATTGAGTCTCATATTATGGGTCCGAAGTACCCCAAAGGCCTCCTCCAGATCGGCGACGTGATCCTCCCCCCGCTGGCTTTTGACGAGCATGTCGTCTACGTATACCTCCATATTGCGCCCAATTTGCTCCTTGAAGACCCGGTTGACGAGTCTCTGATAGGTGGCGCCTGCGTTCTTCAGCCCGAAGGGCATGACCCTGTAGCAGTACAGCCCCTGGTCTGTAACGAAGGACGTTTTGGCGATGTCGGGGGGGAACATGCAGATCTGGTTGTAGCCCGAAAATGCATCCATGAAGGATAGGAGCTCGTGACCCGAGGTTGCATCGATAAGAGCATCGATTCTGGGGAGGGGGAATGGATCCTTCGGGCATGCCTTGTTGAGGTCCGTGAAATCTATGCAGATCCTCCAGCTCCCGCTCGCCTTCTTGACCATGACGATGTTCGCCAGCCACTCGGGATAGCTGACTTCTTGGATGAAGCGTGCGGCCAGGAGCTTGTCGACTTCCGCATTCACCGCCTGCTACCGCTCCGGAGCGAACTTACGTCGCTTTTGGACAACCGGCTTTGACCCGGGGATCACGCTGAGTTTGTGCATGATGAGATCCTCGGAGATGCCGGGCATGTCAGAAGGCTTCCAGGCGAAGAGGTCGACATTGCGGCGAATGCAGGTAATGAGGTCGGACTTAAGGTGAGGGGTGAGGGAGCGACTTACTCGAAATTGCTTCGACGGATCCCCTGTCTCGAACGAGACGTCTTCCAGCTCGTCTGCCGACTCCGGCTCTGGCTGGGTCCTCTGGGGCCGCATCTCGACGGCGTCGAGGGGAAACACGCCGCTCCCGATTGCCGTCATGTAGCATGAGCGAGCAGCTTCCTGGTTCCCCCGGACTACTCCCACTCCGGTCTTGGTGGGGAACTTCATTTTCTGGTGGTAGGCCGAGGGGATAGCCTGTAGGGAGCAGAGGCCCGGGCGACAGAGAATAGCATTGTAGGCTGCCTTGACGTTTACCACCATAAAGTCCATGGACTCGGTTCTTCGGTTTGGGGTCGTACCTGCCATGACATCCAGTGTGACGATCCCTTCAATCGTTACGGGGACGCCCGAGAACCCGTGCAAGGTGTACCCCACCGGCTTCAGCTTGTCGCGGGAGAGCTTCAGGTTCTCGAAGGCTTTGAGAAACAAAATGTTGACCGAGCTCCCGTTGTCCACAAGGATACGCCGAGTGTCGAAATTCGCCATGCTGAGGTTGATGACGAGGGTGTCACAATGCGGGAGCCGCACCCCTTCCAGGTCTTCCCCCGAGAAGGAGACAGGGAGTTGTTGGATCTGAGGGGGGAGAGGACCTTGGATGGCGTTAACATCCCGGATGAACGCCTTGCGGGAAGTGTTGGACTCCCCTCCCATGGGTCCCCCGTGGACGCAGTGTAATATGGCCTGGCCGTCTGGCTCATCGAGATCATGCTCTCATTCGAGGAGCTGCAGTGGAGCTCGAGGGGGAGGTGGGGTTCTCCTGTTCCTCGTGTCCCTCTGCCCTCGAGCTTCATCTCGCTTGTACTCCCGAAGGTACCCTCGTTGAATGAGGGCCTCGATCTCGTCTTCCACGGCACGGCAGTGATCCGTATCGTGCCCGTTGTCCCGGTGGAAGCGGCAGTAGAACCGCTGATCCCTTTTCTTGCTAGTGTTGTTGGACGGACGAGGGGGGTACTGGACGAGGTCCCTGTCCTCCATTGCCAGGAGTATGGAGGACACGTTTTGGGTTAGCGGGGTATACCTCTCGAAGCGAGGGACCGGCGGGACCTTCTTTATGCCGCCCGCGTCCCTTGGAGCCTTTTTTGATGGCTCGACTTCTTCGGCCTTCCGCTTCCCCTACCCGGGGGCCTCCCTGGAGTCTTCGGGGTTCAGGGCCTCTTCTGCCCTGATGTACTTTTCGACCCTGTTGAGGAGGTCGGAAAAATCTATGGGAGGTTTCTTCGCCAGAAAGGCCTTCAGCTGTCCATGATGGATGTTGTGCCGAAATGCCGCGGAGGCGACGCCAGGATCGAGGGAGGATACCGACCTTGCCTCCGTGGTGAACCTTCGGACGAACACTCTGAGTGACTCTCCCTCCATCTGCCGGAGTCCGAGTAAAGAGGCACTCGTCCTCTCGGCTTTCCGGCTGGTGACGAAGTGGGCAAGGAAATTGCCCTCTAGTTGGTCGAAGGAGTAAATGGAGCCAGGGGCCAGTTTAGAGAACCATTCTCGTGCCGGACCCCGGAGTGTGGCAGGGAAGGCTCGGCATAGCAGGGGATCCGAAGCGCTGTGAATCATCATCAGGGTTTTGAAACCCTCCATGTGATCAGCAGGATCCCCCTCGCCATCATAGGTCTCGAACTGAGGTGGACGGAAATTCCGAGGTATTTCCGCTTGGAGGATGAGGGCGGAGAAAGGGGGACGGACAGGTCTGTACCCCTGAGCGGCTCCGAGGCCGCCGTCGCCTATGTGATCGATGCGGTCCTCCATTTCTTGGAGGCGCCTTAGGAGTGCGCCGTCGTCCTCTACCGGGATCGTTGATGGGCGGGACACGCTTGCCTCGGCGTCCGACCTGGTTCGGGAATGGCGGGCTTCTTCCCTGGGGGTCCGTCGGAGAGCCCCAAGAATTTCTCTTCGGAAGTCCTGGAACTCCTGGTGAGTGACTGGGGCTCCCTCGTTTCGGGCGGGTTGGACCGGAGGTTGCCTTCCGACGCGGCTGAGTGCTGGCCTCCGTCCTTCGGGCGGTGGCAGTGGATGGTTCGGGGCCGAGTTGGAAGCGGCCCTTCCCCCGCTGTGACTAACCTGGCGGTTGATGATTACCCTTCGTAGGTCGGGCTAAACTGTACGGGTGGCGCTCTTCTGGGGTCCCCGGCGGGGAGCCCCTTGCTTGGATGCGCGTGGCTCGACGATGGCAAACGGCAGGGGCAAATCCCGCTGGGGTGCGGAGGTAGCAGCATTCTTGGCTTTGGGGGCCATGAGTGCTCGGCTGCTGAGGTACCTAGGCGGTTGGGCTCGGGTCGGCTCCTGAAGTAGCTTTCCCACAGACGGTGCCAACCTGATGCGGTTTGTTTCTGGGAGACGTGTGGATGCACCAGGTGTGAGTTCTTTACTCGATTTGTATTTGAAGGAGAAAGCTTCTAGTCAGGCGACCCTCGGCTGGCCGAGCGGTACCGGTGACAGGCTGGAGTGAGGCGAGACTGGGTGCTCGGCTCGGATCCGGTGGCTCAGATCCGGGGTCTTGTGTACCTGCAGATGGTCTAGGAACACCGGGGTTGGTACCGGTGGCAGACCCTCCGACGATCTAGTTAGTCTCTGAGAGAGAGTACAGTAACTAGGGTTTTGTGGAGAAAAAGATTGATTACCTGCAGACAGGGGGGAGGGTTTGGTATTTATAGGGGATTCCAATCGGGTCCAGACCCGTTTGGGGCTGGGCCGGACCCGGTTACCCGACTGGCTGAAGCGGTGGAAAGTCGGGCGGTATAGGGCTGACGTGGCAGACGCCGGAGTGGTTTCCGGGATGACGTGGCAGAACTCCGGGCGGTTTTCCGGCGCTGACGTGGCAGATCTGAAGGATCAGAAAGAGCGCGTATCCTGAGGGAATCCAGTGGCTCAGGATGAGCCACGTTTATTCCTGACCTACATCAACTAGAATGAGAGACTTGAGAGAGTTGATGTTGATC
This sequence comes from Hemerocallis citrina, assembly GCA_017893485.1. NCBI lineage: Eukaryota > Viridiplantae > Streptophyta > Magnoliopsida > Asparagales > Asphodelaceae > Hemerocallis > Hemerocallis citrina. Next base: position 28,174,580 of record CM030368.1, read on the forward strand.
ATTTCCACAAATTGCAAGAGAATAGCATAATAGTGAATGAATATGAAGAGTTGTGAAGAAAAAAAATGAAATACGGCGTGTATTTATAGATTTTGTTTATTTTCAGATTTTCTATTTTACCCCCAAAAACTAGCCAATATATAGCCGTTCGGGGGGTACAAAAGTAATTCAATAATTATTTTTGAAATAAACCAATAAAAAACTCAAAAAACAGCCAACTTTTTTATAAAAATACCTAAAATGACTGTTCAGCCCAGTCGGGCTAGCCTGGATAGACTGAATGGGTTCAGTTTGGCACGAGCCAGGCTGTTTTGGGGCCAGGTCGAGTCTTTTTTTTTGCCATTTTTGTAGCCTGAACCAGTCCACTAATCAGAGCCGGTTCGGGTCGACCCGGACCACATTAGGTGTGAGTCGGTCCGAGCTCAAGCCCAGGCAGGCCGGTTGCCACCCCTAGTGTAATGTAGAAATTTAATTGAAAACTTGGTCATATGTATTTTTTGACCGATTCAATGTGAAAAAAAGGTTAACTCAAAAAAAAAAAAAAAAAAAAAAGTGAAAAAAAGGACTCACATCGCAAAGACGAAATCTCAGTTGTTTTCCGTTTACTGATCCCATTTTCACGGAATCGATTCCGTTTTTCTCCCAAAGTAGTGGGGGCATGATTGCATCAAAGAATCCAACGGGGCAAAAGGGTAAAACTCTATGGACCTGGGGATGGCAACGTGTCGGAAAACCAAGACCCATAACCCTAAAAGAGTCACTGCATGGGGCTGGACACGTGTGGCACTCAGCCGCGAATCTTTCTGCATGGGGGTAAAATCAGCTGCCGTCTCGTGTAAGGCTATGGATTCGACAACGTAGCCATGGCAGGGCATGGGCCTCCAAACCCTCATGGCCTCATGCCCTAGATCTCTTCGTAGGGTAGGAGCCCTCCTCCACTCTCGCACATTTTCTCTCAAAAAACAAAATAATAATAATAATAATAATAATAATAATAATAATAATAATAATAATAATATCTCACGTTCCCCTTCTCATTATTATATCACTAGATTTGCCCGTGGGCGTGCCTACGGCACGTCTTCGGAACGATACAACATATGAATGTCTTGTGAACAATGAAACAACAATTATGTAGCTCAAGTTTGAATAGTATTATTCTTTCCATATGAATGTCTTCTTTCCATTCTTTGTGTTTTATTATAAAGATTAGGTTTGCCCGTTGACACATGCCTACGGCACGTCTTTGAAATTTGGAGATCCAGCAAATTAATTGAAGTAGCAAACATAGAGCAAAAAACATATTATATAATTTTTTTGAATTTTTTTTTGAATTATTTTTAAAGTTTTTAAAATTTTAAGTTTTTTAGTTTTCTAATTTTTAAAAAATTTTAAAATTTTTATTTTCGAGGGAGAGAGAGAGAGAATTTTTTTTTTAAATAAATATAGGAAATTTTGTGAATAGAAGAGGGAGGGAGAGAGAGAGAAAAAAAAAATTAAATAAATATAGGAGTTATTTTGGGTGGGGGATTTGAATTTGGGTTTTGGGGGAAACTTTTGGGGGGAAAATATGTTTTGTAAGATTAGATCTGAGCCTTTGATTTTTGGGGGATTGAAGGAGAGCCACTTGATAGCTTTCTTTGTATTTTATTATATAGATATCAATCTCCTTTGTCGTTTTCTGCTCATTTGTTTTATTATTCAATTCTTCCAATAGAGTTTTTTGTCGACGTTGAAGATTCCCCTGCCATTCTGGGTTTTGAAGGTGGAGTATTTTACTATACTTGTGTTGTCCCTCCTTTGAGTTACATGTTCTTAGTATATACTGTACATTCTGTATGTACGGTATGCTGTCTAATATAATTGAGATTCTACGTAACTAGTTAATCCATGTATAGAGCAGCCTTGCGTATATTGTTCTATTAGATAGTTCTATAGTGTATATGTTCTAGCCGTTCATTACTGCTTTAATATTCGTGCCAAAATCGTACTGATGGGTTGTCGAATCCATTTATAGAATGTTATCGAGTACGTAATTTCTCTACTTGAGTGTAGTACCCTTGTTCCAGCAGTAGATCTCCCCTTTTTCGTTTTCTGCTCAATTCTTATATTCAATTTTCCATTTAAGGTTTTGGGCCCGCATTGAAAGCTTCCGCTGCCATTCTCTAATTTGAATGGAGTATTTTACTACTGTGTTTTGCTCTTCATTTCAGCTACATGTTCTTAGTATATTGCTGTATATCCGGTATGTACGGTAAATAGTTTACTCCATTATTTATGGAGTGTAAACAGATAATTTTTCTATTAGGTAGTCCAGTGCGTATGTTGTAGCTAGCAATTTATCTTTACATTGAGATTTCGTGTCAAATTCGACAATACTAATGGGTTGTCAATCTAAATGAGAATCCAGATATTCTTTAGTACACATGCATATTCCAGCTGCACATTATTGCTTTGAGGTTGGATCATGTAGGACTCTGTGATAATGGAGGGGATCAAGATTCTGTGTATACATGTTGCAGTTTGTTAGGGTTAAAATATGTGACCAGCTAAATGCTGTTTGCTACATGTTTTTAGATGTTTGTGGTTTTTTTTCTTCTTATCTTCAATCTGATCAACTTAGGCATCAAGTTGCTTATGATCTTAGGAGGAACAGATCATTTAGTGCATGATTTACTGGAGCATGTGGTTTTGTTTCAATAACGATATATACTAATTAGTTGTGGGAGATTAGTTAAGTGTAAATTAATGCGTTGTCGACTAAAACTGACAGTACTCCATAAACATTTGGTCACCATTTACAATCATAATGACAATGCACGTACATAAATTAACTAATTTAACTAACGCTCTGATGGATCGTTGAATAAGATACTGGATCTTAAAGATCAAGATTCCATTGTATCCAAGTTGAGATTAGTGTTTAAAATGGTGAACCAGCTAGGTACTGTTTGGTACATGTTTTTTTGTATGTCTGTGGTTTTGATCTCAATCTGACTTATGCATCAAGTTGCTCATGTCGTATGGGAGAACAGATCATAATTGTTGCATGATTAATCGAATTGCATGTGATTTTGATTTAACAACGTACTCTAATTTGTTGTTTGTTTTTTGTTGACTCTAACGACGTTAATTTGTTGGGGGAGAACAATTAATTATAAGTAAATTGTGCTGTCTAAACTGAGATTCCATAAACAATTTGTCAATCGCCAATGGTTCTGTGATATTAAATAAACAAATTATGAACTTATATTTTGATTTAAATGTTGCGTGCATTCATATAGTTTAGTTTTTGAGGTATAGTCACACTGCAAATATTTGTGATTAGTAATTTAAACCTATATTGTTAGCGAAGTAAGTTAAGTATGTGTGAAGCACAATAAAATGGTTTCCATATTTTTGTTGATTTTGTTTTCTTAACAACTTAACATACACTATTTTTTAAGATAATGACAAGTCTAAAATAAAGATATCCTTTATCATAAGTACTTATATGATAATATCTATCACATTTCATAAATACTGAGGAACTAGTGAGAAGCTCTCTTTTCTCAACTTGGGCATTTAAAATAAGATATTTTCTTTTTGAGTCTCTTTCTATTTTTTTCGTTCTTTGCGACTCTTTTTTTTTTTTCTTTTCTTGCAAACAATTGAATAAATAATGATGGAATCCTTGACCAAACAGACTTCACAGTTGACCCTTCAACTTAGATTAAGCATACACACCAAATAAATTACTAATTACTAATTTATTTTGTAACTGGGGTAGTTTCCTGGTATGTGCATGGCTACTATAATCATGTTAAGATTTACGTGCACTGTAATATAAGATATTAGCCCTTAATTGTGCTTTAAATAGTGTCTTTTCCTTCATTGTATGCTTTAAATTAAGCCTACAAGACAAAGGAGAGCCAATGCATGTGCAATGCACATTTCAGGTAAGCTCTATACCTATAAAATATCTTGCAAAATAGTATCTAGGTAACTTTAGTTTAGATCTAGACATATCATTTCATAAACTGTGTTATAATTATAGTACAACATGAACAGTACATTGTTTGTTGTAGGAGAGACAAGTAGCCAATGCATGTGCACATTTCACATCAGCTCTATGCCTATAAAATATCTTGCAAAATATCTTGGTAACTTTATTTTAGATCTGGAAATATCATTTTCATAGAAAGTGTTATAATAATTGTGTTAGAAAATAGGTGTTTTATACCCCATTTACTAATCAGTTTTTGAACAATTTTTTGAGTAAAATTCTTAATAAATTATTGAGAGATCTTGATTGATTTATGTTCTCCTTTATTATTCTCATTATACCTGTCTCAGCCTCCCATGGAAAGAAACCTGAGAAGTTCAATGGGCAGAATTTCAAAAGGTGGCAAAAGAAGATGTTCTATTTGAGCACATTGAATCTTGCAAGATTCTTGAACGAATAAGCTCCAAATCTTAAGAAAGATGAGCAAGATAACCAAGTCATCGCCGTTATGGATGCTTAGAAAAATGCTGATTACTTGTGTAGAAATTACATAATGAACGAATTAGCCATTTCTCTGTATAATGTACACATTGATAAAAGAACTGCTAAAGAACTTTGGGAATCACTAGACCATTAGTATAAAACTGAGGATGCCAGCACCAAGAAATTCATTGTGGACTGCTTTCTAGACTATAAAATGGTAGATTCTAAAACAGTGATCATTCAAGTTCAAGAAATACAACTGATCTTGCATGAGATTCATGCTGAATGTATAAACTTAAGTGAAAGTTTTCAAGTAGCATGGATAATTGAAAATTTGCCACCAGGTTGGAAAGACTTTAAAAATTACCTAAAGTATAAGCGAAAAGAAATGGGCATTGAAGATCTCATTGTCAGGCTTCGTATTGAAGAAAACAATAGAGGATCTGAAAGTGTCGGAGCCATCAATCACGTGACCAAGGAAAATGTAGTGGAACATAAATAACATTCCAACAAGTACAACAACAAGGGTCCCAAGTTGGGGCCTAAGGGAAGAATCTCCAAGAAGTCGAAGTTTCAAGGCAAGTGCTTCAATTGTGACAAGATGGGTCACAAGTCTACTGAATACAGACTACCCAAGAAGAATATAAACAGAGAAGCAAGTATTACTCAAGGAATTGCTGAATATGTTTGTCACACCCCGCTTCCCAAAAAGGAGATACGGAATACGGATTCGTGACTAAGTCCAGCGAATGATTTTCATCATCCATAAGCTGTCAGGATCTTTACAACAAGCACAAGTGTAAACAAGAGATATGCAAGAGAAATAGTCAACCACGCATGCATAACTGAATTAATATAGTCAATAAGATTACTTGAAACAAGAAGCAAGAATATTGAATTTCAAATAATCATGTCTGGAACAAAAACACAAGTCCGAAACACAAAGCCCAATACAAAATAATCCATGTAACCAAGTACAATTATTCAAAATAAGCAACAGGAAAAAAAATAATAATAGCAAAACTTCAGCATCTAGAATCTCAGTTCACCTACTCCATCTGGCAGTTGAAATATAAAAGCTACAATTTAATAAATTGCAGAAAAAGAAAAAAGAAAACAAAACTCCCGTCAATGCAAGTTACGGTCTGCTTGTAGTGTAGGCACAAGTACATGGGAAAAGAATAAACAACATAGCATGCAATAGACATGGCAACAAAACAGGATAACTAACATGAATCAGGAAACAACATCAAGTAACAGGATCTACCAATAGGGTACAGGTAACATGTATCAGGTGTCAAGCAAGCAGGTAAACAGGTATACAAATGAACAAGTAAACAGGTATACAGGTAGCATGTATAGGTATCATGTAACAGGTAAACAGGTTATGTCAAGTCTTGTATTATTACTATCTAGGTAGCACTTTATGCGTCACAAAATTTTACCACATGGTTGCTGTATTCAAACAAGTTCCGTTTAGATTTCGCAGTGGAGTCTATAGGGTCGTGAACTCAGGTATCAGAAAAACAAGAACAGAAACAGGTAGAACCTAGTGATTCTCTTCCAAGTACAACTTCCTATAAAGAAGTGTGCAGTCAGGTAATCAGGTAAACAGGTACAGGTAGAACTTAGTGGTCCCCTTCTGAGTACACCTTCCTATAGGGAAGCGTGCAGTCGGGTAATCAGGTAACAGGATCGTGTATCATGCAGTCATGAAAACGTAACAGGTTGGAAACACGGCCCCCTTCTAAGTACACATTTTTATATTTTTCACTACTAGATCTTTTCCTTAACCCCGACTTGGTTATTTATTATTATTATCAAACATGCATGTATGTGTCACAAATAAGACAATAATAACATTGTATAAACAAGTAACGGGTTCAGGTAGAAAGATAAATATGTACAAATGAAAGACAACCCATAAAAGGATAGAATAACGAAAATTCTAGTTCCTGACAGCAAGACAGTACTGCACTAAATCTGGAATTTCCGTTGTTACAAATATTCAAATCTGAATCCGTCAGAGGATCTGGAAAATAGACTCTCGGCCGAATCCAGCAAATATATATAAGTCATATGGTGTTTCACAAAAAAAAGTCTCAAAACAGGATTGTATCCAGAAAACATGTTCAGCTACAAATCAAAAGTTTGTATTCAAGAACAGGAAAACGGCATAAAGATTCACTGATTAAATCCACGAAAAATTTGGGGTATTCCCTAGTATGTTTAGTAACAGAAAATAAAGTTTCATAATTTTCCAACATAAATAGAATAGTCAAGTAAAATTAGAAAGCAGCAAGATGCAGTAGTTTTGTAAATCTTGAATCATAAACACAGCAGTATCAAAACAATAATATCTCACAAAATATAAATCGAAATTCAGATCCGTCAAAAGGTTGATAAAATAGATACATTAGGCTACAATTCATATTCACAAAGTTTTTATAAACAGCAATTAGACTCAGGTCGAAATTAGGTTTCTTTACAGAACAGTAAGAAAATTCTGCAAGTATAGTAGTTGTTTGTAAGCATAGAATAGTAAATAAAAGTTATCAATTAAATCTAAAAAAATTAGGGGTTTATCCCAATTAGGTCTAGTTGTAACCATCAAAATACTGGGTCAAAATATTATCTTTAAGTCGAAAAATAAATAGTTATAAAGAATTCATATAAAACTGGATCTGGAATTTTAAACACGTTTGTAGTAAAATAGTCATAACTCGTAACTTATAAATCTAAATTGAGATCTGTCAGAAAATTTGGAAAGTAGACAGAATTTTCTATAATTCATATTCACAAATAATTTTCATATACTGACCTTAATAGGGTCTAAGATACTGATCAAAACGGGGAATCGACAAAACAGAAAATATCCCTCATGCACAAAATCAACTAATTCATATGAAACTCATCCAAAACATAACCAAATGTGAAATATGGTGTACTAGATGTCCAAGAAACATAGTATAGGGTATTTTGCAAGTCTACAACAAGTATACTACAAATAACATAACTGAGCACATGATATCATACGAACAACATGCATGTATTCAACAAGAAGTGGTCATCCCTATGTTATTTCATGTCATGTGTGTAGTGAGGCAATTACGGGCGGGTCAACACAATAGAGACAAGACATAACAGGAGTTTCACACAAGTATTGTCTCTAGAATACAACTACACTACGGGCGGTATTTAGTACTTGTATTACACAAAGAAAAGAATATAAGTTACTTACCTTATAGACAACGACGAGAACGGCACGAGAGCAAGTGTAACACCCCGCAAAATTTAATTGATAATTTTGTCCTCGGGTGTTACGCACGTGCATTTTGTACTGTTATTGATTATATCCATAACACATTTTTGATATGTATTTTGAATTCCAATTATTTATGCGATCCTGTATTCTTAAAACCACATTTGAGACAACTCGAATGCTAGATTTCAATCTTTGAGTTTTTACGTGCTTTTTACGTATTATCGATGCACGTGTCGATTTCGGGTATTCCACCGTTACGTGCAAAGTTTTCAATGAATTTCAATCACTTATTTTTATAAACATGTTTTGTAAACGAAAATTCAATTTTTGACTATCTTTATTAAAATAAACTTTCTACGTGCAATACACGTGTTTTCTGTACGTTTGAGTATATTATCAAATATGTATATTAAATATACTTTTCGTTGCATTCCAATTGATTATAAATATTTTTCGGTCCATAAAGTCAATTTTTGTATTTTTGAGATTTTACGGGCGACGCACGTGTTTCAGTGCACGTGTTTTAAGCGTATTATTCTTTCAAAATAAATTTCATGAAATTGTTGTGTCTATTTTATGGTGCATGAAAAGTATAATTTTTAAGTTAATTTTACATATTTATTACAGATATAAATAAGTTGTTTTAAAGAGATCGAATAAATAAATTGTTTTTGTACACAAAGCACGTGCACGTGCACACGTGCGATGTGCACATTTTTGGGGACCGGGCTGATTAGAGAGGAGGGAAATTTTGGAGTTTTGATTTTGGAAATAGGAGGGAAAGCAAGTTACAAGTTTTTAGATATGGGTTAGTGGTGTTCATGTGGGAGGTAGTTATACTAACTACCCTACCACTCTCTTATAAAAATGCACTCTTAGCCTCTCTTTCTCTCATCTCTTCTCCTCCCTATCTCCTGTCATTACCGAGAAGAAAACCAACCCAAAACAGCATAGCCTTTGTCCATTCCTCCATCTAATCACCATTCCACTTGCCTATATACATATACTAATGTATATATATGTACACACATAGTATGTGTGTATAAAAGAAGATGGGAGTTGTTCTTGATGTTGCCGAAATGGAGTGGGGATGGAGATGCTCTTGATGATGGATGTTTGCCGAAATGTGGAGCATGGAGGCTTGTCTTGGTGTGCAGATTTCGAGGAGTTGCAATTGGAGCTTCTTTAGGAGCTTCTAACTCTAGGAGTTCATTTGGGTAACAAATCTTCAATTTAGGTGGGTGTTTCTTAAATACTTTCTAATTTAGAAATATGCATGATAGACGATATATAATTTATTCGGTTGAAATTGAATTGATTGCATGCAAATTCATGTAGAAATGAATCGTTAAACTTTGATTGATTGTGGTAGATGCAAATTGCTATGCTTGTTATGATTGCTAGTTGAAATGCTAGAATTGAAGTAATTGCATGAAATTGATGTATGTTGAGACATTGGTTAAAATAATGCAAACGTGTATAAAAGAAGCGTTTATTGTTAACATGGCAAAGAAGTGTGGTTCCAACTTCAAATATCTATTTTTGAGTATAGAGATTTTTATAAGTGATTTTTGATAAAAGTCTATTTTGGAAAATCGATTGAATATGTGTTTTGATGAATTTTAAGGATTTCATTTGAAAAAAATGAGAAACTTGAGAACTTGATAACATATACGATATTGTTTTTAAAGGGGAATATATTCTGGAAATGATCTATGATGTTATATGAGAGTACAAATTAATTAAAAGGTCGAAAAATGTATGCAAAGATGCAATTGGTGAATTTGACAGTCGACTGATTACTTTCCACAGTCGACTGGTAAGTGTTAAAAAGTTGGTTTTCGTCAGCAGGACAGTCGACTGAATACTTTCACAGTCGACTGCTGTGGACATAAATTTGATGTTTGAGTTTTCAAGGTATTCGCGGGACAGTCGACTGATACTGTCACCAGTTGACTGAACCGATGGTGTTATTACTGAAGTTTCAAGTCTCGTAGAGCAGTCGACTGTCTGCTTTCACAGTTGACTGGATCGAGCTGACTGTTGTTTTTTATGTTCAAAGTACTCACGGAACAGTCGACTGATACTGCCACCAGTCGACTGAGCCGAACTATTTTCTGGTTCTTGAGTTTGAAATTGATTTTGACAAATGAAAGTTAATTAAGTTTGAATACGAGATTTTATGATTATTAAGATTTGATCGAGTTTTATTGTGGAATGCACACAAGGTTATGAAAGATGAAATTTACAAAGAAATTAAACTGAAAGTGGAACACTGCGGAACAGCCGACTGCCATGTGCAGCAGTCGACTCTCCCTAGTGGTTATGAAGAACTTGAATTGACTGAACAAGTCGACTGGAAGAGATCCAAGTCGACTGTCTAGAGTGTTTAGATATGTCAGAGAACATTATTCTGTCTATTTTGAAGATTGTGAACTTTATGATCGATGTTGATGAACTCTTTTATTGCTGTATGAATTTATATGAAATGAATCATAGTTGAATTGAGAAATTTACATGAGATGAATCATAGATTTGAATTGAGAATTACATGAATATGAAAGTTAAGAGCATGATTATGAAAAATGAACTCAAGAGCTGGAAGTGCTCAGATTATGTTAGAATTTGTGAATTGGAATTGAAATGAAAGAGTAGCTAAGTCTCCCCCGGCAATTGAAAAAGAAATTGAAATGATTATTGAAAAGAAGACCAAGGTTGGTCATGTTGAAATGAATGAATGAGTCCGGTTTGGTGGAGAGGCTAACTCTAGAGCTTTGATTTTTGTTCATGATTCTAATAAAAACTAAGGATGTGATGAAAGTGGGAGAAAACATAAGTATGGGAGCCTCGAGTCTACGATGCGGATGTGATCCACAGAATGCATGCTTAATGCGTCAAGTCATGGCGTGGGCAATACTCCAGAATGATCGGGATCTTGGCGATGCTTGTGGAATGTTTGGTGATTGCAAGAGGATCGTGTTCAGGGAGGAGGCTGAATTATCGCAGAACGCATGCTTGATGAGTCAAGACATAGCGCGAGATTCCCCTCCAGGGTCTTGGACACGTGCTTGTATTCATAAATCATCTATGATACTTACTGAATTTACAGATAGATACATAGTGGAGATGTGATGAAAGTGGGAGAAAACATAAGTATGAGAGCTAGAGTTTACGGTGCGGGTGTGTGAGCCGCAGAATGCATGCTTGATGAGTCAAGACATGGCGCGGGCATAACTCAGAATGATCGGACTTTAGCCACGCTTGTGGGATGTTTTGGTGACTGCAAGAGGATCGTGTTCAGGGAGGAGGCTGAATTACCGCAGAATGCATGCTTGATGAGTCAAGACATGGCGCGGGATTCCCCTCCAGGGTCTTGGACACGTGCTTGTACTCACAGACCATCTAGGATACTCACCGTAGTTACAAGAGTAGATTAAGTCATGGCGAGGGATTGAACCCTACAAAATGAAGAACGATTAAGGGGCTTGCCCTCGGACCTATGTAGTATGGGATGCATAGAATCCGAACAAGTGCGCATTAGTGTCATGTAATATAATAACTGCATTAAGGACTAAGTGCACTGCACAACACGACATCTATAGGATAGTCCCTTGTAGTTCTGTTGTGATCAAGTTTGTGTTTGCTAAAGTATTTAAGAATCGTTATACTGTTTCCGGCATAGAGAGGATGGCCGTGTATAATATTTCGTCAGTTGTAAGCAACTGACGCGCCCACAGTTTTATATGCAGGATGTGGAGTTACATGAAGATATAAAGATGATTGATGATGCTGTTGATTACTAAAATGTTAAAGTTGTAACAGTTGTATATTCATTATTGTTGTATTTTATTATTTCCGCTGCTTATTGATGTAAAAGACTCTGATGTAATTATTGTTGAAATAAAAGTTTTAAATTCCTTGTAAAATTGTACGAAAGAAGTGAAAAGATCCTGTAGAACTCTCGAATTCAGTTGTATTTGGAATTCGGGGTGTTACAAGTGGTATCAGAGCCACGCTTCTAAGTAGTACAAATTTATAAGGAACGACACCCTAGAAGTGGACATTAGAGTGTGAGTTCAGTTTATAGAGATTTAAATGTAAGTGATTTACATTTGTGTTGCTCTATAAGCTGATGTTTCCTCTTTCCTTTCCCTATTGGATGGTTGGAGTCATGAATGGAAGTTGTTGTTGAATTTACATTCATGATGCTCTCCTCGTATACATTGATTTGAGATTGTATGCGAGCTCATTTTCTCTGGGTATCAGAGTGGCGCAGTGGAAGCGTGGTTGGTTTGAACCGTCATTCATGATACCTTACACATGAACACACTTTCCCTTCAAATTATTTTCAGTGGATTTTCATCATAGTACTTTTCAACATTTAATATTTTCCAAAGAAATATTTTCCTATACTATTAAATCATTTCAATGCCTATTATTCTGTCTATTTTCCTTAGTCTTGATTTTGTTGAACTTATTTTTAATTGTCTCTCAATCTTAAAGTTTTGTCTTTCATGTTTTATGTCACTTTATGTTCATCTGTCCATATGTGCTATTACTTTACGTATTTTGTTAAATTTAGACTACAACTATTATTTTCATTTACTATTACATTTGAATTTCGCTTGTGAATTTTGCTTATGTGCATTCATTTTACATGATTTGATTTCCTGATACGATATTCTTTCGCTATCTCGTATTGCCCTATATACTTCAATATATTTTAACGAGATTGAAATATTTTATCCTTATAAATACAACATACTAATTTGATTTATTGCCTGCATTCAATATTATTGTTAGTGCATATTATGTACTACTTTATTTGTTATATTCATAAATTTTTTAATTTCGTTTCTTTAACATAATGCATATACTTGCTATTTGTATTTTACTCTATCCTTTAAATTTTAAATTGTCTTTACATTCTTGATTACTACATATATTTTCCATTGAATTTTTATATGTAATATGTATTTCAAGATACTTACTATACATATAATTTCACCATCCTCCATTATCATTTTCTTATGTATAATTGTTTGTGTCTATTGTCCTAATTTGCTACACTACATCCTTATTGTTTTCAATTTTATTTTCCAACACGTGCATGTGTTCTACAATATTTGTTTTGGTGTTATAAATAATTTTTCACTACTACTAATTAGTACCGCCTATGTTTGATATATCCCATACACTTATTTCGATATTTCATTGTGTAAAATCTTTTCTGTATCATTGATTTTCAAATATAACACCATACTTTATTAAAGATCCCATATCCAATCTAAGTATACATGGGAGATTACATCTTCTCATCTTCCGCTTTGGTGCAACTTAATGTCGAGAGGGCAAATATGCAACTAGACATCATTGGAGGCAAACTGCAACTGGAAGTCGGGGAGGCAAGGTTTGCAACTGAATGTCCAGAAAGCAAACTGCAACTGGATGTCGGTGAGGCAAAGTTTGCAACCGAATGCCCAGAAGGCAAATTGCAACCGGATATCATAGGAGCAATTATGCAACTTGAGATCAAGACAGGCAAGTCTGCTGTTGGATACCAGCGAGACGAACCTACACCAGGAGGAAATATTATACTTAGATGACCCCTACCTTGTTTTCTATAATATTCACTTATAACTATTTCATTTGGTACTAGCTTATACTATTTTATAATATTTTACAACCTAGCATTATACTGTTTATACTGATTTCATTATCTATCAAACTTGTGTACTTACCGCTTAATCTCAACTATCTTGCCGTCTTCTTTGTAGTACTTTGCATTTTTTGAGAGTTAGTATTTCGTACCACTTTATTGTATTTTGCTATTTTAAAATTTGGTGGCTACTCACCTAACAGTTTTCTTTACTATACTACTGTTAAAATTCATGATTCACTTCTATATAATTAGTTTTGCATTGTTACTACCATAATGTATTATTTTTCTCCTACACATCATCTGAAAATTTTGTATCATGATGTTGTTGTTTCGCCCTATAATTTCCGTCTATGTATACATATAATTTTGTCTACTGATTTTCTTGGTCTACTTGACAAATCGAAATTATTTGGATTTTTGCCTTTCACTTTTATCACACATGTATGATTATTTACTTTACAAATCATCAATTTATATACAAAATCATTTTTTTATTGTCTATACTTTTCTTTGATTTATAATTTATTTTTATATAACTAGTTTCGCACTACTTTCAATAGTACGTTTTTACTACTACGATGTCTTGTTTTACTGCTACAAGTCATTTATGATTTTCATATCATGCTATTTGTTTCACCCCTACAATTTTTCGCCTATGCGAGTATGTGATTTTTGTAAGTTGGTTTTCTCACTCTACCGAATAATTCAAAAGTATTTCGACGTATGCCTAATTTTCAAAATGTATATATATAATTATCTTACAAATTATTTTATGATATTAATTGGTATACAGGATCATTTTATGTCTTCTATACCTTTACTGTATTTCCTTCTCATATATTTCTCAAACTACTAAATTGCTAAATTTTGTCATATAATATCAAATTGGTTTGCGACTTTTTCCGTTTATTACATTGATAAATCTTAATATTGAATTTATTTATAAAGTACTGTGACAGTGTAAAAATGGCCTGAGGCCCAACCAGGGCCCAATACAATTCCTACTCAGAAAAGCAAAAATAACAACCTGGTTCGGCTCCGGATCACTTCAGGGTCGGCGCCGAACCTCGTGTTTGCCCTCACAGTGCCGGCCTCCTCGTACTGACGAGCCTCAGTATCCCCCGGAGTCCGATCCGGAGCAGTCCCTCAGGCCGTCCCCCCTCTCTGGCGGGGCAGAAGGATGACCTGGCACAGCCTAGGCCCTCCGATTCCCCCAGAGGCACAGAGGGCTCACGATGGGCCACGTCAGCTCCAAATACCGTCAAGGGTTTCGCCACGTCAGCCCTATACCACTCCTGGTATCGCCACGTCCGCCCTAAACCCCCTGGGCCTTCTGCCACGTCAGGCCCATGGGCTTTCGGATCCAAACCCGGCCCCCAAGTGGAACCAAACCCGGTTGGGATTCTCTATAAATACTAGACCCACACCCACTTTTTTGAGGTAATCAATCTTTTGCCACTTAAATATACCTAGTTATTGCTACTCTCTCACAGAGACTGACTAGAGCGTCGGAGGGTCCGCCACCGGGACAAACCCCAGTGTTTCAGGACCGTCTGCAGGTACACAAGACCTCGGATCCGACCCTTCCGATCCGAGCCCAACCTTCAACATCTTTCCGAGCTCATCGTAGGTCCCAGAAGGTCAACTGAAGGTCGGCAGACGAGCGGTAATCTCCTTCAATACAAATTGAGTTCGAACTCACACCTGGTCCTTCCACACGTTTCTCAGAAATAAACAGCATCAGGTTGGCGCCGTCTGTGGGAACCAGCTGCTCCAGAAGCCGATCCGACCCAGACCCTCAAAGGCCATCGACAGCCGAATCCTCATGGCCTCCAAAGGCAAGGGGGCTGCTTCCTCCGTCAACCAACGGGACTCGCCCCCACCCACCAATAAAGCCAGGCCACGCCCGTCGAAACACAAGGCTCCCTCTCGGGAGTCCCAAGGGAGCGTCGGCCGGCCAGCCCAGCCCGACCTCCGGGGAATAATCCTCAACCGCAAGATTACCCGCAGCAGGAGAAGGGCCGCTTCCAACCCGGTCCCGAACCGCCCGAGGCCACCGCCCGAGGTACGCAGACCCGCGCTCAGCCGAGTCGGAAGACAACCCTCGGACCAACCAAACCGGGCCGAAAGAGCCCCCGTCACTCATAAGGAATTCCAAGACTTCCGAAAAGAAATGCTGGGAGCCCTCCGACGGGCCCCCAGGGAAGAAACCCTCCATTCCCAAACGGGGTCGGACGCCGAAGCCAGCGCGTCCCGCCCTTCAACGATCCAGCCGGAAGACGATGACGTACTCCTAAGACGCCTACAAGAAATGGAGGACCACCTCGATCACATAGGGGATGGCGGCCAAAGAATGGCTCAGGGGTACAGACCTGTCCGTCCACCCTTCTCCGCCCCCATCCTCCAAGCGGAAATACCCCGGAATTTCCGACCCCCTCAATTCGAGACCTACGACGGCGAGGGAGATCCTGCTGATCACATGGAGGGTTTCAAAACCCTCATGATGATTCACAGCGCCTCGGATCCCCTGCTCTGCCGAGCCTTCCCCGCCACCCTTCGGGGTCCTGCTCGCGAGTGGTTCTCGAAACTCGCCCCCGGCTCCATTTACTCCTTCGACCAACTCGAGGGCAATTTTCTTGCCCATTTTGTCACTAGCCGGAAGGCCGAAAGGACCAGCGCCTCATTACTTGGGCTCAAACAGATAGAGGGGGAATCACTCAGAGTGTTCGTCCGGAGATTTACCGCTGAGGCAAGGTCGGTCTCCTCCCTCGACCCAGGCGTCGCCTCAGCGGCATTCCGACACAACGTCCGCCCCGGACAGCTGAAGGCCTCTCTGGCCAAGAGACCCCCCGTCGACTTTCCCGACCTCCTTAATAGGGTCGAGAAATACATTAGGGCAGAAGAGGCCCTTAATCCCGAAGATGCCAGGGATGCCACCGGGAAAGGAAAGCGGAAGACCGAGGAAGGCGAACCACCAAAGAAAGCTCCAAGGGACCCGGGGGCCATAAAGAAGGTCCCGCCAGTCCCCCACTTCGAGAGGTACACTCCCCTGACGCATAACATCTCCGCCATCCTCTTGGAAATCGAAGACAAGGGCATTGTCCGACTACCCCCCCGATCTAATAACAACAAGAATCGAGACCAGCGCTTTTACTATCGCTTCCACAGAGATCACGGGCACGAAACCGACCAATGCCGAGCCCTGAAAGACGAAATTGAAGAACTCATTTCCAGAGGATACCTCCGAGAGTTTACCCGAGAAGGCCCACGGGATCGGCGAGACGCTAGGAACCGGAGGCAATCGCCTCCGAACCCTGCTCCAAACCAGTCCCAGAATCGGGACCCCGACTCCGAGGGAGCCGCGGATATCCCTTTCATCTTGCACTGTGTCCACGGAGGGCCGATGGGAGGTGAATCAAACACTTCCAAAAAAGCCTTCCTTCAAGAGGTGAACGCTGTCAAAGACAACCCCTCGCCCAAACTACAATCAAGGCCGGTCTCCTTCTCAGGGGAAGACCTTGAAGGTGTTCGCTTGCCCCACTGCGATGCTCTCATCATCAACCTCCACATGGCTAATTGTGAGGTCCGCAGGATCCTCGTCGACAATGGTAGCTCGGTGAATATTCTTTTCCTCGAAGCCTTCGAAAATCTCAGGTTACCCTGAGGAAAACTCAAGCCAGCTGGGTACACCCTGCACGGGTTCTCAGGCGTCCCTGTCGTAATAGAAGGGATTGTTACCCTCGACGTTACCGCCGGGTCGACTCCTGTCAAGAGGACCGAATCCATGGACTTCATGGTGGTCAACGTCAAGGCGGCCTACAACGCCATACTTGGCCGGCCTGGACTATGCTCCCTACAAGCGGTGCCTTCGGCTTACCATCTGAAGCTCAAGTTCCCCACCCCTCAAGGAGTCGGCATCGTCCGAGGCAGCCAAGAAGCAGCGCGATCATGCTACATGACCACCGTCGGTGGAGGTGTGCTCCCCCTCGACGCCGGACGAGCATAGACTATGGCCCGGCTAAATGTAAATCTTTTTTTTTTTTGGTGTAAACCCTCGTTTGTAAAGGGCTGCCTTAGCGGCCCTCCCTACCTTATACTAAAAATATGCCTTTTTATCCGAACCCCAAATGTCTCGATAATCTCAATACGAGTCCGGACCGAAGGTCCTTCCTAAGGCCCCACTTCGATCCCTCGCGGAACGATGGAGCCAGACCTTGCCTCCGACATTTCGTACCGCATCGCTGGCCGGAGCGAGGAGGGAAAAGGATTCTTCTTTCATACCCCTTTATTTTTCGTTCCAAAGAGAAAAAATAAAACGAAAGAAAAACAAAGACCGTTACAAGACCGCTCCACTCTTCTCAAATCAGGTAGATCAGGGCCCCCCGGGCCCAACGAGGGACAAAGAGTACTTCGACCAAGCAACTAGGGGCCCCTCCCCTCGTTGTGATATTCCTTAGCCTCAGCCACAATCGACAGTCCAGCCACCGAACTCTGGGCGTCATCCGGTCGCGCCCACTGCAACAGCAGCAACGCAGAGGGAACCCCCTCCGCCTGTCGACCCAAGGAGGAAGAGAACGAGGCACCCAACATCGCCTTGTAACGAGGCATCTCCATCTCCTTCTCCACAAAGACGTCGCGAGGTAACCCCCCAGGAGAGGACCTCGGCTCCAAGGTACTTAGCCCGGCTCGTCTAATGTCCGTACCGCCGAGCTCCCGATCCCACATCGCTCTTCTCAACCGGCGCGACTCCGCACTCAAGACGGCGGACTTATTCCGATAAAAGTTACAAGCTTCATCAGTGTCCCGAGCCCCCCTTCGGTGACGAGCCAGCGCGGCTTCCAGGACCTTAACCTTACTCCGGAGTCGCGCCACATAGAAACTACGGGAGTCCCCTTCAGGGAGGAGAGCCGCGACCTACAAGATAACCAACCAACTCAACACACATTCTCAAGAAGATTCAGAAATGTCTGAGGTCAAAACAACCGGCCGGTCAAAAAAACTTTTCTTGCCACTATAAATCCAGGTGTTTCTTATAAAAAATGCGGTGGCCAGTCCGCGGGAGGCAAACACAATCGAGGGAGAGAAAAAGAAAGACAAAAATTACACAACTCATTGACCCACCTCCGCGCCGACGGACGGATCCACGGGAGCGTCGGCCGAGGGGTCGACGGCGGGCCCTTCCTCACCCGGAGTCTTCGACGTCCCCTCGATCTCCATATCATACTCAAAATTGGACAGATCGAGGGCCGGGAAGAAGTGCCTCACGTGGCTGAGGGCCCTCTCATAGCTCTTGTCCTGGGCCGCGATCACCATCTGCTGGCCCGTATGCAACACCTCCTTCGCCTCCTTGGTGAACTTCGTCTTCAGGGAGGCCATCTTCTTCTCCCACTCCACATCCTTGGCCTTAAGCTGGAGCTCCAGCTGCTGCTCTCTCTTATGCGAACCCTCGAGTTCGATTCGCATCTCCTTCATCTCCAGCTCGCTCTTTTCCGCTCGAGCTCGCTCTTGAGCCAGGGACGCCTCGTACAGGTTCTTGATGTTGGCCCCCTGTATACAAGCCTACAACCAACGGCAGACAAAGATGAGGCCTCGGCACATAAATCAACAAGGAGGGACAGAGTCGACGGGTTTACCTGCACAGTGGCCTGTGCCAGGCGGGCGAACGCCGCCTCTACGGGCTCACCCTCCATCGCCTTGCGATCGCGAGGGGTCGCCAGCTTTTCCACCACTTCGACGGCTTGGGCCTCCTCTGTCAGGCGGTCCCCCATCAGAACCGACCAGTCAGGAGCCCACCACTGCCGCAACAGCTCCACCACCGGATCCTCTTCCTCGGCCTCGACCCAGGGACCTTTCCCCTTGTCGAGAACAGGGGCCCCCGCTCGGCCCTGACCCTTCGAAGAAGCCACGCCCTTGCTCGTCTCGGAGCGACCCCTCTTGGTCCTCGGCTCGAGTTGAACTTTCGAGATAACAAGGGGCAGCTCCCTCGACCTCTTCGCCGCCTCCGCCTTCTTCTTCTCGGCGTTTTCCTTCTTCATGGCCAGCCGCCTTGCCTGGATCGATGCCTCATCCATATCTGCAGAAAAAACCATTAAGAGCAATGAGCAAGAAAGCAAGAAAGGACCCAGAGGAAAGGAACAACTACATATGCATAACAGCTGGGCTCAGTCCAGCGCTCGCCAGAGTGGTCTCCGTCACCTCCGTCCAATCAATACTAGGTGACTGGCGGAGGCGCTCGACAAACCCCCATTCATCTGCCGACAGATCCCCCCGCCTCGGCGGTGGGTGGCTCGGCTTGGAGTGGTTCCATCGAGTAGGAATGTCCCATGGCTCTTCACTCCGGATCACCAAATACTTCTCCTTCCATCCCTTGATGGAATCTGGGTGGTGGCGAACGACCTTCCCCCCACTCCGGGGAGAGATATAGTATACACCCTCGGCCGACGGATTGACCATCAACATTGCACGGAACACGTTCAGCCGCAGGGGTACTTGCTGTTCCTCGCACATCAGCATAAAGCAGATAATCTGCTTCCAAGAGTTCGGCCCGTACTGCATGGGCGCCAAGGAGGCCCAGTTCAACACGTCCCTAATGAACGGGTGGATTGGTAACCTCAGGCCAGAGATAAAAGCGTCCACTGGGAAGACACAGTACCAAGCTGATAAGGGATCGGTGGGACGCAGAGTAGGGCTCGGCATCAGCAGTTCGTGACCAGGCCCTATATGATACGCCAGCTGCAGAACCTCCAAATCCCCGCCCTCCAAAACGGTCGAGATCGCGTCCATCATCACCCTCCCCCGGCTCGGCGAAGAGGGTTGCACTCCGAAGAGCTCCTGGTCAGAAAGATCGTCGGGATACTGACGGAAATGCTTCGGCTGAACGGGCGAACCAGTCATCAAATTACGGAAAACAGGCGCCTTGCTCGAACCACCGGTCCTCGACCCCGGTTTTCCTGGGGCCCTCTTCTCCTTCTTAACTCGCTCCGACGGTCCTCGACCCTGAGCGGTGGATCTCCTCACTATATTACCCTCGCCCCTCTCCTCATCGGAAGACAGCTCCAGCACGCGAATGCCGTCCGAACCCTCGCCGGTTCCCTCCGACCCACTACTCTCCACCACAAAGGGACGTCGAGTACGCGATGCCCTCGACTTGTGTACCGCTTCCCCCTCACCTACTGAGTCCTCCAAAGAAACCGAGCCAGTATGGCCCACAACGGGCACCGACCCCTCCTCGAGCATGGGCTCTTCCCACGACGTCGACGGAGAGTCAGGCTTTACTTCCCCCCTGGACGACGACGCCGACGAACCGGACTGAGCCCTATCCATCTGTGCCTAAAGATAAAACAAACTTACCAAACTAACCTGGGACCGCTTCGGGAGGGCGAGCCGAGTACGGCAAACTGCAAGAACAATCGCTGAAGGGTTGGGAGATTTTTTGAAGAAAAAAGCAGCAAGATTGAAGTGGGCGAAAGGGAAAAAGGGGGAATACTTATATAAGGGAAGAACGGCTCCTGGACTTCCGCGATTACTGTTCACTGATCGACGCACAACTGCCGCCTGGAAAATCGCGCCGCGTCCTCGAAACCTGTGCGGGGGACGTCATCAGACGCCAGACTGACGGCCTAACTCTGGGGTCGGGTCGGGTGGGATACACGACGGAAAAAACATTTTTTACTAAGTTTAAGGCGCCATCATATGACAGACGCCCTGGGCTCCAGCGTCCGACCAGTTCCCCTCTCACCCTCGAGCAGCCCGGGACTTACAGCCTCGGCAGCCGAAACCCCGAACTGTTCGAGGGTGGAACAGAAACCGCCATCGCCTACAGCCCTATCAAGACGGACTGACCGACCCCCGACGGGAGGTGGCCCCCCCCATCCGAGGCCCTTCAGCCCCAAGGCCGGTATACGGTGGGTGCGTCTTTTCGTCTGGACCTCTCCCGGGCCAAACCTCCATGACAGGGCAGTCTGACCCGAAAAGGGATCCAGACGGCAAAACCACCACTAAACCGAAGCTCCTCTTCCCACAGCACGGATCTCGGCCGTCACCCCTCTCGCCCTGATCTCCCGTAGATCTGGCCACCATATCAAGGTCCATCAGATCCAAGAGAAGATCAGGGCGGCAGAGTAACCACCTCTCCGACGCTGCTAGGGTCGAAAATATTAGCAAAAGACAGGCGTCCGCCGAAGCAGACACCTCTGAGAGCCAATGGGCCACCCCTGTTTTGATCATACCTACAATAGAGGGGAGAGGTATTTATAACCTCCCCCAGGGACTAACCGTTGAGGCGCAGGGAAGGTCAATCAACGGAAAACCATGCACCATCTACATTTATTAGGCGGCGCCATTAAATGCCCCTAGGAAATTGGACCATCACACCGTTCTCGGAGAGCCTTCAATGCTCCACAGGAATGGTGGGATATCCCCGCTCAATCACTCTGGGGCGCCAACCGATCGCCATCCCCCTTGTTAGCCCGAAATCCCTCGGCCAGCCCGGGGTCAGGTCTAGCACCAGGGTAGTCTTCTCAGGAAGGCTTCACGGCTCGCCATCACCCTTGCCTTCCAGTAATCCCTCGCCAAGCTCGAGGTCAGGTCTGGCACCAGGGAGGTCTTCTCAGGAAGGCCAACGGCTCGCCACCCCCCTTGTTGGCCCATAATCCCTCGATCAGCTCGAGGTCGGGTCCGGCACCAGGGGAGTCTTCTCAGGAAGGCTTCACGGCTCGCCATCGCCCTTGCCTTCCAGTAATCCCTCGCCAAGCTCGAGGTCAGGTCTGGCACCAGGGAGGTCTTCTCAGGAAGGCCAACGGCTCGCCACCCCCCTTGTTGGCCCATAATCCCTCGAACAGCTCGAGGTCGGGTCCGGCACCAGGGGAGTCTTCTCAGGAAGGCTTCACGGCTCGCCATCGCCCTTGCCTTCCAGTAATCCCTCGCCAAGCTCGAGGTCAGGTCTGGCACCAGGGAGGTCTTCTCAGGAAGGCCAACGGCTCGCCACCCCCCCTTGTTGGCCCATAAATCCCTCGATCAGCTCGAGGTCGGGTCCGGCACCAGGGGAGTCTTCTCAGGAAGGCTTCACGGCTCGCCATCGCCCTTGCCTTCCAGTAATCCCTCGCCAAGCTCGAGGTCAGGTCTGGCACCAGGGAGGTCTTCTCAGGAAGGCCAACGGCTCGCCACCCCCCTTGTTGGCCTATAATCCCTCGATCAGCTCGAGGTCGGGTCCGGCACCAGGGGAGTCTTCTCAGGAAGGCTTCACGGCTCGCCATCGCCCTTGCCTTCCAGTAATCCCTCGCCAAGCTCGAGGTCAGGTCTGGCACCAGGGTGGTCTTCTCAGGAAGGCCAACGGCTCGCCACCCCCCTTGTTGGCCCATAATCCCTCGACCGGCTCGAGGTCGGGTCTGGCACCAGGGTACTCTTCTCACGAAGATCCAGTGACTCACCATCCCATTTCTACAAACATGAGCACTCCTCCACGGCTAGCTCCCGCACCCCCTGCAGGAGTGGGGGGCTTGTGTGACAGTGTAAAAATGGCCTGAGGCCCAACCAGGGCCCAATACAATTCCTACTCAGAAAAGCAAAAATAACAACCTGGTTCGGCTCCGGATCACTTCAGGGTCGGCGCCGAACCTCGTGTTTGCCCTCACAGTGCCGGCCTCCTCGTACTGACGAGCCTCAGTATCCCCCGGAGTCCGATCCGGAGCAGTCCCTCAGGCCGTCCCCCCTCTCTGGCGGGGCAGAAGGATGACCTGGCACAGCCTAGGCCCTCCGATTCCCCCAGAGGCACAGAGGGCTCACGATGGGCCACGTCAGCTCCAAATACCGTCAAGGGTTTCGCCACGTCAGCCCTATACCACTCCTGGTATCGCCACGTCCGCCCTAAACCCCCTGGGCCTTCTGCCACGTCAGGCCCATGGGCTTTCGGATCCAAACCCGGCCCCCAAGTGGAACCAAACCCGGTTGGGATTCTCTATAAATACTAGACCCACACCCACCTTTTTGAGGTAATCAATCTTTTGCCACTTAAATATACCTAGTTATTGCTACTCTCTCACAGAGACTGACTAGAGCGTCGGAGGGTCCGCCACCGGGACAAACCCCGGTGTTTCAGGACCGTCTGCAGGTACACAAGACCTCGGATCCGACCCTTCCGATCCGAGCCCAACCTTCAACATCTTTCCGAGCTCATCGTAGGTCCCAGAAGGTCAACTGAAGGTCGGCAGACGAGCGGTAATCTCCTTCAATACAAATTGAGTTCGAACTCACACCTGGTGCTTCCACACGTTTCTCAGAAATAAACAGCATCAAGTACCCATTAACTATGTTTTCTTTACTGCATTATTTTCCGAAATTGTTTCACAATTAATGACTAGGTTTATTTATCATTTATCTAATGGTTTACTTGATGGTATTTTGTATGTAAACTCTTTTCAAAATACACTATCCTTTATTGTCGTATTTGTTTTCTTATGCTACTTTCCTAGTTTTCTTGTTTAGTTCTTGTAAAATTTTGATACTCATAAATTTCTTAAATAGATTTTTCGTCTCATTTTTCCACATTGCTTACTTTTATGGTATATGTATTTTTTTGATGTTTGTAATTTCTATATATTATAATGATATTTTCTTTGGTGTGTACAAAATACAACCTTTACCATAGTGAGTTCCGGGGACGAAACTGTTCTAAGGGGGGGAGAGTGTAACACCCCGCAAAATTTAATTGACAATTTTGCCCTCGGGTGTTACGCACGTGCATTTTGTACTGTTATTGATTATATCCATAACACATTTTTGATATGTATTTTGAATTCCAATTATTTATGCGATCCTGTATTCTTAAAACCACATTTGAGACAACTCGAATGCTAGATTTCAATCTTTGAGTTTTTACGTGCTTTTTACGTATTATCGATGCACGTGTCGATTTCGGGTATTCCACCGTTACGTGCAAAGTTTTCAATGGATTTCAATCACTTATTTTTATAAACATGTTTTGTAAACGAAAATTCAATTTTTGACTATCTTTATTAAAATAAACTTTCTACGTGCAATACACGTGTTTTCTGTACGTTTGAGTATATTATCAAATATGTATATTAAATATACTTTTCATTGCATTCCAATTGATTATAAATATTTTTCGGTCCATAAAGTCAATTTTTGTATTTTGAGATTTTACGGGCGACGCACGTGTTTCGGTGCACGTGTTTTAAGCGTATTATTCTTTCAAAATAAATTTCATGAAATTGTTGTGTCTATTTTATGGTGCATGAAAAGTATAATTTTTAAGTTAATTTTACATATTTATTACATATATAAATAAGTTGTTTTAAAGAGATTGAATAAATAAATTATTTTTGTACACAAAGCACGTGCACGTGCACACGTGCGATGTGCACATTTTTGGGGACCGGGCTGATTAGAGAGGAGGGAAATTCTGGAGTTTTGATTTTGGAAATAAGAGGGAAAGCAAGTTACAAGTTTTTAGATATGGGTTAGTGGTGTTCATGTGGGAGGTAGTTATACTAACTACCCTACCACTCTCTTATAAAAATGCACTCTTAGCCTCTCTTTCTCTCATCTCTTCTCCTCCCTATCTCCTGTCATTACCGAGAAGAAAACCAACCCACAATAGCATAGCCTTTGTCCATTCCTCCATCTAATCACCATTCCACTTGCCTATATACATATACTAATGTATATATATGTACACACATAGTATGTGTGTATGAAAGAAGATGGGAGTTGTAAAATTTATTGTAAACAAAGAGAATAAAATTTTCAAAGTTGATTTTATTGTAAACAAATCTTGTAACAAATTGTAGGAAAACATGAACAGTGCATTGTTTTTTGTTAACCAATTGGTAGGGTTGGCATTCGAGCCGGGACCCAGCCCGGCATGTTTGCCCAGGTAAGGGGTGGGTCAGGCCAGTTCAGGTTGGGTTAGAGTTTTAAAAACTCAATTCAAACCGACCCGCGAACCCCTATTGGTCAAACCCAACCCAGGCCGGGTTATCCCGGTTTCTTTAAATTTTTTATTTTTTTATTCTTTTTTTACTAAAAAAAAGAATAAATCTAGAATAGTATAAGAGTCAAACAAAATTGTATATATTGTTCATTTCTAGTTGATAAATACAATAATCAAATTACATACAAATACATGTAACACAAACTAAAAAATTATACAAATTTATTGAATTACATGTTTAAGGGAATAATCTAGAGTTCGGGACAGCATAAAGTTAGAGTGAATAGAGGACATTGAACTACTGCCGTGTACCTCTACTTAACCTAAACCTAGGATTTCATCGCTCTAAATTACCAACTCAGCTTCGACGTGATCTTCTGGTGAGTTGCTTCCATTTGTTGAGCTGTCCACTACTTTTCCTTGAGTCATGTCTTCAGCTTTCATCTAATATTCGGTGCATACGAACATTTCCAATGAATCTGGCTTCAAATGATTCATGTAATTAGTTAAAACACTACCACTTGAAGAAAAAATACTTTTTGATGCAACTGTAGACAATGAGGAGTTAGTAGATCTCTAGCTATATGTGAAAGATTTGGAAATAGAGTTTTATGTTCTTTCCACCATTGTAACATTTCAATCCTAGCACTACTATCTTGTAAATTATGCTAGTTTAATTCATTAGGTGCATTAGTCCTAGATTTTTTAGACTGAATACGAGCAAGTAAATTTATAGTGACATCTTCTAATGTACTCTTACCCTTACCACTAGAAGAAGAAGAAAAAAAAGGAAAAGAAAAGGTTGATATACTAGTTTATCGTGTTGTACAACTAAATGCATAAGTTATTTCATCAAAATCATACAAATTATTCAATGTCAACTCAAATCTAGATAAATATTCATTACATTCATATTGAGAGTTTCTCCAAGTAAAAAATATTTCAATCAAACTCTTCGTACTCGCTAATTTAATACGAGAATCCATTACAGCAGTAATAACAATATGAGTAATATGGGAGGAGGATTAAAATTTTAAAATATTTCAAAAGTTATCATAAGCGGGAATAACAATATGGCAAATTTAAGGATCCTAAATCATATCTTGAAAAGTTTGCATCATAATAATTATTGAAATAAAAATATTATTAAAAGTGGAATCATAAGATTTTGAAATTTTCAAAGTTGCAGTTTTCGAAGGTTTCAAAATTTTTCACAAAATTTGGGCAAAAAAACAAGAATTGGGATTCATTTGAAAACCTTTCATACTTTTTGTAATACAAAAATTATTTATAACCACTTTGTATTTAGTAATAACATTCAATAAGTCGAACGTCGAATTTCATCGATGTCTAACATCTCTAAGAAAATTTTCAAAATGTACTCCCAGAAAATTACACCGTTCTTTGAATTGTTGAAGCACATAATACCACTCAAAGCGATAAAATGTATACAATTTCTAATTGCATTTACATATGGATCGGCTACTTTCAATGCATCTTGTACATATAAGTTAAGAATATGACATGCACATGTAACATGAAAAATTTCAAGACATGGAGTAGTTAAATGTTGTTGTAATGTAGAAATCACACTAGTGTTGTTGGAGACATTATCAAAACCAATCAAAATTTTTTTTATCTCGAATATGAAATAAATCATGAAGTTTAAAACAATCGGCCTTAATTGAATTTCTATGAATTCTTTTGAAATGTGTATTTAGTGCATTTTAGTTAAAGGCCTCTAGGTTCCTACTCTCGGAATATGAAAAATGTAACTCTTCCATAATAACTAGTCTAACCATTTCCCGATGAATGATTTCAGGATCGTAGCTATGACTATCTACTTGCCCGGTCGTCCTAGGGTTGATTTGTTGTTGGGATAGTTGGTTTTGTACTAATTCACTAATTCGGGGTGTACATTTGTAATGTGTCGACTAATTGTACCCAACCCCTTACCCTTCTTCTAACCCTTTTTATATATTTTACACACCTTATGTCCTATGTTCGAATTGTCCTCGTTTGGAATAAAGTCATAAAATTTGTGGATTTCATTAGTTTGCAGCTTAGATGTAAAAAAAATCATACAAAAATTTAGCTTTTATCTTATTATGGCAGAATGTCTTTTTGGAGACTAGATGGCTGAGTTGGACAACCAGTGCCCAAGCTGAATATCCGTACACATGCCACGCCCAAAAGTAATAACAAATATATGTATACTAGATTTGCCCGTGGGCACGTGCCTACGGCACATCTTCGGAACGATACAACACACGAAAAGCCCTGTAAACAGTAAAATAATAATTATGTAGCTCAAGTTTGAATAGTATGACAATAATTAGTTGTAAATAAAAGTCCATGTTTCTATTAGTATATGTTGAAAATTAATTATAAATGGGAGTGTAAAATCCAACTTCTTAGAACTTTAAGAGTGGAAAATGATGAAATTTAACTGTTGAAGAGATATTTGCTATTTTCAATATAACATGTCCAATAAAAAAACATGACTATTTTGAAAATTTATGAACCTGAAATCCTAAAATCTAAATTTCTAAGTAAATAAAAAAAATGGGAGAGAAAGAGGGAGAGAGAGAAAGAGAGAAATATGAAAAGGTGAAGAGAGAAGAGAGAGATAGTAATAAAGTAATGAGTTTTTTTAGTTTTGGGGGGAAAATTTTGATTTGGGGGTTTGAATTTTTTTTTTTTTGGGGGGGGGGGATGTGTTTTGTGAGGTTGGATCTGGGCCTTTGATTTTGGGGGGATTGAAGGTGAGCCACTTGACAACTTTCTTTATGTCTTATTATATATATATATATATATATGGAAGTCTTCCGTTGTGCACGCACCACCTATGGTGCGCATGGCGTGTGCACTCGGCCTTCCCGCCATCGTATCAATGATCCTAACCGTTCACATTAATCAACACATCTAAATTAATCTAAATATGTAAAATCAAATCATTTGAAATTCATTTGCCCATCCATTGAAGTGTAACAAAATTGTATGGCTGAAAATCATTATTTTTTATAGTCACATGATGGATGGGTAATTGAATTTCAAATGATTTGATTTTACATATTTATACTAATTTAGATGTGTAGATCAATGTGAACGGTTCGTATCGTCGATACGAAGGCGGAAAGGCCGAGTGCACACGAGTGCACACGGAGGGATGGTGCACAATGGAAGATTTTCCTCTATATATATGGATGGAATGATACTTATCTTTGCGCTGAGCTGTTCGATCTAGGTTAAGGAAAAACAATTCATGGTTTTGCTTATACGCATGGCTTCGCTCCAAATTATTTATTCAGCAAAATGCCTTGCTGGATATGTATTCCAAATGTGGGAATTTGAGAAGCTCTGAGCTCTGTTTTTCTCAAATGCACACTCGGTGTGATATGATCTCTTGGAGTAGTCGAGTATCTGGGTATGCACGATATGGGAAGAGGAAATAAGCGTTGGATGCTTTATGAGAGATGCAAAGGGAGACCGTTCCTAGTGTAGTTACTTTGACTGCCATGGTGGGAGTTTGTGCTGATGTCTTTGTACTGGAGTTTGGGAAGCAAATACATGGATACATGTTACGAAATGGTTTTGAGATGAATGTTGCGAAAAAGAATTGGGCCGCATGCACTACAATGTTCGTCCAAAGAGTATGAAGTCAAATGAGAAAACCGAGATATAGCTTTTGAGTTCCTTCATCGGAGACGAATTTATTGGTAACTGATAGATGGGACCGCCCCTACCACTTTAACAAGCAAAATTACACAATATATGCTACAACAGCTACTGGAAGACTTGATTGTGATAGTTTACAATCGATGAAACCCTGAATTTTTATATTTCCTAGACCATTTAGGAGACCAGGAGATTATATGAACAACGCCTACAAAGATTGTAGGAAATGACACCTTCTGTATGCGGAGGAGCAATGATGTTATGAAGATACCAGTGTGGTCAATCAGTACCTTCAAGAGTTCAAGGCTTCAACTAGTGCTAGAGAATGGGAGAGGCTCTACAGGTATTCTGACAACTTTCCACCACATCCAATATCCATGTGCTTACAGTAGCTGTTTTTTGTTTATTTTGTTTTTTGTTTGTTTTTTTTGTTTTTTGTTTTTAACGTCTAAAATACCACTGATGCAGGAATTGCGCATCAATTTGATGACAAACACCTAAATTTGTACACAAATTCAATTCAAAGTCACTTATAAGAACATTTATAATAACGCATTTGACTACATTTCACTACACCCGGTGCACAATAACTCATAAAACATTGACTTGTGTGTACGGAAATGAGAGAAAAGACACAACAATGTATATATGTCCATGAGTCTTCATTGGTTACACATGCAATGAACATGTCAAAAAAAGTCTGTGTGAATGTCAAGGAATTACAAACTCCAAACTTCATTGTGGTTGTGTTTGTCCATTTCCAGTATTTTTTTACTCCTCTATTTTGGACTGCCCTCTTCTTCTTCTTCTTCTCCTTCTTCTCTAACTCAAATCTAGAAGAAGAACAACTTCTCAGTTACATGCAACCTATTGAGCCAATATCTAAAGAGGAAAAGGCAGATTCATAGAGGTCAAGCTTGACATCATCATTGCCCCCACTTCTCAAACTTGATCAACAACCCATTCAAGGTCCTTTTTTTTTCTTTAGTTTTTCCCTTTCTTTTTCCTTTTTCTTTTCTGGATTTTTCAGGATTAAAGAGCTTATTGTTTCTTTTTTTTATAATTTCAGTGTGTAAGCTTCAAAGGGCTCAAGCTTGACATCATCCACTTCTCAAACGCAACAACCCATTCGAGGTTTCCTTTTTTTTCTTTAAGAGCTTATTGGGTTTTTTTTAAAATTTTATATTATAATTTCAATGTTTAAGCTTCAAAGGGCTCAAGCTTTACATCATCTACTTCTCAAACGCAACAACGTCCCATTCGAGGTTTCCTTTTTCTTTTTCTTTTCTGGGTTTTTTAGGATTAAAGAGCTTATATTTTTTATATAATAATTTCAGTGTTCAATTTCTCTTTCCATTGCACATGAGAAGCACATGCTTTTGTCCTGAAGTTTAAAGATAGCTGGAATATAGTGGACATTGTATGGCTGCAGTATAAATAACAGGGAAAGAGAGTTTCTTGATTTCCTAATTTTTCAATAATAAATCAATTTAACTGATTCTTGGCTTGATTGATTTATTCGACTGATTCTTGGTTGCTTCTTGATTTCCTAATTCTTCAATAATAGATAAATTTGACTAATTCTTGACTTGATTCTGCATTTGAGTAACGTGAAGTATCAATTGATACGGGTATGACTTAGAAGTGTCAGAAACATTTTTTTTGGTTTCTTTTAATTTCCTCCAATAGCCCATAAATTAGAAGTGTATAAGATTGTTTTGCCTATTCAAACTTGATTGAAACTATATGTATATAGAAAAAAGAAAAGAATGAAAAAAAAAGGAAAAAGAGTAAGAGTTATAAATATTTAATCAAATCAAGACCTGAAAGATTAATTTATATGACTAAAATTTGCTACAAAAATAAATTATCATATATAAGATATATACTAGAACACATGGTTACTATGTGATCTAGTATATATCTTACTTTCTATAAATCAAATGATCTATGCTACAACAGTTACTATGATTTGTAGAAACTTAACAAGTAAAATTACACAATATATGCTACAACAGCTACTGGAAGACTTGATTGTGATAGTTTACAATCGATGAAACTCTAAATTTTTATATTTCCTGGACCATTTAGGAGACCAGGAGATTATATAAACAACGCCTACAAAAATTCTAGGAAATGACACCTTCTGTATACGGAGTAGCAATGATGTTATGAAGATACCAGTGTGGTCAATCAGTACCTTCAAGAGTTCAAAGCTTCAACTAGTTCTAGAGAATGGGAGAGGCTCTACAGGTATTCTGACAACTTTCCACCACATCCAATATCCATGTGCTTACAGTAGCTGTTTTTTGTTTATTTTGTTTTTTGTTTGTTCTTTTGTTTTTTGTTTTTAACGTCTAAAATATCACTGATGCAGGAATTGCACATCAATTTGATGACAAACACCTAAATTTGTACACAAATTCAATTCAAAGTCACTTATAAGAACATTTATAATTACGCATTTCACTACACCCCGTGCATAATAACTCATAAAACATTGACTTGTGTGCACGGAAATGAGAGAAAAGACGCAACATTGTATATATGTCCATGAGTCTTCATTGGTTACACATGCAATGAACATGTCAAAAACTCTAAGGTTGCGTTTGGTTTGTTGTTTTAAAAACAGTTTTCTGAAAAGAATTTTCTGAAAACAGTTTTCTAAAAATGAGAGTGTAAAAGCAGTTTGGTAATAATTTTTATGAAAACAGTTTTTTTGAAAATGAGAGTATAATGTATGTATAGATTTGGTTGTATGTATATACTGTATACAGTATATATACTCTGATACATACATGTTGTATACATATACATACATACTGATATATAATAATATAAAATATTTTATTATAATAAACATGTTTAATAATATACATATATATAGTAATATACATATATATATAATAATATATAATAATTATAATAATATATATGTAATAATAATATATTCAAATTATATTTTAAACAATTTATTATAATAATAATAAATTATATAATAATATATATAATAATATATAATAGTAATATATTATAATAATAATATATATTATAATAATAATAGATTATTATAATAGTATATATAAAATAGTATATATGAAATAATAGTATATATAAAATAGTATATATAAAATAATAATATAATATAATATATAATAATAATATAATATAATAATAGTATATATAATAATATATATAATAATAATATAATATAATAATAGTATATATAAAATAGTATATATAAAATAATAATATATTATAATAATTGTATATTATATAATAATATAAAATATTTATTACGATAAACATATTTAATAATATACATATATATAATTGTTGCCGCTAAATTTGGTGTGGGGGCAAACAGATAGTATTTGTGGATTCTTAGGGAAACTGAATAGTAAACCTGTATACCTGTTCCGTCGGAGTTTGATCGTCACTCCCGCCGTACACCTGCAAAAAGTGCGAGACACCGGGGTTGTTCCCGGCGACGCACCCTCCAACGCTCAAGTCAGTAATCTAGGAAGATTATGAAAGAGCGTAAAAACTGGAGAAAGATTGATTACCTCTTAATGGAGATGGATGGGGGTATTTATAGGCGTCTTAGGGAACAGAATAGGAATGTACTCCCCGTGATCTGATAAGGAATATACTCCTTGTAAACAGATTGGGAATGTAATCCCTAATCCCCAGTGGAGGGATAGGCATGAATCAGGGCCGTTGATTAGGATCTAATCAGAAACCCTAATTCTATCCCTCTGATCGGGCTTTATTGCTGGTTGAAACCCGCACCCGATTGAAGCAGATCCGTTTGTGGGTTATTGGGTCTTTAACAAAGAGACCCAGTACCCATCTCAAATCCTATTGGTAGGTGAAATTACCGTTTTACCCCTGGGCTTCAAGATTCGTGCCCGATTTGGACGGTTCCAATTAAACCCCATTTTTAGCCATATCACGAGCCCCCCACTCCCGAAGACTGAGCTTGGTCAGCCTTTGAGGAGTAGTTTTACAGTTTTAATGGCTAGGGGAGTTGTATCGGAGTCCAAATGGAGGGTTTTGAATCTTGAAGGGGGTAGTGAGGTGATTTTTCAAGTGGATTGGGCTCTGAGTTGCTCATGAGCTCTAATGGTCATGTGGTGTTTTTGCAGGAATATCCTCTTATCTTCGCGAAGCGTCAATTCGTCGTTCGGGGGTCTTAGAAGATTGTTCTTGGCATCAATTGCTTGCTTGGGAACTAGAAGATGCTTCCCAAGCCTACAACCGCTTTTCAGGAGTTCTTCCTCATCCCTTCGAATTTTTAATTGTTTTTTCCACAATCTCTTAGTGGATGGGTTGGCCGTTTTCCTCCGTTGTGTGGGCCACAGGCTTGTTTCACTCTCCCGACCCCCTCTAGAGCTCGCTGGCTAGGGGATCGAGGTCTGCAGGCGGTTCGGCGCCTTTTTCCTGAGAGGAGAGGGACCTCGGCTTGATTGTGAGCGCTGAGAGGGAGTTCGGCGAGGTCCGAGGTCCAATCTTTCCTCGTAATAGGGTCAGTGTCAAGAATGCTTGGCAGCTGGTGCCGAGGTCCATTTTTCCCCCGTAACGGGGTCGGTGTCAAGAACGCTCGGCAGCTGGTGCCGATGTTCATTTTCCCTTCGTAACGGGGTCGGTGTCATGAACGCTCGGCAGCTGGTGCCGAGGTCTATTTTTCTCCCGTAACGGGGTCGGTGTCAAGAACGCTCGGCAGCTGGTGCCGAGGTCTATTTTTCCCCCGTAACGGGGTCGGTGTCAAGAACGCTCGGCAGCTGGTGCCGAGGTCTATTTTTCCCCCGTAACGGGATCGGTGTCAAGAACGCTCGGCAGCTGGTGCCGAGGTCTATTTTTCCCCCGTAACGGGGTCGGTGTCAGGAATGCTCGGCAGCTGGTGCCGAGGTCCATTTTTCCCCCGTAACTGGGTCGGTGTCAAGAACGCTCGACAGCTGGTGCCGAGGTCTATTTTTCCCCCGTAACGGGGTCGGTGTCAAGAACGCTCGGCAGCTGGTGCCGAGGTCCATTTTCCCCCCGTAACGAGGTCGGTGTCAAGAACGCTCGGCAGCTGGTGCCGAGGTCTATTTTCCCCCCGTAACGGGGTCGGTGTTAGGAACGCTCGGCAGCTGGTGCCGAGGTCCATTTTTCCCCCGTAACGGGGTCGGTGTCAAGAACGCTCGGCAGCTGGTGCCGAGGTCCATAACTTGTCGTTTTTCGGCGTAGGAGTTTGTAGCAACTGTGCGCCTTCTGCACTTCTGACAACTCTGACAGATAGGACGTTTATTAAATGCAGTGATCTCTGAGCTTCTGTCAGATGGGACGCTCATTAAATGCAGCGTACGGCTTGGCGTGGTGAACAAGGTGACGATTGAGGTCGCTTTTGTCGTTTTGCATGAATGGGCCGGTAGTACAAGCCCATTATCCTCGTTTAGCGTGCCCTCTCTATAAAACCCCACCCCCCACTCTCATTTCTTACTTCTCTTCTCTTTTGCTCAGGCATTCTCTTGTGTTTAAGCGAGTACTTCCGGTGGTCGACGTTTGTTTTTCCGGCGAAGTTTTCCGGCAGCTAACCTTTCCAGGTAATTTACACTTAGTTTATTCCATAAACTATGTCTCTTGCTTCTGTCTCCAAGTCGATCTCTTGGTCCGAGCCCTCCCTCGAAGTTGCCGAAGATTCAACTCCTACTAAAGGCCAGAAGGTATTCGGCAAGGATTCGATTGTGGAGGATCCGAAGCGCATGGGGGAGTTCGGGAAACTGCCAGGGCCGCTGACCGGGCTTCACAGAGTTCGTCAGCTTCCGGAGGATCAAGCCGAGAGAATCGTTCACGGGAGGGGGAGGTCCTTCGAGGAGAATGCAGCGAGGGAGACGACGGAGACGGACGAGACGGTGTCGATCCTGCGTGAGGAGGACTTGGCAGTGATCCGGGATTCTTTTCAAATCCCGGAGGAGTACGAGCTCATGTTACCGGGTCCCGGGGTTAGGGCCAATTCGCCGCTGCCAGTGACGATGTGTTGCTGGCCGGTCGACTCCTTCATCGCCGGGGCTCGGCTGCCTCTCCATGCGTTCGCCGTTACCGTGGTGAGTTGGTTCGGGGTCAGCCCTATCCAACTCATGCCGAACGCATGGCGAGTGATAAATGGCTTCGTGCTTCATTGCCAAGCTGCAGGGATCGAGCCGCAGCTGAACGTGCTTCGGACACTATATCGGCTCCATCAAGGGAACAAGTCGGAGTATCGGTATTATTTGACTCCGAGGCACGGCGACAGGCTCGTCATATCCCCCGACTCCATCAAGCATTGGCGGGAGAAGTTTGTGATTGTACGGAGTCGGGAGGCTTGGCCGATCCCCTCTGGCTGGGTAGAAGGGGTGCCGAAGAGGGCGAGGGCGCTGCCGAAGCTTAGTGTTGAAGAAGAAGAGGCAGTCCGGACTCTCCTCGATCGGCCGAAGTACGATTGGAAGGAGCTCACCGAGGACGTTCTGTACAAGGGAGGGCTCTGCCGCGTAAATCCCAGTACGCGGCTTTTGTTATGCTTTGCTTTCCGTACCTTACTTCTTGCCACTTGTAATGTATTAACCAATTTTTATTTTAAATGCAGAGACGATGGACTACGATGCAGTGCTGGCTCTCAGGGCTGGGCTCGCCAGCAAGGCGCCGAAGAAGCGCAAGAGGGTCGCGACCAAGTTGCCGACCCCGAAGACTCCGAGGATCGCGGCCTCGGTCGAGGAGGTGGAGACCCTCGACAGTCCAGTCGCCGTCGTGGTGGGGACTTCGGCATCGGCTGCGGCCGGCGAGTTCCCCATCGCCGCCGCCCTCGGAATGGCGATGCCGCCGCTGACGGCAGCAGCCGAGGAGCTCCTGACGGAGGAGCATAAAAGGATCCACATTCCGGACTGGCAAGTCCGGAAGCACGATGGATTCCTTGGGAACTCTCTGGCGAGCATGCAGGCCGTCAAACACCTCGCCACGCCGAAGGACCGAGCCGCCATGGAGGCCAGACGAGAAGGCGACGATGTCATCGAGATCGCTCGTTCGGCGGTTTCGGTAAGTGTTGGATTTTCGTTATTGTTGAATTTCTTTAACCACAATTTTTCTAACTCTTTCAGTCCTTCTTTCTTTGTCGCAGATTATCGTCCACTTCGGACACCTCTCCGAGAGGTTGACAGCTCTGGAGAAGGAGCTAAAGCAAGAATCCGACCAGGCTCAGAACGAGAAGGCTCGGATGTCGAATGAGCTCGACAAGCTTCGCGTCGAGCACAAAGGGAGGTCGGCGAGGATTGAGCACCTCAAGGCCGAAGTGGCGAGGTAGGAGGGTGACCTCCTTCGCCAGAAGGAGGGGGCGGCCAAGCAGTTGGCCGAAGCCGAGGAGGCCAAGGCAGCGGCAGTGAAGGCGGCAGAGGACGCGACCTTGGCGAAGGCGCAAGGGTACCTCGCCCAAAACATGGCCAAGGCTTATGCCGAAGCCATCGCCCGGGTATCGAAGGAGTACCCCGAAGTGGACGTCTCGGGATGGAGGCTGTTCCCGGGCCACGTCGAGGGCTTCGACCCCGAATCCGAGGGGGAAGATGAAGAAGGGGAGGATGAGACCGATACTGAGGTTGAAGTCACCAACGAGGTTCCCAGCACCGTGGTTACCCTGTTGGCGGTGGTGTGCCCCTCGGAGAAGTCGACCCCCACTCGCACTCGTCGCCCG
Organism: Hemerocallis citrina; assembly: GCA_017893485.1. Taxonomy (NCBI): domain Eukaryota; kingdom Viridiplantae; phylum Streptophyta; class Magnoliopsida; order Asparagales; family Asphodelaceae; genus Hemerocallis; species Hemerocallis citrina. The sequence goes on from CM030368.1 coordinate 28,211,305, forward strand.
GGGAAAGAGGTCGCGCCTTGACTTCGCTCTTCTCTTTTTTTTTTGTTCTTTTTTCTTTTCAAAAAATGTAACGCCTAATAGCGGACTGGCCACCGCTGTTTTTTGAAATGAATGAATTTTTTTTTTTTGAAGTGTTGGACTTCGGCTCTGTGTCTTTGCTTTTTCTTCTCTATTGTCGAGATTTTGTTTGAAAACTTCTGAAGTGTTAGACTACGGCAGTGCTTGAATCCTTGCTGTTTTTCTCGACTTCTTTTCAGCTCATGGTGGTCGCTCAAGACGTCGAGCCCCCCCACTCGGATGACAAAGCTCGAGCCGAGGCTGGCTTAGGGGCGACGAAACTGTGCCTAGCGAGGTGCCGAGAGCGGCTCTATGAAGTCGAGCTCGGATTGCGCCGAGCCGAAAGCGAACGGAACCATCTTCAGCTTGTCCTCGGTCGGCGAGACATCAAGATTCGGCGTTTGGAGATCAGGATCGCCGAAATGACTCCCACAGGGGAGGATGAATATTCACCGACTGCTTTCAGCAACGGGCTTCGGATTCAGTGCATTCGGCACAACTTGTCTAAAATAACGGCGGCGAGGGACGACCTGCTTTCCGAGATTCGCCATCTGCAGACCGTAGAGACGGATCTTCGGACGGAGGGCGAGGGCTTGACGGCCAAGGTGGCCGAGCTGACGGCTGAACGGGACGAGTTGACAGCCGAAGTCGACGCGCTGAAGAGGGCTACGGTTGACAAAAGTATCGAAGTCACTCACCTTCGTCGTCTGATAGCGAGTCGCTCGAGTGTGCCGGACTCCGCGATACCCCCTCGCTTCGAGGTCGACGTAAAGGACGACTCTTTGAGGGAGCGGATCTCCGAGTTACAGGCGGAGGTCGCTCGCCTAAAACCACGCTCGGGGCCAATCAACGTTAGGAGCACTTCGTGCACTCGCACAGAGAGCGATCGGGGCATTACGTTTTACGAGATGGCGACCCGTCAGCGCATCGGCCATCCTAGTCCGGGGAACGCGCAAAGCTCTGTGGCAATTTCGTTGAGCGGAGCATCCGTCGGAGCTGCTACTAGAAGCGGTGCCGAGGATTCGTCCCAATTTGCCGGGTTGGAGTCGAGCTCCGGAGACAAGCGTCGTCGCCCTCGAGTGTCTTTGAAGCGGAACGCCCCGGCTCCAAGAAAGCGCTGAAGACCTCGTTTCCAAAAGCTTTTGTATGTTTTAGCCAAGTGTAATAAGTCGGCATTGTAACTTTCGCTTTTTAACGGCTTGTAATCTTGCTGTGTGAAAGAGTCGCTTTTGTACCGTATCCCATTTATCAATAAAATGTTGTTCCCGAACTTGTGTGTCCCTTGTGGTTTTGTGTAGTCTTTATGTATGTGACTGTGTTCATTGCGCCGAGGTTGCTAGGTCGGCCACTTGCTTGTTCGCAGATCGGCGAGGTGAGCGTTCGGCTAGTGGGGCCGAGCTTTGTTTCGGTCGCCCAATCTTGCAGTCTCGCGTGGTGAGCTGAACAGTGAGCTCGTGGAACGCGTTCAAGCTTAAGTGTTTGACCTTGGATCTTTGCTAGAGTGGCTCGACGGTTGCGGGAGCGATTCGAATGGCGAACTACTTCTAGCTTGCTTAGGAGCGAACTTGAGAAGTAGAATCGAGCCAAGTGTTGGACTCCGAGTCATCGTTAGATTAGTTCAACGGTTATGGGAGCAATTCCGAATGGCGAACTACTTCTAGCTTGCTTAGGAGCGAACTTGCGAAGTAGAATCGAGCCAAGTGTTGGACTCCGAACCATCGTTAGATTAGTTCAACAGTTGTGGGAGCAATTCCGAATGGCGAACTACTTCTAGCCCGCTTAGGAGCGAACTTGCGAAGTAGAATCGAGCCAAGTGTTGGACTCCGAACCATCGTTAGATTAAAGAGTTAAAAGAAGAGAGATGTTAACAAGAGTAAAACATGAAAAGACTTTATTCATTAATGACTAATAATCGGCTGCTTCTAAAGTTGCTAGCCGTTATTACAAGGAAAAAATGAAAGAAAATCATTACAAGTAATAGGAGAGGAACGGTTCGACATCTCGAAGTACTTAGAGAGGCGTTGGTGCTCTCCCTTGGTACTTTAAGAGATGGTCGGCATTCCAAGTCCTGGGGATCTCCCTGCCTTCGAGATCTTCTAGTCTGTATGTGCCGGGGCGGATTACTTTGGAGATCTTGTAAGGTCCCTCCCAATTTGGAGCGAGTTTGCTCTTCTGACCGGGGAAAGAGATGGCCAATTTTCGAAGGACCAGGTCCCCTTCTTTGAGGTCCGTGGGGCGGACTCTCTTGTTGTATGCTAACTCGATCCTTCTTCGGTAGCTTTGTTGACCTATGGCAGCTCTTTCTCGGATTTCGTCTATCAGGTCAAGACTGGATCGGAGGTCTCTGGCGTTTTGCTCTTCTTCATAAGCGAGTAGACGAGGGGAAGGTATTCCAACTTCTAGGGGGATGATGGCCTCAGACCCATAGGTGAGATTAAATGGGCTCTCTCCTGTGGGGGTTCGTTTTGTGGTGCGGTAGTTCCACAGCACGTTGGGAAGCTGATCGACCCATAAGCCTTTGGAACACTTGTCTAACCTCTTCTTAATGCCGGAGAGGATCTGTCGATTAGCATTTTCAGCTTGGCCATTCGACTGAGGATGAGAGACGGAGGAGAACCGGTGTTGGATGGCAAGATCTTCGCATAGAGCTTGGAAGGCAGTCCTAGTGAACTGGGTTCCGTTGTCTGTTATTAGGATCCTAGGGACGCCAAATCGGCAGATCACGCTCTTCCAGAAGAACTGAACGACCTTGTTCTCGGTGATCGTGGCCAGGGGCTCGGTCTCTATCCATTTCGAGAAATAGTCGATTGCCACGACTAAGAACTTGAACTGTCCGGGAGCTGGGGGAAACGGCCCTAGTAAATCCATTCCCCACATCGCGAAGGGGATCGGACTTGATAGGGAAGTGAGTGGAGCTTGTGGGAGACGTCGGATGTCGGAGTACTTCTGACAGGAGCCGCATTGCCGAACATGTCGTTCGGTGTCTCGTAGGAGAGTGGGCCAGAAGTATCCGTAGTTCAACACTTTGCGGGCTAGGGCTCTGGAACCCGAATGTGCTCCGCTGATGCCCTCGTGAAGTTCTTGCAGGGCGTAGTCGGCTTGCCCGGGGGAGAGGCATCTCAGGTACGGCCTGCCGTCGACCTGTGTGAAGGAGCGTTTGTATAGGATGCCTCCGATCAGTGTGTAACGCTCGGCTCGGGTTCTTACTCTTCGGGCTTCCTTGGGGTCCTCGGGGAGGAGTCCGTCCCTTAAAAATTCGATGAGAGGTTTCATCCAATTGTCTTCGAGCAGGACAGGCAATGTCTCTACGGAGTCGAGAGTTTCGTCCTCTATGCTCGGCTTCAGAAGGACTTCTATCAAAACGGTCTGCTCGAGACCTTGGAGGGAGGAGGAGGCTAATTTGGAGAGGGCATCGGCCTGAGCATTTTCTTCTCGGGGGATTCTTTGGATGAGGGCTTCTTCAAATAGTGCCATCAGGCTCTTGACTTTGGCTAAGTATTTAACCATCCTGTCATCGCGCGCTTCATACTCACCGAGGACCTGATTGACGACTAGCTGAGAGTCACTGAAGATCCGGAGGCATTGGGCACCTGCGTTTCGAGCCATCCCAAGGCCGGCTATCAGCGCCTCGTATTCTGCCTCGTTGTTCGAGGCCTTGAAATTGATGCGGAGGGAGTATTGGAGGATGAAGTCATCTGGGCCCGCCAGAATGACCCCTGCCCCGCTTCCCTCATTGCAGGAGGATCCGTCAACATTTACCGACCAGACGGGTGGTCCCTTCACTGTTTGGCTGGACTCGGGGATAGTACTCTCAACTATGAATTCAGCTAGCGCCTGAGCCTTGATCGCGGCCCGAGGCTGATAAGTTATATCGTGTTGGCTCAGCTCGATAGACCACTTCATAAGGCGACCCGAGGTCTCGATCTTGTGGAGGACCTGCTTCAGCGGCTGGTCGGTAAGAACGACCACCGAATGGGACTGAAAGTATGGGCGAAGCTTTCTCGTGGCCATCACCAGGGCATAAGCCATCTTTTCTATCTTCGGGTATCGGAGCTCGGCGTCCCGAAGCACCTTGCTCACATAGTAAATGGGCTTCTGAGCCCGGTCTTCTTCCCTCACTAAAACTGCACTGAGGGTCTGCTCGGAGGCTACCAGGTAGAGGTAGAGGGGTTCTCCAGGGATCGGTTTGCTGAGGAGAGGGGGATTGACGAGGTATGCCTTGAGTTGGTCGAAGGACTCCTGTTGTTGCTGCCCCCATTCAAAACCTTTAGCCCCCCTGAGGGCCTTGAAGAAAGGAAGGCATTTCTCCCCGGACTTCGAGAGAAAGCGCCCTATGGCGGCTAGGCGGCCCGTTAATCTCTGAACTTCCTTGACATTTTTAGGAGGGGCCATGTCTAATATGGCCTTGATTTTCTCAGGGTTTGCTTCAATTCCTCGTTGGCTAACCATGAAGCCGAGGAACTTCCCTGATGAGATACCGAACACACACTTGTTCGGATTGAGTCTCATGCTGTGCTTTCTCAGAACGTCAAACGCTTCTTGGAGGTCGGTCACATGATCAACACCTCGGACGCTTTTCACAAGCATGTCGTCAACATACACCTCTATGTTTCGGCCTATTTGAGCTTGGAAAACCTTGTTGACGAGGCGTTGGTATGTTGCTCCCGCGTTCTTCAGGCCGAAAGGCATGACCCTGTAGCAATAGAGGCCTTGATCGGTCACGAATGATGTCTTCGGGATATCCGGGAGAAACATCCGGATCTGGTTGTAGCCTGAGAAGGCATCCATGAAGCTGAGGGTTCATGTCCCGAGGTGGCATCAATCAGAGTGTCAATACTCGGCAGAGGGAAGGGGTCCTTGGGGCAAGCCTTGTTGAGATCGGTAAAATCAATACAAATCCTCCAAGTCCCGTTCGACTTCTTTACCATTACTACATTTGACAACCACTCGGGGTAGTTTACCTCATGGATGAACCGGGCCTTCAAGAGCTTGTCCACCTCCTCTTTTATAGCTAGCTGGCGCTCGGGGGCGAACTTGCGCCTCTTCTGTTGAACCGGTTTGGACCCCGGAACAACACTGAGGTGGTGGACTAAGAGATCTTCGGAAATTCCGGGCATATCTTCAGCTAACCAAGCGAAGAGGTCTCGGTTCCTTCGGATGCACTGTACAATTTCCGAGCATAGGGCGGATGGGAGGGTCTTACTAACAAAGAACTTGCGAGTTGGATCCTGCTCAGAGAAGAGAACTTCCTCCAATTCATCTACCGGTTCGGACGTCAGCCGGGCAGCATCTTGGGATATTTCCAGAGTCTCTAAGGAGAGGACTGGTCCGAGGGTAGAGGTCATGTAACACTTACGAGCCGTTTCCTGATTGCCCCTTACTTCCCCTACCCCGGCCCGGGTAGGGAATTTCATCTTAAGATGGTATGCCGAAGGAACGGCTTCCAGAGCTGCTAGGCTGGGTCGACCCAATATGACGTTGTAGGCGGCAGGGACATCCACCACCCTGAAGTCCATTGGCTCCGTTCGGGTGGTAGGAGTTTGGCCAGCGGTTACATCGAGGGTGATCACCCCTTCGATAGTCACTGGCACTCCCGTGAACCCATGGAGCGTGTATCCGGCGGGCTTGAGTCCATCTCGGGAGAGTTTTAGGCCTTTGAAAGCGGCGAGGAAGAGGATGTTAACGGAGCTGCCGTTGTCTACGAGGATCCTCTCCACTTTGAAGTTTGCCATGTGGAGGCTGATGACGAGTGCGTCACAATGAGGGGTGCGGACACCTTCAAGATCTTCGTCAGAGAACGTGATGGGCACTCCGAGGCCTTTGGAAGGAGGGGTGGCTCGGACCGAGTTGACTTCTCTTATAAATGCCTTCCGAGAGGAGTTTGAGGAGCCCCCCATTGGGCCCCCATGAATGAGGTGGAGGACTCGCTCTTCCTCGAAGTCGGGCGTCTCATCTCGTTCCGGACGCTTGTTAGCCCCCCGGGGTGGGGGAGGAAGTTCGGCTCGGTCCTTTCTTACGAACCTGGTCAGCTGCCCCCTCTGGATAAGGGCTTCTATCTCGTTCTTCAAGGTGCAACAATCATTGGTGTCGTGCTGGTGGTCCCGGTGATAACGGCACCATTTCTCTTTATCTCTTTTCTTGGCAGGGGTGTTCATTCTCGGAGCAGGAGGTATGATCCCTTCCTTTTCAACTTCCATCAGAATGGTAGAGACATTAGTGGTGAGGGGAGTGAACTTCTCGAATCTGGGGGGAGGTCGGCGCTGGCCGGCATTATCCTTCTGGAGCTTCTTGGCTCCTTCCTCTTCTGTTCCCTTTCTTTTAAACCCGGAGGAAGACCCCTCCCAGTTGGGCCGGTGCTCGGCTTCTTTGGCCCGAATATACTTTTCACTGCGAAGGAGGAGGTCAGAGAAGTTCTGTGGGAGCTTCTTGGTGAGGGAGGAGCGGAGGTTGGAATTGAGGACATTAGATTGAAATGCTGCCGCAGCGACCGATTGGTCGAGGGATGCTATGGACCTCGCTTCAGCTGTGAACCTCTTCACATAGTCTCTCAACTTCTCACCCTTCTTCTGGTGGAGGTGCAGTAGCGAGATGTTGGTCTTCTCAGCTCTACGGCTACTTACGAAATGGGTGACGAAGAGGGTTTCGAACTGCTCGAAGGAGAATATTGAGGAGGGGGCAAGGCGAGAGTACCATTCTCGAGCTGGGCCCTTGAGAGTTGCGGGGAAGGTTTTGCAGAGGAGGGCATCGGAAGCTTGATGGAGGAGCATTAAGGTCTTGAAGCTTTCGATGTGATCAACGGGGTCAGTCTCCCCGGAGTAGGTCTCAAATTGAGGGGGCTTGAAACCGATTGGCACAGGTGCATCCATTATGGTTCGGGAGAAAGGAGGTCTGCTAGGACAGAGGGTTCTCACTCTAAGTTCTTCTTCTCGGTCTAACTGACCCAAGCGCCTCTCCATCTCATGGAGACGGCGATATACAGCGTCGTCCCTTCGACGGTAATCAGCTGAGCCTCTAGACCCGTCTTCGTACGAGGGAGAGCGAAGGCTACGACGACGGTAGTCCCTGGAGCGGCGAGGACTTTGCTCATGCCGGGAGTTGCTGGGAGCTGGAGGAGGAGATGGGGACCGTCGGCAAGGACTTCGGACCGGAGGAGGAGAGGGAATCTTGGGTGCATTGGTGTTGGGCCGAAGATTGAGAGCTTATAGGATGGTCGCTTGGAACTGCTGGAACTCGGCACGGGTGATGGGTGCCTCATCGTTCCTAGGCTGTTGCCGACCTGCAGGGGAGTGTGGCCTTCTTCGGTAATGCTCGGGGGACTCTTTCCGCCCCCTTCGGATAGGGGACCTTCTGTATTCTCGGTGGCGAGGAGACCACTCATCCAGACGGCGTTGGCGGGAGGTTCCCTCTCGGGCCTGCTTTTCATCCAGATGGCGGCGAAGATCCTCATCCTTCTGCCGATTGAGGGCGGTATTATGGAGACCAGAAGCTCGGGGATGATGGGAGGCCATAGAGTCCGAAGAGGCATTGTGGATGGAGACGTGGTCCTGGTGAAGAGGTTGTTTCTGAGGGTTAGGACCCTTAGGAGGTGGCTGATTAGGAGGAGGAGGGAGGTCCTGTTGGAGCGGGTCTTCCGCTGGGGGAGGAAGTTGCCCCTGCTGTTGGGTAGGCTGGATGGGAACTTCCTGCTGCTGATCGGGGTTGGGTCCTCTGTTAGACCCTCTTGATATGACTTTCCTAGGAGGCATGGCTAGAGAAGATCTGTTCAACGGGAAGAGGGGAGGTTGCTATTCGTTAGTTTCCCACAGACGGCGCCAATCTGTTGCCGCTAAATTTGGTGTGGGGGCAAACAGATAGTATTTGTGGATTCTTAGGGAAATTGAATAGTAAACCTGTATACCTGTTCCGTCGGAGTTTGATCGTCACTCCCGCCGTACACCTGCAAAAAGTGTGAGACACCGGGGTTGTTCCCGGCGACGCACCCTCCGACGCTCAAGTCAGTAATCTAGGAAGATTATGAAAGAGCGTAAAAACTGGAGAAAGATTGATTACCTCTTAATGGAGATGGATGGGGGGGTATTTATAGGCGTCTTAGGGAACAAAATAGGAATGTACTCCCCGTGATCTGATAAGGAATATACTCCTTGTAAACATATTGGGAATGTAATCCCTAATCCCCAGTGAAGGGATAGGCATGAATCAGGGCCGTTGACTAGGATCTAATCAGAAACCCTAATTCTATCCCTCTGATCGGGCTTTATTGCTGGTTGAAACCCGCACCCGATTGAAGCAGATCCATTTGTGGGTTATTGGGTCTTTAACGAAGAGACCCAGTACCCATCTCAGACCTTATTGGTAGGTGAAATTACCGTTTTACCCCTGGGCTTCAAGATTCGTGCCCGATTTGGACGGTTCCGATTAAACCCCATTTTTAGCCATATCAATAATAACATATAATAATTATAATAATATATATGTAATAATAATCTATTATAATTATATATTAAACAATTTTTTACAATAATAATAAATTATATAATAAATTTTATAATAATATATATAATAATATATAATAGTAATATATAATAATAATCTACATAATAAAACACCAAGAAAGCTATCAAGTGGTTCTCATTCAATAGGATTGAAATCAATGGTCCAGATCTAACCTCAAAAAACATATTTTCCCTCCCAGAAGTTCCCCCCCCCCCCCCCCCCCCCCCCCCCGCCCCCAACTCAAATTCAAATCCCCCAAAATAACTCCTTTATTTATTTATTTATTTATTTATTTATTATAATAATATATATTATTATATAGTATATATAATAATAATAGTAATAATATATATTATAATAATAATAGATTATTATAATAGTATATATAAAATAGTATATATGAAATAATAATATAGATTATAATAATAGTGTATGTATATATATATATATATATATATATATATATGAAAATGCTAAAATGAGATGGTGAGATGGGTGAGATGAAGACGTATTTTGTGAGATGAGCAATTTGAATGATCCAAATCTCGATCACACCGTTCACATCATTCTACATACACTACAACACATGTGCGATTTACCGGCGTGTATTCCCTGGCATTTTACCATTCGCGCCGGGGTAGGGAGGGACCAGGAATGGGGCGTCAGATTGGATGGTTATACATCGGCGGCCTCTATAAAATGTCGGTAAATCATGATATTCGCCGGCATTTTATTTATAAACGCCGGTGAAGGGTATTATTCCCGGAGTTTTGATAACACACACCGGGAAATATACAGATACAATCACCGGCGTTTGTAATTTAAAATGCCGGTGAATTAACTGAGATAAATCCCCGCGTACCCTAACATTTCGCTCGCTAATTTCCCAAATCCAATTTTCACGCCTTCGTTTTCCCTCCTCCCTCTCTCTATTTCGCGCGCTTCGCCTCCGTCCCTTCGTCATCTTCGACAGCCCAATTCGATTTTCCTCCTCCCTCTCTCTATTTCGCGGTGAATTTGCGATCGAAAACCACCGCTCGTCGCCCCGCTCTCTCTCTATCTCCTACGCCACCGCTCATCGCCCCGCTCGTCGCCCCCCTCTCTCTCTTCGATAATTTCTCTTGATTTCTCTCCTTTTCACTGTCAAAGATGCTGAATTCATGCATCTGATTGTCATCTTAGCATGATTTTTTTACCAAAGTAATGGGTTCACTGTCAACTAAGGATGCTGTATGTATACCAAAATCCTCCAAATCTGTACAAGAATTGGGTGAGAACAAACCTTGTGCAGGCTTCTTTTGTCGCCACAAACATCAATGGTTTAGTTGGGGTGAAGAATTAATAGAGAAACATATATGCTTAGATACTGGAAATTTTCATTTTCTTTCACTGTTAAAGAAGCTGAATTCATGCATCTGATTGTCATCTTAGCATGATTTTTTTACCAAAGTAATGGGTTGACTATCAACTAAGGATGCTAGCTGTATACCCAAATCCTCCAAATCTGTACAAGAATTGGGTGAGAACAAACATTGTGCAGGCTTCTTTTGTAGCCACAAACATCAATGGTTTAGTTGGGGTGAAGAATTAATAGAGAAACATATATGCTTAGATACTGGAAATTTTCATTTTCTTTCACTGTTAAAGAAGCTAAATTCATGCATCTGATTGCCATCTTAGAATGATTTTTTTACCAAAGTATAAGGTTCACTGTCAACTAAGGATACTGTATGTATACCAAAATCCTCCAAATCTGTACAAGAATTGGGTGAGAACAAACCTTGTGCAGGCTTCTTTTGTAGCCACAAACATCAATGGTTTAGTTGGGATGAAGAATTAATAGAGAAACATATATGCTTATATACAGGAAATTTTCATTTTCTTTTACTGTTAAAGAAGCTGAATTCATGCATCTCATTGCCATCTTAGCAAGATTTTTTTACCAAAGTATAAGGTTCACTGTCAACTAAGAATACTGTATGTATACCAAAATCCTCCAAATCTGTACAAGAATTGGGTGAGAACAAACCTTGTGCAGGCTTCTTTTGTAGCCACAAACATCAATGGTTTAGTTTGGGTGAAGAATTAATAGAGAAACATATATGCTTAGATACTGGAAATTTTCATTTTCTGTCACTATTAAAGAAGCTGAATTCATGCATCTGATTGTCATCTTAGCATGATTTTTTTACCAAAATGGGCTGATTAATTTTGTTCCTCTATTGAATTTATTGAATCTTTGACAGGTACAAGATGCCTAGGCGTGGAAAACGGATAAACATAAATGATGGCAACGAAAGCCATGGGGATGAGCAGCCACTATCTAATAGTGGCAGTCAAACAGAGGAGGGGGAGGGTAGCACGCCGCCCACTATCAAAAAACATTGAGGGCGAACTAAGATGTCGGGCATATGGAAACTTAATAATGACGAAAGGATTGTCGTGGAGGAAAACGGTGTCGGGCAACCGGTTGGTGATAATTCAAGCAAATTGTCATCCTTTATTGGGGTAATAGCAAGGAACCCACGGATAATTCCTTTGTCATACGAGAGTTGGCCGAAGGTGCCAACCACAACAAAGGCAACTGCAATTACAACAATCAAGGTATTTCCCATCTAAAATAAATAATTGGTAGGCTCAAATATGTTATTGAAATATGTATTTTTGGTGATGGGTATTCGGTTTATGCAATTCAGTTATCATTTGTTAAACTTCATAAATTTTGCAACAGTACTTCTCGTTCTCGGACTCCCTTACGCCTTGGGTTGAAAAGTCACTCTCCAAAAAGTGGAGGGACTACAAGAGTGACTTGAAGGCTAAGTTTTTGACAAAGACCTTACAGAGGCGGATAATGCAGGGGCTGTGCCCCCGAATGTGGAGCCTTCAGATTGGCAATTTCTTGTGCATTACTGGTGTTCGGCAGTCGGTCAGGTATTTACATTACTAACCAAAATTTAATGACTTTGTGGTTGTATGGCTACTCTAATTAAATTTTTTGTTAACTTCATTGTGGCATGTACAGAAAAGGGCGGAGGTGGGTGTTGCCAGTAGGTCAAAGCAGCTAGTGTTGCACACTGCTGGTACACAGAGCTTTGCTCTGGTTCGGGAAGAATTGGTAAGCGCAATCAAATTGAACATTTTTGACTTACAGTTATTTGTTTATAAGCATTTCATCTTACTAATATATAGGAAGAAGATTTGGGGGATCCTACGGAGTTTGGCGACATAGATTTTTTTGATGCCACCCACAAGTCGAAGGATGGGACGTATGCAAGTCCTGAGGCAGAACGGATTGTGGTAATTAGAAATTTACTACTATATATAGGCTATAGCAATGTTATTGTTTATATATATCTTCAGTTGCGTTTACTTTTTGATGATCTCTTGCTGTTTTTGTAAATGGCTAATAAGTTGTCGAAATCTCATCTGCTTTTAACTCTGATTTATATGTCCTTTTACAAACTAACGCTCGGAAAAAGTTTGGTGAAATCTCTTCCGCTTCAGATTTTGACCCCACGACGGCATCCACAGATTTTCGTACCCGCCAGCGACTTGCCTTGACCGTAGTTAGGGGAAAGGAGAGGCATGGACGTGTCCGTGGTATGGGGCTAGGCCCAACCCCCTCGCGGTTATTCGGGCGGAGTGAATCTACTTCAAGTGGGTCTCGGGACGAGGAGATGACTTCATTAAAGGCACAAGTGACACTCCTCCAAGAACAAATGGCCCAGTTAATAGGGCAGCAATCTCAAGTCCCACCACCGGTAAGTCTTTAAATTGGTAATTTTGAAGAGATTATAATTTTGAATGCATGAAAGACACGTATTAGTGTTTGTGAGTCTGCATTGTGGCTGTCGTCTAGTGGTTGTCGTCTATGTTTCTTAATTGGGCTGTGATTAGAAAGAAAGAGCTTGAATGGAGATCTGGAAACCCATATAGAGACATCTCGTTTATTATAATCTATTATTATTTTTGGACCAACACCCTCTTGCTGTTGTTGCTGATGTCTCTTTGTGTGCGTGTGTTGAAGAGAAAGAAGGGATGAGAGAGAGTTGAGGAAAATGCCGCTATGTTAGCCTGGTGTATCCTCATTCTCTACCATTTTCTCTTTCTGGCTCCATTTATGGCTTCTATATTAAATTGGTTTCCTTCCACAATGACAGTTTCGTAAAACTACACTTGATATGAGCCCTATTCTTATTTTTCTTCAATAAAATTGGAAGTTTTGGTGATCCAACTAGTGATCATAGCTGCACCCCACTGCATACTCACAAACACTAATACGTTTGCAGTATCTAAGCATATATGTTTCTCTATTAATTCTTCATCCCAACTAAATCATTGATGTTTGTGGCTACAAAAGAAGACTGCACAAGGTTTGTTCTCACCCAATTCTTGTACAGATTTGGAGGATTTTGGTATACATACAGCATCCTTAGTTGACAGTGAACCCATTACTTTGGTAAAAAAATCATGCTAAGATGGCAATGAGATGCCAACTAAGGATTTCTTTAACAGTAAAAGAAAATGAAAATTTCCGGTATCTAAGCATATATGTTTCTCTATTAATTCTTCATCCCAACTAAACCATTGATGTTTGTGGCTACAAAAGAAACCTGTACAAGATTTGTTCTGACCAATTCTTGTACAGATTTTGGGAATTCTGAAGTTTTTAGATCCAGGATCACAAATTTTGAATGGGCTGTGATTGGATTGTTTAGTGACTGTCAACAAGTGTTCTTAATTGGGCTGTGATTAGAAAGATACGAGTTGGAGTGGAGATCTGGAAACCCATATAGAGACATCTCATTCATAATAATTTATTATTATTGCAGTTCTTGTCGCTCTTGCTATTGTTGCTGATGTCTCTTTATGTGTGTTTGCTGAAGAGAAAGCAGGGATGAGAGAGAGTTGAGGAAAATGCCGCTATGTTAGCCTGGTGTATCCTCATTATCTACCATTCCTCTTTCTGGCTTCTATATTTGGCTTCCTTCCACGATGACAGTTCCTTAAAACTACACTTGATATGAGCCCTATTCTTATTTTTCTTCAATAAAAATGGGAGTTTTGGTTATCCAACATGATGGAACTGCGATGATTCCCAGGACTACGGATTGGTGTGCGTATCGATCATAAAAGATTAACAGATTAAATACGTGATCTAACCCTTTATAGCGGAATCTAGGGTTCACGAATTATACCTGCGATGAGAAGAAGACGATAGTTTCTAGCAACCTCGAGCTGTCAGCGACCCCAAGATCTTCTGCACGTATTCCTTTCTCGGGTTGGACGTCGTGTGGGCGACGATCTCCCAACCTTTCTTCTCCTTGGCTGACCTTTCTTTCTCTCCTTACGTGAATCACGAATTTAGAGAAAAAATCTTATATCTCAGATGATCAATGACGGCCAGAGAATAGAGGATATATATAAGGCTACGACAGGGACCATGAGGAGAAATTAGGGTTAGGTCTCCTAACGAATCTGGGTATCCCGTGTTCAGCTCGAACACACAACCCAGGCCCATTAACAATAGCTCGGTCCACTAAAGAGCTATTGTTGCACTACCTTCCTAATCCCAAATTATATTTATGGGCTCCTTTTATTATATGCTCGTTCAGCTCCCCATGTTAAGATATCGAATGTCCGTCGATCAAATTAAGTTACTGACAACTATATTGATCAACATCTTTTATCCTTAAGTAGTACCACTCAACTTTATTTGTCATGTCGGATGTAATCCACCTGCAGGGTTTACATGACAAATCCTTATGAGCTCCTTAAGGGGACATCATCAACCCGACGTATCGGGACATGGATTCCTTTTACAATCAACAGCCCATCATACATACAATGCTAGTACCCAATTCATAGAGGTTGTTGATCCATAATGAATCTCACTCTTTTATGAGTCAAAGTAATGCACACTGCATATACATGTCTGTTATTATATCTGGATTAAGAGCATAAGCATTCATAATAACAGAGGTGTTTGTTCTCTTTTGTAGTCAGTACAAAGAGAACAATCTCAAGTGGTCCTGTTCAAGACACACAAAGTGTACTAGTGTAAATCTATAGTCAAGATAGACTAATACCAGATTACACTACAACCTTTCCACTGGATTGTCCAAGTCCGTCTAGGTTGTGAACTATTTAAATATTCCATATGGAACTGATAATATGATCTTCTGTGTGTCACCTCACACCATATTATCAACCTTATAGAAAATCAGACACTTGCATTAATATTATAATAAACACAATATGCAAACATATGCCCATATGATTCTCATTCAAAAAAAAAAATTAAAAAAAAATAAGGAAATAAAGTTAATACAAAAGTGATGCTTTCAGTGTATAACCCTAACACAACAAACATGTACCCGCATACTTCCAAATGGCATTTTCTTTACAAAGTCGGGCTCCAAAGAATCGATCTATGACTAGAATCTCCATTCAAAGTCCAATCAAAATTTGTCATCCTGGTTCTAAAATCTTCTTTTGTAGCCACAAACATCAATGGTTTAGTTTGGGTGAAGAATTAATAGAAAAACATATATGCTTAGATACTGGAAATTTTCATTTTCTTTCACTGTTAAAGAAGCTGAATTCATGCATCAGATTGTTATCTTAGCATGATTTTTTTACCAAAGTATAAGGTTCACTGTCAACTAAGGATGCTAGCTGTATACCAAAATCCTCCAAATCTGTACAAATATTGGGTGAGAACAAATCTTGTGCAGGCTTCTTTTGTAGCCACAAACAACAATGGTTTAGTTGGGATGAAGAATTAATAGAGAAACATATATGCTTAGATACTGGAAATTTTCATTTTCTTTCACTGTTAAAGAAGCTGAATTCATGCATCTGATTGCCATCTAAGCATGATTTTTTTACCAAAGTATAAGGTTCACTGTAAACTAAGGATATTGTATGTATACCAAAATCCTCCAAATCTGTACAAGAATTGGGTGAGAACAAACCTTGTGCAGGCTTCTTTTGTAGCCACAAACATCAATGGTTTAGTTTGGGTGAAGAATTAATAGAGAAACATATATGCTTAGATACTGGAAATTTTCATTTTCTTTTACTGTTAAAGAAGCTGAATTCATGCATCTGATTGCCATCTTTGCATGATTTTTTTACCAAAGTATAAGGTTCACTGTCAACTAAGGATGGTAGCTGTATACCAAAATCCTCCAAATCTGTACAAGAATTGGGTGAGAACAAACCTTGTGCAGGCTTCTTTTGTAGCCACAAACATCAATGGTTTTGTTTGGGTGAAGAATTAATAGAGAAACATATATGCTTAGATACTGGAAATTTTCATTTTCTTTCACTGTTAAAGAAGCTGAATTCATGCATCTGATTGTCATCTTAGCATGATTATTTTACCAAAGTAATGGGTTCACTGTCAACTAAGGATGCTAGCTGTATACCAAAATCCTCCAAATCTGTACAAGAATTGGGTGAGAACAAACCTTGGGCAGGCTTCTTTTGTAGCCACAAACATCAATGGTTTAGTTGGGATGAAGAATTAATAGAGAAACATATATGCTTATATACAGGAAATTTTCATTTTCTTTCACTGTTAAAGAAGCTGAATTCATGCATCTGATTGCCATCTTAGCATGATTTTTTTTCCAAAGTATAAGGTTCACTGTCAACTAAGGATACTGTATGTATACCAAAATTCTCCAAATCTGTACAAGAATTGGGTGAGAACAAACCTTGTGCAGGCTTCTTTTGTAGCCACAAACATCAATGGTTTAGTTTGGGTGAAGAATTAATAGAGAAACATATATTCTTAGATACTGGAAATTTTCATTTTCTTTCACTGTTAAAGAAGCTAAATTCATGCATCTGATTGCCATCTTAGAATGATTTTTTTACCAAAGTATAAGGTTCACTGTCAACTAAGGATACTGTATGTATACCAAAATCCTCCAAATCTGTACATGAATTGGGTGAGAACAAACCTTGTGCAGGCTTCTTTTGTAGCCACAAACATCAATGGTTTAGTTTGGGTGAAGAATTAATAGAGAAACGTATATGCTTAGATACTGAAAATTTTCATTTTCTTTCACTGTTAAAGAAGCAGAATTCATGCATCTGATTGTCATCTTAGCATGATTTTTTTACCAAAGTAATGGGTTCACTGTCAACTAAGGATGCTAGCTGTATACCAAAATCCTCCAAATCTGTACAAGAATTGGGTGAGAACAAACCATGTGCAGGCTTCTTTTGTAGCCACAAACAACAATGGTTTAGTTGGGACGAAGAATTAATAGAGAAACATATATGCTTAGATACTGGAAATTTTCATTTTCTTTCACTGTTAAAGAAGCTGAATTCATGCATCTGATTGCCATCTTAGCATGATTTTTTTACCAAAGTATAAGGTTCACTGTCAACTAAGGATGCTAGCTGTATACCAAAATCCTCCAAATCTGTACAAGAATTGGGTGAGAACAAACCTTGTGCAGGCTTCTTTTGTAGCCACAAACAACAATGGTTTAGTTGGGATGAAGAATTAATAGAGAAACATATATGCTTAGATACTGGAAATTTTCATTTTCTTTCACTGTTAAAGAAGCTGAATTCATGCATCTGATTGCCATCTTAGCATGATTTTTTTACCAAAGTATAAGGTTCACTGTCAACTAAGGATACTGTATGTATACCAGAATCCTCCAAATCTGTACAAGAATTGGGTGAGAACAAACCTTGTGCATGCTTCTTATGTAGCCACAAACATCAATGGTTTAGTTTGGGTGAAGAATTAATAGAGAAACATATATGCTTAGATACTGGAAATTTTCATTTTCTTTCACTGTTAAAGAAGCTGAATTCATGCATCTGATTGCCATCTAAGCTTGTTTTTTTTACCAAAGTATAAGGTTCACTGTCAACTAAGGATACTGTATGTATACCAAAATCCTCCAAATCTGTACAAGAATTGGGTGAGAAGAAACCTTGTGCAGGCTTCTTTTGTAGCCACAAACATCAATGGTTTAGTTTGGGTGAAGAATTAATAGAGAAACGTATATGCTTAGATACTGAAAATTTTCATTTTCTTTCACTGTTAAAGAAGCAGAATTCATGCATCTGATTGTCATCTTAGCATGATTATTTTACCAAAGTAATGGGTTCACTGTCAACTAAGGATGCTAGCTGTATACCAAAATCCTCCAAATATGTACAAGAATTGGGTGAGAACAAACCTTGTGCAGGCTTCTTTTGTAGCCACAAACATCAATGGTTTAGTTTGGGTGAAGAATTAATAGAGAAACATATATGCTTAGATACTGGAAATTTTTATTTTCTTTCACTGTTAAAGAAGCTGAATTCATGCATCTGATTGCCATCTTAGCATGATTTTTTTACCAAAGTATAAGGTTCATGTATACCAAAATCCTCCAAATCTGTACAAGAATTGGGTGAGAACAAACCTTGTGCAGGCTTCTTTTGTAGCCACAAACATCAATGGTTTAGTTTGGGTGAAGAATTAATAGAGAAACATATATGCTTAGATACTGGAAATTTTTATTTTCTTTCACTGTTAAAGAAGCTGAATTCATGCATCTGATTGCCATCTTAGCATGATTTTTTTACCAAAGTATAAGGTTCATGTATACCAAAATCCTCCAAATCTGTACAAGAATTGGGTGAGAACAAACCTTGTGCAGGCTTCTTTTGTAGCCACAAACATCAATGGTTTAGTTTGGGTGAAGAATTAATAGAGAAACATATATGCTTAGATACTGGAAATTTTTCATTTTCTTTCACTGTTAAAGAAGCTGAATTCATGCATCTGATTGTCATCTTAGCATGATTTTTTTACCAAAGTATAAGGTTCACTGTCAACTAAGGATGCTAGCTGTATACCAAAATCCTCCAAATCTGTACAAGAATTGGGTGAGAACAAACCTTGTGCAGGCTTCTTTTGTAGCCACAAACAACAATGGTTTGGTTGGGATGAAGAATTAATAGAGAAATATATATGCTTAGATACTGGAAATTTTCATTTTCTTTCACTGTTAAAGAAGCTGAATTCATGCATCTGATTGTCATCTTAGCATGATTTTTTTCCCAAAGTATAAGGTTCACTGTCAACTAAGGATGCTGTATGTATACCAAAATCCTCCAAATCTGTACAAGAATTGGGTGAGAACAAACCTTGTGCAGGCTTCTTTTGTAGTCACAAACATCAATGGTTTAGTTTGGGTGAAGAATTAATAGAGAAACATATATGCTTAGATACTGGAAATTTTCATTTTCTTTCACTGTTAAAGAAGCTGAATTCATGCATCTGATTGCCATCTTAGCATGATTTTTTAACCAAAGTATAAGGTTCACTGTCAACTAAGGATACTGTATGTATACCAAAATCCTCCAAATCTGTACAAGAATTGGGTGAGAACAAACCTTGTGCAGGCTTATTTTGTAGCCACAAACATCAATGGTTTAGTTTGGGTGAAGAATTAATAGAGAAACATATATGCTTAGATACTGGAAATTTTCATTTTCTTTCACTGTTAAAGAAGCTGAATTCATGCATCTGATTGTTATCTTAGCATGATTTTTTTACCAAAGTATAAGGTTCACTGTCAACTAAGGATGCTAGCTGTATACCAAAATCCTCCAAATCTGTACAAGAATTGGGTGAGAACAAACCTTGTGCAGGCTTCTTTTGTAGCCACAAACAACAATGGTTTAGTTGGGATGAAGAATTAATAGAGAAACATATATGCTTAGATACTGGAAATTTTCATTTTCTTTCACTGTTAAAGAAGCTGAATTCATGCATCTGATTGCCATCTAAGCATGATTTTTTTACCAAAGTAGAAGGTTCACTGTCAACTAAGGATATTGTATGTATACCAAAATCCTCCAAATCTGTACAAGAATTGGGTGAGAACAAACCTTGTGCAGGCTTCTTTTGTAGCCACAAACATCAATGGTTTAGTTTGGGTGAAGAATTAAAAGAGAAACATATATGCTTAGATACTGGAAATTTTCATTTTCTTTCACTGTTAAAGAAGATGAATTCATGCATCTGATTGCCATCTTCGCATGATTTTTTAACCAAAGTATAAGGTTCACTGTCAACTAAGGATGTTAGCTGTATACCAAAATCCTCCAAATCTGTACAAGAATTGGGTGAGAACAAACCTTGTGCAGGCTTCTTTTGTAGCCACAAACATCAATGGTTTTGTTTGGGTGAAGAATTAATAGAGAAACATATATGCTTAGATACTGGAAATTTTTATTTTCTTTCACTGTTAAAGAAGCTGAATTCATGCATCTGATTGTCATCTTAGCATGATTATTTTACCAAAGTAATGGGTTCACTGTCAACTAAGGATGCTAGCTGTATACCAAAATCCTCCAAATCTGTACAAGAATTGGGTGAGAACAAACCTTGGGCAGGCTTCTTTTGTAGCCACAAACATCAATAGTTTAGTTGGGATGAAGAATTAATAGAGAAACATATATGCTTATATACAGGAAATTTTCATTTTCTTTCACTGTTAAAGAAGCTGAATTCATGCATCTGATTGCCATCTTAGCATGATTTTTTTACCAAAGTATAAGGTTCACTGTCAACTAAGGATACTGTATGTATACCAAAATCCTCCAAATCTGTACAAGAATTGGATGAGAAGAAACCTTGTGCAGGCTTCTTTTGTAGCCACAAACATCAATGGTTTAGTTTGGGTGAAGAATTAATAGAGAAACGTATATGCTTAGATACTGAAAATTTTCATTTTCTTTCACTGTTAAAGAAGCAGAATTCATGCATCTGATTGTCATCTTAGCATGATTTTTTACCAAAGTAATGGGTTCACTGTCAACTAAGGATGCTAGCTGTATACCAAAATCTTCCAAATCTGTACAAGAATTGGGTGAGAACAAACCTTGTGCAGGCTTCTTTTGTAGCCACAAACATCAATGGTTTAGTTGGGATGAAGAATTAATAGAGAAACATATATGCTTATATACAGGAAATTTTCATTTTCTTTCACTGTTAAAGAAGCTAAATTCATGCATCTGATTGCCATCTTAGCATGATTTTTTTACCAAAGTATAAGGTTCACTGTCAACTAAGGATACTGTATGTATACCAAAATCCTCCAAATCTGTACAAGAATTGGGTGAGAACAAACCTTGTGCAGGCTTCTTTTGTAGCCACAAACATCAATGGTTTAGTTTGGGTGAAGAATTAATAGAGAAACATATATGCTTAGATACTGGAAATTTTCATTTTCTTTCACTGTTAAAGAAGCTGAATTCATGCATCTGATTGCCATCTTTGCATGATTTTTTTACCAAAGTATAAGGTTCACTGTCAACTAAGGATACTGTATGTATACCAAAATGCTCCAAATCTGTACAACAATTGGGTAAGAACAAACCTTGTGCAGGCTTCTTTTGTAGCCAGAAACATCAATGGTTTAGTTTGGGTGAAGAATTAATAGAGAAACATATATGCTTAGATACTGGAAATTTTCATTTTCTTTCACTGTTAAAGAAGCTGAATTCATGCATCTGATTGTCATCTTAGCCAGATTTTTTTACCAAAGTATAAGGTTCACTGTCAACTAAGGATGCTAGCTGTATACCAAAATCCTCCAAATCTGTACAAGAATTGGGTGAGAACAAACCTTGTGCAGGCTTCTTTTGTAGCCACAAACAACAATGGTTTAGTTGGGATGAAGAATTAATAGAGAAATATATATGCTTAGATACTGGAAATTTTCATTTTCTTTCACTGTTAAAGAAGCTGAATTCATGCATCTGATTGCCATCTTAGCATGATTTTTTTACCAAAGTATAAGGTTCACTGTCAACTAAGGATGCTGTATGTATACCAAAATCCTCCAAATCTGTACAAGAATTGGGTGAGAACAAACCTTGTGCAGGCTTCTTTTGTAGCCACAAACATCAATGGTTTAGTTTGGGTGAAGAATTAATAGAGAAACATATATGCTTAGATACTGGAAATTTTCATTTTCTTTCACTGTTAAAGAAGCTGAATTCATGCATCTGATTGCCATCTTAGCATGATTTTTTAACCAAAGTATAAGGTTCACTGTCAACTAAGGATACTGTATGTATACCAAAATCCTCCAAATCTGTACAAGAATTGGGTGAGAACAAACCTTGTGCAGGCTTCTTTTGTAGCCACAAACATCAATGGTTTAGTTTGGGTGAAGAATTAATAGAGAAACATATATGCTTAGATACTGGAAATTTTCATTTTCTTTCACTGTTAAAGAAGCTGAATTCATGCATCTGATTGTCATCTTAGCATGATTTTTTTACCAAAGTAATGGGTTCACTGTCAACTAAGGATGCTAGCTGTATACCAAAATCCTCCAAATCTGTACAAGAATTGGGTGAGAACAAACCTTGTGCAGGCTTCTTTTGTAGCCACAAACATCAATGGTTTAGTTGGGATGAAGAATTAATAGAGAAACATATAAGCTTATGTACAGAAAATTTTCATTTTCTTTCACTGTTAAAGAAGCTGAATTCATGCATCTGATTGCCATCTTAGCATGATTTTTTTACCAAAGTATAAGGTTCACTGTCAACTAAGGATACTGTATGTATACCAAAATCCTCCAAATCTGTACAAGAATTGGGTGAGAACAAACCTTGTGCAGGCTTCTTTTGTAGCCACAAACATCAATGGTTTAGTTTGGGTGAAGAATTAATAGTGAAACATATATGCTTAGATACTGGAAATTTTCATTTTCTTTCACTGTTAAAGAAGCTGAATTCATGCATCTGATTGCCATCTTAGCATGATTTTTTTACCAAAGTATAAGGTTCACTGTCAACTAAGGATGCTAGCTGTATACCAAAATCCTCCAAATCTGTACAAGAATTGGGTGAGAACAAACCTTGTGCAGGCTTCTTTTGTAGCCATAAACATCAATGGTTTAGTTTGGGTGAAGAATTAATAGAGAAACATATATGCTTAGATACTGGAAATTTTTATTTTCTTTCACTGTTAAAGAAGCTGAATTCATGCATCTGATTGTCATCTTAGCATGATTTTTTTACCAAAGTAATGGGTTGACTATCAACTAAGGATGCTAGCTGTATACCAAAATCCTCCAAATCTGTACAAGAATTGGGTGAGAACAAACCTTGTGCAGGCTTCTTTTGTAGCCACAAACATCAATGGTTTAGTTTGGGTGAAGAATTAATAGAGAAACATATATGCTTAGATACTGGAAATTTTCATTTTCTTTCACTGTTAAAGAAGCTGAATTCATGCATCTGATTGCCATCTTAGCATGATTTTTTTACCAAAGTATAAGGTTCACTGTCAACTAAGGATACTATATGTATACCAAAATCCTCCAAATCTGTACAGGAATTTGGTGAGAACAAACCTTGTGCAGGCTTCTTTTGTAGCCACAAACATCAATGGTTTAGTTTGGGTGAAGAATTAATAGAGAAACATATATGCTTAGATACTGGAATTTTTCATTTGGCTGTGATTGGATTGTTTAGTGGTCGTCGTCTATGTTCTTAATTGGGCTGTGATTAGAAAGAGAGGGCTCGAGTGGAGATCTGGAAACCCATATAGAGACATCTCGTTTATAATAATTTATTAATATTATTGTTCTTGTCGCTCTTGCTGTTGTTGCTGATGTCTCTTTGTGTGCGTGTGCTGAAGGGAAAGAAGGGATGAGAGAGAGATGAGGAAAATGCCGCTATGTTAGCCTGGTGTATCCTTATTCTCTACCATTTTCTGTTTCCATTTCTGGCTTCTATATTTGGTTTCCTTCCACGATGACAGTTCCTTAAAACTACACTTGATATGAGCCCCTTCTTATTTTTCTTATTTTTCTTATATTAGATTTCCTTCCACAATGACAGTTTCATGGATTGTCTGAACAATTTACGAAAGACATGCTTAGATACTGGATTTTCATTTGTTTTACTGTTTTAGATACTGGATATTCCCAATCAGAGGAGAATATAAAGGTTTTAAGTTAGATACTTGATTTTCATTTGTTTGGTTGTTTTAGATATATTCAAAAACAAAATTAAGTACTAGCTTTTTAGCACTGCAATATAATTATTTTACCTCTCTATATATCATTAACAATTCCAATTGCAATTGACACTTTGATCTTAGAATTTATGAATTGGGTAGATCTTTTTGCAAGCTTTAAAAATATGTATATTATGTATTGTGGTCTATTGTCGAACTAAATTATTGTTTTTTTTTCATAGAGCGGTTTCCAAGATGAAGGAAATTCTGATGATCAGAACTGAAGCTACTCGAGGGGTATGAATCTGTGGTCGGCCTATCCTTGCTGTTGTTATGTCCTCCTTGCTGTTGTTATGTCTTGTATTATTGTTTTAAGTTTTCGTTGGGATATTTGGGACGTTCGTTACTGTATTTGTATTTGTTAATTATGACACTGTGTTAATTTTGCGATGGATTTGGACGATGATATAACACGTGTGAAACTTTATTATCTTTAATTCTTTTGTTTGGTTGTGATTTGCGCATTAATATCCCTGAAATTGGTTGAATCAGTTGTGAATTAGTTTACAGGTTTTTTTAAATGAAATTGTAAATTGAAATCGAATGGAAAACTGAAGCAGGAAAAACAAACGGACATACACTGGCGTATGAAATTGTGAATTGAAATCGAATGGAAAACTGGAGCAGGAAAAACAAACGGGCATACACCGGCGTTTCATAAAACGGCGGTGTATCTAATTGTTTATTTGAAAATTTCGTTAGAGAGGCGTTTCTACACATGCCGGTGTACCAGTAAGTTGCAGCACTCCTAAGATACACCGGCGTTTTACAAAACGCCGATGAATATCTATATGGCGGCGTTTTACAACACACCGGTGTTTGTAAGTAGGGAAAGAAGGGCGCTCAGAAACATGCATACACTGGCGTTCTCTTACCGCCGATAAATATTACACATTCCCCGGCGGTTGTACAATCGCCGGTGAAAAGATATATACCGACGGTATGTGACCGCCGGTGAATGTATATTGGGGGAAAGAACGGCACCCAGAAATCAGCATATACCGGCATTTGTCTGGCCGCCGGTGTATTTTAAAGATATACCGGCGTCCAGTATAAACGCCGGTGAATGTGCCTATCTTTCAGCGACGCTCGATTCGGGGGCATTTGCACCGGAATTTTTATAAACACCAGTGAATGTTTCACCGGCGTAAAAAAACGCCGGTGAAGGTCTAAAAAAACGCCGGCGAATAACTTGTGTGTTGTAGTGATATCATCTAGTTGGTGTGTACAAAATTTCAAGCGATTTAGATGAACGCTTTGATGCAAAGGCTAGAGGTTTCCAAATCGCTTAAAATTTTGTACACACCATCTAGATGACATGTAGAATGATGTGAACGGTGTGATCGAGATTTGGATGATTCAAATCGTCCATCTCACAAAAAAACACTCCATCTCACCATCTCATAATAGCATGATTATATATATATATATATATATATATATATATATATATATATATATATATATATATATATGTATGTATGTATGTATGTATTAAAAAATAAAAATAATAGTATAATAATAATAATAATAATAATAATAATAATAATAATAATATATGTAACAATATATTATAATAATAGTGTATTATATAATAATATATAATAGTAATATATTATATATTAATATATACAATAATATATAATAGTAATATATAATAATAATATATATAATAATAATATAATATAATAATAGTATATATAAAATAATAATATATATAATAATAATATAATAAAATAATAGTATATATAAAATAGTATAAATAAAATAATCATATATATAATAATAACATATATAATAATAATATATATAATAATAATAATAGTATATATAAAATAGTATATATAAAATAATAATATATTATAATAATTGTATATTATATAATAATATAAAATAATTTATTATAATAAACATATTTAACTATATACATATATATAATAACATATAATAATTATTATAATATATATGTAATAATAATATATTATAATTATATATTAAATAATTTATTATGATAATAATAAATTATATAATATTATATATAATAATATATAATAGTAATATATAATAATAATAATAATAATATATTATAATAGTAATAGAATATTATAATAGTATATATAAAATAGTATATATGAAATAATAATATATATTATAATAATAGTATATATATATATATATATATATATATATATATATATATTAAATAATAATAATAATAATAATATAATAATAATAATAATAATATATGTAACAATAATATATTATAAATATATATATAAAAAAAATAATAATAATATATAAATATATTTAGAGAGAGGATGTGAAAAAACAGAAAATAGTTGAAGAGGAGTTTTGTGAAAACTGTTTTCACAATACAACCTAACCAAACGCGTTTTGGGATTTTGGGGAAAAAAAAAACACCAAACCAAGCATACCCTTAGTAAGTCTCTATGAATGTCATGGAATTACAAACTCCAAACCTTAGTTCATTATGGTTGTGTTTGTCCATTTCCAGTATTTTTTTCCTCCTCTATTTTGGACAGCCCTCTTCTTCTTTGAGCAACTTCTCAGTTACATGCAGCTTAGTGAGCCAGTATCTAAAGAGGAAAAGGCATTCATAGAGGTCAAGCTTGACATCATCATCGCCTCCACTTCGCAAACTCGATCAACAACCCATTCAATGTTCTCTTTTTTCCTTTAGTTTTTCCATTTCTTTTTTTCTTTTTCTTTTCTGGGTTTTTTAGGATTAAAGATCTTGTTATTTTTTTTTAATAATTTCAGTGTTTAAGCTTCAAAGGGCTCAAGCTTGACATCATCCACTTCTCAAACGCAACAACCCATTCGAGGTTTCTTTTTTTTCTTTTCCTTTTCCTTTTCCTTTTCTGGGTTTTGTAGGATGAAAGAGCTTATTGGGTTTTTTTTATTTTATATTATAATTTCAGCGTTTAAGCTTCAAAGGGCTCAAGCTTGACATCATCTACTTCTCAAATGCAACAACGTCCCATTCGAGGTTTCCTTTTTTTCCTTTTTCTTTTTCTTTTCTGGGTTTTTAGGATTAAAGAGCTTATTATTTTTTTTATAATAATTTCAGTGTTCAATTTCTCTTTCCATTGCACATGAGAAGCACATGTTTTTGTCCTGAAGTTTAAAGAGAGCTGGAGTAGAGTGGACACTGTATGGCTGGGATGTAATAATCATACAGTATAAATAAGATGGAAAGAGAGTTTCTTGATTTCCTAATTTTCAATAATAGATCAATTTGACAGATTCTTGGTTTGTTTGATTTATTCGAATGATTCTTGGTTGCTTCTTGATTTCCTAATTCTTCAATAATAGATAAATTTGACTAATTCTTGACTTGATTATGCATTTGAGTAACGTGAAGTATCAATTGATACGAGTATGACTTAGAAGTGTCAGAAACCGTTTTTCTTGGTTTCTTTTAATTTCCTCCAATAGCCCATAAATTAGAAGTGTATAAGATTGTTTTGGCTATTCAAACTTGACTGAAACTATATGTATATAGACAAAAGAAAAGAAAGGGAAAAATGAAAAAGAGGAAGAGTTATCAATACTAGTAGTTTACACGTGCAATGCACGTTTTAATAAATATAGTTTTTTAAAATGTTTTAATAAATATAGTTTTTAAAAATAAAAATTTAGACGTAGTTTTGATTTAAATCTAGACCTCCTTTATAATAGTTATGCACGTATGTTGCACGGGTTGGTAGAATGACAACATTTACAAATGACACTAAGGCCTTCTCCGATTATAATATTAGAGATTAGAGATTTAATCAGACCAAGACAAGAAAGATTAATTTATATGACTAAAATTTGCTACAAAAACAAATTATCATATATAAGATATATACTAGATCACATGGTTACTATGAAGATAACATTTTTTGTGTGAACTATGAAAACAAAATAAGGCAAAATGAAGGAAATCATGGTGATTTCAGATCAATGACTCTTATTGCGACTCTCAATACACTTCTAATGCGACTTTGAATTCCACCAATTCTGAATTGACATATTTATCCTTATTATTTTTGTTAAGCCTTGGCCTATTCCAATGTCCAGGAAAATAATAGTCCAGAAAATTTTGATCAGCAACTAACTCAAAAACACCATATTTCACACCAAACCAACAAAAAAAAAAAGCGCTATCAGGCAGTATAACACGGCTCCCATTTTTCAACTACTTTAGAAAAGTAAACAGAGAAGAACGAATTACCAAAGAGAAATATAAAGTATATTATATAACAGCGAAAAAAACGAATAATGAATTCATTCCTGCATGTTAGTCTTGTTGACTTTGAATTTAGCAAAACAACAATTACTGTCGATCAAATCTGTTCCTTGCATGCAGATGAGTTCTGGTACACATCAAAATTCAGCAGCAATGCCCAGACCCATTCAACATCGTTTGCAATGGGCAGTTTTGGAAGATACTTTAGGAAATCATAAAATTTTCATATTCTATATACACCATACCATTTCTTTCATTCATCTTCACCAATTCACTCAAATATCTCATTCTCTCTACTATTTCTCCAATCAACAACAGCAATCAAGTGATCAACACTCTCTCAAGTTTGCAAGATCAAATCTCTCTACATTTTGAAGGAAGGAAAATCAACAACAATCAAGTGATCAACTCATCAACAACAACAATCAATACTACTAGCTCTCAACTTTCTCAACAATCATTCTTTAAACTTCAAGCACTCTTACGGTATTTTAGTATATTTTTAATTTGTAGATTTAACATAGTTAATTATTTTCATATACATCTCTTAATTAGTTTGGTTTTTCTTGAACTTCTTCCTCTCATTTTTTTAGATTTTCTTGCGTAATTTTGGTAAAGTGGTAAAACATACATACACTACTCACTCACTAGTTCTTGATATTGTTGTTATTTATTAATTGAGATAGATTGTTGTTTGTTTAAATTATTAGTTGTCATACATTTAGTTGTTGCTTTCTCTCTAATTTTTTACATACACTAGTTTTTTATACTTAAATGGCCTCTAATCGATCACGCCGTGGTGGTAGATATAATAGTCAAGAATCCACTAGTCATAACATTCCTTCCCTTCCAAATCCATATATAGATAGTGAAGAAACGTTCATGAATTATGATAGTTTTCCCGATATGAATGAAACACACTCAAATCCTATAGAAATAGAAGATCATGAAGAACCACAACCATCGGAATAAGGTCCTTCTCTAACATCAAGGAAAACTAGAGGGACTACTTCCGAAGTACACAATTATTTCAATTTTGTCCTTTCACAAAATGATAAGAGTGTAGGAGTTAAAATATGTAAGAAGTATCAAACACCATATAAATTTAAATTAGGATCGGGCACGGTTACACTTCAACGTCACTTAAGCAAATATCAACCACAATTTTCGAAAGACAATCTCACACAACAAAAAATACATCCTAGAACCGGTCAAGTAGATAGTCATAGCTACGATCACGATCTCGTTCGTAGGGGAATGACTAAGTTAGTAATTAGGGGTGAATTACCATATTCGTTTGGTAAAAAAAATATGTAGAGACTTTTGTACAAACCTCCTTCAACCCCCATTATAAAAAGATTGCTAGAAATATAGTTAAGAGTGATTGTAAATTAGTTTACAATGAGACTAAGGATTTTTTGATAGCAATACTAAAATTACTAAACACTAGAGTTTCATTGACATCGGATGGGTGGGTAGGAGTAAACGGCGTTCCAATTATGTGTGTAACATGTCATTGGATAGATTCGGATTGGATACTTTAAAAGAGGATAATTTCATTTGGATACGTTAGGTACCCGCATAAGGGTGAAATTATAGCCACACACATTATGGAAGCATGTAACAATTTTTGTATTTATGATAAAGTGTTTGCTATTGGTTTTGATAACGCCTCGAACAATACTAAGGCAATTGAGAGCTTGAAAATTACTTAAGATCCTATAGAACCCGATTTTTTTTTTGTTAGGTGTGCTTGTCACATTTTAAATCTTTGTGTACAAGATGTACTAAAATATGGAAATGATAAACTTGATGCAATGAGAGATTGTGTACATTATATTACATTGAGTGGTCCAATTTATCAAGCTTTTCATGATTGGTGTAAACTTAGGGGAATTGTATATAAACGTTTTCCTAAAGATGTTAGACATCGTTGGAATTCTACCTTTGAATTATTAAGTGTTGTTCTTCATTATCGTTTTAATCTTAGAGATTTTTGTGTCGCAATGGGTATGCAAAATTGTATGTTAGATGATGAATTTTGGTTTTTTACCGATAGTTTGTATAAATTTTTAGAACCTTTTAATGATGCAACTTTGCAATTTTCGAAAACATATTCAGCTACATCTAGTCGTATTTTACTTAAAATTGTGACTATGATGACAACAATTAAAGATTTGCAAAATGACCCTTTTATTGAAGATATGGTCAATGCGGCATATATTAAAATTTTAAAATATTTTCATCCACTTCCTGTGTCATATTGTGTAGCTATGATTAAATTAGAAGGTACAAAAAATTTAATTGAAATTTTTTACACTTATGCCACACACGATACAATACTAGATTTTGATCATGTTGCTTTTACTCGTAAATTTGAGAATATTTTGACTAGGTTATATGATTCTTATGATAGGCTTTATTCATCTAACACTACACAAACACAAACACAAAATGTTGATTCTTCTTCTTCTTCTTCTTCCTCCTTATTAGCAAAAGGAAACAGTCATGCTAGTAGTTGTGTTTTAAATCTTATTAAATCAAAAAAACCAAGAACCAATTCACCAAATGAGTTGAATTGGTATAATGCACAAAGTACAGTTGAAGATTTAGAAGATGTGTTAGAGTTTTGAAAGAGTAATGAGACAATTTTTAGTATTCTTTTTCGTATGGCTAGAGATTTGCTAACAACACCGGTGTCAACCGTAGCATCGGAAAGTGTTTTTTCTCTTGATGGCAGGATAATGAGCCCGAACAGGAACCGATTGACAGCCAAAAATTTGGAGATACTTGTATGCGCCGAAGATTGGATGAAAGCGGAAGAGATGACCCAAGACTTACTTGAAGCACAAGCTAAATCAACAAGTAGCGATGACTAAACTATTACATTTAGTCAATTTACATTAAAATGATGTTCAATGAATCAGTATATTGTAATTAATTGAAAAATTTAGGGTGATGAGATTCTATATTTAGGTTAAGTTGAAGTGCACGACAATAGTCCAATGCCTTCTCTTCAATCTAAATAGAGCCATCTCGATCTTTAAATTCAAGCAATTCCCTTATTTTGTAATTTGATCTAATTTGTATGAAATTTTATTCATCTACTTCGTTTTATTTAAGAATTTCAAATTTATTAAATCATGTACTTCATTTATTTATGAAATTTTATTCTTTGCAATTTGTTGCCGCTAAAATCGGTGTAGGGGCAAACAGATAGTATTTGTGGATTCTTAGAAAAACTGAATAGCAAACCTGTATACCTGTTCCGTCAGAGTTTGACACCGACTCCTGCCGTGCACCTGCAAAAAGTGCGAGACACCGGGGTTGTTCCCGGCGACGCACCCTCCGACGCTCAAGTCAATAATCAGAGAAGATTATGAAAGAGCGCAAAAACTGGCGAAAGATTGATTACCTCTCAATGGAGATGGATGGGGGATATTTATAGGCGCCGTTGGGATCAGATTAGGAATGTAATCCCCTTGTGGTTAGATAAGGAATGTAATCCCTAATCCCCAGTGAAGGGATAGATATGAATCAGGGCCGTTGATTAGGATTTAATCAGAAACCCTAATTCTATCCCTTCTGGATCGGGTTTGCTGCAGGTTGAAACCTGCACCCAGTTGAGGTGGATCGTTTGCGGGTAAGTGGTTCTTCGGGGAAGATAACCAGTACCCGCTTCAGACCCGCTGGTGGGTGAAATTACCGTTTTACCCCTGAACTTCGAGATTCGTGCCCAATTTGGACAGTTCTGATTTAACCCCATTTTTAGCCATATCACGAGCCCCCCACTCCTAAAGACTGAGTTTGATCAGCCTTTGAGGAGTAGTTTAACTGTTTTAATGGCTAGTGGAGTTGTATCGGAGTCCAAATGGAGGGTTTTGAATCTCGAAGGGGGTAGTGAGGTGATTCTTCAAGATGTAAGCTGTTCTTAAGCTTCTCTGGATATCCGGCAGTTTTTATCTATTTTTTCGGATTATTTATTTAATTTTGCGATGTGTTAACCAGTCGTTCGGGGGCCTTAACAACACATTCTAGGCAATAATTGTTTGTTCAGGGGTTCAAAAATATTCCCCCGAATTTATAATTATCTTCTAGAATTTCTAATTAATTTTTCCGAATTTTTAGTAATTTTTTCACAATTTTTAAATAAATAAAACGATTAAAATAAATAAAAACTAATTTTTTAATACCTATTTACGGCGTGGCTTTATCTGGGCCCTTTATCAGCTTCGAGCGCGATTTTCTGGGCGATCGGACGATCCGCGTTCCTTGGCAGATAGCTTCTTCGTATACGAGGGTCGGCTCCTCGTCCCCTCGGCTCGGCAGGTCGGCACATAGCTCGGAATCAGCCGAGCTACGTGGCGTGATCCTGAGCGTCCATCTTAGAGCGGATCCCCAAAAAATGCTATCTTGTCATTTAGTGAACGTGGCAAGATCTGAGCCGTCCATCATGACGAGCGCGCTTTTTGACAAGATCCAACGGCTGAGGAGGGTCGGCGGATTTTTTCTCCATATACGAGGGTCGGTCCCTCATCCCCTCGGCTCGGCAGGTCGGCACATAGCTCGGAATCAGCCGAACTACGTGGCGTGATCCTGAGCGTCCATCTTAGCGCGGATCCCCAAAAAATGCTATCTTGTCGTTTAGTGAACGTGGCAAGATCTGAGCCGTCCATCATGACGAGCGCGCTTTTTGACAAGATCCAACGGCTGAGGAGGGTCGGCAGATTTTTTCTCCATATACGAGGGTCGGTTCCTCGTCCCCTCGGTTCGGAGGCTCGGCGTCGTCAGCCGAGGTATGGAGTTGGATGTTTTGAAGTCTTGGCTCTGGAGCGTCGCGCCCTCCGGCTCAGTAGCTCGGCTGCTCAGCCAGGCTGTTCAGTAGCTCGGCTAGGCAGACCCGTGGCAGGAAGCTCGAAAGGTACACGTGGTCAGATCTGGAGCGTCCATCATTGCGTGAATCACGAGGGCTGGGTTCAGATCACGAGAGAACGCCATTTTGTCGTTTTGTGAGCGTGGCGCAATCTGAACCGTCCATCGTGTCTTGACACGAATTTTGGAGAGATCTGACGGTGATTTGTCCTCGGAAGGATTTTTCACCATATACGAGGGTCGGTTCCTCGTCCCCTCGGCCCGGAAGCTTGGTGCTAATAGCCGAGGCATGGAGTTGGATGTTTTGAAGCATCCTGGATTTGAAGCGTCGTCGCCCTCCGGCTCGGTAGCTCGGCTACTTAGCCAGGCTGTTCGGTAGCTTGGCTAAGCGAACCGATGGCACGCAGCTCGGAAGGTACACGTGGTCAGATATGGAGCGTCCATCATTGCGTGAATCACGAGGGTTGGGTTCAGATCACGAGAAAACGTTATTTTGTCGTTTTGTGAGCGTGGCGCAATCTGAACCGTCCATCGTGTCTCGACACGAATTTTGGAGAGATCCAATGGTGATTTGTCCTCGAAAGGATTTTTCTCCATATACGAGGGTCGGTTCCTTGTCCCCTCGGCCCGGAAGCTTGGTGCTAATAGCCGAGGCATGGAGTTGGACGTTTTGAAGCATCCTGGATTTGAAGCGTCGTCGCCCTCCGGCTCGGCAGCTCGGCTGCTTAGCCAGGCTGTTCGGTAGCTTGGCTAAGCGAACCGGTGGCACGCAGCTTGGAAGGTACACGTGGTCAGATCTGGAGCGTCCATCATTGTTTGAATCATGAGGGTTGGGTTCAGATCACGAGAAAACGTCATTTTGTCATTTTGTGAGCGTGGCGCAATCTGAACCGTCCATCGTGTCTCGACACGAATTTTGGAGAGATCCGACGGTGATTTGTCCTCGAAAGGATTTTTCTCCATATACGAGGGTCGGTTCCTCGTCCCCTCGGCCCGGAAGCTTGGTGCTAATAGCCGAGGCATGGAGTTGGACGTTTTGAAGCATCCTGGATTTGAAGCGTCGTCGCCCTCCGGCTCGGCAGCTCGGCTGCTTAGCCAGGCTGTTCGGTAGCTTGGCTAAGCGAACCGATGGCACGCAGCTCGGAAGGTACACGTGGTCAGATCTGGAGCGTCCATCATTGCGTGAATCACGAGGGTTGGGTTCAGATCACGAGAAAACGTTATTTTGTAGTTTTGTGAGCGTGGCACAATCTGAACCGTCCATCGTGTCTCAACATGAATTTTGGAGAGATCCGATGGTCATTTGTCCTCGGAAGGATTTTTCTCCATATACGAGGGTCGGTTCCTCGTCCCCTCGGCCCGAAAGCTTGGTGCTAATAGCCGAGGCATGGAGTTGGACGTTTTGAAGCATCCTGGATTTGAAGCGTCGTCGCCCTCCGGCTCGGCTGCTTAGCCAGGCTGTTCGGCAGCTTGGCTAAGCGAACCGGTGGCACGCAGCTCGAAAGGTACACGTGGTCAGATCTGGAGCATCCATCATTGCGTGAATCACGAGGGTTGGGTTCAGATCACGAGAAAACGTTATTTTGTCGTTTTGTGAGCGTGGCGCAATCTGAACCGTCCATCGTGTCTTGACACGAATTTTGGAGAGATCCGACGGTGATTTGTCCTCGGAAAGATTTTTCTCCATATATGAGGGTCGGTTCCTCGTCCCCTCGGTTCGGAAGCTCGTTATTGAAGCGGACTCAGTAGCTCGGCTGCTTAACTAGACTGTTCGGTAGGTCGGCTAGGCGAACCGGTGGCCGAGTCGCGGACTTGAGCGCTTCGTGGAGCCTTTGTTGTGAAACTGAAATGTCGCAACTCTCCGCTTTGGCGCTTTGGCTTCTTAGTGGGCTTTTTAGATTCCCAAGGCAGCCCAAACGTCGCATCGGGGTTATAAGTTCTTACTCCCCCACCCCCCAAGCTCATTTCTCACTTTTCACTCCAAGCTTTCACTTTTACTCTCTGTGCTCTCTGCTAGCGGCGATTTTTGCTCCAAGGCGGTTACGTTAGCTGTCGCGTGGGCCAGGCGATTTTCGGCGAGCTTATTCCGACCGTGAACGTCACTTCAAGGTCAGTTTACTTGCCTTAGCTTTTTTATAGAGATATCAAGGTGAACTCGGGGAGTGAGGCCTCGTCCTCGGGCGATAGTGGTGCCGAGGAGAGGAGGCAGACGGAGATCCGAAGGAAGGGGAAGCAAGTAGCTGAGCCGTCTGTGGCCGAGGTGAGGAAGGAGAAGAAGAAGAGAAGGGTAGTGGCCCAATCTCCTGTGGTCGAGGTGATTGTGGAGAATCCGAGGCAAGCCCCTGAGACGGGCAGATACCCTTGTGTACTGTTCGGGCACGCTGGGGTTAGGCAGTACGAGGGCGACCTCATGAAGAAGGCGATCATCGGCCAGTCGGAAGTTTACGAAGAGAACAACCCGGTTCTGACTACCGAGGCGGATGAAATTGGATCGGTGCTATCCGAGAGGGACCTGCTCCGGATCAGAAAAGGGTTTGCCATCCCCCCGGAGTACAAGCTAATTCTCCCCGGCCCTGGGATGCGAGCGAACTCCAAGTTGTCATCGTCGGATATGTGCATGTTCGACTACGACTCTCTGAATGCCGGACTGCGCTTTCCCTTGCACCCCTTCATTCGTCTGGTCCTCGGGTGGTACTGCCTTGCGCCGACCCAATTCATGCCGAACACATGGCATCATGTGAACGCCTTTCTGCTCCAGTGCCGCAATGCCAAGGTCGAGCCGGACCTGACGGTCTTCCGAAGTATGTATCGGATAAATCGAATGCACAAGACCGAGCATCGATACTACCTGGCGCCGAGGAAGGGTGTTCGGATTATAGAAAACCCGGACTCGATCAAAGGCTGGAAGGAAAAGTTCTTCATATTGAGGGAGCCATCGATGCTGCAAGTTCCGAGCCGATGGAAAGTAGAGGTGCCCAAGTTTGCGAGGCCGACCCAGAACTGACTGCGGCCGAGGAGGAAGTGGCGAGGAAGATCGTAGCCCTCCAGATGTTGAGTTGGAAGGAGATGACCGAGGAGGTGCTGTACGGGTCAGGCCTTAGTCCGATCGACCCGAGTACGCTCTTGACATCTCGTATTATATTTTTTTCTAAGTCTTTAGCTCGTCTCACTAACTCTTAATTTTTTTACTGTCCGATGCAGAGGCGCCGAAGATGGATTTTTTGGCCATGATGAACGAGAGGGGTAAGGTCGCCGATGGGAGGAAGAGGAAGAAGCTGAGCACAACTGCTTCGTCAGGCCGGCCCACCAAGGTTGCTTCGACCATCACTCCGCCTCCCCCGGTCGCTGAGATGCCCTCGTCGACGGTGGTTGTTGCCGAAGGACCCTCGGCTCCTGTCGCCTCTACCCCGGTCGGTGAGGCCTTCGACGTCTCGGTGGCGTTGTCGCTCGAGGCTCCGCCGCTGACTGCTCCGGCCGAGGTGATCTTGACCGAGCAGCACAAGTAGCTATTCGTTCCGAACTGGCGAGTCAAGAATCATGATGGATTTCTCGGGAACTCGCAGATGTCGATGCAGGCCGTCAAGCATTTGGCGACCCCGAAGGACCGAGCCGCGCTGACGGCGGGGACGGTCGGCGACGATACTTATGAGGTTGCTCGGTCGCTCGTATCAGTAAGTCGCGTGTACCTTTTCTATAGAATTTCTTTAAGTCTGCCGGTCGGCTCTTACCTTGTTCTCACCATCGTTTTGTTTTGGCAGGCCACTTGTCACTTCAACCATCTCCTCAAAGCGTTCGCCGAACAGGAGAAGGAGTTGAAGGCCGCCAGTGACAAGGACAGGGCGGACAAGGTGAAGGCGGTTCGGCAGCTCGAAGCAGAGCAGAGGCGAGCCGAGGGCTTGGAGGTCCAGGTGGCCGACCTTGTGGCCGACCTGGAGCGAGTCAAGGGGCGGCTCACTGAGGAGGCTGCCAAGGCTGCCGAGGAGCTAGCGGCGTCAGCGAAGGCTCTGGCCGAGGTGAAGGCGGAGAAAGAGGCCTTGGCAACGAAGATCAAGGCCGAGGTCGAGGTCGAAGCGAAGAAGCACATGGCCTCGAACATGGAGAAGTCCTACCAGAGGGCACTCGACCATGTTCAGGACCACGTCCCTGGCTTCGAGCGGGTCGGCTACAGACTGTGGCCTGGATCCCCATCAGACGGCGAGGAGGAGGGAGGCGAAGGTGACGAGGTAGAGGGCGACGACGACGAGGAGGTGGTCGCCGACGCTTTGGCGACAAACCCCCAGGCCGGGGCGAGAAATGAGGGGCCATCTGGAGAAGCGCCTGTAGTCGAACCGGCGACGCAGGTGGACCCCTGATCTTCTCGTCTTTTTGTAATCTTTGTTTTCTTTTTCAAAAATGTAACGCCTTTTTGCGGACTGGCCACCGCTCCTTTTTATGAATGAAAATTTTACTTCAAATTTGTCCAAGTGTTTGGGTCGGTGTATAGTTTTCCAATTGCGATGTTCTTGTATTTCAGATCCTCGAACACGCCCCAAATACCGCAGCAGCTCGGCGTCGCGCCGAGCTGTTTAAGCAATCTCGCGAGGCTCGCCTCGTGGGTGAAATCGAGCTCACCAGGAGGTTAATGTTCAACGTGGAGAAGAAGAACAGCGAGCTTCTGGCCGAGGTGCACCATCTCCGGATAGTCGAGGAGGAGCTATCGGCGAAAGAGGCAGAGCTAGCTTCGGTGCTAGTCGAGCGAGATGAGCTTGAGAAGAAGGTCAAACAGCTGCAGAGGGTCACGATCGACAAGAGCATCGAGGTGACCAACTTACGTCGCATTATATCCGACAGCACTGAGTACCCCGGTTCGGCAAAACTCCCTCGATTCAAGATAATGGTTAAGGACGACACTCTGAAGGATAGGATCGTTGAGCTCGAGGAGGAGGTGGCTCGACTGAAGCCTCAGCCTGTGAGGGCTAACGTCCGCAGCACTTCTTGCACTCGCGAGGAGAAAGAACGGGGGATCACCTTTTACGAGCTAGCGACTCGTGGCCAAGTTATTGGTCGGACAGCAGCCGACGCACAAAGCGGAGTAGCTGTTAGCTCGAGCGGGGCCTCGGTCGGAGCCACCGTTAGGCTCAACGGTGAGGCGGCGTCCCAGTTCGTCGGCCTAGAGACAAGCTCGGAGGTGAAAAGACGAAAACCGCGATTGTCTCTGAATCGGAACGTCCCTGTTCTGAGGAGGCACTGAACGAGTGGCATCGAGCTTTTTACTTCTTGTATCGTCTCTGTTGTTGTAATAACATGCCTTGTAAATTTATTTAGTTGCTTTCCCGCTGTAACTGTCTGCCTTGTAAATTTGCCAAGTGTCTTAATAAAATCGAAGTTGCTTTGTTCATCGTTGTGCCGTGGTCGCCTTATTCTTGACGCCGAACCATAAGGACCCATAGTTGTCTTTTTTGAAGGTTTTAGCCGCAGAACTTTAGTTTTTTGGCCCGGAGTGTACCGAGGTGTGATAGCTCAGATTTCAGACACGATCCACGTGGCTCAATCTAGAAGGTCGATCATGATCGTGGGACGCATCACGAGGTGGGAGGCACGAATTCCCAAAAAACACTATCTTGTCGTTTTGTGGAAACGTGGCACGATCTGACCCGTTCATCACGTTCTAGCATGCATTTTGAGATGATCTAACGGCAAAATTGGTTCGGCAGAATTTTTCTCCATATACGAGGGTCGGTTCCTCGTCCGCTCGGCTCGGGGTGTTGAGTGAGCGCAGTCGAGCCGAACGCTGGACTCCGAACCACCGCTAGAGTTGCTCAACGGTTGTGGGAGCAGTTCCGAACGGCGACCTACTTCTAGCTCGCTTACGAGCGAACTTGCGAAGTAGGGTCGAGCCGAGTGTTGGACTCTGAACCATCGGTAGAGTTGTTCAACGGTTGTGGGAGCAGTTCCGAACTGCGACCTACTTCTAGCTCGCTTACGAGCGAACTTGCGAAGTAGGGTCGAGCCGAGTGTTGGACTCCGAACCATCGGTAGAGTTGTTCAACGGTTGTGGGAGCAGTTCCGAACGGCGACCTACTTCTAGCTCGCTTACGAGCGAACTTGCGAAGTAGGGTCGAGCCGAGTGTTGGACTCCGAACCATCGGTAGGGTGAAGGTGAAGGCAGAGGGATGTAAACAATTTTTACAAGTAAAATATGGAAAAAAGCTCTTTATTGATGACTAATGGTCGGCTGCTTCTAAAGTTGCTAGCCGTTATTACATGAGAAAAATAAAAGAAAATCATTACAAGTAATAGGAGAGGAATGGTTCGACATCTCGAGATACTTAGAGGGGCGTTGGTGCTCTCTCTTGGTACTTTAAGAGATGTTCGGCATTCCAAGTCCTGGGGATCTCCCTGACTTCGAGATCTTTTAGTCTGTATGTGTCGGGGCGTACTACTTCGGTGATCTTGTAAGGTCCCTCCCAATTTGGGGCCAATTTGCTCTTCTGACTTGGGAATGAGATGGCCAATTTTCTGAGGACCAGGTCCCCTTCTTTGAGGTCCGTGGGGCGGACTCTCTTGTTGTATGCTAACTCGATCCTTCTTCGGTAGCTTTGTTGAGGAATGACAGCTCTTTCTCGGATCTCATCTATCAGGTCCAGACATGCTCGGAGCTCTCTGGCATTTTGCTCTTCTTCATAAGCTATCAGACGAGAAGAGGGTATTCCGACTTCTAGGGGGATGATGGCCTCGGACCCATAGGTGAGATTAAATGGGCTCTCTCCTGTGGGGGTGTTGTGCTATCTGGATGATCTAAACTAGACACAAATTAAAACCTCGCAAGTGTACGAATCGTTTATAGAAACGTAGTGACGAGCAAGGGTCGATCCCACAGAGATTGTAGAAATTAACTTACTAACCAATAAAATAGAAATAAGGATCTTAAGGTGTTGTTCTAAAAGAAATGAAAAGATTAAAAACTATAGAAGTTCTGAATCACAAATATTTATCAAGTAGTTGGGTTTTGATTTCCACCTATAGTCAGTAATGCTAATCACCTTCTTCACTATTCTAGTTACTCATGTTCGTTCCTTTAAGGGCATGATATCTACTCCTTAAAGTATTGTTTCCCTAGCCAAGAATTAGGCATGGTATCTATTCTAATTCGTTTCTTTCCTTAAGTATTTAGCATGGTATCTACTAAGTTGCACTTAAAGAAAACATAAGATCAATGGAAACGAACAAACACTCGAAGTTCTGGAAATTGGTATCAAATCTAGATCCTTCAAGTTGATTAAACCAAGAACCCCTAAAGATTCCTGTGTTACAAGTTATGAGCACGAGATACGGATCGTCTCTATACTCATATAACAGATTCAGATTTATAACATGCAAACTTGATAATCTCAGGTTCTGTATGGCAGTCGACTTGCTCTCAACCTCAGTCGACTGCTCTTAGAACTTCTGAACAAGTTTGTCTATTATAAATCTATACCAATACTTTCAGGTTTAATCAATAAGTAACAGAATAGCATTCAGAAGAATATAAGCATTACATAACTATGGTTTCAATCTACCCAACTATGAAATTAGTTCCACATAATAAAACTTTTATTAACTAACAGTTTCGAATACATGATGAACATAAAAGCACTAGAAAGAGAAGAAATAAACTGCTGTAGTTCGGCCAGATAAGTCGGCTGGCTGTCACACAGTCGACCGGCTGTTCCTTTGCTGAATACTTGATCTCCTTCTTCGATGCTGATAGAATAATCTTCTTGGTTTATGACTTGATGATTCAGAAATTCAGTCTCTCCTCGATGATTCCCCCTTTGAATAATGCCTCCCGTTGATATTTATAGAACACGGGAAGGAAATTAGGGTTTTCATTTTTTCCACAAAAGTCCTCTTCTTTTATTTATTTCCTTCCTTATTTGATCGGCGTTTTATTTCTTTCTCTTTTCTTCTTTTCTTCCTTATCTGCTAACCACGTGCTCTTGTCAATCCCCTGTCTCTAGCTTTGATTTGTTGGAGAAGTTGTTATTCGCATATAATCTGGGTTCAGATAGATTTGGATTTAGATGCGGATAGATCTTATCTTTTCACTCAGCCGGATGCAGTCGACTGGTGTTGGATGTAAGTCGACTGTGTCGAGACATCTGTGGCTTCATGATTCCTCAGTCAAGTCGACTGATATTGGGGAAGTCGACTGTGCCGAGCCCTAGCAATCTCTCTGTCCGGTCGACTGATGAAGAGCCAGTCGACTGTTGCACTGCAGTTCCCTGTATATTATCCTCTCAGTCTGTATTAGTCTGGAATCTGCTTCGTTTTGCTGCTTTTGGTTGTTTCCTATGGAAAAGAGAAAAGAAGAGTAAAATACCACATATAGAGCATTTAAATGTCTAATTGCACTAAGATTATTGCTCCTAAATGTAAATATTCTTGAGTTCATCAAATACCCCCAAACTTAGCTTTTGCTTGTCCTCAAGCAAAAAGTGAAATTATGAACAAGGAGAAAATAATAGTACTCAACCCATCGCACCAAGAATTCTCATTATGCAAGCATCAAAATTTCAATTAAAAATATAAACAATTGCAAATAACGTAAAAACAAGCATACCCACTTTCTCCAGTGCAATTGTCTATTCATAGCTCCAAACCTAATCATATTTGTCATGCAATTAATTATAGTTATAGTATGTAACTACCCAATCTGTGATTATCCCTTCTCACTACTACAAACCGAGTAGCAAACTAGAGTTTTTTTTTTTTTTTTTTTTTTTTTATTTTTATTTTTTTTTTAGTCTCTTCTTTAAGTCGTCACTTGCCTTTTGACGCGAGTGCAAAACATTTGTGATGAATCCACCCGGTTACTCAACAAGTCACGAACTTTAAGTGCTTTGCATACTCATATTTTCAAGTTGCCGTTTGACGTAAAAGTAAACATTGGTGATGAATACCCCTAGTTACTAAGCAACTCAAAACATTGGAGTAGATTGACTTTATTCATATATATATATTCTTTTCGTTTTTACTCTATTTACTTAAACTCTGTTTAGGACTAGATTAAAGGGGATAATCACTAGAAAAAGCATCACATTTGTTTTTTTTTTATGTATAATCGCATGACTCTTATAATTTTGTTTGGAATTATGAAACTCAACAATCCTAAAGTAAATAAGTATACTTACTCTTACTTTATAAGAAATTGTTTAACCCAAAAAAAAAAAAAAAATTAAAAGATTCCAAATGTCTACCCCCAAACTTAGATGGAACATTGTCCTCAATGTTCGCACAAAACATAAAATATAGGCATGTGTACCAACTAGTTTGAAGGAAAGAAAATAAAATAAAGAAATAAAGAAATGATCAAAGAAATAAATAACTAGAGAGTGTAAGTACTCCCCTGAAAAATTTGGGTTGCCTCCCAATAAGCGCTGTGTTTTCTGTCTTCAGCTAGACTTGATGAGTTCATGCGGTGTATTGGATGGTTTGAAGATTCACATCTTCCTCGTGCGGCTCTAAACTCATCTCAATGTACGGCTTCGCCCTATGCCCATTCACCTTGAATGTTTGATTTTTCTCTTTGCTATGAACCTCCAATGCACCATGTGGAAAGACTTTTGTGACAATGTATGGGCCATACCATCTTGACATAAGCTTGCCTGGAAAGAGTCTTAATCTTGAGTTGTATATTAATACCTTCTGTCCTTCATAAAATTCCTTCCTTGCTAGCTGTTTATCATGGTACAACTTGGTCCTTTCCTTGTACAATTTTGCATTTTCATATGCGTCGTGCCTCAACTCTTCAAGCTCGTTCAGTTGCAATCTTCTTTTGTCGCCTGGTTGTTTCATATCAAAATTGAACCTTTTAATGGCCCAATAGGCTTTGTGTTCCAACTCCACTGGCAGATGACAGGCTTTTCCAAAAACCAAACGGTATGGTGACATGCCGATGGGTGTCTTGTATGCTGTTCGGTAGGCCCATAATGCATCGTTCAAGCGTAGCGACCAATCCTTTCTCCTTGTATTTACTGTCTTTTCCAAAATACTCTTGATCTCTCTGTTGCTAATCTCCACCTGCCCACTGGTTTGAGGATGATATGGAGTACCCACTCTATGTGTAATACCATATTTCTTCATCAAAGAAGCAAATGGAAAGTTATTGAAGTGGATCCCTCCATCACTAATTATTGCTCGTGGTGTACCAAACCTAGTGAAAATGTTCTCCTGCAAAAACTTGACAACAACTTTGTGATCATTAGTTTTTGAGGGGACAGCCTCGACCCATTTAGACACATAATCCACCCCCACAAGAATATATAAATAACCAAATGAGTTAGGAAAGGGACCCATGAAGTCGATTCCCCAAACATCAAAAAGCTCGATTACTTGGATGTTTTGCAGTGGCATTTGATTTCTTGAAGAGATGTTTCCTGTCCTTTGGCATTTGTCACAAGTCCTGCAAAAAGAAAAAGCATCTTTGAATACATTAGGCCAATAAAAACCAGATTGTAATACCTTGAGTGCTGTTCTTTTTGGTCCAAAATGTCCTCCACATGCATATTGGTGGCAATGCTGTAGAATACTCAATTGCTCTTCTTCTGCCACACATCTTCTTATAATTTGATCAGGGCAGAATTTGAACAAATAAGGATCATCCCAATAATAGTGCTTGCACATGGCCACCAGTCTCTTTCTTTCCTGAAGTGTCATACCTGGAGGGAAAACATGAGCAGTGAGATAATTTACAATATCTGCAAACCATGGAAGTTGTATATTTATTTCAAATAAATTTTCATATGGGAAATTTTCATTTAGTGGGGACACAATTCTTTCTTCCTCCTGCAGTAATCTGGACATGTGATCTGCCACAACATTGTCACTTCCTTTCTTGTCTCTAATCTCAAGGTCGAATTCTTGAAGCAACAGCACCCATCTGATCAACCTAGGCTTAGCATCCTTTTTAGCAAACAAATATCTCAAAGCAGCATGGTCAGTGAAAACAATAACTTTAGAACCAATCAAATATGATCTAAACTTCTCTACAGCAAAAATGACAGCTAACATTTCTTTTTCAGTGGTGGAATAATTAAGTTGTGCATCATTTAAAGTTCGAGAAGCATAGTAAATAACATGGGGTACCTTATTGATTCTCTGACCCAAAACAGCTCCTAAAGCATAATCACTTGCATCACACATAAGCTCGAAAGGATGGTTCCAATC
This sequence comes from Hemerocallis citrina, assembly GCA_017893485.1. Classification (NCBI taxonomy): domain Eukaryota; kingdom Viridiplantae; phylum Streptophyta; class Magnoliopsida; order Asparagales; family Asphodelaceae; genus Hemerocallis; species Hemerocallis citrina. The sequence goes on from CM030368.1 coordinate 28,255,245, forward strand.
TGGTGCCATGACAATAGGTGCAGAAATGAGAAGATTCTTCAATGTAATAAAAGCATTTGTGCACTCTTCTGTCCATGCAAACTCAACATCCTTAGCCAACAATTCACAAAGGGGTCTGGAGATTTTTGAGAAATATTTTATAAATCTTCTATAGAACCCTGCATGTCCAAGAAAACTCCTAACACCCTTGACTGTAGTAGGAGGGGGTAGCTTTGATATGATGTCAACTTTTGCCTTGTCCACCTCTATGCCTCTTTTTGACACCACATGTCCCAAAACAATACCTTGTTGTACCATAAAATGGCACTTTTCCCAATTCAGCACTAAATTGCATTCTTCACATCTATTAAGTACAAGCTGCAAATGGTTAAGGCATTCATCAAAACAAGATCCAAAAATACTAAAATCATCCATAAATACCTCGATGAACCTTTCCACCATGTCTGAAAATATACTCATCATGCATCTCTGAAATGTAGCTAGTGCGTTGCACAATCCAAAGGGCATCCTCCTGGTTTCGTTATTCAGCTTCCTGTAGTCAATGCATACCCTCCATCCTGTAGTCACTCTAGCAGGGATAAGCTCGTTCTCTTCAGTTTTCACTACTGTGACTCCACTTTTCTTAGGCACCACATGTATAGGACTCACCCATTTGCTATCTGAGATAGGGTAGATGATGCCAACATCTAATAGCTTCAAGACCTCTGTTCTTACCACTTCCTTCATGTGTGGATTAAGCCTTCTCTGTGCTTCCCTGCTAGGTTTTGAATTGTCTTCAAGAAGTATTTTATGCATGCATTTGGATGGACTTATTCCCTTGATATCTACAATGGTCCATCCTATTGCACCTTTGTGTTCTCGCAGTACCCTCAGCAGCTTATCTTCTTCCTGTGCACTCAAATTTGTAGCAACTATCACTGGTAGCGTCTGGTTCTCACCCAAATATGCATGCTTCAGATGTTCAGGCAGCGGCTTAAGCTCCATGTCTGGTGTTCTGGTAGCAGTCGGGGCAGTCGACTTGTTCCGTTCACCAGTCGACTGGTCTGAGGAAAAACAAGTGTTATCAGTCATAATATTTTCAAATGTAGGTGCGAGTTTACCTGAGTATGACTTTGGAGTTTCAAGGTGATGTACTGTCTCTGCAATCCTGCAGTCATCGTATTCCTGTTCAACATGAGATAATGTTAGAGACTGTGTAATTGCGGCCTGTAGTGGTTCAATGCTATGTACCTGAAATGTTTGATCAACAATATCCTGTACCACATCAACATTATAGCATTCATGATCATCATGTGGTAATTTTAGTGTATCAAACATTTTAAATTCAACATTTTCTCCATTTATTTTCATACTTATAGTACCCTTTTTAACACAAATTTTTATATCAGCTGTACTCATAAAGGGCCTACCTAGGATGATCGGTAAAGAAGATGGCATTGAAGAGTCCTCCATGTCTAACACAATAAAATCTGCAGGCAAAATGAAATCATTTACCTGAACTAGGACATCTTCCAAAATACCTCTAGGTCTTTTGATGCTGCGATCAGCCAACTGCAACGTGATGGATGTTGGTTTGAGTTCCCCCAATCCTAGCTTTTCGTAAACAGAGTAAGGAAGGAGATTTATGCTTGCCCCCAAGTCTAGCAGTGCCTTTTCAAAGAAGTGCTCACCAACCCTGCAAGGAATGGTAAAACTACCTGGGTCCTTCAATTTAGGGGGTAATTTCCTTAACAAAACAGCGCTCACTTCCTCTGTCAAGGCCACATCCTCCCTAACCTGAAATATTCTTTTGTGAGTACAACATTCTTTCAAAAATTTGGCATAAGAAGGAATTTGTTTAATAGCATCAAGTAGGGGGATATTAATTTCTACCTTTCTGAGATTTTCAAAGATGTCAAATAAATGTTGTTCTTTCTTTTGCTTGACTAACCTTTGAGGGAATGGTGGCAAAACTGTCCTTTCTTTTTCACTTACCTTGTTGGAACCCAAAACTTTTGATGGTTGTGTTTCTGCTTCGTCTGCGTGTGTTCCAACCTTGTTGTCAATTGTCTTACCACTTCTCAGAGTTGTTACTGATTTGAGCTATTCTTGGCCTCTAGGGTTTGGTATGGTTTGTGAAGGAAGTTCTCCTGCCTTTCTTTCACTCAACTCCTTGGCGATTTGCCCGATTTGAGTTTCCAATTTCTGAATTGCCTGCCCTTGTTGGTTGCTTGTTTGATGTTGTTGTTGGAGCAATTGAAGAACGGTGGATTCAAAATCCAACTTCTTCTGTTCTTGAACTGGCCGATCAAACCCACTTCCCATCTGGAAGTTCCGTGCATGTCCTTGTGAAGATTGAGTGCCTTGATTGTTGCTCCATGAGAAATTTAGATGGTTCCTCCACCCTGGGTTGTATGTGTTCGAGAATGGGTTGTTCTTTGGTGGAAATACTCCTTATCCCACATAGTTTGCATGCTCCTGATCTGTGAAAGAAGACATGGGACATGTGTCAGTTGTATGATCAAAATGAGAACAAATTGCACAAATTTCTTTTGTTTGATTTTTTACACTGCCCATTGTTGTCATTGCATTAACAAGCATATCAATTTTTTTGTTCATGTTTACCATTTCTAATTGTATGTTATTACTACTAGAAATTTCGTAAACTCCCTGTTTTTTAGAAATGCCTCTTCCCCTTGTTGAGAATTGCTGTGAGTTCTCGCTAAGTTCTTCAAATAATTTGATGGCCTCCTCACCACTTTTCCTCATCAAGATCCCGTTGCAAGCTGAATCCACAATTGCCTTGTTAGTATCATTTAAGCCCTCATAAAATGCCTGTACCTGATCGTCTTTAGGCATGTTGTGCGTAGGACACTTGAGAAGCTTGTTCTTGAAATCCTTCCATGCTTCGAAGAATAAATCTCCATCTTTTTGTTGGAAGAGTTGAATCTCCCTTTTCAGTTGTTTAGTCTTCTGGGCTGGAAAGAATTCTTTCAAGAATTTTGTTGCCAATTGCTCCCAGGAATTAATTGATCCTGGTTCCAAAGAATTATACCATAATTTAGCATTAAGTTTTAAGGAAAATGGAAACAAGATTAACCTGATTTGTTCAGGGATAAGCCCTTGGACGCTTTGTGTTCTGCAAAGATCAAAGAAGTCTTGCAGATGGAGGTGAGGCTCCTCGTCTGGTTTGCCACTAAAGTGGGGAACCATGCTAAGTAATTGGGGAGATAGATGCATATTCCCTGTGACATTAGGTTGATAAGCAATGCAGGAAGGTTGCTCGATATTCTTAGGCGTGAATTTGTCCTGCATTGGTACTCGATGTGGTACTTCCTCAGCCATTGTTGCTCTTGAATTGGGTCTCTGTGCAGTCGCCTGGTTCCTTGTAGCAGTCGACTGGTTGGTCGCAGACAGCCGACCTAGTCTGTACAAAGTGCATTCTGTTTCCGCGTCAATAGGTAGTAACTCTGGACGAAGTGATCGCCTTCCGTGCATCCACCAAAATCCTGTAACCTAGAAGAAAATATTTATTAATAGAAGAAAAGAAAATAAAAGAAAAGATTTACTAATTTGTAAGTTAAAATGCTAACAATCCCCGGCAACGGCGCTAAAAAATTGTTGTGCTATCCAGATGATCTAAACTAGACACAAATTAAAACCTCGCAAGTGTACGAATCGTTTATAGAAGCGTAGTGACGAGCAAGGGTCGATCCCACAGAGATTGTAGAAATTAACTTACTAACCAATAAAATAGAAATAAGGATCTTAAGGTGTTGTTCTAAAAGAAATGAAAAGATTAAAAACTATATCAAGAAGTTCTGAATCACAAATATTTATCAAGTAGTTGGGTTTTGATTTCCACTTATAGTCAGTAATGCTAATCACCTTCTTCACTATTCTAGTTACTCATGTTCGTTCCTTTAAGGGCATGGTATCTACTCCTTAAAGTATTGTTTCCCTAGCCAAGAATTAGGCATGATATCTACTCTAATTCGTTTCTTTCCTTAAGTATTTAGCATGGTATCTACTAAGTTGCACTTAAAGAAAACATAAGATCAATGGAAACGAACAAACACTCGAAGTTCTAGAAATTGGTATCAAATCTAGATCCTTCAAGTTGATTAAACCAAGAACCCCTAAAGATTCCTGTGTTACAAGTTATGAGCACGAGATACGGGTTGTCTCTATACTCATATAACAGATTCAGATTTATAACATGCAAACTTGATAATCTCAGGTTCTGTATGGCAGTCGACTTGCTCTCACTCTCAGTCGACTGCTCTTAGAACTTCTGAACAAGTTTGTCTATTATAAATCTATACCAATACTTTCAGGTTTAATCAATAAGTAACAGAATAGCATTCAGAAGAATATAAGCATTACATAACTATGGTTTCAATCTACCCAACTATGAAATTAGTTCCACATAATAAAACTTTTATTAACTAACAGTTTCGAATACATGATGAACATAAAAGCACTAGAAAGAGAAGAAATAAACTGCTGTAGTTCGGCCAGATAGGTCGACTGGCTGTCACACAGTCGACCGGCTGTTTCTTTGCTGAATACTTGATCTCCTTCTTCTTCGATGCTGATAGAATAATCTTCTTGGTTTATGACTTGATGATTCAGAAATTCAGTCTCTCCTCGATGATTCCCCCTTTGAATAACGCATCCCGTTGATATTTATAGAACACAGGAAGGAAATTAGGGTTTTCATTTTTTTCCACAAAAGTCCTCTTCTTTTATTTATTTCCTTCCTTATTTGATCGGCGTTTTATTTCTTTCTCTTTTCTTCTTTTCTTCCTTATCTGCTAACCACGTGCTCTTGTCAATCCCCTATCTCTAGCTTTGATTTGTTGGAGAAGTTGTTATTCGCATATAATCTGGGTTCAGATAGATTTGGATTTAGATGCGGATGGATCTTATCTTTTCACTCCGCCGGATGCAGTCGACTGGTGTTGGATGTAAGTCGACTGTGCCGAGACATCTGTGGCTTCATGATTCCTCAGTCAAGTCGACTGATATTGGGGAAGTCGACTTTGCCGAGCCCCAGCAATCTCTCTGTCCGGTCGACTGATGAAGAGCCAGTCGACTGTTGCACTGCAGTTCCCTGTATATTATCCTCTCAGTCTGTATTAGTCTGGAATCTGCTTCGTTTTGCTGCTTTTGGTTGTTTCCTATGGAAAAGAGAAAAGAAGAGTAAAATACCACATATAGAGCATTTAAATGTCTAATTGCACTAAGATTATTGCTCCTAAATGTAAATATTCTTGAGTTCATCAGGGGGTCCGTTTTGTGGTGCAGTAGTTCCACAGCACGTTGGGAAGTTGATCGACCCATAAGCCTTTGGAACACTTATCTAACCTCTTCTTAATGCCGAAGAGGATCTGTCGGTTAGCATTTTCGGCTTGGCCATTCGACTGAGGATGAGAAACGGAGGAGAACCGGTGTTGGATGGCAAGGTCTTCGCATAGAGCTCGGAAGGCAGCCCCGGTGAACTGGGTTCCGTTGTCTGTTATCAGGACCCTAGGGACGCCGAATCGGCAGATCACGCCCTTCCAAAAGAACTGAACAACCTTGTTCTCGGTGATCGTGGCCAAGGGCTCGGCCTCTATCCATTTCGAGAAGTAGTCGATCGCCACGACTAAGAATTTGAACTGTCCGGGAGCCGGTGGAAATGGCCCTAGTAAATCCATCCCCCACATTGCAAAGGGAATTGGTCTTGATAGGGAAGTGAGCGGAGCTTGTGGGAGGCATCGGATGTCGGAGTACTTCTGACAGGAGCTGCACTGCCGAACGTGCCGTTCGGCGTCTCGTAGGAGAGTGGGCCAGAAATATCTGTAATTTAACACTTTGCGGGCTAGTTCTCTGGAACCCGAATGTGCCCCGCCGATGCCCTCATGAAGTTCTTGCAGGGCATAGTCAGCTTGTCCGGGGGAAAGGCATCTCAGGTACGGCCTGCCGTCTACCTGTGTAAAAGAGCGTTTATATAGGATGCCTCTGATTAGCGTGTAACGCTCGGCTCGGGTCCTCACTCTTCGAGCTTCCTTGGGATCCTCGGGGAGGAGTCCGTCCCTTAAGAATTCGACGAAGGATTTCATCCAGTTATCTTCAAGCAGGACGGGCAGCGACTCTATGGAGTCGGAGGTTTCGTCCTCTATACTTGGCTTCAGAAGAACCTCTATCAAGACGGTCTGCTCGAGACCTTGAAGGGAGGAAGAGGCTAGTTTGGAGAGGGCGTCGGCCTGAGCATTTTCTTCCCGGGGTATTCGTTGGATGAGGGCTTCCTCAAACAGTGCCATGAGGCTCCTGACCTTGGCTAGGTATTTAACCATCCTGTCGTCACGTGCTTCATACTCGCCGAGGACCTGATTTATGACTAGCTGAGAGTCGCTAAAGATCCGGAGGCATTGCGCCCCTGCATTTCGAGCCATTCCAAGGCCGGCTATGAGTGCCTCGTATTATGCTTCGTTGTTCGAGGCCTTGAAGTTGATACGGAGGGAGTATTGGAGGATGAAGTCATCTGGGCCTGCCAGAATGACCCCGGCTCCGCTTCCCTCATTGCAGGAGGATCCGTCCACATAGACCGACCAGACAGGTGGCCCCTTCATTGCTTGGCTAAACTCGGGGATGGTACTTTCAACTATGAATTCTGCTAAGGCCTGAGCCTTGATTGCGGTCCGAGGCTGATAAGTTATATCGTGTTGGCTCAGCTCGATAGACCACTTCATAAGACGACCGGAGGTCTCCGGCTTGTGGAGCACTTGCTTCAGCGGTTGGTCGGTCAAAACGACCTCCGAATGGGACTGAAAGTACGGGCGAAGCTTTCTCGCGGCCATCACCAGGGCATAAGCCATCTTTTCTATCTTCGGGTAGCGGAGTTCGGCATCTCGAAGTACTTTGCTTACATAGTAAATGGGCTTTTGAGCCCGGTCTTCTTCCCTTACTAAAACAGCACTGAGGGTCTGCTCGGAGGCTGTCAGGTAGAGGTAGAGGGGTTCGCCAGGAATTGGTTTGCTGAGGAGGGGAGGACTGACGAGGTAAGCCTTGAGCTGGTCGAACGACTCCTGTTGTTGTTGACCCCATTCGAAACCTTTAGCCCCCCTGAGGGCCTTGAAGAAGGGGAGGCATTTCTCCCCGGACTTCGAGAGAAAGCGCCCTATGGCGGTGAGGCAGCCTGTCAACCTCTGAACTTCCTTAACATTCTTGGGGGGTTCCATGTCTAATATGGCCATGATTTTCTCCGGGTTTGCTTCAATTCCTCGTTGGCTAACCATGAAGCCGAGGAACTTTCCTGACGAGACTCCGAACGCACATTTGTTCGTATTGAGTCTCATGTTGTGCTTTCTCAGAACATCAAATGCCTCTTGGAGGTCGGTTACATGATCGACACCTCGGATGCTTTTTACAAGCATGTCGTCAACATACACCTCCATGTTTCGGCCGATTTGAGCTTGGAAAACCTTGTTGACGAGGCATTGATATGTTGTGCCTGCATTCTTCAAACCGAAGGGCATAACCCTGTAGCAATAGAGGCCCTGGTCGGTCACGAATGAGGTCTTCGGGATATCTGGAGGGAACATCCGGATCTGGTTGTAGCCTGAGAAGGCATCCATGAAGCTGAGGAGCTCATGTCCTGCGGTGGCATCAATCGGAGTGTCAATACTCGGAAGAGGGAAGGGATCCTTGGGGCAAGCCTTGTTGAGATCGGTAAAATCAATACAAATCCTCCAAGTCCCATTGGACTTCTTCACCATTACCACATTCGACAACCACTCGGGATAGTTCACCTCTTGTATGAACCGGGCCTTCAAGAGCTTGTCCACCTCCTCTTTTATAGCTAGCTGGCGCTCGGGGGCAAACTTGTGCCTCTTCTGTTGAACCGGTTTGGATCCCGGAACAATGCTGAGGTGGTGGACTAAGAGCTCTTCGGAAATTCCAGGCATGTCTGCAGCTGACCAAGCGAAGGGGTCTCGGTTCCTTCGGATGCACTGTACAATGTCCGAGCATAGGGCGGACGGGAGGGTCTTGCTAACAAAGAACTTGCGAGTTGGATTCTGCTCAGAGATGAGCACTTCCTCCAATTCATCCACCGGCTCGGATGTCGGTCGGGCAGCATCTTGGGGGATTTCCAGAGTTTCTAAGGAGAGGACTGATCCGAGGGTAGAGGTCATGTAGCACTTACGGGCCGTTTCCTGATTGCCCCTTACTTCCCCTACTCCGGCCCGGGTGGGGAATTTCATCTTAAGATGGTACGCCGAAGGAACGACTTCCAGAGCTGCTAGGCCGGGTCGGCCTAGGATGACATTGTAAGCTGCAGGGACATCCACAACCATAAAATCCATCACCTCCGTTCGGGTAGTAGAAGTTTTGCTAGCGGTTACGTCGAGGGTGATCACCCCTTCAATAGTCACTAGCACTCCCGTGAACCCATGGAGCGTGTAGCCGGCGGGCTTGAGTCTGTCTTGGGAGAGCTTTAGGCCTTTAAAAGCGACGAGGAAGAGGATGTTAACGGAGCCGCCATTGTCCACTAGGATCCTCTCCACTTTGAAGTTCACCATGTGGAGGCTGATGACGAGTGCGTCACAATGAGGGGTGCCGACACCTTCAAGATCTTCGTCTGAGAATGTGACGGGCACTCTGAGGCCTTTAGGAGGAGGGTTGGCGCGAACCGAGTTGACTTCTCTTATAAATGCCTTTCGAGAGGAGTTTGAGGAGCCCCCCATTGGGCCCCCATGAATGAGGTGCAGGACACGCTCCTCCTCGAAGTCGGGCGTTTCATCACGTTCCGGACGCTTATTAGCCCCCCGAGGCGGGGGAGGAAGTTCGGCCCGGTCCTTTCTTACAAACCTGGTCAGCTGCCCCCTCTGGATGAGGGCTTCTATCTCATTCTTTAGGGCCCGATAATCATTGGTGTCGTGGTCGTGGTCCCGATGGTAACGGCACCACTTCTCTTTATCCCTTTTCTTGGCAGGGGTGTTCATCCTCGGAGCAGGAGGTATGATCCCTTCCTTCTCAACTTCCATCAGAATGGTAGAGACGTTAGTAGTGAGGGGAGTAAACTTTTCGAATCTGGGGGGAGGTCGGCGCTGGCCGGCATTATCCTTTTGGAGTTTCTTGGCTCCTTCCTCTTCCGTTCCCTTTCTCTTAAACCCGGAGGAAGACCCCTCCAAGTTGGGGCGGTGCTCAGCTTCTTCGGCCCGAATATACTTTTCACTTCGGAGGAGGAGGTCAGAGAAGTTCTGTGGGGCTTCTTGGCGAGGGAGGAGCGGAGGTTGGAATTGAGGACATTGGATTGAAATGCTGCTGCAGCGACCGACTGGTCGAGGGATGCTATGGACCTGGCCTCAGCTGTGAATCTCTTCACATAGTCCCTCAACTTCTCACCCTTCTTCTGGTGGAGATACAGTAGCGAGATGCTGGTCTTCTCAGTTCTACGGCTACTTACAAAATGGGTGACGAAGAGGGTCTCGAATTGCTCGAAGGAGAATATTGAGGACGAGGCTAGGCAAGAGTACCATTCTCGAGCTGGGCCCTTAAGCGTTGCGAGGAAGGTTTTGCAGAGGAGAGCATCGGAGGCTTGATGGATGAGCATTAGGGTCTTGAAGCTTTCGATGTGATCGACGGAGTCAGTCTCCCCGGAGTAGGTTTCAAATTGAGGAGTCTTGAAGCCGACTGGTACAGGTGCATCCATTATGGTTCGGGAAAAAGGAGGTCTGCTAGGACGAAGAGTCCTTCCCCTAAGCTCTTCTTCTCGGCCTAACTGGCCCAAGTGCCTCTCCATCTCATGGAGACGGCAGTACACAGCGTTATCCCTGCGACGGTAATCAGCCGAGCCTCTAGACTCGTCTTCGTACGAGGGAGAACGGGGACTACGACGACGGTTGCTCCTGGAGCGACGAGGACTTGGAGTATGCCGGGAGTTGCTAGGAGCGGGAGGAGGAGTTGGGGATCGTCGGCGAGGACTTCGAACCGGAGGAGGAGAGGGAATCTTCGGAGCATTAGTGTTGGGACGGAAATTGAGAGCTTGTAGAACGGTCGCTTGGAACTACTGGAACTCAGCACGAGTGATGGGTGCCTCATCATTCCTTGGGTGTTGTCGACCTGCGGGGGATTGTGGCCTTCTTCTACGATGTTCGGGGGACTCTCTCCGCCTCCTTTGGATAGGGGACCTCCTGTATTCTCGGCGGTGAGGAGATCGCTCATCCGGACGGTGTTGGCAGGAGGTTCCCTCTCGGGCCCGCTTTTCATCCAGATGGCGACGAAGATCCTCGTCCTTCTGCCGATTGAGGGCGGTGTTGTGGAGATCGGAAGCTCGGGGATGATGGGAGGCCATAGAGTCCGAAGAGGCGTTGTGGATGGAGATGTGGTCCGGATGGAGAGGTTGTTTCTGCGGGTTGGGACCCCTAGGAGGCTGCTGATTCTGCGGAGGTGGCAGGTCCTGTTGGAGTGGGTCTTCCGCTTGAGGAAGAAGTTGCCCCTGCTGTTGAGCGGGCTGAGGGGGAACTTCCTGTTGCTGATCGGGGTTGGGTCCTCGATTGGACCCTCTGGATCTGACTTTCCTAGGAGGCATGGCTGGAGAAGATCTATTCCACGGGAAGAGGGGAGGTTGCTATTCGTTAGCTTCCCACAGACGGCGTCAATCTGTTGCCGCTAAAATCGGTGTGGGGGCAAACAGATAGTATTTGTGGATTCTTAGGAAAACTGAATAGCAAACATGTATACCTGTTCCGTCGGAGTTTGACACCGACTCCTGCCGTGCACCTGCAAAAAGTGCGAGACACCGCGGTTATTCCCGGCGACGCACCCTCCGACGCTCAAGTCAGTAATCAGAGAAGATTATGAAAGAGCGCAAAAACTGGCGAAAGATTGATTACCTCTCAATGGAGATGGATGGGGGGTATTTATAGGCGCTGCTGGGATCGCATTAGGAATGTAATCCCCCTGTGGTTAGATAAGGAATGTAATCCCTAATCCCCAGTGAAGGGATAGATATGAATCAGGGCCGTTGATTAGGATTTAATCAAAAACCCTAATTCTATCCCTTCTGGACCGGGTTTGCTGCGGGTTGAAACCCGCACCCAGTTGAGGTGGATCCGTTTGTGGGTAAGTGGGTCTTCGGGGAAGATAACCAGTACCCGCTTCAGACCCGCTGGTGGGTGAAATTACCGTTTTACCCCTGAACTTCGAGATTCGTGCCCAATTCGGACGGTTCCGATTTAACCCCATTTTTAGTCATATCACAATTGTTATTAAATTACAATTTAAGACTTGATCTTTAATATATTACAAAAATAAATAAATAAATAAATAAATCCCCCTTAACACCGGTCCGGCCCGGCCCCTACACTTGGGGCCGGGGGCCAGGTCCGGGCCAAGGTTTTCAACCTTGAGCCCTGCCCGCATAAGCTTCGAGCCCGGCCCGGGTAGGCCCGGGACCGAGCAAAGTCCGGTCTAACCCGGCCCGGCCCGGCCCGAGTGACCGAATGCCATCCCTAGAGTTAACCAACATGCACTATCTCTAGAAATATACCTTACCTGACTAATGGATTGCCAAAATAAAACAAGCCAACAAAACAGGATGTTAAACAAGCCAAATGATTGAAGAAGAATAATACATTTCATAACCAAATATAATTGAAGGAAATTTAATTACCAAATGGCAGAAAGATTCCTTATGAGAGTTCATTAAAGAAGATGTAAGATAAACATTAAAGAAGAAATAATTTAGGCTCCCTACTGTCAAGTGTCAACTATTTGACAAATAGCACCGTCATTTAATTCTTTGCCTTATTAATTTTAATTGTATTAATTTTTTAATTTTTTCATAGTAAAATATTTAGAAAATGTCCAAAAAAATCTTTATCTAAGTAATTTGGAGATGTAAAATTGTGAAGACTTTTAATATATTCAAATTTTCCAAAATTTCATTGTTTTAGTAATTTGTAGATGTAGAATTTGGAAGACTTTTAATATATTCAAGTCCCCAAAAAAATCTAAATTTAGGATTAATATATTCAATTGCCCAAAGACTTTAGAAATTTGTAAATGTAGAAATATTTGTCTTACTAATTTAATTTTATCTGTGTTGATTTTTCACGTTCGATTTATACGAAAATAATTACAAATATTTTAGTGTGGTTACAATAGAAAACCTTGCAAACGGCCTCCAAAAAATACGAAACTTTGCGAGTAGGTTGATCTCACACAGCACAAGACACCCCAACTTGTAGAAGTGGGTTTCGATTCACGGTTCGAGATAGACGGCCGTATATCGTTTTTGGTTTAAAAAAAACCAAATAAAGTCGTACACGGTTGTATCTCGCAAACCGTGAGTCGAAACTCACTTCTACAAGTTAGGGTGGCTTGCGCTACGTGAATTCGACCTAGTTGCAAAGTATTCTGACAGTAGAGGCTCTACAAGTATTCTGACAACTTTCCACCACATCCAATATCCATATGCTTAGAGTAGCTATTTTTTGTTTATTTTGTTTTTTGTTTTTTGTTTGTTTTTTGTTTTTTGTTTTTACCGTCTAAAATACCACTGATGCAGGAATTGTGCATCAATTTGATGACAAATACCTAAATTTGTACACAAATTCAATTCAAAGTCACTTATAAGAACATTTATAATAACGCATTTCACTACATTTCACTACACCCCTGTACATAATAACTCATAAAACATTGATTTGTGTGCACGGAAATGAGAGAAAAGACGCAACCATGTATATATATGTCCATGAGTCTTCATTGGTTACACATGTAATTTTCTTAAGAAATCTTACTTCTTTTGTTTTGTTGGCCACTTTTATAGTAAATTTTCTTAGGAAATCCAAATCCTAGCTTCAGTACTACTCCATATATGATACATCATTCACTGGACTCAGGTTAGGTTACTAATTGCTCTCTCTCTCATATTAAAAGTTACAGACACAAAATTCGGGCTACCATGCAGTACGATCGAGCTCTAGTGAATATTTGCTTCTCTGCGTCAAAATCTTGGTCTCAGGCTTGAAAAGTAGGCATAAAAAAATCCATCTTAATGAGTTAATTAATTATTAATTAACTAATATTAACTTGAATATTTGATCAATCACTACTAATCGTAATGGATATAACGGAATATCTATCCCGGCGTTTACTCCCAAATGCCGGGATAGATCGTCGTTATAATATTTTTTTAATATCAAATGTCTATAACGGCGTTGTTGTAACACGCCGTTATATATATAATATATAAAGGCGTATATGAATATAAAACGCCGTTATAGACTTGACTAATCGATGCGCTAGTTAATGGGATACATTCCATGGCGTTTGTTATTGGCAACGCCGTTATATGGTGTCAAATATTATTCTCATCCCGCCCCCAACTATTCATTGCCCCCCCCCCCCCCCCCCCCACACACACAAAAAAATAACGCTCTAACCCTAACTATTCATCTCCTCCGTCTCGCGAACACTCTCTCTCTCTCTCTCTTTGACCACTCGCCCCTCTCCTCTGTCTTGTCGCTCGTCCCCTCTCCCTATTCGTCGCCATTCTCTGTCTTGCCAGTCGCCATTCTTCATTCGCCGCTGCCCTTCCCTTGCTTCCGCCACTTAGTTCGTCACCGCCGCCCCTCCCTCCATTGTCGTGCCTCCCTTGTCGTCGCCTCCGTCATCGCCATCGCCCCTCTCTCCGTTGGTATAGACTCAAAATTTTACATATTTTAGGGCATTTGAAAATTTAGGGCATTTGAAAATTTTAGGGCATTTGATTTGTTTCGAATTTTCCACGTCCCTCAGTCGATATGGTTTGGTGAATGATTTAGGGCATTTGGAAATTTTATAGATTTTGGTATAGACTCAAAATTGATTTATCCTAAATTTTACAGATTTTGGTATAAACTCAAAATTGATTTTGGTGATTCCTTCTGTTGTCCTTAGACTTTTATTTTGGAATGTTTGTTCTAGTGTTGTAAGGATTTATGTTAGGTTGACAAACAACCTGTTGTACAACTTAGTCAGATTTTCATAACAACCCCATTTTTTATGGAAGAATGATGGATAATGGGATAATTTGATAGAGATGAAAACCCCTAATATATTAGATACTTTAGAAATACCTATATTTTAGCTCTAACGATTGCAGTGATACTCGTTCTTCACCTCCTTCTTGCATATATTGAGAATTAGTGTCCCTTGTATTGCTTGAAATTAATATATATTAAAACATGTGCGTGCGCACCGTATATGTAAAAAATATATCTAAGTATAAATAACTGAAATATGGAGGAGCACTGAACATACCATCAATCTTTTGGAGCACCTTCTGTACCTCCTTCTTGCACCCATCACAGTGAATATTCACTTTAAGTACGCAGGTCTGAAATTGTGTATTGAACCCGAAAGTTAGAAAACCATCCAAGCAAGTAGATACTTAATTTCATGAACAAATGAAATAAAATCCGAACAAAATTGAGATAGAATCCAATCAAGACACTTACACACAGAGATAAGATGATTTGAGGCTTTCTAACTACAGGCACATATACAGCTTCTCTGTCTCTCTTTCTTTATTTTTACTTCTTTTTATATGCATGCATTAGACTATTAGCTGTAGGTTAATTTTCTAGCAAAACAGTGAAAGACTATTAGTTGTAACCTTATCTTTTCAGTTCACTCACTAACTTTTACAAATCACATATATGATACATATGTTAGATTACAGCTAAAAACTCTCACTTGTGAACACTTGAACCTGAGATCAATTCTACTCACTATCTCCTATTTTGATTTGCATGGCAAAGGTGATTCTTTTAGATGACAATTAAGCCAATGACTTCAACTTGAACCAGGTTCATACGATTCACTATTGAAACAACAGTCGGTTCGGTTCAGTTCAGTTCATCCAAAATTTATATATCTGTAAAATCGGACCGGTTTAGGATCTCTATTCAGTCTAACAGGCTAATTTTTACAACCTTCCTTCGTTTGATACCCACTAGTATGGGCTAATTTGTTAGGTCTACCACCAAATTCACTTATTATAACCACAAATGTGATAATTGAGCAAAGCCATCAATTATTAGCGTAGATAAAAGGTTATTGATGTTAGATAACTAGTCAAAGAACATAGATTGGGTAATATGCAATTATTGTGACCGAGACCAAAATTTGTATGGATGCATAGAGTGGAGTATGAGTTTGTGAGATATGGGATGGAAATTTGTCCAATTGCAACCAGTACAAATGCAGATAGGTGATGATAGTATACAAACAATGGAGCACTGTATTTATTTTATTTTATTTTATTGAGTGATAGGGATTGCATAACTATTTTTGATAAGATGATGATTTAGGATGTTGATTTACTATCGTGATGTTGATTTAAGATGAAGAATAAAATATGATGTTGATCCTAGCATACTTATATTTCAGATTGACTCATATTTTTCAAAATGGATAAGAGTTTGATTAATAAGCCATGATTATCCAAAGCGTGTCGGGATGGTGTTAAAGAATTTATTAACTATGCAAAGAGCAATTCTCCTTATCCTAACATGATTTTATGTCCATGTGTCCGATGTTCAAACTGTGATTTGAAGACGTGCGGCGTAGTTGAGACACACTTGATTTGCAATGGTTTTATACAAGGGTATACACATTGGTTTTGTCATGGAGAGTCTGTTCGTTTAGCTTCTACTAGTCCGGTTGTGAATGAAGACGAGGCTTTATTTACAAATGATCTAAGTATTGTTGATGAAATGCACTCTTTAGTGTGGGATGGGTTGGGATTCCATAAATTAGAAGCTCACATAAATCATCCAATCAATCAAAGTCCAGAACGAGTCAGCAGAAACATCACATCAAGGCGACGGGGTGGCAGAAGAAATGCCCAAACCTGAAACTAATAAAGAATACGAAGTCTTTGTTGTTAGAAGATGCTAATACTCCTCTGTATCGTGATTATCACAAGTTCTCTAAGTTTTCATTCATTGTTAGACTGTTTCAGATTAAATGTCTAAATGAATGGTCTGCCAAGTCCTTCACTTTGCTTCTTGAATTGTTGAATGAAGCTTTTCCTCAAATCTGTATCCCCAATTCAGCCCAAGCCACAAAGAAATTCCTCAAGCATTTTGATTTAGGGTATGAGAAAATACCATCATGTCCATATGATTGTATGCTATTCCAGGGAGATAAGGAGACTCTTGAAGATTGTGAAGTATGTGGTACTTCAAAATGGGTGAAAACGCCGACGGAGGAAGAGCAAACTGATGAGCCAATTACAGCAAATAGGAAAAAGAAGTCGGCAAAAATACTGTGTTGAGGAGGTCGAGGGGTGGTGAAGGTAGCAATCCCACAACTTTGAGGAGGTCGAGGGGGCCGACGAAGATGAAGGAAATATGGAAGCTCCAAAATAATACAAAATTAGTGGTGGAATGCAATGGACACAATCAACCAGTTGGAGTTGGCGGGAGTAAGCGCGGGAAGTTTTGCGGTGTCATAGCAAGAAATCCTCGTATCCTTCCCCTAAGCTACGAGAGTTGGTCGAAAGTACCAACGACGACCAAGGTGACGACCATCGATGCGATTAAGGTATATTTTTAATATTTTTAATTTTTGTGTGTGAAGCAACTTGATTTCTCCACTTGATTAAGGTATATTTTATTAGTCGGATCGCCTAACAAACAACATAACACAAGGGGGCAAAAAGAGAACAATAACAATTAAAAACTATGCAACTCAATTTTGTGCACCTGTTTTTATAATATTACTCTCAATGAGTCATAGCATACACAGACCACGAAATAGATAACTAAAACCAGGAAGCACACCTTACATCTTACAGCCATATTTGTCATGTCCCGCTTTCCAAAATAGAATACGGAATACGGATACGCAACTCAACCCAGCGAATGATTTGCATCATCCATAAGCTATTGATGAATCTTTACAACATCTCACAAAATAATCAAAGTCAGAAGCAAAAGAGAATCAACCACACACATACAAAATTAAATTAATAAACCAACAGAATTTACTTGAAACATAACACATTAAGCTCAAATAAATTAGAATCTTGACAAGACAAAATCCTGGGTCACATCGCCCAAAATACAAAGTAATCATCCAAGTAATCAAAATATATTATTCAAAGCAACAATAATAGCAATACTAATAAGCAAGAAATTCAGCACTAATATCTCATTTCGCCAATGCCGTCGGGCAGCTGACCATCCTGATCTGCAATTAATAATTGCAGGAGAAGGAAAGAGAAAATAAGTACCCGTCAATGCAAATTACGGGGCACTTATAATGTAGGATACAAGTACATGGGAAACTAACAAATAGCATGGAATAATGCATCAACAGTAATATCTATCATGAATCAATAAAACAAAGTCAACTAGCATGGAATACTAACAGTACAAATGAATGAGTCAAGTATAGTGTCATATGGCAACTAACAGTGTCTAGTAACAGTAAGTTCAGTATATCAGTGTAACAGTATAGCAGTATCAGTCCTACAGTATTAGTCTAACAGTATCAGTCTTATGTTCTTACAGTCTTGTGTGTATTACTAGCTAGTAGCACTTCATGTGCCCCAAAATATAACACATGGTTGCTCCAACAAACAGTTTCGCTTTTAGATTTCATAGTGGACCATAATGTGGCAGTATACCCAGGTATCAATAACAGTAGCAGTAGCAGTAAAAATGTAACACCTCGAATTTTTAAAATACTGGAAATACCTGTTTTTATATCTTTAGAGTGGTGAGAATTATTTTTGGCATATTTATTTTAATTATTGATATTGGTGTTGATGTAAAGGATATATTGGAGTTATGAGTTGAGTTTTATTGGAAGAAATATTATTTTCATTATTTTATAATTTTAAAAGATTGTTATGAGCTAATTTTATGTATTTTGTATTGTTAGTATCTTTAAAGTACAGAGTTTGGGGTTTATTTGAAATATTTTTGGAGATTGGGGGTTATATGTTAAATTACCCTTACTTTTATTATTTATATTATTATTATTTCACTAAACCCCCCCCCCCCCCTCCCTCATTTCTTTCCCCTTCCTCCTCCTATTTTTGTTCCGCCCAAACCGAAACCCCCGAAACCCATAATCGACCCATTTCCTCGCCGAAATCCACTCCATTTCTCTTTCTTTTTCAAATTAATTTCAAGGGTATGCTGATTGGAAGGTTCTCTAGCATGTGGGAGCGTTGATTTGCCAGAAGAATGTCGAGAAGGTATACCCAATATTATATTTGTATTTTAGATTTTATGCTTTTTCATTTATTTCAATAATAATCGATGTAGGAGGATAGTTAGAGCTTGTAGAAAATGTTAGGGGCAATAGATTTTGCTACTCATGAAATGAGCGTAGATTTCCAAATTCGACATAACCACGTGTTTGGGATTTTCCAAAATAGGATGGGCAATTCAATTTTAATTGCCTTAGAATTTGTATTGGTGGTTGTAAAATATTGTGGGATGATTAATATGAATTTAGGATAATTTTTATTGGCTTAGAACTCAATTAAAATAATTGAGAATGTGTGTGGACATATTATTCACGCCAGGTGTTCGGTGAAATTCCTGTGAGAGATTAGAATTATTTTAATTATTATCTAGGAGTGATTTGGATATCTTTAACCTTATTTATTGTTAAAATTTGGTAATAGGAAGTGACAACGAGTATGGGGAATAGCAGAGCGCTTGTACAGCCGATCTTCGCATTTCCTCAGGTGAGTATGAGCTCTTTTATTTTATGTACATGGTGTGTATGATATGATAGTGTGATGCGATAACTTGATGGAGCGAATGATATGGTGTATGTGTGAGGCATGTGATAAATTGAAAATTTATGTGATATTGTGGTGTAAAAATTAGCATGATGTGTGTGTGCGCCGTGTGAGTGATAAATGAGAGTTTTATACGATAATCGATGAGATTGATGGTTTGCGTATGCTTATAAATTTAATGGAGTTATATGCATTTATGTTCTATTATAAAGGTGTATACCGAGATATATTATAAAGGAGTTATATTATAAAGGAGATATCTGGAGATATATATATTTATATACGTACGGAGATATAAAGGAGAAATTTTAATATTGCAGTGCCACACAATCTCCCAGGGGTTTGGGCTAGACCCCACAGGCCCGGGATACACTCGGGAACAGGAGTTATATATATATATATATATATATATATATATATATAGCCCTAAATTTTATATTTGGGGAACAGGAGTTATATATTGCCCCAAATTATATTTGGAGATCAGGAGTTTCCCTCGCTGGTATAGGACTAGGAGGAATACGTAGCCTCGGACGCGTAAGACTCTTGGTGGGCAGCGATCCGCGTATTATATTTGTTTGAATAGCCTTTTGGCTTTAGTCTTGGTTGGACATGCGCGCAAGCGTACTTTCAATCCAGCCCACAAATGATAGATGCTTAGGACACCTGGATCTGGGTGATATGGTGGGTTAGCGGGATTAAAATGTACGGGAGGGGAGGTACAGAGATTCCTGTGTTGTACGAGGATGTCAGTTGTGTGGGCACTGAAAAAGAGAAAAATATATGTATATGTGTAGTGAAAAAATATATGTATATGTAAATATATTGGTGATATGATATCTTACGGAGACTGTTTATATTATGGGAGATATGAACATACTACGGGAGATATATATATGTGTATATATTGGCTTATGGCTATGCTTATGAAGCTATATTGGCAAAATGAATGAACATGAACATAGGAGAATGAGAAAGTAAAGAAAGGAGATGAGCAAGTATATAGAGTATGTATGTAAATGAATATGAGAAGTAAAAGAAAATGTGGTTGAGTTATACAAATGAACAAGTAAAGGGGGTATGTGTTAATATAGATAGCATGAAGTAATGATATTAAGAGAATGGTTATTAAAGTAAGATACGGTATGTTATGAGTTAATGCACCTTGGAAGTGTGTCAAGGAACTACTCGCCCGCTATTTTCGTGGAAATGGTGGGAACTACCTGCCTTGGCACAACTTTCAGGATGAATGGGTGAGTTATTGATATGATACCAGTATTGCGGGTTGAAAATAAAAGCGTGAAGTAAATTGAAATATGTGTTATAAGATATGGATATAGATGATATTATGGGATTGAATGAATGCGATAACATGTGTTGTGAATGTGATATCATGAGAGTAAATACATGGGAGGGATCGCGGTAAAAATAAATACCCGTAGTGAGATATTATGGAGATGAAGGTGATATTATTGCTTGTACAAATGTGATGTATGTAATATGAGAATGAGAAAGAAAAGCTTATGAATTAAGAAGTATGAAAGAATATGAGCCATGAGCTTGTAAATGAAAATGATTGGTAAATGAAGTAAGTGATTGAACAAGTATATACGTGATTAAAGAAAACGAGGAAGTGGTATTACGTGATTAAGAATGAAAAGTAGAAGAATTATATATGTGTAGTATTACAGTGTTATGTCGTTGGTTATAAAATAAAGTTTTTGTGTGAATGTAAAACTATACAGGAAAGTAAAATTATAGGTGATATTAGTATAATGCTTAAAGTGTTGCGTGTAAAGCAATTAATTTGCAATTGGTTTCAAAACGATGAGAAGTAGATTCGGAGCATGTGTATATAGGTATTTATATAAACAGGTGATGATCTAAAGAGTACTTGATGAAAAGCTATATTTATGGTGTTTATATGTTTAGAGTTCAGATGGAATTTTAGTATCTTGGCATGCATAAGTTTATTTTATTTTATTTATAAAGTTTAATCTATTTGCTTAATCATTAAATTATACTCATACCAGAAATGGCTAACCTCTTAGTGTTTGGGGGGTTAGGGGTAGTTCTGGGACTACCTTAGATCCCCTATTGTTGCAGGTGCTCCGCCGTGACGAGGTGAGACTTGGAGTTTAGTTGAATAGATTTCTTTATTTATTTTTTTGAAATTTATGTATAAATTAGGCATGTGAATAGTGAAATTTGTTGTTTAAATTGTAATTTGAATGTATAAGTACATGGATGTCGATGATGAGTATAGTGTGGAGTAGTATGTTGTGTTTGTGACCCGTACCCATCACGTTGTGGTATACCGGGCCCTATGATATGTTTTACAAAGATTTTTCTAAAATATTTACCTCGTTTTCAAAGAAATTTATGGTTTTTATTTGATATTTGATATTCCATTATGAGTTTGGTCCCCAGAGCGTATATATTGATTGCATGTATGTTTCTGCTCATTTTGGCCTGGGGAGCCCATGATTATATTGCCTGTGTTGTGAGCTACGGAATTTTGAGCAGAATTCCGTAAGCTATTTGTGTTTCGGGGTAGAAATTACAGGGGAACTCTGCCAAAATTTCATTTGAAATATAACAATCTTAGTTTATGTTTAAAATGACATAGAAATTGAAAGAAATGATTTTGGAGTAAAAAAAAATGGGGCGTCACAAAAAATAACAGTAACAGTAACAGTAACAGTATGGAACACTAGTTCCATTCCAAGTACACGTTTCCATATTTTCCACTAGTAGACCTTCCCTTAAGAAACCCCCGCTTGATCACTTTTATTATGGTTATCAACAAACATGATAGTACATGAAATAGTGTTAAATTAACGTGGTACAATCAGTATTAGGTTCAGGTAAACAAATAAACATGCATAAATGATATACGGTCACATAAGCGAGCAAAACAATGTATGTTCACAATCAGGACAGCATGACAGTATAGTACTAAAATAGTGATTCCCGATACAAAAAAATTCCAAATCTGAATTCGTCAAAGGATCTGGAAAATAGACTTCCACATGAATCCACTGATTATATCCATATAGTATTTCACAAAATCATAACTCAAAACTGATTTGAATCCAGAAAACACATTCAGGCAGAAATCAGTAAATCGTATTCATTGATAGGAAAACAGCATTAAACTCCTCAAATAAATCTAGGATAAATCTGGGGTAATCACCTATATGTCTAGCATTAGAATATAAAGTTTCATAATATTCCAGTAAAATTAGTTTAGTCAACAAAAATCAAAAAACATCAAGAAATAATAGTTTGGCAAATCTAGAATTCCCAACACTGCTGTACAAAAACTATAATATCTCGCAAACCGTGAAACGAAAACCAAATCCGTCAAAAGGAGATGAAAATAGACAAAATAAGATAACTTTCATATTTCATAAATATTTTTCATACAGTAAAAGAAAATAGGGTGAAAATACGATTCTTTACAGAACAGCGAGCAAAATACAGCAAGTATAGCTTTCATAAATAAGCATGAAATGGCATATAAAATTCATCAATAAGATCCACCAAAATTATGGGTAATCCCTAGATAGGTATAGAAATAATGTGCAAAGTTTCAGATCAAAATAATATAATTAGGACTAGTATCAAAATAGTTTAATCATCAAAATCATCAAGAAACGAAATCTGGAAATAGAATACACCTCTGTAGTAAAATAGCCATAACTCACTCATACGAAAACGAAATTGATCAAGGTTAGAAAGTTTGGAAAGAAAACAGATTTCTCTATAATTCATGTCTAATAAAAAAATTAAGAATTCTGACCTTAATAGGGTCTAAAATACAAATCAAAACTGATCATCGACAAATACAGATTTTCTCTTGAAAACAAAATCAACATAAACCACACGAAACTTATTCCAATCACAATCAAACATGGTATAGAATCTACTAAGTGTCCAAACATTATGAAATAGAGTAAATAACATATTCACAACCATCATATTACATGGATCTCATCAAACACATAATTCCACCTAATTATCTCACATATATGAATAGATCAAGAATGGTCAAACCTAGTTCTTTTCATGTTGATTGTTGTGTCGTGAGGCAACTATGGTCAAATAGCACAATAGAGATAAAACCCATAAAAAAATATAACACACACGAGCTGTCTCTAGAACCCAACTACACTATAAGCGGTATATTTGACTTGTATCATACAAAGGAATTGGAGTACAAGTTACTTGCCTAAACTGAAGACAAAAACGAAGAATACCAAGAATAATGGGAACGGGTCCCGCTAATGAACAAATCCACGAACGAAAATCCATGAACCAATCAACCCACGTGCAACCACCAAGAGGAAGAGAGAGAGATCGGAGGGCGGGGGTAGCAGTGGCTGCTGCTGCTCCTGGTGCTGCTGTCAATGCGCTGGAGGACGGCCGGAGGGAGAGAAAGATGAAGATGGATGGATGGAGAGCTTGCTTGGTGTATGGGGTTGTGGCTAGGGTGTTGGCAATCAGGATTGGGGAAGGTGCAGGCTGAAGGGCAGTCGGGAGGAGGTGGTCGGCTGGGGGTTGGGGGTGTCGGCGCGCACAGGAAAGAGAGAAGGGGAGGCCGGGATGAGAGAGTTAGGGTTATGGTTTTAGGAGAGAGGGTGAGAGATATATATATATGGATTTTAGGGTTTGTAATAGGGGATGGGTAATTGGGTTAATGGGTTGTGGATAGTTTAGGAGTAGAAATAGGATTAGTTCAATATGAGTTCATTAGGGTCAATTTTTTATAGGATTCAAAGTAGGATTGTAGGTTAATTTGGCTTTGGTGATCAATTAGGGATAAAAAGCAATAGGATTTGGACTAGGGTAGCCAACCAAAACACCATGAACACCCAAGAGCAAAATAAAGAGAACAAGAATCCAATGAAGAGAAAAGAACAACAATCAATGGAGAACGAAACCAAAGACGAACAAATCAACACAAAGTGCTCAAAATGAAACAAAAATGAATATATATTGAAAACAACTCCAATATAAGATCCAAGAAAAATACAAAAGAGTACAAATACTCAAGAAAGAGAAAATTCACAAAAAGTATGAAAAACAAAAAACAGGGGTTACAATCCTACTCACCTAACAAAAGGAATTTCATTCTCGAAATTCAAAAAGAAGATACATAGGGTAACCCCAAAAAAAAGAAAACAAGGCAAAACAAAACAAAACAACCACTACTCAAACAAATGAGAAAACTTCTACTGAATCTCCTCCTCCAGCTCCCAAGTTGACTCACTAGGCGAGTAAGGATTCCAAGCAACACGAACCAACTTGATGACCTTGTTCTTAAGCACTTTCTCCTGTCGATCCACAATAGCAATTGGCAGAATCTCACAAGTCAAATCTGGCCACACGGTCAACTCAGAGTAGTCGATCACATGACTCTCATTGTGAATATATCTCTTGCATTGTGAGACATGGAAAATATCGTGCACTCCTGATAACGCTGGCGGCAAAGCAAGACGATAGGCCACCTTGCCTACTCGCTCCAAAATCTCAAACGGTCTAATAAACCTAGGGCTAAGATTGCCCCCACCACCAAACCGAATGACACCATGCCACGGCGATACCTTGAGGAAAACATGGTCACCAAGAACAAACTCCAAAACCCTCCGATGGACATCAGCCCATTGCCTCTACCTATCCTGAGATGCCTGAAGATGCTTTCTGATCTGAGTCACAGCATCAAATGTCCTACTGATCAACTCCGAACCCAACAACTGCCTCTCACCAATGTCATCCCAGCACACTGGTGATCTGCATTTATGTCCATAAAGTGCCTTGAATGGTGCAGCCTTAAGACTGGCCTGAAAGCTGTTATTGTATGATAACTCCACGAGATGCCAATGGTCCTCCCAAGATCCACCGAACTGCAACATACAGGATCGCAACATGTCATCAAGAATCTGAATAGTCCGCTCTGACTATCCATCAGTCTGGGAATGAAAAGTTGTACTGAACTTCAACTTACTCCCCAAACTAGCCTGAAGACTCTCCCAAAACTGAGATCTGAATCTCGTATCCCTGTCAGATACAATACTAACTGGAACCCCATGAAGCCTGACAATATCTTGCATGTACTTCTCTGCTAGACTGACCGACAAGAAAAGGAATGAAGTGAGCACTCTTCGTCAAACGGTTGACAATCACCCAAACAGCATTGTGACCCTTAGGACTCTTCGGCAAAGCGGTCACAAAATCCATAGTGATATGTTCTCACTTCCACTCTAAATTAGGAAGTGGTTGAAGAAGTCCAGCTATTCTCTGATGCTCTGCCTTAACCTGCTGACAGATCAAACACTGAGCAACAAACCGAGCTACAACCATTTTCTTACCATGTCACCAGAAATGAAGCTTCAAATCTCGATACATCTTAGAACCACCAGGATTGATAGAATACGAGGACTGGTGAGCTTCCTCAAGCAACCTCTGAAGAACTTCACTCTTACGGACACACAACCGGGAACCAAAACGAAGCAAACCATCGGCATGAATAACCATGTCCGTCCTGGACCCAGACTCAACCTCAGCTCGAAAACCCTGCAATTGCGCATCACCAGCCTGAGCCTCCTTGATCTGATCAATAAGAGAAGACTGAAGCTGGAGCACAAGACAACTCCAACCAGAACTCGGCAACAAAACCTCCAAATCCAACCTCCTCATCTGCTCAATGAGATCACTCTGCTGAGTAAGAAACATAACTGTCGGTCTCCTGCTCAAAGCATCAGGCACCAAGTTTACTTTACCAGGATAGTATTGCAAACTGATGTCATAATCGGCCATAAGCTCCAACCATCACCTTTGCCTCATGTTTAATTCCTTCAGGGTGAAAACGTACTTGAGACTTTTGTGGTCTGTAAAGATCTCCATGCGGTCTCCAAGTAAATAATGTCTCAACAGCTTCAAAGAATAGATCACTGCCACTAGCTCCAAGTCATGAGTAGGATAGTTCTTTTCATGCGGCCTCAACTGCCTCGATGCATATGCAACGACACAGCCCTTCGGCATAAGAACTGCTCCACGACCCTTACCAGAAGCATCACAGTGTATTACAAATTCACCTGAACCATCTGGAATAGTCAACACAGGCGCTGACGTCAATCTGTTCTTCAACTCAACAAAAGCCTCATTTCACTCACTAGACCAACAAAACTTCTGATCCTTTCCTGTCAGTTTAGTTAACGGCCCTGCAATCTTCGAAAAATCTTGAATGAATTTCCGATAATATCCCCCAAGATCAAGAAAACTCCGAACTTCAGAAACTGGCTTAGGAATAGGCCAATCCTTCACAGCAACAATCTTAGAAGGATCTATAGAAACACCCTTGCCAAAAATAATGTGCCCCAAGAAAGAAACCTTGTCGAGTCAAAACTCGCATTTGCTGAGTTTTCCATAGAGCTGATTCTCTCTCAAAGTCTGCAGAACCACTCTAAGATGCTCAGCATGATCTTCCCGATTCCGAGAATATACCAGAATATCATCCATGAAGACCACCAAAAATCTATCCAAGAACTAAGAGAAGACCCGGTTCATAAGACTCATGGATACAGCTGGCGCATTAGTGACCCCAAACGGCATCACAAGATACTCATAGTACCCATATCTAGTCCTGAATGCAGTCTTCTGTATATCAGCAGCCTTCACCTTGACTTGGTGATACCCCGAACAAAGATCCAACTTTGAGAAAACAGCAGTCCCACTCAACTGGTCGAACAAATCAACGGTCCTAGGCAAAGAATACCGATTCTTCACAGTAACACTATTTAGTTTCCGATAATCCACACACAGTCGACGACTACCATCCTTCTTGTTGACAAAAAAGACCGGGGCACCCCAAGGCAAAACATTTGGTCTGATGAAACCCACATCAAGAAGCTCCTGAATTTGCACCTTAAGCTCTGCTAGCTCAACAGGTGCCATCCTATAGGGACTCTTCGATATCGGTGCCATTCTAGGCTGAACATCAATACCGAACTCCACTTTCCTATAGGGGGTAAGCCAGGAAACTCATCTGGAAAAACATCCAAGAAATCCCGAACTACTAGAGGCGCAGCCTCACAGCCTGAGTGCAATTCCATTGCACAATCCACCTGTACAACTGCAGTCTTTGCTCGACCAAGGAAAGACTCCCCAGTATTGAACTCAAATTTTGCTCGATCTGGAATTCTGAAAACAACTTTCTTGGCACGGCAATCAATAATGATATGAGCTTCACCCAACCAATCCATACCCAGAATAACATCGAATCCTGAATTCCCAATGATAATCAGGTTGGCTTTGAAATCCGCATCCTCAATAACAACGGAACATTGCCTGCACTCACGGAAACAAATGACAACACCACCACCTGTCAAAATATTCCAAACCTCAGACATGTTGCTACACTCCAACTGATGGCGAGGGACAAATCGTGAGGAGACAAAAGAATAGATTGCCCTAGACTCAAAGAGAACATGAGCGGGAAAAGAGCAAACAAGGACGATACCTAAGGGAGCAAAAGACAAGGAGAAAGAAAAAGCAGACAATCAAGGGTAAGAGAAACGAAAAGGCAGAAAGATAACGGAAAGAAAGCAAAACAAGACCAAAAGAAAGAAACAAGGAGAAAGCAAAACAACAACAACAAAATAAAAGGCAAAAAGATACATGCCACAACTCCTTCAGCTGTTTCAGCATCTGCAGCAGTCAAGTTGAAAGCCTAACCTCTCCTCGGAATAACGGTCCTCTGACCGACAATCTGACGCTAAGGAGGAAGCGGAGGCCTAACTGGACCATGAGCTAGGCCTGCTTGCTGAACAGGACCCCTGGCTGGAAGAGCCACCTGTTGCTATTGCAAACAATCGCGTACTGAATGATCAGCGGCACCACACCTAAAGCACCGGCGGTTGATGCGCCAACAATTCTTACGCTCATGCCCAGACATCTGACAGAAGTCGCAAAAACCACCCTTCTGGAAACCAGTAGAAGGATACGAAGCTGCCTTGATCAGATGGGTTGGGACAGGCCTCCGAATAGGACCACCAGAAGGCCTAGCAACAGAATGCGGAACAGTCTGCGAAGAAGGAACCAAACCACCACGAGCTTGCTCCTGAGCTCGAGTTGCCTTAAGAGCTTCAACATAAGTACGCAAATGGAGAGAGACAAGATGCCTCTTGATATCTTGCTCAACCCCATTTGTGAATCTAGGAGCCCTATCCTCTTCGGTAGCCACAAGAACGGCAGCGAAGTAGCTAAGTCTAGTAAATTCAGCTGCGTACTCATCCACTGACCTAGAACCCTATTTCAAGAAATCCATGCTACAACACTGTTTGAGCAATTATGTAACAAAATTCCAAAATAGAATAATGACTTAACCTATTTTAGGGCTAGGAATTGTTGTTCCATCTCAACTCGAGTACTACTGGGAAGAACTTCTCCAAGAATCCCCGAGTGAAAGTAGTCCAAGCAATAGGCCTCTCAAGTCGCTCGGACTCAGCCATCCACCAAATATGGGCCAAATCCACCAGCTTGATGGAAACCACGTCCACCCTATCAGTCTCGGCAACACGTGCCGCCAAAAGACGCGCTCGGTCCGGATCAACCACTGTTCAGCCTCCAAAGGCGTCTTAGTGCCGAAAAAATAGTCGGGATGCAGCCTCATAAAATCTGTAACTGTTCCTGGATGACGCAGAAGATTTGCCTGTACAGGCACAATGGGAGGCGGAACCCGGGTAGCTTCAAGAGCAGCCATCACTAGATCGCTATAGTTTTGCTACTGACTGATCAGCCGCTCAAGCACAGCAGTGACATCCTCAACCGAATCAGGCTGAGAAGAATTCCCACGAGCCATAGCTGTACCAAAAATCATAATAATTAGCATCCAGAATCAAAGTTGATAATAATTCATTTACGTATACATGGTTGGTGAAATATTGAGCCGATCCCAGTTCGAGCCAAGCTTGTCTAAAATATATTAGGCAACTAATACATTAGCCAATCCTGGGCTCTGATACCACTAAAAGCCTTGTCACGCCCCGCTTTCCAAAATAGAATACGGAATACAGATACGCGACTCAACCCAGCGAATGATTTGCATCATCCATATGTTGTTCAGGAATATTTTCAACATCTCACAAAATAATCAGAGTCGGAAGCAAAAGAGAATCAACCACACACTTGCAAAATTGAATTAATAAACCAACAGAATTTACTTGAAACATAACACATTAAGCTCAAATAAATCAGAATCTTGACAAGACAAAATCAAGTAATCAAAATACATTTAAACAATAATAATAGCAATACTAATAAGCAAGAAATTCAGCACAAATATCTCATTTCGCCAATGCCGTCGGGCAGCTGACCATCCTGATCTGCAATTAATAATTGCAGGAGAAGGAAAGATAAAACAAGTACCCATCAATACAAGTTACGGGCCACTTATAATGTAGGATATAAGTACATAGAAAACTAATAAATAGCATAGAATAATGCATCAACAGTAATATCTATCATGAATTAGTAAAACAAAGTCAACTAGCATGGAATACTAACAGTACAAATGAATGTATCAAGTATAGTGTCATATGGCAACTAACAGTGTCTAGTAACAGTAAGCTCAGTATATCAGTGTAACAGTATAACAGTATCAGTCCAACAGTATCACTCTAACAGTATCAGTCTTATGTTCTTACAGTCTTGTGTGTATTACTAGCTAGGTAGCACTTCATGCGCCCCAAAATATAACACATGGTTGCTGCAACAAACAGTTTCGCTTTTAGATTTCATGGTGGACCATAATGGGGCAGTATACTCAGGTATCAGTAACAGTAGCAGTAGCAGTAAAAATAGCAGTAACAGTAGCAGTAAAAGTAACAGTAACAGTAACAGTAATAGTATGGTACACTAGTTCCCTTCCAAGTACATGTTTCCATATTTTCCACTCCTAGATCTTCCCTTAAGAAATTCCGGCTTGATCACTTTTATTATGGTTATAAACAGACATGATAGTGCATGAAATAGTATCGAATTAACGTGGTACAATCAGTATTAGGTTCAGGGAAACAAATAAACATGCATAGATGATATACGGTCACATAAGCGAGCAAAACAATGTATATTCATAATCAGGACAGCATGATAGTATAGTACTAAAACAGTGATTCCTGTTACTACAGAAATCCAAATCTGAATCCGTCAAAGGATCTGGAAAATAGAATTCCACATGAATCCATTGATTATATATAAGCCATATAGTATTTCACAAAATTATAACTCAAAATAGATTTAAATCCAGAAAACACGTTCAGCCAGAAATCAGTAAACCGTATTCATTGATAAGAAAACAATATTAAAACTCCTCAAATAAATCCAGAATAAATCTGGGGTAATCACCTATATGTCTAATATCATAATATAAAGTTTCATAATATTCGAGTAAAACTAGTTCAGTCAACAAAAATCAGAAAACATCATGAAACGATAGTTTGGAAAATCTGGAATTCTCAACATTGCTGTACGAAAACTGTAATATCTCGCAAACCGTGAAACAAAATCCAAATCCATCAAAAGGAGATGAAAATAGACAAAATAAGCTAATTTTCATATTTCATAAATATTTTCCATACATTAAAATAAAATAGGGTGAAAATATGATTCTTTATAGAACAGTGAGCAAAATATAGCAAGTATAGCTTTCATAAATAAGCATGAAACGGCGTATAAAATTCATCAATAAAATCCACCAAAATTCTGGGTAATCCTTAGATAGGAATAAAAATATTGTGCAAAGGTTCAGATCAAAATAATATAATTAGGATTAGTACCAAAATAGTTTCATCATCAAAATCATCAAAAAACGAAATCTGAAAATAGAATACACCTCTGTAGTAAAATAGCCATAACTCACTCATACGAAAACAAAATCGATCAAGGTTAGAGAGTTTGGAAAGAAGACAGATTTCTCTATAATTCGTGTCTAATACAAAAATTAAGAATTCTGACCTTAATAGGGTCTAAAATACAAATCAAAACTGATCATCGACAAATACAGATTTTCTCTTAAAAACAAAATCAACATAAATCACACGAAACTCGTTCCAATCACAATCAAACATGGTATAGAATCTACTAAGTGTCCAAACATCATGAAATAGAGTAAATAATATATTCACAACCATCATATCACATGGATCTCATCAAACACATAAGTCCACCTAATTATCTCACATATATGAATAGATCAAGAACGGTCAAACCTAGTTATTTTTATGTCGATTGTTGTGTCATAAGGAAACTATGGTCAAATAGCACAAAAGAGACAAAACCATCAAAAATAACACACACACGAGTTGTCTCTAGAACCCAACTACACTATAAGCGGTATATTTGACTTGTATCATACAAAAAAATTGGAGTATAAGTTACTTGCCTTAACCGAAGACAAAAACAAAAAACACCAAGAATAACGGGAACGGATCCTGGCAACAAACAAATCCACAAACGAAAATCCACGAACCAATCAACCCATGTGCAAACTACATACACGTGCAACCACCAAGATGAAGAGAGAGATCGGACGGCGGGGGTAGCGGCAGCTTTTGCTGCTCCTGGTGCTGCTGTCGACGCGCTGGAGGACGGCTGGAGGGAGAGAGTGAGATGAAGATGGATGGATGGAGAGGTTTCTCGGTGTATGGGGTTGAGGCTAGGGTGTTGGCAATCAGGATTGGGGAAGGTGCAGGCCGAAGGGCAGTCGGGAGGAGGTGGTCGGCTAGGGGTTTAGGGTGTTGGCTCGTACAGGAAAGAGAGAGGGGGAGGCCAGGATGAGAGAGTTAGGGTTAGGGTTTTAGGAGAGAGGGTGAGCGAGAGATATATATATGGGGATTTTAGGGTTTGTAATAGGGGATGGGTAATTGGGTTAATGGGTTGTGGATAGTTTAGGAGTAGAAATAGGATTAGTTCAATATGAGTTAATTAGGGTCAATTTTGTATAGGATTCAAAATAGGATTGTAGGTTAATTTGGCTTTGGTGATCAATTAGGGATAAAAAGCAATAGAATTAGGACTAGGGTAGCCAACCAAAACACCGTGAACATCCAAGAGCAAAATAAAGAGAACAAGAATCCAATGAAGAGAAAAGAACAACAACCAATGGAGAACGAAACCAAAGACGAACAAATCAACACAAAGAGCTTAAAATAAAATAAAAATGAATATATATTGAAAAAAACTCCAATATACGGTCCAAGAAAAATACAAGAGAGTACAAATACTCAAGAAAGAGAAAAATACACCAAAAATACGAAAAACAAAAAACAGGGGTTACAATATTAATTGCATCTGAGGGTCTGAGATCAAAGCTGATACTTCCACTTTCATTTCCTACCTGCATGTAACAGCATGTCTCAATTTGAAATACAAACACTTTCAGAATAAAATTGTTTAAAGAAATTCTGAGACTTCTTCTTTTATTGCTGATCCACAATTTTTCACCTGATATCCCATCTTATCAATCATCTCTCTTACAACTTGATATATAGTTGGCCTAGCCTGAAGGAAACAGGGGAGATATAAAACAGCCACATAACTTTACAATAACTGCTGGATATCCAATGCTGCAATACCAATTCGCATCATGAGTTATCTCATTTCTATACACACAGTTGTTGTTAGCAATCTCCTGTGGAAGAAATGATGAGTGTCAGACAAAAATTATTCAATAGTGAGTAACAAGTAACCAAATATGGAATGCATCATCTTTCTTGTTTGACACAACTTTCGTTATCAATATAACAGAACATTTATTGTTTTGACACAACTTCTCGTCTGGAGTTACTTGGATTGAAAGTTCTTATTTGATTTAAGGTTCACATTGGCGTTATGGCTGAGTGCCACTACGTGTAACTCCTCTTTTGCTAGTAATGTGTGTACCTGTTGATATGCAATTGGTGAATAAAGCCTTATATTTTTGCATGTTGTAGTACCACTGGTCATATATCTTTGTTTCATTCTTAGTTAACCACTTTCTTGCATGAGCTCGATTTTGGTATGGGCACCACAGCTTTCTACCAATTGTAATTGAGATTTATTTGATATATCTGAGCTTATCTGAGCTTTTCGTTATCAATAAATGTTCTGTTATCAATAAAGTTTATCTGATATATTTGAGCTTATCTGAGATTTTCGTTATCAATAAATGTTTACTTCCATCATCTTTCTTGTTTTGCAACAAAAGTTTGCAATCCCTAACGCTGTTGAAGGATGGGTCGATAAATCGATTTCGAAAAAATGGAGGGATCACAAGAGCTTCTTGAAAGGGAAGTACTATAACGAGGAAAAGACCGAGGTCGAAAATGCAAGGTCAGTCCCCAAATGTGTGACGCCACAGGATTGGCATTTTCTTGTCAAATATTGAAAATCGGAAGTTAGAAAGGCAATCATATTTCATTCTTTATATATTCAATTGATGATATAAATTATTGATTTTGGTAAACATAAGCACGTATTCCAATTATTAAAATGGTATAAAGGAAAGCTGAGATTGGTCTAAGCAGCCGTAGGCAGATGAAGATCAAGCACACTACGGAGAGCTGCAGCTTTGCTGTTGTGTGGGATGAGATGGTAATGGAAATTTTATTTTGTAGCAAGTCTGCTTTTAAAATGGTTGGAAGATTTTTTGCCAATTTTTGCGTTGGTATGATTTAACTATTGCATTTGACTCATATATAGGATATGTCAGTCGAGGGAGAGAGCGTCGGTGAGGTGGATTTTTTTGAGTCTACCCACACAAGTAAGGATGGAACCTTTCGGGATGAATTTGTAGCTGATATAGTGGCAAACATGAAACTTTCGAACTCGAATTTCCATTCTGCAACTCAAATTTGGATATTATTCACAACTCAAATTTGGATTTTAATTTGGTAATAACTTACAAACTTTCAAACTAACTTTCAAACTAATTTTTGGTATTAATGTTGTGTTTTCTCTTTTTTGTAGAAAGAAGCTAGAAAACTGATCGAAGAGGGGCCGACATCTTCTACAACAGATCGATTGACGATCCAGCGTGAAGCTATGACCGATGTGAGTGGGAAAGAGCGACCCGATCGTGTGCGGGGAATGGGATTGGGGTCAACACCCTCACAGGTACATTAGCATTGTGTAATCATCTGTGTTTATGATCAATATCCAGTTTATAGGATTGTTCATATATCTCATCAAAAGGTGTCGTCTCTTAGTACCTTCATGTCCAACATATGGTAGGACTAACTGCTAATGTTCAGGGATTGATTGGGGTTGCTGAGTTAAAACATCTATGGGATTTGGGTTGTGTTTGAGCTGGCAATAGGCACTAGGTAACTAGATTAGACTTGAGTAATATTTTGATACCAAGTGCTCAATATTTTGAAATGTTAACATTTTAAAGCGTGGAAAGACAATGATTATGAAATTCCAAGTTAATGTTTGTTTATGTTCTCTAGCTTCATTTAGAGACTATTATTTGGATGAGTCGATACTAGAACAAACTCATACTATTACGAAGACACTCTTAAAAACTACAGCTGCCTACTTTTGACTATTTTACAAAAGTTGTTTCTGGCTGTTTCAAGCCTTCAACCAGTGTTTCTAGCTGTTTCAAGCCTTCAACCAGTAGTTGTCTCCCTCCGCAGCTAAATTCCATTTCTTTGGACCTGATGGTTCATAATATCCAGGGCCAATCTTCATCGTTATCTTATCATCAATCTCAGCAGGCATAAATGTCTCTTTCTGCCTTTCCTATCTTAACCTGAAGGATGCATCACCACTGAGGATTAGTGTATTTTGATATGTGCAAAATTTTTAATTCGACCGTGTATAAAATTAGAAGATGACGGATTTCAAACCTGGCTTGACAAGCAATATAGTAGACCTAGATTTTGTGTTTGTTTGGCTCCATTAAATTAATCAGGTTACAAAAAAAGTGCATTTCTATAACCAATTTTGTGTCCTATCTAACACATGGCGGCAGTAACCATAATTCATTTTTTATAGATAAGATGTACTATGCATGTTTGGAAAAAGATGATAAACGAGAGAAAGACAACTGCAGTCACAAAATTCAAAATTATGAAACACTCTTAAAAAAAAGGGACACTCTTAAAAACTGCAGTCACAAAATTTGTTTGCAAGGTTATGTTTGCTATGAAGAAGAATAAGTTGATGGATGGAAAGCCTTGTTGCATGTTTGTTACTTCTGTGATGAAATGGGAAGATGAGATAACTCTTAGTCAATTCGTTGTGTCAATTTTTACAGTTCAAATTCAACAACTCTGGACATCAGCATCTTCCAAATTTGGGTAACATGGATATTGAGACACGATCAAAAATAATAGTACTACTAGTTAACAGTTCAGAGTCAACTAGTAGTTTTCTTTAAAAAGGTAAGACTCCTAGTTATTTTAAACTAGGCTGTAGCTGCTAGCCACACGGACTCACCTAAATTTATGTTGATTGTTGATTAATGATGCAAACGAGGCTCAATCCACCAACCGTTTGTCAAGATGCTTATTAGTTATCACACCTATAATTCAACAACGCGGAGTATAGTGTAGCAACCAAAAGCTTTGATCTCTAGAATGCATCGACGGTTCTTGTGCTTGTTGTTGTTGCTGCTGCCACACTTGGGACTGCCTTTCCTTATTAGATTTGTGGCTGCTATATAATTAGTTGTTCGAGTTGTGGTATATTAAACAGTTTCCTTTCTCTTTTTAGTTGATAAGAGTGGTATATTAATTAGTTTGTTTCTGTTACCCGCAGCTGTAATTTCAATGAATATGGGAATAGTATTGCAACTAAGATTATTAACATTTGTTTCCAAGAGTTTATCAGAGTTATAAATATGAGTAGCTTCTTTTAGGCTTCTTTTCATGTTTCTTTTTGTACTAATCACAGGTATTTGGTCCTTGTGCATCTACCTCCAGTCGTACATCCTATCCGGACGTGTTCAAGATGCAGGCAGAGATTGACAGCTTGAAAGATATGATTGCTTCATTAATCTCCCAACAAAACCTCAACTCTGAGAATCCAGTACATGCAACTGTAAGTAATCAGCAAAATTTTATGATATCCGTATGAAATTTAACTATTGCATTTGACTGGTGTGGTGAATAAACTAATAAATGACACTATTGTGAATTATACAGGGCCAGTGAATTCCATCGACTTCTAGTAATGCACGTACAACTGGGCGAAATTGGGATGGGAATGAAAGCAATGCCCAGCCACACCAGGAGACTTCGCCATAGTTTAGTTGTATTTGGACATTAGTTTTTTAATGTTTTGTCGAAACTTTATTTAAGTTTTGTTATAAGAAACTGATGTATAACATATATATTTCTAACTCTTTGTATGGTAGTTTTTAGACAAGTAATTATTGTTTATTGTGGTCCGTGAATATATGGTTTTTTATTATGCTGCTATTAGTTATTTTAAGATTTGAACATTTAAATTTGATGTGACTACAAATATTTTTAATTTTTTATTAATTATTTGTGACCCATTCGTAAGAAAACTGGAAACCCCCGAAACCCCCTATCCCAGCGTTTTGAAAAATATGCCGGGATAGATATCGAGCCACCAAAACGCGGTAAATAATTCAAAAAATTTTAATTGACCCTATCCCGGCGTTTCCCAAATGCCGCTATAGGACAACAAAAATTATTTTAAAATGTATAACGGTGTTGCGAAACGCCATTATATATTAAAAATGGAATGAAAAGAGGTCTATAATGGCGTTCAAAAAGCGTCGTTATAGCTCTACGACTTATAACGGTGGTCTGTTAGAACGCCATTACAGGCCCATGGTTTGTCCCGACGCATGATATAACAGCGTTACGCGCGGCGTTATTAGAATCGCCGCTACCATCTATAGCGGCGTTTATAAACGCCGCGATAGGTAAAAAAAAAGCTGTTTCAGCCCCAGCCATTTGTAGTGTTGGCCTCTATATTTTCTACTAGAAGTGGGTTGTGCGAGTTCAGTGTTTGTGTGTCACTAGCTATGATTTCATCATGTTGTGTGTCGGGATCATAATCGTGTTGAGGAACACTTTCATAATCCATATTAAAGTTATGATTATATTCGGTCTCTAATTGTGAGATTATTGGAGGCCAACGAGATGAACTAGTGGATTCTTGTCTACTTTGGCTACGGCTGCTACCTCGTGATTGGGACATGATAAATGTACTGCAGTAGTAGTGTATGTGGAAAAAAATACAATATAGAAGGGTTGAGAAAGTTGAGGTAGTAGTAGCGTGTGAAAATAAAATCTGAAAAAAACGATAGGAGGATTGAGAGAGTTGAGAGAGTAACGAAAAAATAACAAATAAGTGAACAAAATAAAATAAATACATAAAGCGTTGACAATAATAAAGAGTTAAGAAAATTAATAAATTTTAATAATCGTACTTTTCGAATATAGAGTTGAGAGAGTTTAACAGACTGATGAGAATTCAAGCGGAGGTACTTTTTCAGCATTTGTAGTACGTAGTTTGCTCTAATATAGTACGTTTTCAGCATTAAACCGTAGAACTGATACATACCCGATCTCCAACAACGACACCACCATGACACCAGGTAAGCGAAGGGGGGCATCAGCTATGAATATAGAGTATACCGTTGCTAGTGTAGCACTCCATGGAAACACAAACCCCATCACTGTCAACTAGAAAGTTGGCACAAAGTAATATGTAAATCAAAATCAGTATAGAAATTTTACATTCTACTAGATAACGTAACTAGATTGAATTATGGCTTTAGTTAAGTTAATATCTCAACTTTATAAGTTAATTGTATTGATGAGTATGCGAATGCTTGCTAGTCTAACTCACCAACTCTATATGTCAACATAGGACTTCAATTTGAATATGCGAAGTAAGTTAATCCATACGTACTACAAATATAAGAACCTAATTTAATTTTTTGTGTGCATTTACGGTAGGACTGTTTGCTTAATTGTTCTTACAATAACCACTGTCAGATGATTGGTAATTGAAGAGAATAACTAATAGGGTCAGCCAATAGTAAGACCATTATGGGAAAATCAGTGAAGGTGTCGCAGGACTAAACAGAATAGACACTTTAATTGAACAAGCATGCGGAGGTTTCAAAATTTTTGGAATACCAAATTTTAAATATTTACTTATCCATAGCCTTGAGAGCTCCACATATGTGGTCATCGTTCTCATTGGAATCAATATGCTATGAGAATGGAAAGGGGGCGAAGCTAGAAATCTAAGATAGTCATATCGTGTGGAACAGGAAATAGAAAAACAATGAACTATGAAGAACAAACACATTTTATTTGGAAGCCAAATCATGTAGATATTAGGAATTGTGGCCTCAAATACACGTAGGCACTGAGTACTTAAAGTTGGAGAAGAAGAGGAGGAGACAAATAAGTAAGAGAAGACAAGCAGCGAGTAGAAAAAGTGCAGCCTGAAGGGTTGCGGTCGACCGACCTCGTCTGCTAGGAGTTCTTCGAGTGTACAGGTCCAACAGATGAGGGGACGATCGACCGGCCTTGGGGGTGCAGTCGACCGGTCAGCCATCGGGTCTGGATTTACACGTTGCGGTCGACCGACCTTGGGAGTGCGGTCGACCGACATCGGCGGCTGATTAGTTTTGGGCTTACGAGTTTAAATGCCCAATTGCTAGATTTGTGTTTATCTTTTAGGATTTACTTGAGAACTATATATATGGCTGTAAACTCTAGGGTTTAGATTAATCTTTGATGATCTTTTAATGAGCCGTTATCATTGTTCAACTTCAAGAGAGATTGTGCCGAGTGTTTCAAAAGTGAGAGAGAGGGATTGAGAGTTTTTTTTTTTTTTAGGGAAAATGTGGAATAAGGCCACCATGTTTCATTAATAAGAAATTAACAAAACAAACCCAGCGTACTAGGGCAATTTACAACCTACAGACAGAAAAAAAAAAACATGAAACGACATGACCAGTACATATAATCAGCTCTCACTCTAAACTACGAGGACCAACTAATTGTATGTCCGTCTAGCAAGCTTCGAGCACCCATCTCCACGACACGCGCCCACTGACCTGAAGCGAATCATGTGGAATTCAAAAATTTGTCGCTCTCATCTTTCTACCTCACCAACGCAACTTCACACATGGCCCAATCGGAGTCGCACCCAAAAGGAGAGCCGTGGAGAGGGTACTCACCTCTGGCACGATATAGCTCTCATCAGCAATTTCTCACCAAACAAAATACTCGGTCACCCTAACCACGAACACCGACAAGGAGAGAGCCGTGAAAAGGATACCTTCGCCTCCCACACGCATCTACTTTCTCTAGTGATTTCTCACAAACACTAACAGACACCAGCACAGAATAGAGAGAAGCAACATCTTTACTCTCTCACTCTTTCACTCTCTCTCTCTCACGCAAAACCCGAAACAATCACAATTAACAGAAGCATCATCTTCCCCTCTCGCCCTTACTGGCGGTGGACGTTGTAGATTGTAGGTTTATTGATGAGGACGTAGCGGCGACGCTGTTGCAAAACCTGTGGCCGTTGATTAACGGAAGTCAAATTCAGGGTGCGACTACCCCACCACCGAACAAAAACAGATGCATCTCCATCTCAATAATTTCTACAGGATACCTCATGGGGGGACCCCGTCTGTGGGCCCAAGCCCCAACCTAATGAGGTACTACCAACATCCACGATAGGCGCGCCGACACACTCTGCAATCAAAGTGCGGCGGCGCACCATTGGATAAACTTAGTGATCTGGGGGGAGGGGCGGCAGTAGTCCGTAGACATCGCACATCATGGAGGGACCCCATCTCGGGCCCAAGCCCCACAATCGTGCGATGCCACCCATTCCACGCCTCTCACACCAAAACCAACACCAACACCGCGCCAACATCAACACAAAATCTGAGCACCAGTCACCGGAGGGGACCAGTCGACCAGATCCGAAGTAGATCTGGACACCAGTCGCCATCATCGGCTCACGGCGCTGTTCACGACGCCGATGATCAAGAGGGTCACAGATCTGAGCATCGTCGTGTCGGATCGATGCTTGGTCTTCGTCTCGGATGGATGGCACTTCAGCAAGAGGCGGGGACGCTGGAGACGCGCTTCAGCAACTGAGGCGCGCTGGAGCAGAGGCGGAGGCCCAGGTCGACGAAGGCGCGCTGGCGAGGTGCAGAGACATCGTCGACGGCAGGGCAGCGTAGGCGACAGAGGCTCGCTGTCACAGAAATGGAGGCACGGGTCGCTAGCGGAACGATTGTGGATGGATGGCGCAGAGCGCCCCT
Source organism: Hemerocallis citrina (assembly GCA_017893485.1). Taxonomy (NCBI): domain Eukaryota; kingdom Viridiplantae; phylum Streptophyta; class Magnoliopsida; order Asparagales; family Asphodelaceae; genus Hemerocallis; species Hemerocallis citrina. Next base: position 28,295,357 of record CM030368.1, read on the forward strand.
GCGGAGCTTTGGCGGAGCGACGGCACCGAGCGCACTGAACCACTTCGGGGCTTATCTAAGGGAGGAGAGCGAGGGGAGGTAGGGACGACGGGTGGGCAACGGGGCGGCGGCGGCAAGCCCTAGCCGCCGCCCCAGATTTTTCAGATCTAGGGTTTTGAGGAGTTGGTAGGGGAGAGTTGGTGTATGACCAATACTATTATAGTAGTTGATATGGCTAAAAATGGGATTAAATCGGGGCCGTTCAAATCGGACACGAATCTTAAAGCTCAGAGGTAAAACGGTAATTTCACCTACTAACGGTCGAAAATGGGAACTGGGTCTTAATTCAAAGCCCAATAACCCATAAACGGATCCATCTCAACTCGGTGCGGGTTTCAACCCGCAGCGAACCCAGTCCAGCAGGGTAGAATTAGGGTTTCTGATTAATTCTAATCAACGGCCCTGATTCGTATCTATTCTTTCACTGGGAATTAGGGATTACATTCATAACCTGTTTCTAGGGATTACATTCCTAATCTGATCCCTAAGGCGACTATAAATACCCCCCATCCACCACCATTAAGAGGTAATCAATACTTTTCCAGTTTAAAGTTCTTACTTAATCATTCAGATTACTGACAAGAGCGTCGGAGGGTGCGTCGCTGGGATCCATCCCGGTGTCTTGCACTTTTTGCAGGTTCGCAGCAGCGGCAAGAGACTAAGTCAACAAGTCGGTGAAGGTCAACAGGTCATCAGGTTTGCCTTGTTCGTTTTCTTAAGAATCCAAAAATTCTATCTGTTTGCTCCCGCACCAAAATTAGCAGCAATAGTTTGGCGCCGTCTGTGGGAAATCGAAAAAACAACCTGACCTAACTTCATCAACGATACTAGTTTCGAGCCATGCATCCAAAACAGAAGGGAAAAGCAGCGGTCTCCAATGGAAGAACCACTTCTCTTCCTCCTCTCCCTCCTCCGGTTCAAGGTGCTCCTACTCAACAGGCCCCTCCAGGGTCTCGGGGGGCTCCCGTCAGAGTCGTCTGAAGCAACATCCTCCTCATGACCAAGTCGCGGATCCCAATCCTTCAGTTGAATCTATGGCTTCTCAAAGCCCTCCCGAGCGGGATCTTCGTCAAGTGATTGCCAACCGTCAAAAGGGGGTCGACCTCAGAACTCGCCTGAATGGATGGCGAGCCCTTGGTGGAGTCCATCAACCCGAGCACCCAGGGGCCTCAAGAATCCGGACCCCCCACCGACCGAGGACTAGAAGATCCCCTCCCTCGAGGAGGCAAAGAGAATCCCCTCAGCGCCATCGGCAGAGAACTCATTCTCCAGTAAGCCGAGCCACACATAGGGACTGCCAAACTGGAGAGGCACCAGTCACAAGGGCAGATCTTCAAGACTTCCAAGCGACAGTCTTAAGGGCCCTCAATATCGCTCCAAAGAACGACCAGAGGCCACCTACTCATGAGCCAGCTAGGAGCCACCGCCTTCACACTCTCAATCCTCGTCCTTCTCCAAGCTACCATCGCCGCAGCCCCAGTCCATCCTCGTACGAAGATGAGTCCAGGGGCTCGGCAAGATATGATCAAAGAGAAGACTCAGTCTACCGCCGTCTCCACGAGATGGAGAGGTGCCTCGGCCGAATTGACAAGGAAGAAGAGCAACGGGCGATAAACCTCCACCCGAGCAGACCTCCATTCTCCCGCACCATCATGGAGGCCCCTATCCCAGAAAACTTCAAGTCGCCTCACTTCGACACGTATACCGGGGAGTCGAACCCCGCAGACCACATAGAGAGTTTCAAAACTCTCATGATGATCCACCATGCTTCAGACGCCTTCCTCTGCAAGATCTTCCCTGCCACGCTGAAGGGGTCTGCGCGAGAATGGTACTCTCGACTCGCCCTGGCCTCCATCTTCTCATTCGATCAGTTCGAATGGCTCTTCCTTACTCATTTCGTGAGTAGCTGCCGGGCCGAGAAAACAAGTGTATCTCTGGTGACCCTCAACCAAGAAAAGGGTGAAGGCCTAAGGGATTACGTTCGACGCTTCACCGCCGAAGCCCGGTCCATTCCCTCCCTCAACCAGTCAGTAGCCTCTGCCACATTCGAGCGCAACATCACTAATGCCAACCTCAAGGCATCCCTTGCCAAGAAGCCTCCTCGGGACTTCTCAGAACTCCTACTTAGGGTGGAGAAGTACATACGGGCGGAAGAGGCTCTCAACCCCCTTGCTCTTGAGGAGACATCTTCCGGGAACAAACGGAAGAATACGAGCGAAGAGGGGTCCCAAAAATCTCAGAAGGACAGTAATGGCCAGCGCCGCCCGACTCCACGTATTGAGAAGTTCACCCCCCTCATTGCTAATATATCAGAAGTTATTATGGAGGTGGACAAGGAAGGACTACTCCGTGCTCCCCCTAGAATGAATACCCCTGGCAAGAAGAGGAACAAGGATAAGTGGTGCCGCTTTCATAAGGACCATGGCCACGACACGGATGATTGTCGGGCTCTCAGGGAGGAGATCAAAGAACTCATACAGCAGGGGCACCTAACCAAGTTCGTCCAAAAAGAGGGGGCCGAGCTTCCCCCCTGAGGAGCCAACAAACGAACAGAAAGGCCCGCCGAGCTTCAAGACTCAGCTCCTCCCAAGAGGTCTTCACCTTATTCTAGAAGTAGGATCTTGATTTTCAATAAGGCTGATGCTTGTAACTCGGCCGATAGCATGTAATAATGGCTCGCCCTATTGAAGCGGCCACTTAGTTTATCTCAATAAAACTTTACATTTTTCATTGAAAATTATTGCTCTTGCTTCTTCTCTATCTCTTCGAGTCACATCTGCGACTCGTTAAATGGTGAGTTCGAAGTCCAGCTTCTTCTACATAGCTGCTTCCGCAACTCAAGCTGGGAAAGCTAATGTTGTTGCTGATGCACTTAGTCGCAAGAGCAGTTTAGCCAGTTTGATTACAACTCAGAAGCATCTGATTGAGGAATTGGACCGAGCAGGTATAGAAGTTGTCTTGCAAGGGTTGGGAGCATCTTTAGCTCAGTTGAGGATTCAGCCTACACTGAATGGAAGGAACATTGCAAGTCAAGAGGTTGATGCTGATGTTTTGGAGATGAAAAAGCAGGTTAGTGCTGGCAGGTTGCCCGGATTTCAAATCAGGGATGGAGTGCTGTGGTTCAGAGATAGACTGTGTGTTCCAAATCAGGCGGACCTGAAAGAGAGTATTCTTCAGGAGGCGCATGCTACTCTTTTGTCAGTACATCCTGGAAGTACTAAGATGTACAGAGACATCAAACTGCACTTCTGGTGGTCAGGTTTGAAGCGGGATGTAGCTGAATTTGTGGCGAAGTGTGAGGTTTGTCAGCAAGTCAAAGCCGAAAATCAGAGATGTAGCGCCCCGAATTTCTAGATTAATAACATAGAAATTACGTGGCACATTCCCAGTGATCCACTTCAACATAATATTAAACATCAACAACACCACTAAAATTTTCAACTTTTATCTCAACAATTCTTTTACAATGCACAGCGGAAATCAAAACAACTCAACTCAATATTTTCTTTATTTACAACCCAAATCCATCTCAAACTGATAATACAATTTTTACACAAAGCACTTAAGATTCAATTTATCTCAACATGCCTCTAGCTTCCAAATCTCCATCACTAAGCAATTACCTGCAACATGTGAGGCTAAAGATGATCCCTAATCCCCAAACTAACGGGGTCAGCCATAAATGGTGTGAGAAATATAAAAATAAACAAACCACATAAACGATCATATCTCATAAATTCTGAAACAACAAGTACTAATGGTTATGGAAAGTACGAAATGACAGGTAACATAAAACATCAAGTGATACTAAGCTAATTTTCATGTGTAGAAAACAAGAAAACCACATGCATAAATACCAAGACAAGAAAACACAAGTTCTATATGCAGACTCTCTAATGCGTACTTGTCGAAGTCTATGCATCCCATTCTACATAGGTTCGGTGCAAGCCCTTAACGTCTTCACTTCATAGGGTTCAATCCCCTGCGTTATGAACTAATCCTAACACGATGACTACTACGAGATAAAGATAGACCATGGATAGTATCACATGCCCGATAATTCCGGAGATGGATCCCACACCCAAGATATCTCACTTGAATAATTCCGGAGATCATCCACACCGAAACATTGACACGTCACCACAATACACCACATGTGCTTCACCTCGACTCCGATAATTCCGGAGATCAATCCCACACCACAAATAGTTACCGTGATAATTCCGGAGATTAAATCCCACACCGAAAGCCATACTGAGGTACTTGACTCATGTTCCCATTCATCATATTACCACTAGTGCCTGTCCTTAATATTTTGCTTAATTGTTTACTTAACGAATCTCCTAGAGTGGTAAACCCTACCGGCCTAAATTCAAAACTCAATAACTGAAATGCCTCACTGGGCCTCAACAAATAACTCAACACCGGTATACTAGGGTCACACACCACTAGAGACTCAAACTCAAAAAAAAGTCTAAACCAAGTTCCACTAAACAAAGTGGCTCAAATAAATGTCTCAAATGAAATACTTGTCTGAATATCTCAAAGTCAATTGCTTAATCATATACTGAACTGAACGACAAGTATGTACTAAATTATCTGCGAAACCAATCATTCGAATTAACTCTGAAGTTTACAAATGTCCTTCAGTATCAGTCGACTCATACTGATGATAAGTCGACTGTCCAGAGGAACAAATTCAAGATTTTACAAAAATAAACTAAGTAATTTATCAGTCGACTTAAGAAGGGATCAGTCGACTTACCCGAAGTAATTTTCAATAATTTTCTCAAAAATATTCTAAGTGTATAAGTCGACTTAAAAGGGTTATAGGTCGACTGTCCAGAAAGGACAATTTGTTCTTACAAAATAACTTTTACAGTGGACCAGTCGACTGCCTATGAGCTAGGTCGACTGTCCAGAACAACTTTTCAACAATCTCGAAAATAGGGTATCAGACTCGTACCAGTCGACTGCACAGTAGGCCAGTCGACTGTCGGCCTACAGAATTCAAAATTAGGTCTGATTACAAAATCGAATTCTGAAGCTTCTAATGAATTAATGATTATGTAAATAGTTCTTATTCAGGGAAAAGTAATGATTCTCAACGATTCTCATCAGGTATATGTATATTTCACTCAAAACATTAATGTGTCAAGATCTAAAGTCTCATATTCTAAATCACAAATCTTTTGTTAGGGTTTTACAAGATCTAAATTTCTTTCACAAAACCAATAAGAATCTGATCTATAATTCTAAAGTCCAGTTGTTCATACACAAGTCTCAACATGCTTTTAGCAAACAATTTTAATAGTAAGGATCTACTATTTCATCCGCCAATTCCACATGATTCCTACCACAATACGAGATCTAAATTGTTCCCAACATCAAATCCATTTATCAATGATACTTGCACACATGGATCAACCACAAGACAAATTTCTTCCATGCACACATCAAATCAAACAACAAAACATACATCAAACAACAAAACAATTCACATATATCTCACATAAATCAACAACAAAAGAAAACAAATTTTCATATCTCTCACCTTAGATTTTGAGAATAGTCCACAAAAATCTCCCCTTTTGCTAGATCTAAAAAGCTTCTTGCTCCACCAAAAATAAATCTCCAAAATACAATATTTTATCAGCAATGACGGCTGGGAAAGAAATTCTCTTAAATATGCCGGATGGGTAATTAGGGTTTTACCCACACTTTGCAAAACACCCCTTCCCAAAATACAATTTACATATATAGATCATTCTTTGGAAATTCCATCAAAACTCTTTTAAATTTGGATTTAAAAGAAAATATACATTCTAAATACTGTTCAAAACGTCCAGAAATTGTATTTTGCATTTTAACCCTTAAAAATGTCGAATTTGCAAAAAGGTCCTTCTTTTCTCAAAAATTGCAAATAGTTCCAATTAATTTCAGAAAAATCTGGAAAAATACTAAATAAATCTCAAATAATAAATAAAGATTTTTCATAAAGGAAACCAAATTTTCACACTTCTCATAAAAGCATTTGCACGTGTTTTGCACGTGTACAAAAGATAAATTTTCTGATGATATTCATTAAATCTCCAAAAATAAATTTAAATTCATTTTCAAATATAAAAATAATATTTGAAAATACGGGGTTCTACATCACTCCCTCCTTAGAAGAGTTCTGTCCTCAGAACTACTACTAATGAGTCCAAACAACATTTCATCAAAAGAAATAATATCTCATAAATAGAACATAGTCCAGACAATATATCAACAAGGAAATCAATATCTCATAATGGAAACATAGTTCAAACAATTGCATATCAAAATGAGAGAAATACAACTCAAACCAAGTATTATCATTCAAAAGAATTACAATCACACAATAGAAATACACTCATACAAAAAGCTCGGGAAAATCCTTCTGCATGCGATCCTCAGGCTCCAGCCTCCTCAAACTGCTGATTCCTCCACAATACCTTGACCATAGGTATCACCTTGCGCCTGAGAACTTTCTCCCTACGGTCAACAATCTCAACAGGCCGTTCCTTGTAACTCAAGTTCACCTGTAATCCTTCAGGAATCTCTACCAACTGATGATTCTGATCTGGCACATACTTCCTCAACAAGGACACATGGAATACATCATGCACATGTGCCAACTCCTCTGGAAGCTTCAATCTATAAGCGGTCTTGCCAATTCGCTCCATGATCCTGTATGGCCCAATATACCTTGGCGCCAACTTGCCTCCCTTACCAAACCTGATCACTCCCTTGGTCGGAGAAACCTTGAGAAAAACTGCATCCCCAACTTCAAACTCCAAGTCTCTTCGTCGAGTATCAGCATAACTCTTCTGCCGACCTTGAGCCTCGACCAACCTCTTGCGAATCAGCTCAATCTGCTCTGACGTCTACTGTACGATCTCAGGACCATACATCTGCCTCTCGCCAATCTCATACCAACAAACAGGTGTCCTGCACCTCCTCCCGTACAAAGCCTCATACGGTGCCATCCCAATACTTGCATGGTAACTGTTGTTATAAGCAAACTCAACCAATGTCAAGTATCTCTCCCAACTACCACCAAAATCCATAACACAAGCCCTCAACATATCTTCCAGCACTCGATTCACCCTCTCAGTCTGACCATCGGTCTGTGGATGAAAAGCTGTACTGAAATCAGTTCTGGTGCCCAAAGCTGCTTGTAGGCTCTTCCAAAACCTTGAAGTAAACCTTGCATCTCTGTCCGATACAATCGACACAGGAACTCCATGAAGTCTCACAATTTCCCCAATGTACAACTCAGCCAATTTCTCCATCGACCAAGTAATCTTCATGGCTAGAAAGTGAGCTGACTTAGTCAAACGGTCCATAACAACCCAAATCGAGTCATTGCCCTTCGAACTCCTCGGCAAACCTGTGATGAAATCCATACTGATATTCTCCCACTTCCACTCCGGAATGGGTAATGGCTGTAACAAACCTCCAGGTCTCTGATTTTCTGCTTTGATCTGCTGACAAGTCAGACACCTTACCACAAAATCTGCTACATCCCGCTTCATACCAGACCACCAAAAATGTTGTTTGATGTCCCTGTACATCTTCGTGCCTCCTGGATGAACTGATAACAATTTACTGTGTGCTTCCTGCAAGATACTCTCTCTCAAATCTGCATTATCTGGAACACACAACCTCTCACTCAACCAAAGAACTCCATCTTAGACACGAAATTCTGATAGCTTGCCTTCTGAAACCTGTTGCAACATCTTTTGAATCTCTGAATCTGATCTCTGACCTTCCACTATCCTCTCTCTCAAAGACGGCTGCAGCCTCAACTGAGCCAAAGATGCCCCTAAACCTTGCAGTACCACCTCGATACCTGCCTGGTCGATCTCTGCTGCCAACTCTCTTCGAGTAGTGATCAAACTCGATAAACTACTCTTCCTGCTAAGTCCATCAGCCACCACATTCGTTTGCCCAGATGATACTTGATCTCGGGACGAATGTCTTCCAATACTTCCAACCACCTTCTCTGTCGAAGATTTAGATCCTTCTGCTGATAAATGTACTTCAGGCTCTTGTGGTCGGTGTACATATTAACCTTCTCACCATAGACATAATGCCTCCACAGCTTCAAGGCATAAATGATAGCTGCTAGCTCCAAATCATGTGTCGGATAATTCTTCTCATGCGGACGCAACTGCCTCGAACCATAAGCAATAACCTTGCCTTCTTGCATCAAGACACAACTCAAACCTCTAAGAGACGCATCACTGTAGATATCATAATCCTTCCCAGCTTGCGGCAAAGCTAAGATAGGTGTCGTGGTCAACCTTTCCTTTAACTCAAAGAAACTCTCCTCGCACTTATCTTTCCACACAAATGCCACACTCTTCCGGGTCAAACCTGTCAAAGGAACAGTGATCTGAGAATATCCCTGGATAAATCTCCTGTAGTATTCGGCTAAACCCAAGAAACTCCTGACTTCCTTCACAGACATCGGCCTGGGCCAATCCTTCACTGCTTCAACTTTCTGAGGATCAGTAGCTACTCCCTCCTTAGAAAGAATATGCCCAAGGAAAGCAACATCAGACTTCCAAAACTCACACTTCGACAACTTGGCATACAAGCTATGCTCCTGCAATTTCTGCAATACCGCTGTCAAGTGCGTAGAATGCTCCTCCTCCGACTTCGAATACACCAAAATATCATCGATGAATACTACCACGAAGGAGTTAATAAATGGCCTCAAAACCCGATTCATCATATCCATGAAAACTGCTGGCGCATTCGTCAACCCGAATGGCATTACCAAGAACTCATACAGCCCATGACGAGTCCTGAAAGTTGTCTTACTCACATCTTCCTCCTTGACTCGAACCTGATGATACCCTGACCTCAAGTCAATCTTCGAAAACACAGTTGCTCCTCGAAGCCTGTCGAACAAATCATCAATCCGCGGCAGTGGATACTTGTTCTGAATAGTCACCCTATTCAACTCCCGATAGTCAATGCACATTCTCATTGACCCATCCTTCTTCTTGACTAACAACACTGGCGCTCCCCACGGAGAAGAACTCGGCTTGATAAGCCCTTTGCTCAACAGCTCCTCAATCTGCTTCTTCACTTCATCTTGCTCTACAGGTGCCATCCTGTACGGAGCCTTGGAAATCGGCGCACTCCCCGGCTGAAGACTAATGCAAAACTCCACATCTCTCTGCGGCGGTAATCCTGGAAAATCATCCAAGAACACCTGAGGAAAATCTCGAATAACCGGAATGCCCTTGACTTCATCTGAACTTGCCATCTTAGATACCATTGCAGCTACCTTCGGAATCTTCTTCTTCCCTTGGAAAGTCACTGTAGGTCCACCAGGTGCTTTCACCAATACCTCCTTCTGCTTGCATTCGATCGTGGCATCATAGATTGCCATCCAATCAATGCCCACGATGACATCCACGCCCAATACTTTCAGCTCGATCATATCAATGCCGAACAACCTCCCACCAATCTCGATATCACAGCCTTCGTAATATCGATCTGCAATTAGCTCTTCACCTGACGGCGTTGCCACCGACAAAACCCTGTCCGGAAACATCTTCGGTTCCACACCTAAGATCTTGGCAAAACTTGGCGATACAAATGTATGCGATGAACCAGTGTCAAATAAAACCTTGGCCTTTATTCAATTAATTAAAACAACTCCTGTTACAATAAGAATGATACTCAATCTTAAATTGTTCTCAAATAAAGGTTTCATTTATTACATTGATTCAAAATAAAATTCAGAATTCTTGCATACCCTGTATTACATTTTCCGAGTTACCAGCGTCCTCCTCGGTTAATGCAAATACTCGCCCTTGCCTCTTCTGAAATTTGCTCCCACCAGAACCATCCTTCCTCGATTGTGGAAAATGAGACTGAGAATGTCCAGCCTGCCCACATTGGGAACAAACCTGCTTTGCCAACTTCGGACATGCTGACCTGTAATGTCCTGCCTCCTTGCAGTAATAACAGGTCACCCCTTGAGCTGCAGGTGCCTTCTGCACTGAATCACTGAATTTGGCCTGCTTCGCGGGGAATCCCTTCCCACTCTGGCCTGATGCTGGCCTCTTATTCCGGTTCCATGTACCTTGCTTCTTCTGGAACTGGTCCATATCCTCTTCAGTCATCGCTGCTCTCCTGACCAGCTTGTCGAACCGTCTGATACCCAACGGAATCATCCTCGACCTCAAGCTTGGCCTCAAGCCCTGCTCAAACTTTTTGGCCTTCTTTGCCTCGTCAACAACCAATTCTGGCACATACCGCGAAAGCTGAGCAAATTTGGTCTCATACTCCCGCACGGTCATGCTGCCCTGCTGAAGGTTCAAGAATTCAGTCGCCTTCTTCTCCTGAACATCTAGGGGAACGAAGTGATCTCTGAACTCCTCCAGAAAAGCTTCCCAAGTCAACGGCTGGTCTCCCAAAGCCCTTTTCACTGACTCCCACCAGACACCAGCGTCCTTCTCAAGCTGCATCGATGCCAACTTCACCTTGCTGGCGGCTGGAGTCTCCGATAACTCGAAGATCGTCTCCATCTTCCGAATCCAATCATCTGCTGCTGTTGGATCAGCTTGCCCCTCAAAGACTGGCGGCCTCATCCTCTTAAAGGATTCAATCTGCTTAATAGGATCGGCGTTCACCAATCCATGTCCAGCTCCATGATTTGGCTATGGATTCTGCTGCTGCGCTTGCTGCTGCACCACATTGAATGCCATCAGCGTATTCAACGTCTGATATACTTTGGCAAATTCAGCCTCCAGGTCGATCCCATTTCCTCGGGAACCACCAGATCCATCCTCATTATTGCCACCATTCCTGCCCCTGTATGCAACCATTTTGAATACTGCAAAACGAGGGAAAAGTTAGAGCATCACACACATAATTCAAATTCACATCAATGTCCTTTGGCAAAATCTCTATTGGATCCCAAAGGTAAAACGTCATATTCAATTCTATGTGATACTCACTCTTTAATGTCCACACCTAGGTACTCACACTCTAGTGTCCACACCTAGGTTATTTTTATGTGATGTTTAGTATTACTATTGAAGCGTCGCTCTGATACCAATCTCTGTAGCGCCCCGAATTTCTAGATTAATAACATAAAAATTACGTGGCACATTCCCAGTGATCCACTTCAACATAATATTAAACATCAACAACACCACTAAAATTTTCAACTTTTATCTCAACAATTCTTTTACAATGCACAGCAGAAATCAAAACAACTCAACTCAATATTTTCTTTATTTACAACCTAAATCCATTTCAAACTGATAATACAATTTTTACACAAAGCACTTAAGATTCAATTTATCTCAACAGGCCTCTAGCTTCCAAATCTCCATCACTAAGCAATTACCTGCAACATGTGAGGCTAGAGATGATCCCTAACCCCCAAACTAACGGGGTCAGCCATAAATGGTGTGAGAAATATAAAAATAAACAAACCACATAAACGATCATATCTCATAAATTCTGAAACAACAAGTACTAATGGTTATGGAAAGTACGAAATGACAGGTAACATAAAACATCAAGTGATACTAAGCTAAGTGTCATGTGTAGAAAACAAGAAAACCACATGCATAAATACCAAGCCAAGAAAACACAAGTTCTATATGCAGACTCTCTAATGCGTACTTGTCGAAGTCTATGCATCCCATTCTACATAGGTTCGGTGCAAGCCCTTAACGTCTTCACTTCATAGGGTTCAATCCCCTGCGTTATGAACTAATCCTAACACGATGACTACTACGAGATAAAGATAGACCATGGATAGTATCACATGCCCGATAATTCCGGAGATGGATCCCACACCCAAGATATCTCACTTGAATAATTCCAGAGATCATCCACACCGAAACATTGACACGTCACCACAATACACCACATGTGCTTCACCTCGACTCCGATAATTCCGGAGATCAATCCCACACCACAAATAGTTACCGTGATAATTCCGGAGATTAAATCCCACACCGAAAGCCATACTGAGGTACTTGACTCATGTTCCCATTCATCATATTACCACTAGTGCCTGTCCTTAATATTTTGCTTAATTGTTTACTTAACGAATCTCCTAGAGTGGTAAACCCTACCGGCCTAAATTCAAAACTCAATAACTGAAATGCCTCACTGGGCCTCAACAAATAACTCAACACCGGTATACTAGGGTCACACACCACTAGAGACTCAAACTCAAAAAAAAGTCTAAACCAAGTTCCACTAAACAAAGTGGCTCAAATAAATGTCTCAAATGAAATACTTGTCTGAATATCTCAAAGTCAATTGCTTAATCATATACTGAACTGAACGACAAGTATGTACTAAATTATCTGCGAAACCAATCATTCGAATTAACTCTGAAGTTTACAAATGTCCTTCAGTATCAGTCGACTCATACTGATGATAAGTCGACTGTCCAGAGGACCAAATTCAAGATTTTACAAAAATAAACTAAGTCATTTATCAGTCGACTTAAGAAGGGATCAGTCGACTTACCCGAAGTAATTTTCAATAATTTTCTCAAAAATATTCTAAGTGTATAAGTCGACTTAAAAGGGTTATAGGTCGACTGTCCAGAAAGGACAATTTGTTCTTACAAAATAACTTTTACAGTGGACCAGTCGACTGCCTATGAGCTAGGTCGAATGTCCAGAACAACTTTTCAACAATCTCGAAAATAGGGTATCAGACTCGTACCAGTCGACTGCACAGTAGGCCAGTCGACTGTCGGCCTACAGAATTCAAAATTAGGTCTGATTACAAAATCGAATTCTGAAGCTTCTAATGAATTAATGATTATGTAAATAGTTCTTATTCAGGGAAAAGTAATGATTCTCAACGATTCTCATCAGGTATATGTATATTTCACTCAAAACATTAATGTGTCAAGATCTAAAGTCTCATATTCTAAATCACAAATCTTTTGTTAGGGTTTTACAAGATCTAAATTTCTTTCACAAAACCAATAAGAATCTGATCTATAATTCTAAAGTCCAGTTGTTCATACACAAGTCTCAACATGCTTTTAGCAAACAATTTTAATAGTAAGGATCTACTATTTCATCCGCCAATTCCACATGATTCCTACCACAATACGAGATCTAAATTGTTCCCAACATCAAATCCATTTATCAATGATACTTGCACACATGGATCAACCACAAGACAAATTTCTTCCATGCACACATCAAATCAAACAACAAAACATACATCAAACAACAAAACAATTCACATATATCTCACATAAATCAACAACAAAAGAAAACAAATTTTCATATCTCTCACCTTAGATTTTGAGAATAGTCCACAAAAATCTCCCCTTTTGCTAGATCCAAAAAGCTTCTTGCTCCACCAAAAATAAATCTCCAAAATACAATATTTTATCAGCAATGACGGCTGGGAAAGAAATTCTCTTAAATATGCCGGATGGGTAATTAGGGTTTTACCCACACTTTGCAAAACACCCCTTCCCAAAATACAATTTACATATATAGATCATTCTTTGGAAATTCCATCAAAACTCTTTTAAATTTGGATTTAAAAGAAAATATACATTCTAAATACTGTTCAAAACGTCCAGAAATTGTATTTTGCATTTTAACCCTTAAAAATGTCGAATTTGCAAAAAGGTCTTTCTTTTCTCAAAAATTGCAAATAGTTCCAATTAATTTCAGAAAAATCTGAAAAAATACTAAATAAATCTCAAATAATAAATAAAGATTTTTCATAAAGGAAACCAAATTTTCACACTTCTCATAAAAGCATTTGCACGTGTTTTGCACGTGTACAAAAGATAAATTTTCTGATGATATTCATTAAATCTCCAAAAATAAATTTAAATTTATTTTCAAATATAAAAATAATATTTGAAAATACGGGATTCTACAAGAGACCCGGAGGTCTATTACAGTCGTTACCTATTCCAGAATGGAAGTGGGATAACATCAGTATGGATTTCATTACTGGATTGCCCAAGAGTCCTAAAGGCAATGATGTGATTTGGGTCATAGTCGATCGACTAACCAAGTCCGCTCACTTTTTGGCGATGAAACTCACTGCTTCGATGGACAAGTTAGCTAAGTTGTATGTTGGCGAGATCGTCCGGCTTCATGGTGTTCCGTCAACTATTGTGTCTGATCGAGATGCGCAGTTTACTTCGCATTTCTGGAGGAGTCTTCAGACAGCTTTGGGTACCAAGACAGATTTCAGCACTGCTTTTCATCCGTAAACCGATGGGCAGACCGAGAGAGTCAACCGTATTCTTGAGGATATGCTTCGGTGTTGTATACTAGACTTTGGAGGCAGTTGGGAAAGGCATTTACCCTTGTTAGAGTTTGCCTATAATAACAGTTTTCAGGCTAGCATTGGGATGGCGCCGTACGAAGCTTTGTATGGCAGGAAGTGCAGGACACCTGTTTATTGGTTTGAGGTTGGGGAGCATCAATTGGTTGGTCCTGAGCTTGTGCAACAAACCTCTGAGAAGATTGTTCTGATCAGGAAAAGGTTGGTAGAAGCTCAGAGTAGGCAGAAAAGCTATGCAGACAACCGGAGAAGGGACCTTGAGTTTGAGGTTGGTGACTTCGTCTTTCTGAAAGTATCACCCAGTAAAGGTGTGGTTCGATTTGGCAAAGGCAGAAAATTAGCCCCGAGGTTTATAGGCCCGTACAAGATATTGAAAAGGATCGGGAAGACTGCTTACCGGCTTGAATTACCGGAAGAGTTATCTCAGGTGCATAATGTCTTTCATGTGTCTATGCTGAGAGGTTATATTCCAGATCCGAGTCATCATTTGCCTGAAGTGCCGGAAGGTTTGCAATTGGATCTGAATTACATCGAGTCTCCTGTCGAGATTGTTGATCTTCGAGAGAAAGTCTTGAGGAATAAAACGATACCGATGGTCAAGGTAGTCTGGAGGAACCACTTGGTTGAAGAGGCTACTTGAGAGTCTGAGGAGAGGATGTTGAAGGACTATCCTAAGCTTTTTGCTTGATTGTATCTTTGTATCTTTTGTTCTTGTCGTGAGTGTTGTATTTTGTTTCTCACTCTTGACGGTAGTTCCGGGGACGGAAATATTCTAAGGAGGGGGTGTTGTAATGTCCCGATTTTTCATTCAATGAAAAATTATTTATTTTGCACGTAGTGTGCACGTGCAATATTTTTGGTAAATATTTTCATCATGATGAGTATAGATATTTAATATGTGCCTTTAATTATTTTTCTAT
Organism: Hemerocallis citrina; assembly: GCA_017893485.1. Classification (NCBI taxonomy): domain Eukaryota; kingdom Viridiplantae; phylum Streptophyta; class Magnoliopsida; order Asparagales; family Asphodelaceae; genus Hemerocallis; species Hemerocallis citrina. Next base: position 28,310,665 of record CM030368.1, read on the forward strand.
AAAGCCTTTTTTTAATTAGACAAAAAGCCTTTTCTTTTTAAAAGCCCAAAGTTAATTTAATTTATTATTTTTATAATAATTATTTTGGCCCATAAACTAAAGCCCATGAACTATTTTTATACAACTTGTCATGTAGAATACAATTTAAAGACTATTTTATTTTTATACAAAAATTTAATGTACAAATTTTTGGAGGCAAATGCTTGCACGTGCATTGCACGTACACGTGCAATATGCATTTCCTATGTAGGCCGGATTGCTTCTTTTGGGAGGGAAACCAAAAATTTGAGTGGAGATCATGCTTGGTGGTTACTTGGTTGTGGGTAGTTAATGCAACTCCTACTTTCATCTTAGCCCTCCATCTTATAACCAATTACTTGATCCTAGCCCTCCATTCTCTTTGATTTTTAGTATAAATACCCCCTCCATGGCTAGTTATTCTTGTGCTTATTACTTTCTAAAAATCTATAGTCTAAAATATTTTATCTAGTAGTGATTGTGTGAGTTAAAAGATTGAGAGTGTGTGGGATTGTGCTTGCAACATCAAGGAGAAGAGGGGCCGGCTTTGGAGTGTTCGGTTTTGGTGCTTTTGGAGGCTCGAGTGCGCGCTTCTAGGAGGAGGACCGTTCGTGTGCAAGGACTTTTGTTTAGGAAGTTGCTAATTGTGTTTGTCTCTCCATTTGAGGTGGGTAAATTTTCTATATTTCTAATTAGGGATGCATGCTAGATTAAATTGAATGAATGAAGCATGAAAAATATTAATAAGAGTACGCTTTTAATTGATAAAATTGACCTATGAACTAATTGGAATGTGGGTGTGCAATTGTATGTGATTTGATTAGTAAAAATCTAAGTTTGTGTGGATTAATTATAACCATAGATTGGTGAAGAAAGTTTCATTTTCTATTTCATGAATTATAGACACAAAAGTTAGTAGATTAACAATGCTACATTATGTGTTTAATTGAATCTTCGTGTGGTGTTGAAATAAATGAATTGAGTTATATATTTGTATGTGTGGTAAAAGATTAAAAATAGAGAATGAATGTGTAGTTTGCTAATAAAGAGATTAGTGGCGCTAAATGTTGAGAAATGTTGAAAAAAGAAGAAATGTGGTAGCGATAGTTCACAATTTCAATTAAATGTATGAAAAATGTGTTTTGATTATTGAAAAAAATTATTTTTATTGTACTGGAATATAATTTATGATAATGTTAGTCAATCTGGAATTTTACAGTAATTTTTATAAAAACAAAATGAAACGAGGACTTGTTGAATATCGAATTGTTTTAATAACAGAGAGAATTGTATTAAAAAGAATTTGAGTTGTACTTTGACAACCTGAGCACGAAGCTCAAGTGGTCAGAGCGTGCGGTTGGGTTCCCTGTGGTGGCCGGTTCGAATCCCTGTAGAACCATACTTTTATTTCCTTTTTCAAAAATAAGATAAAACAGTGACCGAGAGCATTAAATACTCTCTGCTCTCCTTTTATACTGCTGGCGCAAGTGGCCTATTGGTTTGTGCCTTTGGCTGTGTTCTCTGTGGTGCTGGGTTCGAATCTTGGCTTCGGCAGATTCAAAAAATGTTTTTTTTGAAGGTTTTGGTGATCAAAAAAATTGTGGAAAAAATATGACTATTCCTCTAAAAATACGTGGGACTTATGAAAAATAATTTGGGAATTATTTGCATGAAATAAAACATGATTTGAGAATAAAATATGTAAATAGAACTATGCTTCTATATTTATATTTTTGTGAAAATATATCTTGCAAAAAGGAATTTGAAATGAAGGATTAGAAGATTAATATAGTAAAGAAAGAAATTTTATTGTGTGATGGATGTGAATTATTCTCATTTGAGAATGGTGTGAAAAATATGAAATGTGAATATTCGTTAGTAATGTGAATTTCAATGTGAAATTAATAATTGATGAAGTATGTAAATTCCATGTATGATTATGGACTATTGAATAACTCAGAGATCATGCTATTGAAAAAGAAATCTGTTTGATTATGAATATGAATTTATGAGTTAGAAATGCTCAATTTAGAAATTGTGAATTGGAAATTGAAACAAAAGAGTAGCTAAGTCTCCCCAGGCATTTGGAAAGAAATGAAATGAAAATTGAAAAGAAATACCAAGGTTGGTCATGTTTGAATGAATGAATAAGTCCGGTTTAGTGGAGAGGCTAACTCTAAGCTTTGATTTTGTTCATGATTTTAATAAAAACTAAGGATTAGTAGATAGTGGAGACGTGATGAAAGTAGGAGAAAAACATGAGTTGAGGGCCATCGAATTGGCGGCGTGAGAGTATTTCACAGGCTGTCTTCACGATGCGTCGTGACATGACGTGGATACTGCTCCAGGGTACCGTCCCGATGGTGACGCTCGTGGGATGTTCGGTGACTGCATGAGGATCGTGTGCCATGAAGGAGGCTGAGTTGCCACAGGCTGTCTTCACGATGCATCGTGACATGACGTGGGATTCCCCTCCAGGTTTTCTGTACACGTGCTTGTACTCATAGATCATCTAGGATACCTACCGTAATTATAGTAGTAGATTAAGTCATGGCGAGGGATTGAACCCTACAAAGATGAAGAACGATTAAGGGCTTGCCCTCGGACCTATGTAGTATGGGATGCATAGTATCCGAACAAGTGCGCATTAGTGTCATATAATATAAATAACTGCATTAAGGACTAAGTGCACAATCACAACACGACATCAATAGGGTAGTCCCTTTAGTTTGATATGTGACAAGTTTGTGTTTGCTAAATATGAAAAATAAGTTATACTATTTCCGGCATAGAGAGGATGGCCGTGTATAATGTTCGTCGGTTGAATAAACTGACGTATCCACAGTCTTATATGCAGGTAAGTGACATGATAAAGATTAAAGAGGAACAGATGCTTAAAGATTATTCGATATTGTTGTACATTCATGTAAATGTTGTAATTTTACTTCCGCTGTACAATGTAAAGTGTAAAGTTTGATGTAAACTCTGATGTAAAGTGAAAAGTTCAAATTTCCTTGTAAAATTGTACTAAAGAAAGTGGAAAGATCCTGTAGAACATCTCTAATTCAGTGTATTTCGGATTCGGGGCATTACACTAACAACGAGTTCGGAGTCCAACACTTGGCTCGATTCCGCTTCAAATAACTTTCTCTTCAGCAAGTTAGAAGTGGTTCACCATTCGGAATTGCTCCTACACCTCGTTAGCCCTCTCTTAAACGACGAGTTCGGAGTCCAACACTTAGCTCGATTCCGCTTCAAATAACTTGCTCTTCTGCAAGTTAGAAGTGGTTTGCCATTCGGAACTGCTCCCACAACCGTTGATACTCTCTTAAACGACGAGTTCGGAGTCCAACACTTGGCTCGATTCCGCTTCAAATATCTTGCTCTTAAGCGAGTTAGAAGTGGTTCGCCATTCGGAACTGCTCCCACAACCGTTAATTCTCTCACTTGAACAGCGAGTTCGGAGCTAAAGCTCTCCCCTAGAGTTGCTCCTCAAACTCATCTCCCAAATGGCTTTCTCCCAGAGCCGAGCTCTTCATTCCGCTCGCCTCCAAAGCAGACCTCTTCTCAACGAGTTCGGAGCACAACTCTCCCCTAGAGTTGCTCCTCAAACTCGTCTCCCAAATGGCTCTCCTAGAGCTAAGCTCTTCACTCCGCTCACCTCCAAGGCGGACCTTTTCCCAACGAGTTCGGAGCACAACTCTCTCCTAGAGTTCCTCCTCACACTCGTCTCACAAATGGCTCTTTCCTAGAGCCGAGCTCTTCACTCCACTCGCCTCCAAGACGGACCTCTTCTCAACGAGTTCGGAGCACAACTCTCTCCTAGAGTTCCTCGTCACACTCGTCTCACAAATGGCTCTCTCCTAGAGCCGAGCTCTTCGCTCCGCTCGCCTCCAAGGCGAACCTCTTCACAACGAGTTCGGAGCTCACAACTCTTTCTTAGAGTTGCTCCTCAAACTCGTCTCCCAAATGACCCTCCACGTCCTTCGGAACCAAAACCCGAGCGACAAGCGATCTGAGCCTGATCACACAAGCAAGCCGCTTGGAATCCGAGCAAGTGCAAATCCGAGCTGCGAATTGGAGAAAAACGACTTTCTTCCCAAATTTCGTGTAAGATCTCGATCGAACGGCTCAGATCGCTCCAGCGCCACTAAAAGAAAAGATAGTGTTTTCTCGAGAACCGAGCCTGCCTCGAGATCCGCACCGAGATCCAACGGTTCAGATCAAGCTCACAACTCTCCCCTAGAGTTGCTCCTCAAACTCGTCTCCTAAATGGCTCTCTCCTAGAGTCAAGCTCTTCGCTCCGCTCACCTCCAAGGCGGACCTCCTCTCAACGAGTTCGGAGCTCACAACTCTCTCCTAGAGTTGCTCCTCAAACTCGTCTCCTAAATGGCTCTCTCCTAGAGTTAAGCTCTACGCTCCGCTCGCCTCCAAAGCGGGCCTCTTCTAAGCGAGTTTGGAGTTCAAAACTCTCCTACAGAGTTGCTCCCTGCACTCACCTCAAAGAATGGGTCTTCCTATGGCCCTTACGAGGGTCTTCCTAGCACATCTTCTCCGCCCTTAGGAGTGGAGCTCCTCTTCAAAAATCCCCAAGACCAAAACACTCCTCAACTTCATGAAGATAAGGATGTTGCGGGGCTATTTTGACCATGAAGGAGGGTGAATCTTCATCCCACTCCTAAAGAGAAGTTGTAGATCTTCGAGTTAGCTTCGAAACAAGGGGTTGCACGCCCCGATCGGACCTCCGTAGCACCGGAAAAGTGGATCACAACACAGCTGCGCCGAGTAAGAAAACGGCAAAAACTATCGCCTCGGGATTCGCGCCATGATCGTGATCAACCGTCTAGATCCCCCCACGTAGCTCGGATCGACAAATCCGAGCAACTAGCCATCCGAGCTGCGAATTGGAGAAAAAACTTTCTCCCCAAAATTCGTGCAAGATCACAATCAAACGGCTCAGATTGCGCCACGACCACAAAACGACAAGACAACGTTTTCTCGAAATTTGAGCCTCTTGTCTCGTGATTCGCACCACGATCGTGATCAACCGTCCAGATCGAGCCACGTAGCTCGGATCTACAATCTGAGCTACTGTCCTACCGAGCTGCAAAATGGCAAAAATTGAACCTCAAAATCCGTGCTCGGATTTGCCAAAGAAAAGAGCACAAGGGTTAACGGGTCCGAAACCGAACCCCATATCGCTTCACCTCTCCTTCTCTATGCTTTCCCGCCAAAACCAAAAAGAAAAAAAACCCAGCTCGTCATCTTCAAGCGCTGAGCTCCACCTCCGACGCCTCCCTCGACCAACTCCATGGACGAGCTCCAAGCTCTACGCCGAACCCATCGAACCGAGCACTACTTCCTCTTCCTCACGCCGCCGAGCTCTCCCTCCGTCGGCGAGCTCGCTCATCTCCGACCTCCACTACCATGCCGAGCTCCTACTTCTTCGACGAGCCTCGCCATGGCATCAAGCTCCATCACCGAGCTCGACCCCATTTCCTTCCCGAGCTCCCTCCGTCGTCGAGCTCCTTCGTCGAGCTCCAAAACCCAACACATCGACGAGCTCACCACTGCGTCAAGCTCCCCCCTTCACAAGCTCACCGCTGCACGAGCTCCAACGAGGAGCTTCGTCAACTTCTTCCGGGAACAGAGCCCACCTCCGAGCTCCAGACCTCGCCGACCTCCATCATCTCTCATCGCCGAGCTCCAATGACGAGCTCCAGCACTTACTCGTCGAACTCTGCCCTCGCCTAAGGCCTCGTCGACCTCAGTCATCGCCGAGCTCCCCATCCCGAGCTCGAACCCATCACCATGGCTCCGACGAGCTCCATCCTATACGAGGCTTCACCGTCGTCAACCACCAACTCACCTTGATGTCGAGCGCTTCGTCATGCTCGCCTCCCCCTCATCGAGCTCAAGCTACCTCCGAGCTCCGACTCCGCCACTTCCTCTCCTTGCCGAGCTCCTCACCTCATCGATCTCCTCCGACGAGATCACTTACCGTCATTCCCCATCCCCTCGACGAGCTCCCCTCGCTCGGAGAAGGCGAGAAGAGTCGCTCGGAGAAGAGTCGAAGAAGATGACGAAGGCGTAGACGAAGCAGAGAAGGAGAAGAAGAGAGAAGCAGAGCGGGAGAGAAGAAATGAAATTTTAAAAAAAAAAAAAAAAAAAAAGTGGAGTAGAAGATGAACAAAACAGCGAAGAAGAAGGAAAGAAAAGAGCTGGGCGAAACAACAAAGATGCCACGTGGCTTCACCTTCAGGGTCGGATGCCGAGCTACGCGAAAACTGGGCAAAGTTGCTCAAATTCCGAGCAACATGCGATCCGAACTGCAAATGTGGAGAAAAATGCGGCCGACCTACACAAGCCGTCTGATCTTCTCAAAAATTGTGCCACGACACGATCGACGCTCAGAAACGCGCCACGTGTCCAGAACGTGATCTGCTTTGTGATGCGCGCACATCTGATCACGATCAACGCTCAGAAACGCGCCACGTGTCCAAGTAATATTTAATTAATTTATTTATTTATTTGTTTGTTTTAATTATTTAAAAAATCCGAAAAAATATTTAAAAATCGAAAAAAATTAATTAAAAATTCTAAAAATAATTATTAATTCAGAAAAATTATTTTAAAATTCTGAAAAATATAATTATTTAATTATAATAATTAATTAATATTTTCGATAATTAATTATTTAATTCGAAAAATGAATAAAAAATTCAAAAAATGAGAAAAAAACTCAGAAAAAATTGGAAAAATCATAAAAAAATTAAGAAAATTCTGAGGATATTTTTGGGCATTTTACAAGTCCAAAATAACACCGTTACACCCCGAGCAAGATCTGAACTCCCTTAAGAACACCGATAAAATCCCGTACGCCATTAGAACAACAAAACTACTCCTCAAAGACTGTAAAACTCAGTCTCCAGGAGTTGGGGGCTCATGATATGGCTAAAAATGGGATTAAATCGGGGCCGTTCAAATCGAACACGAATGTTAAAGCTCAGGGGTAAAACGGTAATTTCACCTACTAACGGGTCTGGAATGGGAATTAGGTCTTAATTCAAAGCTCAATAACCCATAGACGGATCCATCTCAACTAGGTGCGGGCTTCAACCCGCAGCGAACCCAGTCCAGCATGGTAGAATTAGGATTTCTGATTAATTCTAATCAACGGCCCTGATTCGTATCTATCCTTTCACTGGGAATTAAGGATCACATTCCTAATCTGTTTCTAGGGATTACATTCCTAATCTGATCCCTAAGGCGAATATAAATAACCCCCCATCCACCACCATTAAGAGGTAATCAATACTTTTCCAGTTTAAAGTTCTTGCTTAATCATTCAGATTACTGACAAAAGCGTCGGAGGGTACGTCGCCGGGATCCATCCCGGTGTCTCACACTTTTTGCAGGTTCGCAGTAGTGACAAGAGACCAATTCAACAAGTCGGTGAAGGTCAACAAGTCAACAGGTTTGCCTTGTTCGTTTTCTCAAGAATCCACAAATTCTATCTGTTTGCTCCCACACCAAAATTAGCAGCAACAGTAGTATTAGAGGAGGGGGAAGTAAGGTTCGAGATGAGTAACAAGGTACAAATTAATATATTGCTTTTGGTTTGTTTCCTCCCTGAGAGATTGAGAGTTGTAATTTCTTTTGTAGTCTTTGTATTTCTTTGGAAATAAGAAGTATTGGTTATCTCTGCATATTGATTGTGTTCTTGTGAGATCCATATATTGTGGTGGCTTGTTCTTAGTTCATCTAAGTCTTGAGAGTTTCTATTGCTTGTGGTGTGTTTCTGCTATTAGCACTACGAGTTATAGGGTAGAATTACTTTGACAAGTGGTATCAGAGTAGTTGGTTCGAATTGGCTGATAACAAGATGAAGATCGAGAAATTCGATGGGAGTGACTTTGCAATATGGAAGATTCAGATGATAGCATATCTTCGTCAGAAAGATCTTGATGCTCCGTTATTTGATGAGAAGCCGGTAGGTGTAGACAAGGATGCGAAGGTCTTGACGGATTGGAATCGTTTGGATCAGAAGACGCTGGGGCAGATTCACTTGGGACTAAATAGGAAAGCGTTATTTCATATTTCGAAGGCAAAGACCACTAAGGAGGCTATGGAGATTCTCACGGATATGTATGAGAAACCGTCGACATCTAATCAAATTCTTCATCTGAAGAAATTGGTTAATATGAAGTTGAATGAAGGGGGTTCACTAGCAGAGCATGTGAACAATTACTGTATGGTTTACAACCAGATGGAAGTTGTAGGTTTGAAGTTTTCAGAAAGGGGGCAGTCATTGTTACTTCTATCTACTTTACCCGATGGTTATGGTACGGTAGAACAGACTATTATATGCACTATGAAAGATTCGACGACTTTACAGGATGTGGTGAGTAGCATTCTGAACAAGGAGGTGAGAAGGGTCAGAAACGGAGGATATCCATCATCATCTTCTAGAGATTCTGCCATGTACGTTGAGAAGAGACGTGGGAGATCTAAGAGCAGTCGAAGAAGAAAGGATCAGAGTAGTTCATCTGAGAGTGGGTCTAATGACAGCGATGGGGGACATGTGCCTGAGTGCTGGTATTGTCACAAGAAGGGTCACATGATGCGCAGTTGCAAAGCTTATATGAAGAACAAGCAGGAGAAACCGAAGAAAGATAACCCAAAAGAAGTTCAAGGAGGACTTGTTGAGGAGTTATGCTTATCAGCTCGGGAGGAGTTGGGCACTCAAGATTGGTGTATTGATTCGGGAGCTTCTTTTCATTGCACTCCGATGAGAGAGATATTTGATGACTACAAGAAGAGTTCTTTTGGAGTTGTGATCATGGGGAACGGTCACCGGCGTCCTGTATGTGGGGTTGGTACTATTCGCGTGAACATCATTGATGATCAAAGTGTTGTCTTACAGGAGACAATGCATGTTCCAAATTTGAAAGAAAATCTTATCTCGATTGGAAGGCTAGACAAGGAGGGGTTGTCTACTACATTTGGTAGTGGGAAGTGGTGTATAGCTGCAGGTTCAAGGGTGATTGCAAAAAGGAAGCGTGAGGGAACGCTGCATTTTGCTTAGAGATGTGAGGGGCGTTTCTCCTGTAGTTGACTCTCAACCGGAATCGAGTAGTAGGTTGTGTGGGGTGCAAACAAGTTCTTTCAGTTGTGGAAGGGAGGTTACTAATTTAGTGGGAGCTGCTGGCCATGGAAGTGATCCTAAAGGGCAAGACATTGTTGCGGTACTTTGCGAATTAGAAGTTGAAGCTTCAAGTCGCTCTTGTGTGATAGAGAGCATTGGTATCGATATGCGGGTGATGTTGATGAGGGTAACCGAATTGGGACTGTAGGGCTTGAACAGTCTGCAGAGTTTGTGGAGGTGTCGTCCACGGAGGTTTCTAGTGCAGATGGTGCATTCAGAGTCTTTGAACCATGTCCGATGTTGATGGAGATTTTGCGAGTTGGGGAGTTAACACGAAATCCGACACGGGAGGTTGTTTCTCTGGTATTCGTGCTCTATGCGATTGGTGGAGCACATCCTTCATGAGGTGATGAGGATTGGTTGGTGCACTCCACGTGGTGGAGTGGCGAAGGTGCTCTTCATGAGAGTGGGGAGTACTTGGGTCTTCCATGAAAGTGGGAGATGACAGAGATAATGCGAGGAAAGATTGCAATAACTTTGAAGCGTGGTGTATTTGGTCCAAGTGGGAGATTGTTAGGAATTGTGGCCTCAAATACACGTAGGCAATGAGTACTTGAAGTTGGAGAAGAAGAGGAGGAGACAAAGAAGCAAGAGAAGATAAACATCGAGTAGAAGAAGTGCCGCCTAGAGGGTTGAGGTCGACCGACCTAGTCTACTGAGAGTTCTTCGAGTGTACAAGTCCAACAGAGGAAGGGACGGTCGACCGGCCTTGGGGGTGCAGTAGACCGGTCAGCCCTCGGGTCTGGATTTACACGTTGCGGTCGACCGACCTTGGGGGTGCGGTCGACCAACATCGGCGGCTGATTATTTTTGGGCTTACGAGTTTAAAGGCCCAATTGCTAGATTTGTGTTTATCTTTTAGGGTTTACTTGGGAGCTATATATATGACTGTAAACCACTAGTAGAAAACCTTGCAATAATAATGGATTATTTGCAAGCACCAAAAATTCCTTGTAGTTGTTACTATCAACAACAAATTACTCACAACAAACCCATTCATTGCAAATATTTTGACATCCGCAAGAGATTTTATTCAACCGTTGCAAGTGTTGACAATTAAAAGGGAACAATTGCAACAAACAATACTCCATTACCGAAGTAGTAATAAAATATTTATTTTTAAAAATAAATTAGATATAAACACGTGCATTACATAGATAATTTTGCCACCCAACAATTTCCTAGTCCTAATTTCCTAATCCCAATCCTAATTGGGCCGGGCCTGACCTGGCCCAAAACCCATTATAAGTAACTCCCTCCAGTATGTTTGCAAAAACCCTTAATAATCCTTGTTGTCCAAAAAAGTAATCAAATCAGATATAAGAGAAGATGGCAATGGCGACGCTGCAACTCTCATCGTCTACGTCTCTGTTCTTCAACCCTAACATCAACACAGAATCATCATCATCACGTTCGATCATATCTCTCCGATCGAGGAACGTCGGGACCGTTAGATGCGTCGCCGCTCCTGAAACCGACAAACCCACCAGTAATTTTCTCTTCCCTTTTCCATTGCTTGTATGCTGTTTGATAAAATTTCTCAACCAGTCATGTGGAAGTGAGTTCCAAAATATGATGATGTCATGGCTTAGGTGGCGTCTTGTCAATGCTTGTTTTTTTTATGAATAGTTCTCATATCAATTTTTAGGGTTTTAAATCCTAATCATGAGCCTCAGAATTTATTGTTTATCCCAAAATGAGACCTTTTTTGCCTCTAATTATTAGCATTTGTTCAATTGTTACTATTTTTGGGTTTCACGATTGATCTCATCATTAAGATTAGCTTAAGTTTTTTTTGAAGGAGTTTTAAGTGTTTCTTTTTTAAACAAAGGAGTGTTTAAGTTGTAATGTTGTATTATCATTATGTGTTAAACAGTATAGTACTATACTGTTTAATAAGTGGGAAATTTAATTTGACAATTTATGGTTGGGGAGGAAATTTAATTTGACAATTTATCCTTGGCGAATACGAATAGAATGTTGTGTGTTTAACTCCTATGAAAGTGAAGCTGTTATGTGTTAATTGTTAAATTAATCTTTGTCAGTATATTAGAAATATACTGAACATATGTACATAATCATAGCATGCCAGAATACATATTCAAATGCATCTTTTCCTCAAGAATTGCTATGTATGAATGCAATACTCTTGTCTGTTTCCATAGATAATAATAAAACTTGCCCAACAATAAATATGGCATTTCTTGTTCTCTAATGTTGTAAAAGGAACGTAAAATTCTGGGACAAATTTTCATGTTCTTAAAATGCAAAAGCTGTATTTTATTTGATCTATTTTGGTGAAAATTATTATTCAGAACACTTTCTATCTATCCATCCACTTACACCTACCCACCCACTATGGTGTACAAAGTCAGCCTTTCCAGCTTAACAATAAGTTTTAGAAAAATTCAATAAGTACTTAGATTAGTTATATTCAGGTTGTATGCCTTAGAACTTTGCTGTTCTGGACTAGTCTCTTAAGTGAGTGCTAGTCTTATATCTCTAAAACCTGTAAATTGGTACAACCTGGATGTTCAATTGTCCTACTTATATTAAATGAATTATGCTATGACTAGTGAATTATTTATGCTATGACTATTTGCTGTAGTTCTTAATTAAATGTGACTTCTATCAGCCTTCTTTCTGAGCATTATTGTACTTCTGTGCATTACATATTTTGTAAACTTTCGCAAAAAAAATCATTGCAGTGCAGCAGAAATCGACTATCAAATGATTTTGATCATCACTTGGGATCAAGTTCGTATGCGCAGACGGAGTATAAGCTGGTAAGAGAAACATTAAAATTCTCATTTTCTCTTCCTTCCAATTATATCTACAAAATTATAACCTTCAAATTAAGTATTTTTTTTCAGAAGAAAAAATTAAAAGTCGATAAGTTGACTGTCGACCAAATTGCGAAGATATCATATGGAACATTTAACAAAGAATACAAGAATGAAACAAAGAAGAACAAGAACCTCATTATGGTGGTAAGATTTGCTTTCTTCAATATTTTTGTGATGATTCTTATTGTGGCATGTATATCAATTATTCATTTTCTTATTTTAGGATGCTTTGACTTTTTCTGTCAAACAAGCTGCACTCAAGTTACAAGGTTTTGAAAATCCAGATCCATCAAAGCTGCCCCAAGAAGTTCAAGATAGGTGCGTCTACAGTGTGTTTGGCAGTCCAAAGAAGAACCGCAGTAGACTTAAAGGAACAAAAATTCTGAGAAATAGAAAGGAAGATGATGCTGGTTCTCTCTCATCGGAATCAACAATAGATAAAAGGATACAAGAAGAATCAACTGTTAAATCTTTGTTCAAAAAGTGTGACAAGTTGGCAATACAAAATCAAGTTCTTATGGACTTCTTTTGTGAGCTGCATCCTGATAAAATGGAAGCCTTGAAACAAAGGTTGGAATATACTATTGTCGACTCATCCAATAGTCAGATACGACAAGAGGTAGCTATATATTTAATTGCCTCAATTGGATAATATATTATTATCTATATATATTGAATAACGAGTTCGAATTTTGTATTGTTTCTTTTTCATGTAGTCTATATGTAGTGGCGATGACTATGAGACAATGGGTAATGAGGAACATGTAGAAGACCTTACGTGAAAAGTGAAACTGGGGATACATGGAAGCAGTAGCGGGTTAAAAGTTATTTTGAAAACATTTAATTTTGTTTCTTGGAGTTTCACAACTTATCTTTTCTTATAGAATGTATTGTTGTTTTGGCACTATGAAACAAACAAAAAATTTTGTAATGAGAAGGTTCTGAATTATATAATATTCAAATTTATTTTGCATTATTGTGTTTTCTTTATATAATTGTGTGAATCAATATGTGAAATGATTATATGTTCTTCATTGTCAAAATACATTATTTTAATTTGTAAATTTAGTTAAGCCATTCAAATATAATCAGTAATGAAGAAAAAATGTGTGCAATTGCATTCGCGATATAGCAATTGCAAGAGAATCAGTATCTTGCAGATCTCTGTAGCAATAGTTCATTAGCAACGGAAAAAATTCCTTTTAAAACACACTTGCAAGAGACGAATTTGTTGTAAATATTCTCTTGTATATGGAGATAGCAAGGTACAACTTCCATTGCATATATTCTATTGTGGCTAATATTCGCAAGGGATAGTTAAAATTCCGTTGCGAATGTGTACATTAACCAGGAGAGATTTCGCAACCGCACAATTACAAGGGAATGAAGAAAAATCCCTTACAAATGTACACTAACCATGGAATTGTACTCTTCTACAAGGGAAATTTCTATTGCGACTGTAGCATTTTCTACAAGTGAACTCTAGGGTTTAGATTAATCTTTGATAATCTTTTAGTGAGTCGTTATCATTGTTCAACTTCAAGAGAGATTGTGTCAAGTGTTTCAAAGGTGAGAGAGAGAGATTGAGAGTTATAATCTCTTTTGTAATCTTTGTATTTCTTTGGGAATAAGAAGTATTGGTTATCTCTGCATATTGGTTGTGTTCTTGTGAGATCCATATATTGTGGTGGCTTGTTCTTGGTTCATCTAAGTCTTTGGAGTTTCTATTGCTTGTGGCGTGTTTCTGCTATTAGCACTACGAGTTGTGGGGTAGAATTACTCCGACAGTAGAGGCACATGTGACAGTGAGTGCTTTGGTCACACACATCCAACATGATTCCCTCTCTATGGATATAAAATTGTAGAACTTTATATGTGTTCATATGTCATGCCACATTGTATCCAAGGGCGGATCTGTGCCGAAGCAGTGCAAGTAACTGCTTTGGGGTCCATATTTTTTAAGTATTTATAATGTTAAAAAGTAAAATGTAATATTTTCTGATATAATTATACTATATTAATAGTTGGCTTATTAGCTCAGTTGGTTAGAGTGTTATGCTAATAATGTGAAGGTCGCGGGTTTAAAACTTGCATGGACCAATTAATTTTTTAATGTTTTTATTTTTAAAACTAATTATTTTTCACATAGCCATACATGTCATTTTACCATTTTATGAATTTAATATTATTTTTCACTTAGTCCATGTATGTCACTCTATGATATTTTTTTAATGTTCTATGGTATATCATATTTACTTGTTTATGATAAATTTCTGACCAAATCTTCAAGTGCATATGGTTATTCTACAATTTAAGTTTCCAACTAGTATTCTCATATACATATATTCATCATCATTTCATTCTGATCGTATTCTTTAGTATATCATATTTACCTCTTTGAGATAACATATTTCGTTTTTGCTGTTAGAGTTTGTCCAAGTTTCTTTTGACCACGTGACATTTCATATACAAAGCGTACATTATCAATTAATTTTTTTTTGGAAGCATATATATATTTTTTTGTTTTCATTTAAATAGTTTGTTCTCCAATGCTCCAAATTTGTTTCCATTTAAATAATTGTCATTATTATTTTATAAACTTACAGAAGGCCCCATTTGAGAATTTGCTTATGATTCCTTGAAATTCAGATATGTCCATAATTGTATCAATGTCTGCATGCATGCATCAACAATCAAATTTCAGTTAATAGTTATCTACCATAAGAAATAACCTAACAGCCTTTGACCACCTATGATCAAAATAAAGTCGAGATCATGTGTAGGCGGTCGATTTCGTACTCTCATGAGCACTATTAATTCCATTATAGAGTGAGAATCACTAATTTATTCTAATGCTGTAAGTGGCTCAAATACTCTGATTTGCATTTGATCCATAACCTACAACATAGTGATCAATCACGATAGCACTCTAAAACAATAATTTACACATATATCTTCTATGAGTTGAGTTGCTATTCTGAGTAAAACCTGATCACAGAATAATGTACAAGAATCAGATGCAATCTATCCTATTTAGATAGAGACTTCAGTCTGAAACTACTACTTCACAAAAGCAAATCAAAAATTTTCTCAACCCTAATCCTAGACGATATCAAAATGCCAAGTGCTTAAAAATGTATAACCTCTAAAAAGCGCCAAGCATACCAATATGTCACAAGACACTGAAACTCGGAAAATAGTTTGGAACCAAAGTCAGTTTTCCATTCCATTTTGACTATATAATTAGTGTTGCTATCGGGTCTTATCGGGTCAGGTCCTCCGCTACCCGAACCTGGACTTTCGAGAATCGAGTCCGGGTCCGAGTCCGGGTCCTAATTAAAAAAAATCTATCCGTCGGGTCCGGTAGAGGAAAATAAATATTTGCACTTAAGTATTTTTGCACCCGATCCCCTACGGTTTCAACAATTTTTGCACATAAGTGCATAAATAAACATTATATTTATACATATATGTTCAACAATTACTATTTACATGTATATCCCTATAACTCTATTATACAAATTTCAAATTTTTTGGGGTATTTTTTAACGGGTCCGGGTCGATATTATTTTGAGCGGACCTGGACCCGGAAGTGCATCGGATCTTATTTTAGGATCCGGACCTGTATAGATCGAGTCGATTCCGGTTCAATGCCGGGTCCGGATTGGGTCCGGGTTGGGTCCGGATATCGGGTAAATGTGACGGTGCTATATATAATAATCACTAAGAAGTTTTCTGTGAAATCGGATATTTATACGTCTGTGAAATTTGAATGCAAGTTGATATTAGCACAAAGCTAGAAGCATTCAGTATATGAAATTCTTGCATCTCCAAACTAAGGTAATAATTTAAAACATCGATCTGACATTTCGAAGAAAAAAACATCAATGCTACAAATGAATCTTAGTATATGATTATATATGCATGTCCTAATTTTATTTAACTTATTTTGTTAATGTGTACAGCTATTGAGTTCTATTGAACTGTGGATGTATGCTGCTATTGCTTCCTCTTGCTTACAATGGTACAGGAATTGAGTAGTAGCTAAAGATTCCAAAGGAACCAAGTTTACCAGATGCTCGAACTATAAATGTATATGATGTTAATAAATCTTACACTTTTACCGGCTCGGCAAATGAGATTGGCATATTATTTCTTTTGATGTCTTTGCATGGTATACCATTGATCCTACATTATATTCTTACTAGTAATTTACACGTGCGATGCACATCTTAATAAATATATAGTTTTTAAAGTAAAAATTTTGACGTTGTTTGGCTTTGAACCTGAGACATCTTTTATATTAATTATACACAGACAATGCACGTCTTATTATTTTTTTATTTTTTAAATAAAAACTCTGACGTTGTGAGGACTCGAATCTAAAACCTCCTTTATATTAGCTATGTACGTGTGTCACACATGTTAGTAGATTGATAAATGACACTATGGCCTTCTCCCATTATAATATTAGAGATGTGAATATTATGTCATGCTCTTATAGAAGTATGAGTTAAAATATTCCCTCAAAAAAAAGTTTAAAAAATTTCTAGATTTTCTCCCACTTTTTGTGTTGATATTTTACTGTGACGTTTCTTTTGTCTGTTTCATGTTTATATATATTTAACTAGATTGCATGTTTGGGTGTTATGCATAATTTTAATAAGGGTAGGTGGATATTCTCTTTCATCAAGTGGTTGTTAGGAGGTCTGACCCACAACAAGGCTTGGGATGTTGATAATTGTTGCCCTACTTTCCTTATATTATCCTTCTTGACTAAGATTTCACAAATATGTGATTGTGAATGGCTTGCAGGTAGTAGTTATTCATCACGCAGTTATTCATTAAATGTCGGAGAAGTTCTGCAGGCTGGGTCGACACCGGCAATGAGGAGGGAGGTGGCGGAGGACAGGTTGAGGTGAACGGAGAGATGGAGGGGGTGTTTAAGAGAAGAGAAGACGTCACACAGCGCGCGCGCGGGGGGGGGGGGGGTGGTCAAGATGAAGTGGACCAAAACCTGAATGTTGTCGGTCAGGATTTAAATGAAAACCGGAATGTACGCGTGCTCGTTGATGTTCACCTTCCTCTTCTCGATTCTTTTTGAATTTTTTGTTTATTGATAGTACGCGGATGCACTCATCTGAAGGCAAATAATCCTATCTTAAATTTATTCGATGGGTTTTACATAGAAATTTTCATCTACGCCCCAATTTCTATTTCACCTACATCTAAACTCCTATTTCACCTACATCTCAACTCCAGTTTTTTTGTCTCAGTATTGCGGGACAATTACTTTAATTTCTATATTATAATACACAATTCTCTAGCAGCTTAGAATTATAGTTGATTTTTGTTTTTTTAATTAACTTTAGTTAAGTTCTTCAGCTGGTCGTTTAATTTTAGCAATCTCTCATAATTAACCATCTTATAAGTAACTGTTCACAAATTTAGCAACAACAATAATACTACAAGCAGACGCAGCTTGTAGGATCAACAAATTGCAGATCAATATTGTATCAGCAATATGTAAACATAATAAACAAGGTACATGATATCTTGAATTGCACGGGAAATTATTAACTTCCAATGCCTGTACAACGGTATTCAACCTCAAAAGCTTTTCTCACATCTTTATTGCTAGCTAAAATATGCCTCTGTGGTAAGTTGCATCAGTTGAACACATACTACTAAAAATAAATGTTAGTTCTAAAATAAAATGTTTCTACTCAGCAGCTTCTAAAAACTGTCATACATCAGTTTACATGAGCAGAATCAAAAATCAATAAGATTTACTTGTTCATAACAGAGAAGTAACTCAACCAACTGGAAAGGTGAGATAATTTTTCCTCTGAGCTCTCACTTACTCCCTCCTCCAAGCACGAAAGCACTAAATGAAAGAGAGTCATAAAAAGGGCAAAGATTAGAACAAAGATATTGTACTAAACCGAGCAAAACAGAGCCGAATAGAAAACGAGGATTCATGTAGCCGACCTCAACTAGTTGGAAAAAATGCTTTGTTGTTGTTGTTGTAATAGTATTGTGTTGAAATTAAGTATACATTCAAAACACTCATCTTGTTAACAATACTGTTTCATGGCCCAACGGTTAAGGTTTTGAGTTCACAAGAGGTTGGGGGTTCAATTCCTACATTCTACATGATATATATATGGGTAATTAGTAAATGAGCACGTGATGAGGTGGCATGCATGTGATACATTGAGTATCTAACCACTAAATGAGCAAGTTGCTCATATCCCTTTTACCCTATATATATATAAATGAGCAAGTTGCTCATATCCCTTCTACCCTATATATATATCTATGACCCGGCCATATTTATATATCTATGACCGAGCAAGTTGCTCATATCCCTTCTACCCTATATATATATATATATATATATCTATGACCCGGCCATATTTATATATCTATGACCGGGCCGGGCCTTAGGGTCTATTGAAAAAAAAAAAACAACATAACTTTTTTTTAACTTTCAGAATTCAAAACGTTTTTTAAAAAAAAAATATAACTGTTTCATACTTAAATAGACTTTATGTTATAGCAGTTTCACAAATTAAATGATATTCATTATATAGCCGTTTTTTTCTATTAATGCATACAATTTAATAGCTTCTGGTTACAAGCTATAAGTAGAGATTATCTTTGGGATAAAAAAGAAATAGAAATACAGAAACAGAAAAGAAAAGAAAATTTCTATCATTCAATTCTTTCTCAAAATTCTATTCCCTGCGGTTTTTTATTTGCTAATTGCTAGTGCAAGTTGGTACGTGCTGCGATTGGAGTCTCAGCAGCACTGTAGATCAGAAGCTCATTGTATCCCGGGAGAAGTATTTGGTGATCAACGATTCATCTCCAGATTAAATGATATTCATTATATAGCCGTTTTTTTCTATTAATGCATACAATTTAATAGCTTCTGGTTACAAGCTATAAGTAGAGATTATCTTTGGGATACAAAAGAAATAGAAATACAGAAACAGAAAAGAAAAGAAAATTTCTATCATTCAATTCTTTCTCAAAATTCTATTCCCTGTAGATTGACAGACCATGAATTTCATCGTCACTTGGCTCTTACCAATTTCTCACAATTTTAACGCAAAACAAAATTGCTAACGAAAACAATAAAACATAGAAAGAAGGTAGAGAGCTCATAACTTCTTAGAGGGTTGTGTTACCATCATCTAAGATCTGGTACACGTACGATTATATTTCCTCATTGCTTTTTCTCAATAACAAATCATATAAATTACTCTGAATTTTGTTTATTAATCCCTGATTAATAAAATAGGGTGGCCAGATTCCACCTTTTCCTTCAAAAAAAAAAACCAAACCATATAAATTTACACTTGTTATACTACCCGCTCTTTTCGCACAGTTCTTATTTATATAAATTTCAGTATATA
Source organism: Hemerocallis citrina (assembly GCA_017893485.1). NCBI lineage: Eukaryota > Viridiplantae > Streptophyta > Magnoliopsida > Asparagales > Asphodelaceae > Hemerocallis > Hemerocallis citrina. Next base: position 28,330,161 of record CM030368.1, read on the forward strand.
GATTGTTATAACACAATGGAACTACTACCGAAAACCTTATAATATATAATAAAAAATTGAAAAAAAAATACCAAAAAAATAAAAAATAGTTATAACACAAAGAATTGGGCATTTGACTTTCAGAATGAGTAGGAGGATTTTGATCGCTCACAGAGAAAATCTCAAAAAAAATCAATCTTCATTATGCCATCCAAAACTATTTCTATTTCTTTCATAAAAAATTAAATTTTAAAAATAAAAAAGCGAAGAATATGATTAAAAACCAATAAAAGGAAATTCTTTTTGAATTTTCTCTCGGACAAATGCCTGTATTTGTCCACATGATGAATTGAATGGATGTTCCATCAGACTCGTCATCTTTGTTTTAATCATCATCGAGAAAAAAATACTAACTCCTCACAATCAAAATTAAAATTTTGCAAATTCAAAATTTGAAAATGTAATTAGGAAAAAGAAACCAATCTATCTATAAAATAAAGAAATTGAATTGGATGAAAAAAGTAACGAAGAAAAAAGAATTTGGAAAAAAGATAAATATTGCCATCATAACTCTTTCTAAATATAAATCAAACAAATAAAAAACAATATCAAAAATTTTTAAAAAAAAATTGGAAAAGATAAATATTACCTTTTTGGTAAAGGCAGAGCCACAAAAGTGAAGACGATGACCTGGTATAAATAACAGTGAAATATGGAGAGCAGATGGAATCTAACCTAATTCTGTTGGTATGGGATTGAATGTCAACCATTATATTAGTGGACAGGGCCGGTCTGAGTTTCCGGAGATCCGAGGCGAACTTTCGAAATGGGCATCCCATACGCTAAAAAAAAAGCATTTATACAGAATATTTGCACATTGCTGAAAGCAAAATATGCAAAATATATAAATTTGTTTTAAATCACCCAAATTTAAAGTCTCAAATTCAATTCAAGTCTTCAAGCCTAAATCCAAATAATTTTTAAAAATAATTTTAAGGCTCAAATAATTATTTTTGAGGACCCCTAATAATAGTATTATTTTTTTATGCACAAAATGCTTGCCTATATTTACAAGGGAATTCCAAATTTTGGGCCTCTAAAATTACAAAAATGTCGGGGCCTAAGGTAGACGCCTCACCCGTCTCAAGGGTGAGGCCGGCCCTGTTAGTGGGTGTGGAATTTCAAAGAAAATATATAAACATCAGCCCAGTATTGTCTATTAAAAGAAGCAATCAGAACTTTTCGGGATTCATGAGTAAGATCAAAAAATATTCAGTGGATTGACAGACCACGAATTTCATCATCACTTTGCTCTTTCCTTTTTTCCAGAATTTTAACCCCGAAATAAAATTTCTAAATAAAAAAAAGTAAAACGTTAAAAGAAGAAACGAGAAGATCGCACAACTTCTTAAGAGTGTTGTGTTACCATCATCGATATCTGGTACACGTTTAGATTTCCTCATATCTCTTTCTCAGTAATAAATCAAACAAATCAAATACTACTTCAAAATAAATAATGGAGAGTCTGTAAAATGATAATTAATACTTTCTTTTTTTGGGACAGGGAAGCATATATAGGTGAAGATGTGGATGGAATGGCATAAATAAGGGTGGAATAGAGAGGGAGATGGAAACCCGACTCGAATTCTGTTTGTGTTGGTGTTTTGATTGCAAACAAGTCGTTAATAATGAACTACAACTCAAATAACATCCTCACCCTGTCCATGATTGCAAACAAGTCTTTCATAAAATGAACTACTACTCAAATAACATCCTCACCATATTCTATTCATGATTGCAAACAAATCTTTGCAAAAATGACATTGATTGATAAATAAACCATATGTCCATTGCTAGCTATTCACATTCTATGCACATACCTCCATCAAGCGTTTCTTCGAATACCACAACTCCCATCACTACATAATTATATGGTTCGGTCAGAAATTCTCATCGGATGTATAATCTTGGAGTCTTGGACCCATGCGAAATGAAAACAACTAGGGACACTAAAAAAGCTATATACTTGAACCTCTTATGTCCTGTTTAGGAATGAGGTTAAGTTACAATAACTGGAGTTTCATACATTTAAAAAATAAATCTGCTTTTATCACCGGATTTATATTAAAATATACAAAACTCCAGTTATCATAACTTGGCATTGCCATAAAGTTAAAGAGAAACAAGTTAAACCAGTCTTGCAAGTTTCTCCAGTTATCATAACGTTTAACCTTGTACCAATGAACATGGCTACAATTAGGGGCACTAAACAAACAAAAAAATAAGTCATGCAAGTTTCCCATCTATCGATCAAATTTCCAATCTAGTAAGCTTACTATCATGGTGTTTCGATGACAACCAAAATAACTACTCATTCGACAACCAAAAACGCTAAACGCCAAACAGCCAATATATATACACATCTAACACTCCTAGATCAAATAACACATCTCTACTATTTTAATGGGAGAGTTGGGGTTGTAAACAAACAAATCCAAATCTCTACTATTTTAATGGGAGAGTTGGGGTTGTAAACAAACAAACCCTAATTTTGTAACAGAACAAACCCGTGTAATATACGTCCAAATTAAATTCAATTAATAGAAACATTTATAGACAAACAAATCCGTGTTTGCCCGTACATATCTAACCTAATATAAGTAAAGTATTAAATTTAAGGCTGGACTACATTTAAGTTTTTACTATTAATAAAAATATATTTATTAAAACGTTTACTAGTCATAAAATTCTCTGCCCGATGACCATTTCTTCGCCCCAACTGTCGATGCTCTCGTGCCATTCTTCGGGTAGCATCTACTCGCTCTATCAATATTTAGGGGAGCTATCTTCGATCGATCTATTCCGCAGGGAGTTATCGCGTGTCCTGCTATCTTTTCCCCTCAAGTCTTCTCCGAGCCTGGTCCACTCTCCACTCGTAGTTTCCTCCCATCATTCTAACTCCATTTCCATTTCAACCTCGGTGGGTACTAGTGTTCACATTACCCCTCCCGTTCCCTATATAGACGAAGTGGTTTTGATTGCCCCAGCTTCGTGCTCATCCCCCGTTGTTGAGGCTGATCCTCCTCCCGTAAAGCGTAAACGCAAGAAGCTGGTTGATAATCTTAGGCCGATTCGAGTGAGTGCGTGTATCCTCGCCAGGCAAGCTAATGCTTTGGCAGCCCGTCAGTTGGTGCTCAGTTGAGTTCGAGCGTTGTTTAGATAGGCGGTATTCCATTGTGCCGCTAGCGTTTCTCCACGGTGGCTGCCGCTGGCATTTGTTAGCTCCATGGTAGGTGGTCTTTCTTAGCCGGCGTTTGGCTCGCCGCTCCTCTGTTTTCTTCTCCTCTGGTGGGTGAGACAGGGCGGTCGTTTCTCTTTTCGCGAGTTCCTTTCCGAGCTAAAGGATTTGTCTCCCTGTTCAGCGAGTGCTTCTTCGTTTGTATTATTGCTCCCATTTTGGCATTCTTTGCCTCCTAGTTAGGATTCCATTGTATTTAATCCGCTCTTGTTGTTTTACATCTTGTAAAGCCATTGATTATTTATTTGTATCTGTACTGCTTTTATTGATTAATATATTTTTGATGGCTGGAGCCTTTTGGCTCTATTCGATGAATTTTTTCCCAAAATGACCCTTTTTGCAAAAGTATTGCCACAAACGACCTGTTTTTTTTTAATTCCACAAACGCCCTACTCGCTTTTTGAAAAAGCGAGTGTGGTATAAACCCTCACGCTTTTTCGAAAAGCGAGTCTTAGGTTTCCAATTTTCTGAAACCTAAGACTCGCTTTTTGAAAAAGCGGGATGGTTTATACCACACTCGCTTTTTCCAAAAGCGAGTCTTGGCCTTCTTTGCCCAGCAACACTCGCTTTTTGAAAAAGCGGGGGTAATTAAACCACACTCGCTTTTTCAAAAAGCGAGTGTCGTTTGGGACTTAAACCCCCCGCCCCCAAAACAGATCTCACTTCTTCTCTCTATTCTTTCTCTTCCTCTTCGCTCGCGAAACCCTAACCCATCTCTCATCTCAAATTCGTCAAAATACCCTCGTAATTTGTTGAATAACCCACTAAATTGCTTTGGACAACTTAAACCCATCTTCCGTTAGAGGTTTAATTTGTTGGAATTTGGGTATACTTCGAAAGGAAAGCAACTTTATTGTGAAGGTATGATGTTTATTCCCCCATTATTTTGTTAATTTAATTAGGTTTTCTTTATGGGTAGATAATAACTCGCTTATTGGTATAAATTAACGTAGGTATGGATTTGGAGATTCCTATTTGGTTATATTTTGGTGGTGAAATAATTCGTGATCCAAAGATTGGTTGTTGTTATAGTCATTTGGAACCGGAAATAGTTTGGGTACCCCGTACCATCACATTTGAAGAATTAGTTGAGAAAATCTATGAAGTTACTAATTGGGATAGGAATGAATGGAATTTGAAAATTTTAGCTCGATACGCAGCAGGAAGAGGAGTGGTCAGTATTTTATGACAGTGCCCGTACCTACTGATAATGCGCTGAAGTCATTGATTGCTAGGATATTTGATCCCAATTGTGCTTGGTCTGTAGTAGAGTTATATATTCAGCAAATTCGAGTTGTAAATGCTCAGCCACATGATATCCCCAGTGCAAGCTTCATACGGGTAGTACCTACATAGCAGTCGAGGCCTAACCCCGATCAATCTTCACAACCAAATCCGGTATCCTCACAAGAGAACACCTTCACAAATACAATAATTCCGGATTCTATAAATGTTGAGCTGCCACGCCAACCTAGCCCGGTTCCTGACTCTGTTCCAAATGACAGTATGTTTGAACTCTTTCAAAATGCAGTCTGTAACAACAGCTTATTAGAAGATGATGAAGAAGATGAAGAAACAGACGATGAAGATGTTGATAGTGGTGACACTGATGACGTAGACGAAGATGATGATGATAGTGGTGCAAATGTAAATCCCACGAACAACAGTTCTAATGAAGCCAGAGGTACTTATAGCTACGGCAATGTTGACGGGCATGTTACTGAGGAGATGGCTGAAGGTGCTAGAGTACACCTAGTTCCACAAGAGTCGTCTGGTTCGTCCAATGTAGACGAATTGTACGTTGGACAGGAGTTTATAAGTAAGCAGTCGATTCAACAGGCAGTGAAGTTGTATTCTATCAAAAAACATCGTGAATTCGTAACTTTGAAATCTACACCGTCACTGTACACTGTTAAATCCAAAATGGCACCTAGAAAACGTACCATTGAGAAGATCGTGCAAGGGCCCCCCGGAGTAAGTGATGGTGGCTGCCCTTGGAGATTACGAGCAATGGTTCCAAAAGGCGGGACGAATTTTGTGGTGAAGAAGATAGTTGGGCCACACACTTGTACGAATCCAACGCTGAATCAAGATCACCTTAAAATTGATTACAATATTGTTTGTAATCTGATTGTTGATGTGGTGAAAAAGGATACCGCTTTATCACCGAGGTCAATTATTGAGATTGTTAAAATACAATATAATTATCAGATTTCCTATAAGAAAGCTTGGCGAGCAAAACAAAAAGCGATCGAGAGGTTGTATGGTACATTCGAAGAAGCATACACAAAGTTGCCTGCTCTACTCACAGCAATTCAAGCTGCAAATATAGGAACCGTTGTTCACTGGGATAAGTATGAGTCTAGCCCTGGCGAGGAAACATTCAAGGGTGTATTCTGGGCATTTGGTCCTTCAATTGAAGGTTTCAAGTCCTGCAGACCGGTGATCAGTGTTGACGGGACTCACTTGTACGGTAAGTACAATGGTTGCTTGCTAATTGCTGTTTCCCCAGATGCGAATGATTGTTTATTTCCATTTACATTTGCATTGGTTGATGGAGAGAGTATAAATACGTGGACATGGTTCATGACTTGCATCCGATATTATGTCACCGATCGCACTGAGTTGTGTGTTATTTCTGATCGTCACGCTGGTATAATGCATGCTATGGAGTTACAAAATGGAGCTTGGAACGAACCTAGTGGATATCACCGTTATTGTATGCGCCATTTTGCTACAAATTTCTTTACTAAATTTGGTAGCAAGGCATTGCGTAAGAAGGCAAAAATTATAGCGTGTGAATGCCAACCCAAAAAGTTCATGGCCAAACTTGCTGAACTTGAGAACGTAAATGTGGAGGCGGCTAATTGGTTAAAAGAGAAGCCGGTTGAGAAATGGGCACTTTATGCAGATGAAGGTCGAAGATACGGGATAATGACTACGAACTTGTCAGAAGTGTTCAATTCAGTCTTGAAAGGAGTCCGTAGTTTGCTAGTGACAGCGATTGTTGAGACGATCTTCTTACGTCTGAACTCTTATTTTACTACTCGTCGACAAGAAGCAACTAAACTTTTATCCGAAGGGAGGATTTTTGCTCGAAGAGTACATGAACTGCTTGATAGTCGCCGTGAGAGAGCTAACGGACATGGGGTGACAATGTTCCATCATCAACCGGGAGTTTTTTCCATGAGAACGGGTATACGCATGGTGGGTGGAGAAAGGAAGGGTGGGAACTTGCACACTGTGAATTTGGGAACGAAGACGTGCACATGTATGAAATTTCATCTATACCATATCCCATGTTCTCATGTACTAGCAGCTTGTGCATATCGTGCAATCGATCACAAGCATCTCGTTGATAAATTTTACACCGTTACTTCATTAGCACAAACATACGGTCCAGTGTTTCAGCCTATACTAGATCCAGCATATTGGCCTATTATTGATGGACCAAAACTAGTACCTGATGCCACTTTGCGACGTAAAAGGAAGGGCAGGCCTAGAACTACCAGATTCCACAATGACATGGATGTGAGAGATAGGTCAAGTCGTGGTACGGGGATGAGATGTTCAAAATGTGGTTTACAAGGACACAATAAGCGACGATGCACTAATAGTGGAACTCAGCACACTTAAATATTGTATGCTTGTAATTATTAATTTGGACTTTGTTATTGTACTAAATTATGTCGATAAAAATGATGAAGTGTTATTTTGAAATTTCGTTTTTTTTTTGTTTTTGATGTCCTTGTGTGTTTGTTGCGTTATGAGTATCGTAATCTAAAAAATAAATGTCATTAACATAGGGAAGACTCGCTTTCTCAGAAACCGAGTCTTATACAAACTATGGCGCTTACTCAGAAAGCGAGTCTTATACCTATAGTTGTTTTTCAACAAGCCAAAGACTCGCTTTCTCAGAAAGCGAGTCTGGTGTAAATAACTGCGGTGTTTGGGAAAGCGTGTCTTCGATCTGCAGATAACCAGCGAAGCAATATTCACTGGTTTGACAGTCGCTTTTTCAGAAGCCGAGGATGAAATGACTAGACTCGCTTTCTGAGAAAGCGAGTCTTGGATCAGCTAGATAAAAAGGATACAGCACCAAGACTCGCTTTCTCAGAAAGCGAGTCTAGTCATAAACATCGCGGTTTTTGAGAAAGCGTGTCTTCGATCTGTAGAAAACCAGAGAATCAAAATTCACTGGTTTGACAGTCGCTTTTTCAGAAGCCGTGGATGAAATTACTAGACTCGCTTTCTCGAGTCTTGGATCTGCTAGATAAAAAGGATACAGAACCAAGACTCGCTTTCTCAGAAAGCGAGTTTAGTACTAAACATTGCGGTTTTTGGGAAAGCGACTGTTTATGTTGCTTGATTCCCAGAGGCTTCGACAGCTCTGGAATTCCAAAGTGATAGACTCGCTTTCTGAGAAAGCGGGGTCATTATAGCTAGACTCGCTTTCTGAGAAAGCGAGTCTTGCTCTGTATGCAGTAAAAACCATTGCATCAACTCTTGGTGGGACAATTACACGACTTACATCTCCACCATCTCCATATTCATACAATTAACATTCAAGCCAATCAAGATCACCACAATCCCAAGAAAAAGCACATTCAATCCATCTACATTCTCAAGATCACCACACGCACAAAAACAAAAAAAAAAATCTAACAACAAAACAAAAAATAGAGGAAAACTTAAACAATCAAGATCACCACACGCACACACCCCATTCTAAATTTTGAATTTCATTCAATGCACTATTCAAAAGTTAATTACAATATTCGACTAAACAAAATCTAACGACATTCAACTACACAACACCGCTGATCACGGGTCCGGGGTAAACATATCGGGTCGTTTCCGTTGCCTCTTCGCTCGGGGTGATGGAGTTTTCTGTGTAATACCCTCTAATGGCTCGCCTTCCTCTTCTTGCTCCTCCTCCTCTACTTGTTCCTCATCCGCTTCTTCAATTATGTTACGACGCGATGGTTTACTGGCGACTTTCTTTATTCGTCTATTGCGTGTATTAGTCCGATGTGCGGGAGTGTTTAAGATTGCATCCAAGGTTGCCCCCTCCCCCACAGCATCTGCCTGTGCTCGACAGGACGTCAGCATATCGCGTGCGAAGTCCTTCACCGCATCGGCTACGTTACTACTCAACACCGCTGCACATTTCTTGTCCATACTCCAAGTCTGGGCCATCTACAAAATATAATAAGTTGTTTTTTGTAGTTAGAGTTCAAAAAAAATAAAAGACTTAAAAATTTCTAAAAAACTTACAATCGTGCGAATAGCTGATGCCTTTGGTTGAAACATAGGCAAATGCATGGAGTGTAAATCTACCGGTTCTGCTGCCGGTCGACGTATAGGCATCACCACGTTGGCTGGAGTCTGCCCTGTCGGAGAGATGTACCGCCTTGTCATCCTCCGATACCAATTCATATAGTTCTCGTGGTTTGCTAATTCGAATGGAGGTATGTTGCGGATGATTTCATCGAACCTTTGTAAGTTCCATCTCTCGACATATGTGGAGAAGCTTTCCGCCCAATTATGACCTGGCGTACGACCCATTCCGGTAATTTTATGGATATCTGCATTGAAAGGCTCGGCTACTGGAATCGCCTGCTGGAGACCAAACTGTCGTAGTACTCTGCTAACAAAATAGAACTCGACAGTGCTGAAGTTGATGAGCGGTGCTTTTGTCAGCCAAAGATCTCGCATATACAGGGCATTGGGCGGTAGTCGAGCTAGACGCTCCTCCGTGTAGGGCATCCATACAACGCAGTTATCTGCCAACCTGTCCAACTCATCACGGTAGTAGGTCAGGCATCTGTTCGGGTTGGCAGTCCAGGTTAGGTTGCCGGACCAGTACACACCAAGAGGAGGAAGCATGTACTGGTCTTCAGGGAGATGGATCCAGCTGGGTGATTGTTTTCTAACTACAGGACGCCCAACGTGGACACGCTCCCAGCTCCACACTTGAAGCAAAATCATCGGGCCATTCATCTGCACGGACCCGAGGGCACACAGGCACAAACTCCTGTAGAGGGATGCTAAGGCAGCACTACCCCAACTATACTGGCCGACTCGTCCAAGGTCTGCAATAAGCGGGAGGTACATGAGGGGGACGAAATGGCCGCTTGAATTAGAGAATAGTACACCTCCAAAAAGAGTAAGGATGTACGCCCTGCAGTACATCTGGACCTCCTCTTCAGTCGAATCATCTGTCAGTCGGTCTTTAAATTTTTCCTTCAACCACTTCAACCGAATCTGTTTCCCAACTACTGCACCAGTCTCCACTTCGACACCTAGGTATTGTTCTACTAAGTATGGAGCGTCGAAGTCCATAGATCCGGTCACCGCCTGCCCATCTACCGGAAGGCCTGTGATGACTGAAACGTCCTGCAACGTAACAGTCATCTCCCCAACTGACAAGTGGAAGCTGTGGGTCTCAGGACGCCATTTCTCGAGGAGTGCTGTTAGTAGTGGCCGATCGCACTTGATGCCGCTCATCAGTGCAATACCATATAGACCGCAATCCCGTAATATTTGGTGAATCCGTGGGTGCATAGGGAGTGGATGACCCCCACGGAAGGTACACTCTTTCGAATCGCCCTCCCACACATCTTTGGAGCGATGGTGCGACTGAAGCGTAAGAAGAGTGGGGTCGAGGGGACCTGGACCAACAAGGGGAACCGTAGATGAAGAAGGGGCAGGCGACGAAGTACCAGCCACATTTTGGTTACTTGGGACCTGCAAAACAACATTAACATCAGCAAATAAATATATCAATCAATTATATGATAATGAAACAAATCGAATGCAAAAAAAATTATAAACTTACATTACTTCGTTCGTTGCCACCACGACGACCACCACCACGTCCACTGCGTGGAGGTGGGCCAAAAGATGTACGTGGTCCATCGCCACGATTGGCTCTACTACTAGAACCAGCCTCCACACGTCCCTTATTCCGTGACATTTTTTCAAAAAAAAAGAGTATCCTACAATGAGGAGCGAGCAATCATTATTAACAATACCAAAATCATTTTAGCAATTTAAATATTCACGGAAGCAAAAGAGAATTGAAATGCAAATACAACTCACAAATAGTCACAAATTATAGGTGGAGATATTACTAATAGTCATATCCTAATTTTACTCACAAAATCTACAACTCACAAATACAACTCACAGTTTTGATTACTAATAGTCATATCCTAATTTTACTCACAAAATTTACATTTACTCACAAATTACACATATTCTACATTATACAGGTCCAATTATACTTTTACTCACAAATCTCAAATTCTACACACATTACAAACAAATCGTTCAACACAGAGATCTATACACATTACCAGCAAATCGTTCACAAATTCTACACCCCCAATCTTCACGCAATCGTTCACAAATTCTACACCCCCAATCGTTCACAAATTCTACACCCCCAATCTACACACAGAGATCCTATTTTCACAAACTCTACACACATTACTAATAGTCATATACAACATTAGAAAATATTGAGTTCGAGAAATATACCTCAATCTTCACGCAAGAATTGAACCACGAGATACACCCCCAAATCGTTCAACCCCTTTGTGAGGAACGCCACCGCAATCACCACAAACACAAAAGAAAAGACCACCAAATCGCAATCACCGAGCTCCACCCCTTTTTCTTTAATCCACCGCAATCACCCAAAAAATCGAAAAGAAAACTCAAACACAACGTGGGCAACTGGAGTGGGATGAGAAAGCGAAGATTTTAGGAGCTAATCGACGGCTAATTTGATGAAATAGGCCAGAAATCGAAGAATACGAGCAATGGGTTAGGGTTTCGAAAGCGAGTCTTGGAGAATAGAGAGAAGAAGTGAGATCTGTTTTGGGGGCGGGGGGTTTAAGTCCCAAACGACACTCGCTTTTTGAAAAAGCGAATGTGGTTTAATTACCCCCGCTTTTTCAAAAAGCGAGTGTTGCTGGGCAAAGAAGGCCAAGACTCGCTTTTGGAAAAAGCGAGTGTGGTATAAACCATCCCGCTTTTTCGGAAAGCGAGTCTTAGGTTACCAATTTTCTGAAACCTAAGACTCGCTTTTTGAAAAAGCGTGAGAGTTTATACCACACTCGCTTTTTCAAAAAGCGAGTGGGGCGTTTGTGGAATTAAAAAAAAAAACAGGTCGTTTGTGGGAATATTTTTGCAAAAAGGGTCATTTTGGGAAAAAATTCATATCCGATACATAAAAAAAAAAAAACGTTTACTAGTCATGTTATATACCAACCCAAATTTAAAATTTATCGTTCACATTTCGTAATCGATAGATGAACACCAAATCTATATCTAGAGTTTCGATGTTATACGATTAGAGTTCGTGACGGAACTCCTCCTTCTCCTGAGACAGAAAGTGGAGGATGTACGGCGTGATCCGGACGGCGACGATGAACGCGCCCATCATCGTCAGGTGCCGCTTCAGCTGCTTGTACGCCGTCGCTTTGTCGGGCTTCGGTCGCATAAACATCTTCGATTCTCTCGTTCAAAAACCCTAAATCGCTTGATTGATTGGTAGATCTGCAAAAACCCTAACCCTAGATGAGTAATGGTATGAGCTTGTTTCTTATGATGGGTATATATGTTTGTCATTTTCGGAGGACGTAGCTCCATCCATTCCCCCTCAAAATTTCAAATGACCACCACCACCTCCTCCATCACCACCCTCTTCCAATCCATCAAACACCTATCCACCAATGGCCAGCTCTCCCAAGCCTTCACCACCTTCTCCCTCCTCCTCCTCCACCACCACCACCACCACCACCACCACCACCAGCAGCAGCCACCCCCCCACATCCTCATCCCCCCTCTCTCCTCCCTGCTCTCCTCCTCCATCTCCCTCTCCCTCTCCCCCCAAACCAAACAACTCCACTCCATCATCTTCTCCCTTGGCCTCCTCCCCCACCCCTCCTTCAACCCCCTCTTAACCTCCTTCTACTCCCACCTCTCCCAACTCTCCGATGCCTCCCACATTGCTTACCTCTCCCACCAAGCTTTCTCGTACAATGTAGTCATCTCATCCTACATCAACAACAACTTCTCCAAGAACGCGCTCAAAGTGTACAGAAGAATGCTTGAACATAGAGTCGAACCAGATAGTTTTACGTATCCTTCGATCCTGAAGGCCTGTGCGCAAACCAAGGACTTGGCTTTGGGTAAAGAGGTCCATAAAGGGTATTTGGATAGTGGGTTGGGGTGGAATTTGTTGATTTATAATGCATTAGTGGCAATGTATGCAAAATGTGGGGAGTTGGTTGTTGCACGGAAGGTGTTTGATGAAATGGGTGAGAGGGATGTGGTGTCGTGGAATACGATGATTAATGGGTACGCAACGGGAGGGTACTGGGAGGAGGCGTTTGGGATGTTTGAGAGGATGAGGGGGGAGGGGGTGGAAGTGAATGCGGTGGCGTGGAATACGGTGATTAATGGGAAGTTGATGATGGGGTGTTTTAGGGAGGCGTTGGGGTTGGTTTCGGAGATGAGGTGTGGTGGTGGGGAGTTTGATTTCGTGACGGTGGTTGTGGGGTTGAATGCTTGTTCGAGGTTTGGGTCGGTGAGGTTGGGGAAGGAGATTCATGGGTTGGCGATTCGGACTTTTTGGGATGGGTCGGAGAGTGTTACGAATGCTTTGATTACGATGTACTCGAGATGTCGGAAGACTGAGGTTGCGCACATTGTGTTCCAAAGGGCTAGAAATGTCAGTTTGATCACTTGGAACTGTATGCTCACGGGGTTCGCCATTAACGACCAAGCTCAAGAAGCCTCAATGGTTTTCCGAGACTGTATCCAGTGTGGCCACAGACCGAACTATGTCACGACTGTCACCATTCTCTCCCTTTGTGCTCGTCTCGCAAACCTTCAGCATGGGAGAGAACTCCACTGCTTCATAACAAAGAAGCCAGAATTCAAGGAGTACCGCTTGTTATGGAACTCTCTCGTGGACATGTACTCAAAATCAGGAAAAATTTCGACAGCGCAGAATGTGTTTGACACAATGACTGATCGTGACCAAGTCTCATACACCTCACTCATCACAGGCTATGGGGTTCAAGGGGAAGGGACCAAGGCACTGCAGCTATTCAACGAGATGGTCAGTTCCGGTATTGAACCTGACAATATAACCATGGTTGCCATACTGTCAGCTTGTAGCCATTCCAGACTAGTAGCAAAGGGCCAGCATATTTTCGACAGTATGGTGAAATCTTACGGAATCAAACCTAAAATGGAGCACTATTCTTGCATGGTGGATCTGTATGCAAGAGCTGGATTACTAGAAAACGCAGAAGAGTTGCTTAACAAGATGCCCATTCGGCCTACTGCAGCAGTATGGGCTTCCCTACTGGGTGCCTGTTTAGTATATCGAAACACTGAAATCGGGCAAAGAGCAGCGAAGAAGCTGTTAGAGATGCGAACGCAAAACGGGGGGCATTATGTGCTGATAGCAAACATGTATGCTGCTATTGGGTTGTGGGAGGAGTTAGCGAAGGTGAGACTGATAATGAGAGACATGGGGGTTAGGAAGGCACCCGGTTGTGCTTGGGCTGACCTGGGCAACGGGTTTCAGCCGTTTTTGGTGGAGGACCGATCTAGTCCTTTGGCGCCTGAGATTTATACAGCCCTGGAAGGGCTGTATGAGCAGATGAGAGATGTAGGGTGTGTTGATATTGAGGAGGAGGTTTTAAGCATAGATTGCTTGTGATGAATCAGAATTTGCTAACAGAGGAGGCGAAAATGCGTATAGGAATATACAAACATCAACTAGTTTGGTAATATCAGTTCTGATCAGGCCTTTTGATCGACATATACTGCAAAAGTTTGTGAATCTGAGAGGAACAGATGGAAACGGTTCTCCGCTCTACTGCACTTCACTCTCGACGTTTGAATTGTGAAACAGCTTGAGGAAGTTGATTGTATATCAAGAACACGGAAGTTATTCTAAACTTAGATAAGAAATTTTGTTTCCTTTGTAGTTTGTAATGAGAATAGTATCATTTAGAAGAGCATTTGTTCCTGATTGACTTGTTATATCTGTAGGAGGAAGAGCGCGCATCTCAAAGAATGCCCCAGACTGGAGCGCGCATCTCAAAGCATGCCCCGTATATATATATATATTTTTTCCTTCTCTTGCTTTATCTCTGCCAATTCTGGATCCTCTTTGAAGCTGAGACTATGAGAGTGGTAGCAGTCTCTCCTCCCAAATCCATCTTCTCATACCAAAACTTGGTCATCGTCAACACTAGATCTCTGAGCTCGAACGGTTCTCAATCTGATCAGAGTCAGAGCAGAGGATTCGAGTTTTTGGGGAGTTTGAGCACGTACCAGATACTGGGGGTGGCGGAGTCCAGCTCCTTCGGCGAAATTAAGGCTTCTTTTCGGAAGCTAGTGAAGGATACGCACCCCGATGTCACCAATTCCATCGATGATGACTCCTCCCACCAGTTCCTCCAAATCCTAGCCGCTTATGAGGTAAAAGGCCCAAACTTTACTTCCTGATGCTTTAATTGTTGTGACTTCCGATTTCTGCTCATAAAGATTGATTCTTGCGAGGTGTGATTCTGAAGAAGAGAAGGGCATGTTGTAATTTGGTGAGACTAGTTTGTTGTGTGTTGTTCGAATTCTTGTATTTGGTAGGGAAAGATACTATGTAGGATCAGAAGGGTGAATTGCATTCCGACTCTGAGCCTAAGGGATAATTAAAACCGACATATTGATACAAATCGTATTGCAGATGAGAAAGTAAAGGGCCGTGTGGTTTTGTTCTAGAGTGTTGATGGTAATGGAGTATGATTGTAGAAAATTCGGAAACTGGACACAACCTTAGGGAAAATATATTATAGGGAGAGAATGAGAATACTTACGCACATACATTCGTATATGGCACTTAGGAGTGTTTGGATACACATTCTTAGAGAATAGCATAAGGTATAAGATTCACGATGCTGATGCTGGTGATCGTCCTATCAAAATTCTGAACATTATATGAAAAATGAGCATTGGCACTTGTCTTTTTGATATGATAAATTAATGTATGACGCCTTTTGACTCAGCATCAAGTATTGTAAGAAGATATGTAAACACTGTTGGTGGTATTGGATATGGAAGATGTGCTTAAGAAACATCACAATGCATCATGTAAATACCAAAAAGTACTTAAATTTTGAAATTTTATTTCAAAAAGGGGGTCATATTTGATAAATGTCGGTACATGTTTGAGGAGTGTCATCATTTGGTGTGTGTTTGGTATGAACGTAGCTCGGTGTCTCATTATCTTGCCCATCTTTTCATCTGTTCTTCTTGCACTTCCTATTAATTATATCGAACATGCATGGCTAGGTGAGGAAATGAGATTATTCATGGGCTGTTTTATTCTATCATACCAAAGAAACGACAAAGTAGTGAGATAGTGTAGGAGATTAGTGTATGCAAATAACATAGCATAGTATACACTATTAGAAAATGGTGAACCACTATGGGAAAAAAAAACAAAACAACCTAAGGAGCATCTTCTGCTATACTCAACTGCTAAGGTGTGTATGTCCCAGTAATAAGCATCATATTGAGCTATGGTATGCTACTTTTAAGCAATGAGATAGTTTTGGCAAGCCACATGTCAGCTAACAGCCTAACATGTACTACAAAGGGTCTGGCTTGTGATGCACTGATGCTAATACTTCTCCCCAGACCGCGCCTGCATACACTTAAACCTTTTGTATTCACTTCTAAACTTCCTTTGACCCTCTTCTTTCCCAAACACAAACAAATATTCCTCCTTATAGTTTAAATATGTCAAAAAAATAATGGGCCTAATCATGAACCAATGTGCACAAATACAAAATAAGAAAGCCACAATTATCACTTGTAAAATCGATGCTGATGTTACATCTCTTTAATGTTTGTTGGGAAGACCAGCTTTCTTATGAAGCCAAAATTTAGGATAGTGCAGTTACTTTTCCCTCTTGTTCCTGTTATTTTTATTGTTATTATTTTTTTTTAATGTTGTTTATGCAAATTCTATCCGATTCCAAGAAAAGAGCGCACTATGACTGCCATCTTGTCTCTCAGAGGAAGATTTTGCAGAAGCATGGTAAATATGATTCAGTTATCTTTATGTACAGTTCATCTTTAGCCATATCAAAACAGGGAGAAGTTGTAGAATGGATAAGGTGGTATAGACATGTGGTTGATGATATTGTTGCGGAGAGAAAAGTTGCAGTTGGCTCAGGTTATTTTTATGAACTTGAGAGTGAACTTTTATTCAGCAATACGTGCTGCATATTATGGCCCACTTATCGAATCTATGGACTTTCTTCCTGACCGCTTTGAAGCTGAGGAAAGGTCTGCCTATGACACCTCCGAAGTTTTGCATTTGGTTTCGGGGCGTGATCTTTTTGGTATAGTAAACATAGTTAATAAAGTTCCTGAGTTGTCAGATATCCATCGTGAAAAGTTGAATCCATTTACTTCAACGGATCGCAATATTTGTCGATATGATGGGCAGACAAACATGGGAACGGGTACTACATCTTCGAAAAGTTCAGCAGTTCTTGAGATGAAAGATGAAAGAGGTGGATTGGATATTTATAGAGATCTTGAATTGCATATTTATGGACAAT
Source organism: Hemerocallis citrina (assembly GCA_017893485.1). NCBI lineage: Eukaryota > Viridiplantae > Streptophyta > Magnoliopsida > Asparagales > Asphodelaceae > Hemerocallis > Hemerocallis citrina. Next base: position 28,347,099 of record CM030368.1, read on the forward strand.
TAGTTGCTAAAGCAACAAGGGTTCCTCCAAAATCCAACTCAAGTAGTAAACTAGAAGTTGATTGTGAAGACCAAATAAATGTCTTTCTTAGTCTGGATGAAGATAAAGCATATGAAAATCAATCTGTTTTGCTCAATTCATTTTCGTCATCGGCTGGATCAAGTATTCTGTTGGGGAGAATAAGTGGACTAGGGACACAATGTGAGGAAGGAACATGCTCAGTATATGACAGAAATGGTGATACGAAGACTCATGTGATAATGAAACACAGAACATTAATGGTTCGTATACCATTCTCCTCAATTCTTTACCTTTCACCTTTTTGGTGTATAAAAATGAAGTTCGTACTAAAATTTAGAATTACAAGTTTCCATCCTCTTGAATGGTACACGCTCAGCTGTCCCTTCATAAAGAATTTGCTTTGTGCTTATGTTCACATGTTCGCTGTGTCAAATAGTTTGTGCGTACATTTATTTTCCTTGCCATTTCATATATCTGGCTGACTAAATCATCAATATAACATGTGTATTTAATTTTTGTTCTCTTGTTCCTATCAAAATAAAATGAAAGTACTGTGCTTATTCTTTGATGTCTACTTACATAAGAACATTTTTATATTTGGTAGAGTTTTCCTTCCGTAAGAGGGCCTTTTATGTGTTTCCACTATCCGTAGACCATGCCACGTACTATATCTGTTTGTTATACTAGTCTCTAGTTTAGCTTAAGGAGTGCTAATACGCACTTGTGTTTTGTGTCTCACTTTGAGTTACATGGCTGTCAATTCTTAATTGTAACTTCTATAAAAGAAAATAAAGACATTAAAGAAGGGGCTTTCGAATGTTTCTGATGCTACGAATGCCCAAAATCTAATATACCAATAAGGACTTCCACGATAGCACATTGGTACAGCCTCATGCAGCTATGCAGGAGGTATAGGTCCCGCTCTTAGAATTTTTTTCCGTAATAGGTCACTTTTTGAAAATATTTGCGATTATGGGCTAGTTTCGAAATTATTAGCGCTCGTGGGCTACTTTGTCCCACGAGAGCAGCAGCCATTATTCTCATTAGCGATATTTTCATTTTGTAAGTAGCTAATGGGAATAGCGGTCTATCTTTTAAAATATTTGAAATTTTTTATTTGTTGTCGCTATTCTCACTAGCGACCTTTAGTATATATGAGGTCGTTAATGGAATTAGCGACCTCGACTGAATGTATTGAGACAATTTGCGATTTCTAGATAGCCTTTGCTCTTTTAGGATTTTTTTAAAAACTGAGGTCGCTATTGGGAATAGCGACCTTAGTATACTTCGGTCTTTATTCGCAATAGCGACCTCAGTAGAAAACTCAATCTCCTTGTTCTTTGTAAAATTTGGGTTCAAAAGAGTCACACAACTAAAGCTTCTATTCAGAATAGCGACCTTAGTACAATAAAGATCTCTATTCTGAATAGCGACCTTTGTACAAACTAAGGTTGCTATTCCGAATAGCGACTTCAATTTTTTTAAAAAAAATTGACTGTTATTTTTTCAGAGAACAAAAATTCTCTAGATTTTGCCAAGTGTTAGAATACAGTTCATTAAAGGTCACTAATCCCATTAGTGTCATCATATGTACTACGGTCACTAATGGGAATAGCGACAACAAACAAAAAAATTTAAATATTTTAAAACATATGGCGCTATTCCTATTAGCGACTTTCAAAATGAAGAGGTCGCCAATGAGAATAGCGGCCGCTGCTGACTTGGCACAAAGTAGCCCACGAGCGCTAATAGTTTGGAAAGTGGCCCTTAAATGCAAATATTTTCAAACAGTGGCCTAATACGGCAAAAAGTTCCTCTTCTTACCATATATCAAGGTAGGCTAATATGTTTCTCATTGTGGTGAACCAACAGATGGTGGCTTTGTTGGTTGATACTAGTCAAAAATCTAATTTCTTTTGGGACTTCTCGATTAATAATTTTAGTTAAATTACTCTTTCTAGGTGAAACATATGCACTGGTATCAAGCAGGGAATGAAGCTTCAGCTTGAGAATGCAGATGTAGCAGAGCCCGCCTCCCACCTAGCAAGTAAGCTAAGCAGGCTTCTTTTAGTATTGCAAACTTGCAACAAATTTCATATGTTTTCAGACCCTTGAACTGTCAAATTATGTTGCTTACATCAAGTTCTCACTCCATGTCAAGTTATGTGTTCTCAATATTCTGAAACACCATAAATTCAAACGTATGTGTCGCTTAGCCTTTCTACTTTATCTTGAATGTGAGTAATAGTATGAGATTCATTGTATTTCTCACTGAAACTGCTGATCAGATTACATGGTATCCAAGTAGGCTACAGCTGTAGCGGCATTTAACTAAACTTAATCAGTTTTATCTAATACCAGATTATATGTCAATGCCATGATTTAAATTTATTCATAATTTCCGAATTTGGCACTATTATGATTTTGCATCTCAAAGGCATGTTTAGAAGCGCTCTGCCTTCTGAATGTTTGCACTTCAAGTAGATGCATGAGAATGTATTTCTGTTGAATAATAGAATGGGCATTAAAGGTACACATGAGACACTGGGGTTTATTATAGACGTATATCTTCACTCTGGTTGTCACAGATATATAGGATTTTGATGGTTTTTATAGCAAGAATATATGAGTTTGATTTGAGATAATTCTTAACGTTATGTGAATATGTGGTTGGTGTTGATTAATGTAAGTATATCGAGATCTACCTCAACTATTCAAGTTTCAATTCGTCGATATTCTACATGATTTGATTGTGCTCTAATCCAAATATTGTTTTTGCAGATTTTGGCTTTTTGAGCCCCGCTCTAGCATGCATGACATTGGCGGCTGGTACGTTGAAACATTTGGACGAGACAAGAAGGGAAGGACGATTCCAATGGGATAGCGCAAGGGAACATCCTGAAAAGAAGTTACACCCTGCTATGTATCTAGCAGCTCTTGCTTATAGAACTCTACCTCTTGAAGACTCAAAAAGAAGGAAAAGAACTGTCAGGGATTTTTTTAATTCAAGGCTCTATGGTGCTCTTCATTGGTGTAGGAAACTTCTATAACTGGTAGAATTGTAGCAGCCTCGAATGAGAAATCTGCAGTTAGCAAGTTTGCATACTCGATAAGTTGTTCAGTATCATGAAGGAGCATGTCGAAGGTTACAAATGGTACCTGGAATACACTGGTAACTTCACGTGCTTCTCAGACCCTTGAAAAAGTTATTGATCTTACAACGGAATTTATTGAATGAGATCCTTCACAAATTACCTCGATCATTTCCAACGATGAGAGAATCTTTAGTTCAGAAGGAGTGAGATCAATGATAAATTTCCATTATATTCTACCGAAGACTGGCTGTGAACATTCTTTTCTCCCATTTCCTTCTCTGTTTTATTTTTTGTTATATGTGACCGATGCAGAAAGACTTTTCTTGTATATTAATATACTCACTATGTCTTAATGGCACCTGATGGGAAAACAATGGTGGGAAATCTTGCAGTACGAAGAGAATGGTTAATCCACAAAATCTCCCTTTTGAACGGAGATGCTGCAGTTTCATTTGTGTATTATTTCTTCGGTAAAATGCAAAGTGTATTACTTATTTGAGAAATGCTAGACTTACATGAGATTCTACCCTAAACTTACATGGACTTGTCTTTTAGTGATTGTTGGATCTTATCCATTTGTCTTTTAGTGATTAATGAACACACCAACCACTAAAAGACAAGTCCCATGTATATTTGGGGTAGAATTTCATGTATGTCTAGTATTTCTCTACTTATTTTGCATTTAGTTACCGTATGAGATGTCTACCTTCGAACTGTCATTAATATGAGGGTTCAATGAATTAATGCTTTCGTGATTTGTAATTGCCAGTAAACTGTTTGGACCGGTAATGTTGGTCCAGCTCTACTTTTCTATTTCGAATCTTATCGTAAAGTGCGTACATCTTTTCTCAAAAAGAAAAGAAGGTAATGATGCATCGATGTGGATGTATTGTGTTATCCTTAAAAAAACAAAAAAGTAATGTCATGATAACTGAAGTTCGTTGTATTATGCTTTAATATGTATGCTTTGTGATGTATTTACCAAAATGACCCACTTTTTGAAAGTATTTACCAAACTGACCCACTTTCAAAAATATTTATCAAAATGGTGAAAATACTCTCATTGTTTGAGATAACGAGTGTAGGCTTAGGTGTTTCTCCACCACTTAGAGAAAAAATTGGAAGAAAAAATATCAAAGTAAAACTTGCTGTCTCAAATAGGGAGCGTAGTTGTACTACACTCGCTATTTAAGACAACGAACCTGACTTTGATTATTTATTTATTTTTTTAATATTGAATGCACTTTTTTTAATATAGAATCTAAATTGTTAGATAAATGTTCATTCAAATATTAAATTTTTCATAATGAATTGTGGTGAAAATTTGAAAATAAATCATTTATGATGTATACAGGAAAATTTGTTACTGTAGGTTGCACATGAAAATGTCATAACTACACTCACTATATGAGATAGCGAGTTTAGTTCAAAGAGGTCCGCTATCTCAGATAATGAGTTTAGTATTGATAAAATTTTCTTAGACTTCAAAGTCTTGGTAAAAATCTCTACACACACGCTCGTTATCTGAGATGGCGAGTGTAGTATAATGACGCTCTCTATCTAGGACAGCGAGTGTATGTTTTTTATTTTTTCAGAGACTTCAAAGTCTCTGTAAATATCTCTACACACAGTCATTATCTGAAATAGCGAGTGTAGTATAATGAATGGGGAAATGAACCATATAACGGTCTTTTGGAATATGAGTATAGGGTTTTGAGAGTGGGGGATGAGAGAAGGGTTCGGAGGGATGAAGTGAAGAGTTTGAGATTTAGAAGAGATTTTGTGGATGAGAGGTCGAGTTTAGAAGGCTAGGGTTTTAGGTTTCGGAGTTAGGAGTGAGAATAAAGAGGGGAATGAGAAAAAGGAAGTGAGAGTTGAGAGTGCGATTTTAAAAATAAAAAAAACACAAACGACACTCTGTCTCCAGTAGTGAGTTTAGTACAATCACGCTCGCTGTTGGAGACATCGAGTTTAGTTTGGGATCTTTCCACTCCACAAGATTTCTCCAAGTTGAGGAGAAACACCTAAGCCTGCACACATTATCTCAAAAGGCGAGGGTATTTTCACCAAACTCATTATCTGTAAATACTTTCAAAAGTAGGTCAGTTTGGTAAATACTTTTAAAAAGTGGGTCATGTTGGAAACAAATTCGCAGAATTAGCACAAAGTGCTTTGAGTTCGAGATTTTTCCCGAAATAGGTCTCTTTTTTAAACTAATTTAGGTCTTTTTCAAAACTAATTTCGAAGACAGGTTTGTCCTCGTAGGCCACAGTACCGAACTGCGGCTTCTTCGATTTCGTGGCCGCAGCTCACAACTGTGGCCCAAGTATATATCATAAATATTTGGCTAATAGACTCGTAGACTTGTGAAGAAAATGCCCAAGTGTAAAATGTGTAAAATAGGAGGCCCAGTCCAGTTCTTAAAACCTTCTAATACTCATTCAACTATATAATTGAGGTCGCAGTTGTGAACGCTTGTGTATTATCAAGGACGCAGTTGTGAACTGCGACCTTCTATTTTTCACATTTTACACTTAAGCATTTTTCCCCAATGTCTACGAGCCTATTAGCTAACTATGTATGATATATAGTTAGGTTGCAGTTGTGAACTGTGGCCATAAAATCGAAGAGGACGCAGTTCGGTACTTCGGCCTATGAGGACAGACCTATCTTCAAAATTAGTTTACCTATTTTGGAAATTAATTTTAAAAAGAGACATATTTCGGGGGGAAAAATCCTTCTGAGTTGCGTGATTTTTTTTTTATATGCCACTTTTCGAAACTATTTGCAAAAAGAGAATAGTTGCCTAAGTATTTATGCTCGTGGACTCAACAACTAAACTCGTCGTTCCCAACGACTTGTTTCATGCTCATCGTTGGAACACGGCAAGTTTGGCTTCTTTTTTTTTTTTTTTAGAAACTCGTCATTCCCAATGGCGTGTTTAGTTCAAAATTTTTAATGAAGACTCGTCGTTCCCAACGGCGAGAACATTTATACTAGACTCGATGTTAAGAACGATGAGTTTAGTTTTTTTTATAAAAATTATGGGTTTTTTTTTTTTGGAAAATTCACTAAGTCCAACAGAGTGTTTCACTCTCTGTAAAATTTTCTACATCTTCGCCGATCCCAACAGCGAGTCTAGTATAAATGTCTTCGCTGTTGGGAACGGTAAGTCTTCTTTAAAAATTTTGAACTAAACTCACTGTTTCCAACAATGAGTCTAGTATAAATGTCCTCGCCATTGGGAACAGCGAGTCTTCATTGAAAATTTTGAACTGAACTTGCCGTTTGGAACGACGAGTTTATCAAAAAATTAGCACTAAACTCGATGTATCCCAATGGCGAGCATGAAACAACTAAACTTGCTCGGATTTTTTTGAAGAAAAAGATGAAATATGGCCACCATGTTTCATTAATTAGATATTAACAAAACAAACCCAGAATACTGAGCCATAGTACAAACTAAGAGCATGAAATAAAACATTAAGCAACATGTCCCGTACAGACACCAAGCGGTCCCTCCAACAAATCATGGAGGATGGGCCGACAAACTGATAGTCTTCCACACTATCGAAGAGTTCCTGCCGATGCATATCCTCTACAACTGTAATTGCCCCCATCCTGGTATAACAAGGGCTAGGTGCACGTTGTTCATGCCTTGAGGGATGGGGAGGGCTAGGCGCACGCTGATCGTGACTCGTGGCTATATTGAGAGCTTGCAGGATGTCTTCTTTGAAGTTCTGGAACTCTGCTTGAGTGACTGGTGCCTCTCCAGCTCGGTGGTCCCTAGGTGTTGATTGGCTGGTCGGGGTGAGGCTTCTCCATCGACGACGTGGATGGAACTCTCTTCGACTCCTCGGGGAGGGGGTTCTTTTGGGCCTTGGCCTGCGGGGAACCGGACTCTGGGGGCCCTTTGGCACTCGGGGTGAGGGACTTCCTCAAGGGCTCGCCTTTTATTCAATAGAGTTCGGAGGTCTACCCCCCGCTGACGGTTAACAATTACTTGACGGAGATCTGGCCCTGGAGGACTTTGAGAGGCCATGGAGTCGGTTGAAGGATTGTGGACTGAGATGTGGTCATGGTGGGAGTGTTGTCCCTGACAGCTTCGACAGGAGCTCCCCGGGGCAACCCCCCTGGATCTGGGAGGAGGTTGTTCAGGCTGCGGTTGCTAAACTTGTTGGTCGGGTCGAGGAGGAAGATCTTGGAGTTGTGGAGGAGGAGGAAGAGGAGTGGCTCTTCGGGTGAACGCCGCTGCCTTCTTTTTTTCTTTCGGAAGCATGACTAGAGACTACTTTCACCAGGGAAGTGTAGTTGGATCGCTTTTTCTGTTTCCTACAGACGGCGCCAATCTGTTACTGCTTATTTCTGTGTGGGAGCAAACAGATGATTTGTGAATTCTTCTAAAAACAGTGAAAGCGAACCTGTGGACTTCTTGCTAGCATCTAACTATTTCTCGCCGCTGCCGCTAACCTGCAAAAGGTTCGAAACACCGGGATGGATCCCAGCGATGAACCCTCCGACACTCAAGTCAATAATCAGGAAGATTATGAAAGAGCGCTTGTGGAAAAAATACTGATTACCTATTTATGGTGGGGGAGAGGGGTATTTATAGTCGCCTTCAAAGACAGTTTAGAGATAATCATTTATCTATGTGTCCCGGTGTTTCAAGAAACAGAGTTTAAATCATTTCATGATAAGAGTTTTGGTTCAAACCGTCTCTTAGAAATAATCATGAATTTGAATTACTCTTTAAATATCATGTGTTGGATTGTAATGGGTCGTCACCCTTACCCAGTAGGACAGACCCATTTTTGGGTTATTGGGCCTGAAAAAGACCCAGTTCCTATTTCGGACCCGTTTGTGGTGAAAATTACCATTTTACCCCTGGGAGCTTCAAGATTCGTGCCCGATTTGGTTCTATTTTTAGCCATATCAGTTATCAATTAAATTTTTATTGGAAGCATATATATAAATTTGTTTTTATTTAAATAGTTTGTTCTCCAATACTCCAAATTTGTTTGCATTTAAATAATTGTCATTATTATTGTGTCAACTTGTAAAAGGCCTCATTTGAGAATTTGCTTAGGGCCCCTGAAACTCAGATACGTCCCTGATTGTATCAATGTCTGCATGCATGCCTCAGCAATCAAATTTCGGTTAATAGTTATCTACCATAAGAAATAACCTAATTGCCTTTCACCACCTCTGTGATCAAAATAAAGTCGAGATCATGTGTGGTCAGTCGATTTCGTACTCTCATAAGCACTATTAATTCCATTAGATCATCTGTAGTCGTCGTGAGCCAAATTTAGGGTATTTGGCAAATGGAAATAGAAAAAATGAGTTGGCGCTGTAGTCGTCGAAAGCTAAAATTTGGGTGAGACAAAAGATTATCTATCGTCCAAGCGACAGGTACAGGTAAATTAGAACGGACGGAGAATCATTTCCCGTCCGTCGAAAGTTTTTGGTTTTTTTTAATTTTTTTTGTACTGGACGAGACTTAATCTTTCGTCCCAACCATTTTAAAAAAAAAGTAGTAAATGGACGGTAAAACTCAGGGGTTAAATTTCCAAAGAAAAAAAAATAACCTGGGGCATATTTTTCCATAGGGATGGCAACTGGGCCGGGTCAACCGGCGACCCACCCGCGACTCGGCCCGCGAACCCGGCCCGGTTAAGAAGTTGGCGGGTTCGGATTGAACCCGTGTACAGTAACGGGTCGACCCGGGTCGAAGAAAACGCGAATTCAACCCGTGTAACCCGATCTGCGAACCCGTTAAAAACGCTCCAACCCGCCGCCAACCCGCGGGTTACGACCTGTTGGACCCGTACGGGTCGAATGTTCGACCCGTTACGGTTCGACCGTTGACCCGCGGGTCGAACGGTCCGTTGGACAGAGCCGTTGTTAACGGCTCTTTTAGCCGTTTTTTGGCTTTTTTTTTGTTTTTTTTTTTGTTTTTGGTTTTTTTCCACATTTTGAGCCTATAAATACCCCCAAAAATCTCCTTAAAAAATCACACCTTACTCTCTTACTCTCTCTACTATTATACATCATTTTAAAAGAATTTTTCAACAATTGTAGTATTCAACAAACAAGTCTACAACGAGGCATATACACGATCTATTTTCGATCGTATCGAAATCAAAATTCAACGTCTTCAACTCTCTTCAACCCTCGTCAAATCTCCTTCAAGCTCTCCTCAACTCTTCAATTGCGGAATCGGCAAAGCGCTTCTTTCTAGTTCTATTCTATTCTTATTTTCACGATTTTTTTTACATACGTGTATTCCATGGTGAACGGTATCAAAATTTCATACCTCTCTCGTTATATTTTTTTTTGCGTTGTAGTTAAAATTATTGTTGGTTTTTTTTATCTTCTCTATCTCAACCCTCTTGTTTTTTAGATTTTTTTTATAATTCACCATTCCTACATTGTATATATTTTTTTTTACATACTTTAGCACATTACTACATTATGTCTAGATCACGTGGTAGCAGTCGTAGTGGACAAGATTCCTCCTCCTCTTCCCATAGGCCACCAATTGTCCCAACTAGTGAGCCCGCCCAAGAATACCATGATCCTCCTACCCAACAATGGGGTACACACGACGAGGTTGTAGGTGACATACAATTGGAAGAAGAAGAAGAACAACAACAACCAACCGAAACCACACAACCCCGTAGTAGTAGGAAAAGTAGAGGAAAAACTAGTGATTGGCATAAGTTTTACGATTATATCCCGGACGAACATACTCTGGGAATAGGTTTGAAAGTTTGTAAAATATGTGGTAAAACATACAAATTCAAGAGGGGTGACGGCACTGGTACAATTAGTAGGCATATCCAACATAACCATAAAGACCTTCTTGCTGAACTACAAGGCCAACAAAAAATCAACTCTAGGACCGGTCTAGTTGATAGCCACCCTTATGATCCCGATCTTGTTGTCGGAAAATGGCCCGATTAGTCATTAAGGAAGAGTTACCATTTTCCTATCCCGAGAGTAGGGACTTCGAAATTTTTAATCAAACGGCCTGTGGTAGGGTAAAAATGGCTTAGGGCCCAACCAGGGCCCAATACAACTCTCACTCAAGAAAGGTAAAAATAGCAATCTAGTTCGGCTTCGAACCACTGCAGGGTCGGCGCCGAACCTCAAGTTCATCCCCACAGAACTGGCCTCCTCGTATCCGACGAGCCTCAGTGGTCCTCGGCCTCCGATCCGTGACAGCCCCACGGGCCGTCCCCCCTCTCTGGCGAAGTATGGGGATGACCTGGCACAGCCTAGGCCCTCCGATTCTCCCAGAAGCACAGAAGACCCACGATCAGCCATGTCAGCTCCAAATACCACCAAGGGTTTTGCCACGTCAGCCCTATACCGCTCCTGGTATTGCCACGTCTGCCCTAAACCCCCTGGGCCTTTTGCCACGTCAGGCCCATGGGCTTTCGGATTCAGACCCGGCCCCCAAGCGGAACCAAACCCGGTTGGGATTCTCTATAAATACTAGACCCCCACCCACCTTTTGAGGTAATCAATCTTTTACCACTTAAATTCACCTAGTTATTGCTACTCTCTCACAGAGACTGACTAGATCGTCGGAGGGTCCGCCACCGGGATAAACCCCGGTGTTTCAGGACCGTCTGCAGGTACACAAGACCTCGGATCCGAACCCTCTGATCCGAGTCCAGACCTCCGCCTCATTCCGAGGTTGCCGCAGGTTCCGCCCGGTCAGCCGAGGGTCGTCAGACGAGCAGTTTTCTCCTTCAAATACAAATTGAGTCCGAACTCACACCTGGTGCATCCACACGTCTCCCAGAAATAAACCGCATCAGGTTGGCGCCGTCTGTGGGAACACTGCTTCAGAAGCCGACCCGAGCCCGACCATCAAGACCCCTCGACAGCCGAACTCCTATGGCCTCCAGAGGCAAGGGGGCCGCGTCCTCCGTCAACCGACGGGACACACCCCCACCAAATACCAATGCCGGGCCATGCGCATCAAGGCACGGAGATTCCCATCAGGGATCCCGGCGAAGCGCCACCCGTACAGTCCAACCCGACCTACGAGGAATAATCGTCAACCGTCAGATCATCCGCAGCAGGGGAAGGGCTGCTTCCAACCCGGCCCCGAACCATCCAAGACCACCGCCCGAGGGACGGAGGCCAGCACTCAGCCGCGTCGGAAGGCAACCTTCAGACCGACCGAACAGGGTCGAGGGAGCCCCCGTCACTCACAAGGAGTTCCAGGACTTCCGAAGAGAAATTCTTGGGGCTCTCCGACGGGCCCCCAGGGGAGAAACCCCCCATTCCCAAACCAGGTCGGACACCGAGACCAGCGTGTCCCGACCATCAACAATCCACCCAGAGGACGATGACATACTCCTAAGGCGCCTCCAAGAAATGGAAGATCGCCTCGATCACATAGGGGACGGTGGCCAAAGAGCGGCTCAGGGGTACAGACCTGTCCGTCCTCCCTTCTCCGCCCCCATCCTCCAGGCAGAAATACCCAGGAACCTCCGACCCCCTCAATTCGAGACCTACAACGGCGAGGGAGATCCTGCTGATCACATGGAAGGTTTCAAAACCCTCATGATGATTCACAGCGCCTCAGATCCCCTGCTGTGCCGAGCCTTCCCGGCCACCCTTCGGGGTCCGGCTCGTGAATGGTTCTCGAAGCTCGCCCCCGGCTCCATTTACTCCTTCGACCAACTAGAGGGCAATTTTCTTACCACTTTGTCACCAGCCGGAAGGCCGAAAGGACCAGCGCCTCATTACTTGGGCTCAGACAGATAGAGGGGGAGTCACTCAGAGTGTTCGTCCGGAGGTTTACCGCAGAGGCAAGGTCGGTCTCCTCCCTCGATCCGGGCGTCGCCTCTGCGGCTTTTCGGCACAACGTCCGTCATGGACAGCTGAAGGCTTCTTTGGCGAAGAAACCCCCCGTCGACTTTCCCGACCTCCTCAACAGGGTCGAGAAATACATTAGGGCGGAAGAGGCCCTTAACCCCGAAGATACCAAGGAAGCCATCGGGAAGGGAAAGCGGAAGGTCGAAGAGGTCGAACCATCAAAGAAAGCTCCAAGAGACGCGGGGGCCATGAAGAAGGTCCCGCCGGTCCCCCGCTTCGAGAGGTACACTCCCTTGATGCATAACGTATCTGCCATCCTCTTAGAAATCGAAGACAAAGGCATTGTTCGACTACCCCCCCGGCCTAACAACGGCAAGAACCGAGACCAGCGCTTCTACTGCCGCTTCCACAGAGATCACGGGCACGAAACCGACCAGTGCCGAGCCCTGAAAGACAAAATTGAGGAACTCATCTCCAGGGGGTACCTCCGAGAATTCACCCGAGAAGTCCCACGGGATCGACGAGATACTAGGAACCGGAAGACCTCGCCTCCGAACCCTACTCCGAATCGCATCCAGGGTCGGGATCCCGACTCCAAGGGAGCCACATATACGCCCTTCATCTTGCATTGTGTCCACGGAGGGCCAATGGGAGGAAATTCAAATACTTCCCGAAAAGCCTTCATCCGGGAAGTGAATGCTATCCACGACAATCCCTCGCCCAAACTACAACCGATGCCGGTCTCCTTCTCAGGAGAGGACCTCGAGGGCGTTCGCCTACCCCACTGCGATGCCCTCGTCGTTAGTCTTCACATGGCTAATTGTGAGGTTCGCCGAATCCTCGTCGACAACGGCAGCTCGGTTAATATTCTTTTCCTCGAAGCCTTCGAGAATCTCAAGCTACCTAGAGGCAAGCTCAAGCCAGCCGGATACACCTTGCATGGGTTCTCCGGCGTCCCTGTCGTGATAGAAGGGATTGTCACCCTCGACGTTACCGCAGGATCGGCTCCTGTCAAGAGGACCGAGTCCATGGACTTCATGGTGGTCAACATCAAGGCGGCTTACAATGCCATACTCGGCCGACCCGGACTATGCTCCCTCTAAGCGGTGCCTTCGGCTTACCATCTGAAACTCAAATTTCCCACCCCGCAAGGAGTCGGCACTGTCCGAGGTAGCCAAGAAGCAGCGCGATCGTGCTACATGACCACCGTCGGGGGAGGTGTGTTCTCCCTCAACGCCGTCGAGTTCAAACCTGAGAGGGACGGCCCTGCTTCCAAACCTGTCACCAAGCGGGAGGAGACCCCAGTCGAAGCCGAGTACCTAATGAAACTCCTCGAAGGACAAACATAGGCTCTAGCCTGGCTAAATGTAAACATGTTTTTGTGTAAACACTCCTGTGTACAGGGCCGTCTTAGCGGCCCTCCTTATCTTATACGAAAGAGATCTCTTTTTGTTAAAACCCTAATGCCGGATAATGAAATCGGCACCTGAGTCCCCACTCCGGTATCGTCCCCAACGCCTCGGTAGGCTCCAACCAAATCCATGCTGGGGACTCTCCCTAAGGCCCCACTTCGATCCCTCGCGGATCGGTGGACTCTCCTTAAAACCACCATCGTTCACTACACTACTAGCCGAAGCAAAGAAGGAACAGGATTCTTTATTCGTACCCTTTTATTTCGTCCTAAGAGAACAAACAAAGACCGTTACAGGACCACTCCACTCATCTCAAACTGGAGGAAGTCGCCATCTTAGAGCCCCTCGGGTCCGCTGAAGAGCGGGATTACTCCGAGCGAGCGACTAAAATCCCTCTCCTCGTTATGATGGTCCTTAAACTCAGCCACGGTCGACTCCCCAGCCACGGAGCTCTGGGCGTCATCTGGTCGCATACGCGGCAACAGCAGCAACGCAGAGGGAACCCCCTCCGCTTGCCGACCCACCGAGGAAGATGCCGAGGCACCCAGCATAATATTGTAACGGTGTATCTCCATTTCTTTCTCTGCAAAGACATCGCGAATTAACCTCTCAGAAGTGGACCGAGGCGCTCAACACGGCCTGTCCAAGGCTCGCACCGCCAAGTTCCCGGTCCAGCATCGCCCTTCTCAGCCGGCTCGCCTCCTCGCTTAAGGCTTCAGACTTATTCCGATAAAAGTTCAAAGCCGCATCAGTGTCACGAGCCCCCCTTCGGCGGCAGACCAACGCGGCCTCCAGGGCCTCAACCTTGCTCCAGAGCCACGCCACGTCGGAACGACAGGGGTTCAAAACACTCCTCTCATCCCAAACGGTAGGAGGCCACCATCTCAAGGCCCCTCTGGTCCGACGAACGGCGGGATCACCCCAATCGAACAACTTGGGACTCTCTCCTTGTCATAGTGGTCCTTCGGTTCGGCCACGGTCGACACACCGGCCACGGAACTCTGAGCATCGGCGGGCCGCATACGCTCCAATAGCGGCAACACGGAGGATACTCCCTCCACTCGCTAACCCCCCGAGGAAGGTCTCGAGACGCCCAGCATCGTCCGGTAGCGGTGTATCTCCCCCTCCTTCTCGACTATCACATTACGAAGTAGCTTCTCGGAGGAGGGCCTCTGCACCGAGGAACTCGACATAGTGTGTCCAAGTCCGATGCCCACGAGTTCCCGATCCACCATCGCCCTCCTCAAACGGCTTGCCTCCTCACCAAGGGCTTCAGACATGTTCCTGTAATAATTGAAGGCCGCATCAACATTACGGGCCCTCTCACGGTACCGAGCCAAAGTGGCCTCCAATGCCTCAACCTTGCTCCGGAGCCACGCCGCATCGGAACGACGGGGGTCCGCCTCGGGAAGGGAAGCCACAACCTGCAAGAGGACCAACTCAACGCACATAAGCAAGGAGGTTCGAAAATATCCAAGGTCAAAACACTTGGCCAGTCAAAGATACTTTTTATAAATTGTACTACTTCTTACAAAAAGGCGGTGGCCAGTCCGCGGAAGGCAAATACAATCGAAGGGGGGAAAAAAGAAAGATAAAACTACATAACTTGATTTCCCACCTCGGCATCGATTGGGTTCGCAGGAGGGTCGACGGCCGGGTTGCCAACGGGCCCTTCCTCGGCAGGAGTCTTCGGTGTCCCCTCGATCTCCATGTCATACTCAAAGTTGGACAGGTCGACGGACGGGTAGAAGTGCCTCACATGGCTGAGGGCCTTCGCGTAGCACTCATCCTGGGCCTTGATCACCATCCGTTGACCCGCATCCGTCAGCTCTTCCCTCTCCTTGGCGAACGCAGCCGTCAACTCCTCCTTCTCCTTGGCGAACTTCTTCTTCAAGGAGACCACCCTCTTCCCCCACTCGGCGTCCTGAGCCTCGAGCTCGAGCTTCATCTGCTGCTCCCTCTTATGCGAACCCTCGAGCTCGATCCGCATCTCCTTCATCTCCCGCTCGCTCTTGTCTGCCCGAACCCGCTCTTGCGACAGGGACGCTTCGTAGAGATTCTTTACGTTAGCTCCCTGCATACAAGCCTGCGACCAACAAAACACTAATAAGAAGAGAACTCCCGAAGCAAGATTAAACAAGAAAGATAAGATCGACGAGCTTACCAGCACGGTGGCCTGCGCCAGACGCGTAAAGGCCACCTCTACGGGCTCACTCTCCATCGCTTGGCGATCGCGAGGGGTCGCCAACTTCTCCACCACCTCAACGGCCTGGGCTTCCTCAGTCAGACAGTCGCCCATCTGAACCGACCAGTCCGGCGCCCACCGTTGCCGCAACATCTCCACCACCGGGTCCTCCTCCTCAACCTCTACCAAGGGACCTTTCCCCTTGTCGAGATCGGATGCCCTCGCTGGGCCCTTACCCCTCGAAGGGGCCGCCCCCTTGCTCATCTCCGAGCGAGTCCTCTTAGTCTTCGGTTCGAGCGGGACCTCCGAGGTAACCAGGGACGGCTCCCTCGGCCTCTTCGCCGCCTCCCCCTTCTTCTTCTCGGCGTTCTCCTTCTTCATGGCGAGCCTCCTTGCTTTGATCGATGCCTCATCCATATCTGCAGAAAAAACCATTAAGAGCAATGAGCAAGAAAGCACGAAAAGACCGAGAGAAAAGAAACAACTACATACGCAGAACGGCTGGGCTCAGTCCGACGCTCGCCAGGTGGGCCTCGGTCACCTTCGTCCAATCGATACTAGGAGACAGACGGAGGCGCTCGACAAACCCCCACTCCTCGGCCATCAGATCCCCCGGCCTCGGCGCAGGATAGCTCGGCTTGGAATAGTTCCATCGAGTCGGGATGTCCCAGGGCTCTTCACTCCGGATCACCAGATATTTCTTCTTCCAATCCTTGATGGAGTCCGGGTGGCTGTGAACAACCTTCCTCTTACCCCAGGGGAAGATATAGTAAATGCCCTCAGCCGCCGAACTGATCATCAACACCGCTCGGAACACATTCAACCGCAGGGGTACCTTTTGTTCCTCGCACATCAGTACAAAACAGATTATCTGCTTCCAAGAGTTCGGCCCATACTGCATCGGAGCCAAGGAGGCCCAGTTCAGCACTTTCCGAACAAACGGGTGGACGGGCAGCCTCAGTCCAGAAATGAAGGCGTCCACTGGGAAGACGCAATACCAAGCAGATAGGGGATCGGTTGGGCACAGAGTAGAGCTCGGCAGCATCAATTCGTAGCCAGGACCTATGTGGTACGCCAGCTGCAAAACCTCCTAGTCCCCACCCTCCAAGACGGTCAGAATCGCGTCCATCACCACCCTCTTCCGACTCGGCGAGGAGGCCTGCACGCCGAAGAGCTCCTTGTCGGATAGGTCGTCAGGATACTGACAGAAAGGCTTCGGCTGCACGGGCGAACCTGTCCACAAGTTACGATATACGGGCGCCTGGCTCGAACCACCAGTCCTCGGTCCTGCCTTCCTCGGAGCTTTCTTCTTCTTCTTCTTGGTTCGCTCCGGCAAGGAAGTGAATAAGGGCCCCAGGGCAGTCGGCATGGAACTCGGACCCGCACCCTAAACTGTGGATCTCTTTACAGTGCCACCCTCGCCTCCCTCCTCCTCGAAAGTCAACTCCAAAACACGGACGCCGTCCGAGCCATCATTCGTTTCCTCCGACTCACTACTCTCCACCACAAGGGGATGTCGGGAACGTAACGGCCTCACACCATGTACCTCCTCCTCCTCACCTACTGGTTCCTCCCACGAAACCGAATCGGAAGACTCTTCAACGTGTACTGACTCCCCCTCAAGTACGGGCTCCTCCCACGACGTCGAGTTGGAGACAGGTCTCACTTCCCCCCTAGATGTCGACGCTGACGAGCCAGACTGAGCCCTATCCATCTGTGCCTACAACTAAACAGACTTACAAACTCACCTGGGGTCACTTCGGAAGGGCGACTCTAGTACAGCAAAATGCAGGGGCGAGCACTGAAGTGATGGGAAATTTTTGAAAAAGAAAGCAGCAAGAAAGGAGTGGGATGAAGGGGGAGAGGGGGGAATATTTATAGAAGATAAAAGCGACTCCTCGATTTCCGCAAGTACTGTTCACCTACTGACGTGCAACTGCCGCCTGGGAAATCGCGCCACGTCCTCGAAACGTGCGCTGTTGACGTCATCCAATGCCAGGCTGGCGGCCAGACGCGGGGGTCAGTTCGGAGGGAGTATTCGGCGGAGGGAACATTTTACTTAAGATTTAAGGCGCCGTCCTTAGACAGACGCCCCGGGCTCCGAGGCTCGGTCGGTTCCCCTTTCACCCGTGAGCAGCTCGGGGCGTACGACCTCGACGGCCGAAACCCCGAACTATTCAAGGGTGAGACCAGAAAAAGTTTTTGATTCAAAGTTTTAAGGCACCGCCCTCGACGAGCATCCCCCCGGGCCCCGTGTTTCGGTCGGTATTCCGCCGACTCACGGGCCCCGGTCGAAAGCAGATCAACACTCAGAGATCGAGAGAAGCGCACCATTCCGAGCCAGTTGATTGCAACCGCAAAGGTTCGACCTGCTCTGGCAACAGAACCTTCACAGTTGCAAACAACTTGCCCGGAACGCCCTTCATTTCCTCCAGAAGACAGAACCTTCAGCGGCAAACAGCTCACCCCTCGGATTCGGTCGTTACCCCTCTCGCCCCGATCCCCCCTGGATCTGGCTGCCGTATCAGAGCCATCAGATCCAAGAGAAGATCCGGGCGGCAGAGAAACCACCTCTCCGACACGACCGGGGGAAAAATTTTTGCGAGAGACAGACGTCCGCCGGAGCAGACACCTTTGATGGCCAGTAGACCACCCTTGCTATGATCCAACCTGCTGCGGAGAGGGGTACTTATAGCCTCCCCCATAGGCCAGTTTTTATGACATGGGGAAAACCAAACGACGGAAGACCATGCGCCATACATTTATTAGGCGGCGCCATTAAGGCCCCTGGGAAATTGGAACATCGCACAGATCTCGGGGCGCCTTCAATACTCCGCAAAAGACAGCAGGCTACCCTGCCCAACATTCCTAAAGCACAACAGTTCGCCCCCCACCCTTGTTGGCCCATAAGTCCCTCGCCTGCTCGAGGTCGGGTCTAGCACCAGGGTAGTCTTCTCAGGAAGGCTCCACGGCTCGCCATCGCCCTTGCCGACCCGTAATCCCTCGCCAAGCTCGAGGTCAGGTCTGGCACCAGGGTAGTCTTCTCAGGAAGGCTCAACAGCTCGCCACCCTCCTTGTTGGCCCATAAGTCCCTCGCCTGCTCGAGGTCGGGTCTAGCACCAGGGTAGTCTTCTCAGGAAGGCTCCACGGCTCGCCATCGCCCTTGCCGGCCCGTAATCCCTCGCCAAGCTCGAGGTCAGGTCTGGCACCAGGGTAGTCTTCTCAGGAAGGCTCAACGGCTCGCCACTCCCCTTGTTGGCCCATAAGTCCCTCGCCTGCTCGAGGTCGGGTCTAGCACCATGGTAGTCTTCTCAGGAAGGCTCCACGGCTCGCCATCGCCCTTGCCGACCCGTAATCCCTCGCCAAGCTCGAGGTCAGGTCTGGCACCAGGGTAGTCTTCTCAGGAAGGCTCAACGGCTCGCCACCCCCCTTGTTGGCCCATAAGTCCCTCGCCTGCTCGAGGTCGGGTCTAGCACCAGGGTAGTCTTCTCAGGAAGGCTCAACGACTCGCCACCCCCCTTGTTGGCCCATAAGTTCCTCGCCTGCTCGAGGTCGGGTCTGGCACCAGGGTAGTCTTCTCAGGAAGGCTCAACGGCTCGCCACCCCCCTTGTTGGCCCATAAGTCCCTCGCCTGCTCGAGGTCGGGTCTAGCACCAGGGTAGTCTTCTCAGGAAGGCTCAACGACTCACCTTCAACCAGGGTAGTCTTCTCACGAAGGCACAACGGCTCGCCATCCCATTTCTACAACCATAGACACTCCTCCACGGCTAGCTCCCGCACCCCTGTAGGAGTGGGGAGCTTGTGTGGTAGGGTAAAAATGGCTTAGGGCCCAACCAGGGCCCAATACAACTCTCACTCAAGAAAGGTAAAAATAGCAATCTAGTTCGGCTTCGAACCACTGCAGGGTCGGCGCCGAACCTCGAGTTCATCCCCACAGAACTGGCCTCCTCGTATCCGACGAGCCTCAGTGGTCCTCGGCCTCCAATCCGTGACAGCCCCACGGGCCGTCCCCCCTCTCTGGCGAAGTATGGGGATGACCTGGCACAGCCTAGGCCCTCCGATTCTCCCAGAAGCACAGAAGACCCACGATCATCCCTGTCAGCTCCAAATACCACCAAGGGTTTTGCCACGTCAGCCCTATACCGCTCCTGGTATTGCCACGTCTGCCCTAAACCCCCTGGGCCTTCTGCCACGTCAGGCCCATGGGCTTTCGGATCCAGACCCGGCCCCCAAGCGGAACCAAACCCGGTTGGGATTCTCTATAAATACTAGACCCCCACCCACCTTTTGAGGTAATCAATCTTTTACCACTTAAATTCACCTAGTTATTGCTACTCTCTCACAGAGACTGACTAGATCGTCGGAGGGTCCGCCACCGGGATAAACCCCGGTGTTTCAGGACCGTCTGCAGGTACACAAGACCTCGGATCCGAACCCTCTGATCCGAGTCCAGACCTCCGCCTCATTCCGAGGTTGCCGCAGGTTCCGCCCGGTCAGCCGAGGGTCGTCAGACGAGCAGCTTTCTCCTTCAAATACAAATTGAGTCCGAACTCACACCTGGTGCATCCACACGTCTCCCAGAAATAAACCGCATCACGGCCTTAAACCCTCATTTTAGAAGAATTCCGATAAATACTTGCAAATTAGATTGTTTTAAAATATACATCGAAATTAAGGACGCTTTGATTGCAATTTTATGGAGTTTAACTTGTAGGGTTAGTTTAACTTCAGATTGTTGGACGGGTGTCAACAATATTCCAACGATAGGAATAACCTGTCATTGGATCGACAATGATTCAAAAAAGAATCATATCACTTGCGGCGTTGCCGTATCCCCATAGTGGCGATGAAATAGCAAATCGTATTATAGAAATTTGTGATGTTTTCCATATTCACGATAAAATTATGTGTATTAGTTTTGATAATGCATCTAACAACAATGTAGCAATTACTACTTTAAAATCCGTATTAAATCCTCCATCTGACAATATTTTTCATGTTAGATGTGCATGTCATATTATAAATTTATGTGTTCAAGATGCATTAAAAATAGCCGATCCCTATATAGTTAAAATTAGAAATTGTGTACATTTCATTGCATTAAGTCCAAGCATTTTACAAGAATGGAAAGCTTGGTGTAGGGTTAGAAATGTTCCTTTTAGAAGATTTCCAAAGGATGTTAGACACCGATGGAATTCTATTTTTGATTTACTAAATGTTGTTACCGAATATAAAGCAGTGTAAATAATTTTTGTATCGCAAAAAATATGCACAATTTTGAAATGACTCCCCCCGATTGGTTTTTTGCCGAATCTTTGTTGAAATTTTCAGAACCTTTTAAAACCGCAACTTTAAAATTTTCAAAAACATATGAATCTACTTCTAGTAGCATTTTTAGTGAATTAGTTAGCAAGATGCAAACATTTAACGAAATGTTAAATGATACTTTTGTTGGTGAGATTGTAAAACCTGCATTCAAAAAAAAATTGAAGTATTATTTTTCTCCTCCTATGTTGATTTGTGTTGCTACTGTTATGGATCCTCGTATCAAATTAGAAGGTACGAAGAGTTTGATTGAAATGTTTTTTGCATTACTTGGAGAAAATGTAGAATTAGTAGAAGATTGCACTACTTTTTTAGTTCAGTTTGAATCTACGTTAAATAACTTGTATGATTATTATGATAGACGTTTTGCGTCTAGTAGTTCAACTTCTGTAGTTAGTTCTTCTTCTGGTACTTCTAAAGGTAAGGGTAAAAGTAGATTTGGTGATAGAACATTTAATTTACTTGAACAAATTCAATCAAAAAAACCTAGGACTAATCAACCAAATAAATTAAATTGGTATAACCAACAAGATTCTGAGCCTTCTACTTCTCCACTAGATATTTTACAATGGTAGAAAGACCATGAACACACTTTTAGTATTCTATCAATTATGGCTAAAGATTTACTAACTCCTCATGTCTCTACAGTTGCTTTTGAGAGTGCATTTTCTTCAAGTGGCAGGGTTCTAACTGATTACAGGAATCGCATGAAGCCCGACACATTAGAGATGCTCGTTTGCACAGAAGACTGGCTGAAGGCTGAAGATAGGACACAAGGGAAAGCACTATCAACGTCCACAAATAGGAGCAACTCGCCGGAAGAACAACAACAACAACAACAACAATAGCTTTGCTTGTTATGTTAAATTAAAAAAATTGTAGTCAATTAAAATTGTATATAAGAAATATGTTATTGTATAAAACTTATTTGTGAATTGAATTCTTCATTTCATTAGAAATTGTGAAAATTGTATAACTTAAATTCATATGAATAATATTTCAAAATTTGTTGCCAATTTCACTCTTTCAATCTTATTATTATTATTACGATTTTTAATGTTTATTAGTATTATTACTTACTTAGTATTATTATTATTATTATTATTATTATTATTATTATTATTATTATTATTATTATTATTATTATTATTATTTTAAGCTATAAAAAAAATAAAAAAATAAAAAAATATACCTATATAAACGGGCCAACCCGCGGGTCGACCCGACCCGACCCGAGTTAAACCCTAAAGGGTTCACGGGTTGGACGGGCCACCCAAATCAAGTTTGGGCCCGGCCTGGCCCAGCCCGGATAAGTGGCCAAACCGGCCCGAGCCCGCCCAATATACTTGCCCGGATTAGGCCCGGCCCGGCCCGTTCGACTCGTTCGCCATCCCTGTTTTTCCAAGCAAAAACAAGGTTTGATTATTTCAAAGTCAAAAAAAAATTAAAAGGGGAGGGATCTACCGTCCCAACCCAATTTGACATTTAACGCATTGAAGAGACGTATTTACCGTCCTTCGATTTTTTTTTTGGTTTTTTTTTAAATTTCTCAGACGATATATTATCTTTCATCCAACAAGATTTCAGTTGCGATTGTGTAGATACGGTGTTTCATTTTTCATCCGACATCTTCGACGAAAGATAATCTTTCGTCTCATCAAACGGACGAAAGATTATCCCTCGTTAGCTATATTTTGGCAAAAGCCATTTCGTCTCCCATATTTAGCCAAGCACTGTTCATGTCAGACCCAAAATTTGGGTAAATGGCTAACGACTAGAGCGTTTTTTTTTCTCATTTTTTCCAAAAGATGGGTAAATGGCAAACGACTACAGATGCTCTTATAGAGCGAGAATCACTAATTTATTCTAATGTTGTAAGTGGCTCAAATACTCTGATTTGCATTTGATCAATAACCTACAATATAGTGATAAATCACGATAGCACTCTTAAAACAATAATTTACACAGATGTCTTCTATGAGTTGAGTTGCTATTCTGAGTGAAACCTGATCACAAAATTAAGTACAGAGAATCAGATGCAATCTATCCTATTCAGATAGAGACTTTAGTCTGAAACTACTACTTCACAAAAGCAAATCAAAAAATTTCTCAACCCTAATCCTAGACGATATCAAAAAGCCAAGTGCTTAAAAATGTATAACCTCTAAAAAGCTCCAAGCATACCAATTTGTCACAAGCCACTGAAACTGGGAAAATAGTTTGGAACCAAAGTCTGTTTTCCATTCCATTTTGACTATATAATAATCACTTAGGAGTTTTCTGTGAAATGAGATATTTATACGTCTGTAAAATTTGAATGCAGGTTGATATTAGCACAATACTAGAAGCAGTTCAATATATGAAATTCCTGCAACTCCAAATTAAGGCAATAATTTAAAACATCGATCTGACATCTCGAAGAAAAAAACATCAATACTACAAATGAATCTTAGTGTATGATTATATATATGCATGTCCTAATTTTATTTAACTTATTTTGTTAATGTGTATAGGTGTTGAGTTCTGTTGAACTGTGAATGTGTGCTCCTCTTGCTTACAATGGTATGGGAATTGAGTAGTAGCTAAAGATTCCAAAGGAACCAAGTTTGCTAGATGCTGGAGCTATATATGTATATGATGTTAATAAATCTTACACTGTTACTGGCTTGGCAAATGAGATTGGCATATTATTTCTTTTGATGGCTTTGCATGGTATACCATTGAGACTACATTATTTTCTTATATGAATATAATGTCCCAGTTTTATAGAAGTATGAGTTAAAATATTCTCTCAAAAAAAAGTATGAGTTAAAAAAATTTCTAGGCTCTCCCTCACTCTTTGTGTTGATATATTACGATGACGTTTCTTTTATTTGTTTCAGTTTTCTATCATTTAACTAGATTGCATATTTTGGTGTTCTACATAATTTTTAATGAGGGTTGTTGGGAGGTCTGACCCACAACAAGGCTTTGGATGTTGATAATTGTTGCCCTTGGGAGCTCACAATCGATGGCTCCCACGAGGTCGAGAGGGCCCATCGAGAGGTGATTGAGGTGGCGAGAAAAATGGAGGCACTCAAAGAGGCAACATGTGAGGGGTCAGAGAAGGCGGAGGCTGGGAGGGACGCCGATGATCGGCTCCATCGCCCAATCAAGGGATCCAACTGCATGCAACCTCAATCCCAGATCCAGTAAAGTTTTCGACAGCTAGGGCAACTAAGGCTTTTCAGAGTAAAAGCAAATCGCTGTCTACCCACTTTGGCTACAGAGAGCTGCAAAGCAGTCAAACCCTAACAACGTCTGAAGAGGGACAGGCACCAGAGAGGGGCAAGGAGTCTGGGACTGCAAACCCCAGTTTTGGCAGTCTTCTTCTCAGCTCTGAGAACAAGCCAAAAGAGAAGGCGCTATCGACAAAGGAGTGGGTAGAAAAAGTGTGGAAAGCACCACTGGGGCAAAAAGAAACTTCTCTGGTACCAAAAAGTCAGGTCGTAGAGGCTTTTTTGGGGACAGAAATGACAGGAGCTCTAGCGCTCACAGAGAGGAAAGCACAGAGGGTAGTGAGAAGAGGGAGGTTGATGTCGCCCTAGATCTGAGCATACCCAGAAGTGGGAAAGAAGACAACAATAAAGAAGGAGATTCTCAACTCTTCAGGAGTTGTAAGAAGAGTAGGGAGGTTGAGGAAGGGAGTTTGGCGCTCAAGAAGAAGAGCTGTACGTCTTTGGCGCTCAAGAAGAAGAGTTGTACGTCTTCTCCCCATATGCCAACGACACGTGGGCAAGGAGGAATGGCTAACGCTGGCGACAGCTGTTCCGTCACTTCGATACTGGGGTCGCGCGGTGTGTTGCACCGCGAGTTAAGTAGGGACAGCGGTGTGGTGCACCGCGGTTTATGTGAGACCAGCGTTATGGTGGAACGCGGAGGTGATAGTAGTGAAGAGACTAGTTTATCCTATACGGGTGGGGTTGGAGTGAGCAACATAGAAGTTTATGGGCCTATAGAGGGGCCCAACATGATTCTTTCCGCTCCTACCGCCAGTGATTTTACTGTCTTCACTAAGCAAACAGATTGTGGGCCCACTGAGGGGACCACCAAAGAAAACACAACTTCTCTTGAAATTTCAACGACGGCTACTGGGCTCAATGAGAAGTCCACGTTGAGACAGGACAATCTTCAATTTTAGATCAGTCGTCAGACGGGTAACGGGCCCATTGAGGGGTCTGCCACGGATTGTAGCGATATCATTATCAAGTCTCAAATCAGCGGGCTCAATGAGGAGTCCATGACAAGAGCACCAAGCATTCAACAGGAAAAGCAGCAATCAGACAGTGAGGAGGAGCTGGAAGAACGCCTGAACCTAGACGAAGAATTTTTTCTCACCGATGAGGAGTCAGATGATCTCGAGTTCATTGCCAACACACAGATGTCGCCAGAGATGGTTCACTCCACCTTCCCAGAAGAGGCACCCGCAGTTAGCTCTGGATCGTCTCAAAGGACGGTTGGCTTTAGGGTGCAGCGGTCACCTAAGAGGGCTCATGCGGAGTCCTTGGATGACTTTTTGGAGATAGTTGCGGCCGCCAAAGCGGCTAAACACGTCAATGGAGGTACAAAAAATTTTCTTGCTAACATTTTAAATTTCATGTTAGACTCTGATGTTTTTCTGCTAGCTATGACCTGTGGTTTGGAAGTTTGTGATAAAGAACGCAACGTGTTCCTTCTTAACAAACTGAGGGGTTGGGAAACAGAGAGGGCTAAATCTAGTATTCATAAGGAACTAGGATCCAACTCCAGAGGGATAACGGTCTCTGAAGGCGAAACCCGCCCGAGTCCTTCACACACTGTCATCTCGGACATGGTTTCCCAATGAATACACTATTCTGGAACGTCCGGGGTCTGGGGGATAAAGGTAAAAGAGAGATGGTTAGAGACGTTATCACGAAGTCCAAGGCGGAAGTGGTTGGGCTTCAGGAGACTAAACTTATACATAGGACCAAACTCAAGAGAGTAGGGGGGAACAGAATCAAGGAATGGGTTTTACGTCCATCCGCAGGAGCCTCAGGGGGAATTGCCATTGGCTTCAACTCGGACCTGCTCACGTGTGCAGAGGTCCTTTATGGTACATTCTCCCTGACTACTCGCCTGGAACGAGGAGCTGATAAGTTTATGCAAACTATCACAGTTGTTTATGGGCCGAATGTGGCTTCTGAGCGTGATGCTTTTTGGCAAGAACTGGTCAATATTCGTCTCCGTTGGCCGGGGGCCTGGATTGTCGGAGGGGACTTCAATATTACCCGATTTGCGTTCGAACACAAGCGTAGAGGCTCCAGCAACAGTCACAGAGCAGAGTTCAATAAGGTGATAATGGATCTTGAGTTGATAGATATCCCTATTAATGATAGACTATTTATGTGGTCTAACATGCAGTCGACTCCGATTATGGCAAAATTGGACAGGATTCTCGTATCGATAGATTGGGAGGCTAAGTTCCCCCTCGCAACTGCTAGGTCGATCCCTAGACCAACGTCAGATCATACTCCTATTCTTCTTGACATTGGGCTTCAGGGAGCCAAAAGATATAGAAAATTCCGATTTGAGAAGGCTTGGCTGGAGATTCAGGAGTTTCACCACCTGGTGATGGAAAACTGGGCACTCCCAGTGACTGGCACAGATGCTGCGGGTCGATGGTATGAAAAAATTCGCAGATTAAGAAAGCGGCTTCGTAAATGGAACCGATCTAGGTTCTCTACCATCTGGCGCGCAAAAGATTCCTTGTTGGAAGGAATTGATGAACTTGAAAGAGTGGAGGAAGCGAGAGACCTGTCACAGGAGGAAAGAAATAGACTTCTGGAGCTCTGTGAGAATATTGCCAATCTCTATAAGATGGAAGAAATTAAATGGCAACAAAGATCTAGAATTTCATGGCTCAAAGAGGGAGACGCGAACACGGCCTTCTTCCACCGAGTCGTAAGTGCAAGGCGCAGGTCCAATCTTATTTTATCCTTAGAAACAAGCTCGAGGACAGTACAAGATGAACAAATGATTTCCACAGCCTTCCAAGGATACTTCAAGGACCTCTTGGGGAAGAAGAATGACTTCCGGATCCCCCGCAGGAATGATTTCTGGCAGGCTTACCAGATCGAGTCATCGCCTTCGCTATCCTGCCTGGAGGCTCCGTTCTCGAAGGAGGAAGTTAAAAAGGCTATCAGTCAAATGGGAGCAGACAAGTCGCAGGGCCAGACGGCTTTCCAATGATGTTCTTCCAAATTTTTTGGGAAGAAATTAAAGGGGACTATATGGCATTGCTGGATGACTTTTTTAACAACAAGCTCAGATTGGGTATGTTTAATTTTGCGGATGTAGTCCTGATTCCCAAACGGGAAGAGGCGTCGAAAGTGGGCGATTTTAGGCCGATCAGCCTCATAAATTGCTCGGCGAAGATCATTACAAAAGTCCTAGCTATCCGCCTGGGGAATATTATGGACAGCCTTATCAACAAATCTCAATCGGGCTTCATTAAGGGCAGAAATATCCTAGATTGTGTAGCAACGGCGAAACAAGTTATCCACCGCTGCCATACGACCAACTCTAAGAGCATTCTGTTTAAGCTGGACTTTGCGAAAGCTTATGACTCGGTCGATTGGGAGTGCTTGCTGGAAGCTCTCAGGGGTAGGGGTTTCGGGAATAAATGGATCTGCTGGATCAAGCAGTGCTTACAGACTAGCAAAACGGCCATATCTGTGAATGGTAGGTCGGGACAGCCGTTCCCTTGCAGGAAGGGTCTCAGACAAGGGGATCCGCTATCACCACTCTTGTTTACTATCGTAGCGGATGTGTTGAGAGTTATGCTGGAGAAGTGCCAGGAAAAAGGGTGGATCACGCCAGTGGCCAGCTCTGCGTCTACTAAAGGGTGTACGATCCTGCAATACGCAGATGACACCCTACTCTTTAGGAATCGGTCTAAACAAGAAACTATCTGCTTTAAATGGGCCCTATACTGTTTTGAGGCCTGGTCAGGTCTGAGGATTAATTTTCACAAGAGTGCGCTGACTCCAGTCTCCCTATCCGATGATGAAGCAGGGGAACACGCTACTATTTTGAACTGTACGACGAGTGGCTTCCCTATCAAATACCTAGGGCTACCTCTCAGACCAGGGAAATTATTTAAAGCAGACTGGTTGCCTATCATTGACAGGGTGGAGGACAGACTGTCTGGTTGGAAAGGAAAATCTTTGTCTCTCGGGGGCAGAGTAGTTCTCATCAACTCAGTGTTGTCTAACCTGCCAATCTACTACATGTCATTTTTCGAGCTTCCGAAATGGGTGATCCAGATGATTGACAGGATTCGAAAGCGATTCCTTTGGAAGGGGGCAGATTCGGATAAAGGAGGTTACCACCTTATCAAATGGAGTGTTGCTTGCATGAAGAAGAGGCATGGAGGGCTAGGCATCATCGACCTCAAAGATATGAATCTTGCCCTGCTGGGAAAATGGTGGTGGAAGGTATTCCACAACAGCGGGGAAGGTTGGCAGGACTTCATTCAACCTTATCTTAGGGGAAAAGGCACGAGAAACCTTGGATTCCGAGTAGGGGCTAAAGCTTCGCGGCTCTGGAAAGGAATTGCCAAGGCTAGCGACCCCTTCAATTCGGCAGTCACGTCGACTATCGGCAATGGCCGGTCCACCAGATTCTGGTGGGATAGGTGGTGTGGAGCCCACACCCTGAAGGAAACGTTCCCAGAACTGTATGAGAGGTCGAGTCGACCGAATATGTCCGTGGCCGAAGGTTGGAAAAGGGAAGGTTGGAGACCGGCGTTCCGAGGAACGCTCACCCCAAATCTTCACCAGCAATTGCTTGACATGCAAGCACACATCTCTCGGGCAAGCACATGGTGCACACAAGGCCCAGATCAGAAGCGATGGGGACTCGAGAGCAAGGGAGCTTTCTCGGTGAGATCTCTGTATCATCGGATTCACTTTCGAGGATGCAGACCCAGCTGGGCACAGGTATTGTGGAAGGTGAAAACTCCCTCAAAATCAGAGTTTTCTTATGGCTAGTGCTCAATAATGCTATCCTCACTAGGCAAAACCTTGCCAAAAGACAACCACAGGTGGCGACCAATTGTGGATTCTGCGACACACAGGTGGAAGATCTAAATCATCTTTTCATTCACTGCCCTAGAAGTAAGGCTACTATGGTTGAGGTACTCCGAGCCTTAGGAACAGGTAACTACCCCTGCGTATATGAGGATTTGTGGATTGGCCCCAAATTTGCAACGATTCGCCATGATATGAAGGAGGCGTGGTACATCGCAATAGCGGCTACAACATGGGTGTTATGGCTTGACAGAAATAATTTTTATTTTCGTGCTTCATGTAATAGTATTTCTGGTAACCTCACTCATATCATGCATCTAATCTCCTTTTGGGCTACAGCTGCGGCCACGGGGCAAGAGGAAGGATAGCCAAAGTATTCCAGGTAGAGGAGTTTGACGATGAGGAGGTAGAGTTCGGGCCGACGCTGGACTGAGGGACTGGCGGCACCAGTCATGACAGTACTTTTACCAGCTTGTGTTTTGTTTCTACATACTATACTCTCTGGTTGCTGGATGTTTGAGTAGTTAGACCCACCCCCCAGGGTTTGTTGGGGGTGTATGTTTGTTTTCTTGCATTTTCTTTCTGCATTGTACTTTTGTTTTGTACTGTTATTTTCTCCCGGTATGCCGGGGTTGTTTTATTAACTTCTTATTAATGAAACAGGGTGGCCTTATTCCATCTTTTCCCAAAAAAAAATAAAAAAAATAAAAAAAATTGTTGCCCTACTTTTCTTATGTTCTCCTTTTCGACTAGATTTCACCAATTTGTAATTGTGAATGGCTTACAGGTAGTAGTTATTCATCACGTAGTTATTTATTAAATATCGGAGTTCTGCAGGCTAGGTCGGTGCCAGCAATGAGGGAGGTGGTAGAGAGGTTGGGGTAGACGGATAGATGGAGGGACTGTCGAACCGAAGAGAAGACGTCACGGCGGTAAAGTGGGGGGTGGGGGTGATGAGAGTGTGAATTTGGAAGGGAAATGGGAGCGAGGAAGGGGTTGGTCGAAATGAGGTGGACCAAGACTTGAGTGTTGCCGGTAAGAATTTAAACAAAAACCAGGATGTATGCGTACTCGCTGATGTTCACCTTCATCTTCTCGATTCTTTCTAGATATTTTGGACTCATTTGAAGGCAAATAATCCTATCTTAAATTTATTCAATGAGTTTTACATAGAAATCTTCATCTACACCCCAGTTTCTATTTCACCTATATCTTAACTCTAGTTTTTCGGTCTCATTATTGCAGGACAAATACTTTAATCTCTATATTATAATAAACAATTCTCTACCAGCTTAGATTTATAGATATTTTTTGTTTTTTCAATTAACCTCAGTTGAGCATTTATTTTTAGCAATCTCTCGTAATTAACCATCTTATAAGTAAATGTTCACAAACAAATTGCAGATCATTATTGTATCAGCAATATGTAAACATAACAATGTACATGATATCTTGAATTGCAGTGGAAATTATTAACTTCCAATGCATGTACAATCGTATTCAACCTCAAAAGCTTTTCTCACATCTTTATTGCTAGCTAAAATATGCCTCTGTGGTAAGTTGCATCAGTTGAACACATACTACTAAAAATAAATGTCAGTTCCAGAATAAAATGTTTCTACTCAGCTGCTTATAAAAACTGTCATACATCTGCTTACATGAGCAGAATAAAACATCAATAAGATTTACTTGTTCATAACAGAGAAGTAACTCAACCAACAGGAAAGGTGAGATAATTTTTCCTCTGAGCTCTCACTTACTCCCTCCTTCAAGCACTAAAGCACTGAAAGAAAGAGAACAATAAAAAGGGCAAAGATTAGAACAATGATATTGCGCTAAACCGAGTAAAACCGAGCCGAATGGAAAATGAGGATTCATGTAACAGACCCCAACTAGTTGGGGAAAATGCTTTGTTCTAGTTGTTGTAGTATTATTAGAACAACGATGACGATGATAGGCAGAAAATTTATGTTCTCACATCTAACTATAATTCTACCAAGCATGGTTATACAGTAAGTGAAGAAAAAATCTGGTTCTCTATGGCAAGATAATCTGTAAAAACACAGCATAGTTCGTCAATAGCTATTGCACATAACAGCTGCAATAGTTTCGATAAAGAATTCAATTGATGATATTAAGTATTTCTAAATAAAGAAAAATACACATATTAGCTCTGTATATATTAAAATAAGACTAGTTGATTCAGTGCTTCAAATCAAGGGACGGGTAAAGAAGTGATCAGAACCTGTCGGAATTCGCGAGTAACATCAAGAACTATTCAGTGGATTGACAGACCATGAATTTCATCATCACTTCGCTCTTACCAATTTCTCACAATTTCAACGCAAAACAAAATTGCTACCGAAAACAATAAAACATCGAAAGAAGGGAGAGCTCAGAACTTCTTAGAGGGTTGTGTTACCATCATCAAGATCTGGTACACGATTATATTTCCTCATTGCTCTTTCTCAATAATAAACCATATAAATTTACACTTGTTATACTACCAGCTCTTTTCCCACAATTCTTCAGTTATATAAATTTCAGTATATAGAATGCTACAACTCAATGGAGGTACTACAGAAAACCTAATAATATATAATAAAAAATTGGAGAAAAAATACAAAAAAATAATTATTTTTTTTTTGATGCACAAAGAATTGGGCATTTGGCATTCAGAATGAGTAGGAGGATTTTGATCGCTCACTGAGAAAATCTCAGAAAAAATCAATCTTCATTATGCCAACCAAAACTATTTCTATTTTTTCATTAAAAAAAATAAATTTAAAAAATAAAAAGGCGAAGAATATAATAAAAAAAACATATAAAAGGAAATTCTTTTTGAATTTTCTCAGACTAATGCCTCGATTTGTCCACATGATGAATTGAATGGATGTTCCACAGACTCGTCATCTTTGTTTTAATCATCATCGAGAAAATGATACTAACTCGCAATCAAAATTAAAATTTTGCAAAATCAGAATTTGAAAACGTAATTAGAAAAAAGAAACCAATTTATCTATATCTATAAAATAAAGAAATTGAATTGGATGAAAAAAGTAATGAAGGAAAAAGAATTTGGAAAAAGGATAAATATTGGCTCTTTCTAAATATAAATCAAACAAATCAAAAACAATACCAAAAATAAAATAAATTGGAAAAGGATAAATATTACCTTTTTGGCAAAGGCAGAGCCACAAAGGTGAAAATGATGACCTGGTATAAATAACGGTGAAATATGGAGCAGATGGAATCTAACCTAATTCTGTTGGTATGGGATTTTCAGGAAAAATTGGTTGAATGTCAACTATTCTATTAGTGGGTGTGTAATTTCAAAGAAAATATATAAACATCAGCCCGGTATTGTCTATTAAAACAAGCCTATTAGATTTAGTTACTTACAAAAACTATCAGGGGATCGGAAAGAAGCAATCAGAACCTGTCGGGATTCATGAGTAACATCAAAAAATATTCAGTGGATTGACAGACCACAAATTTCATCGTGACTTCGCTCTTTCCTTTTTCCCAGAATTTTAACCCCGAAATAAAATTTCTAAATAAAAAAAGTAAAACATAGAAAGAAGAAATGAGAAGAGCGCAGAACTTCTTAGAGAGTTGTGTTACCATCATTGATATCTGGTACACGTTTAGATTTCCTCATACTCAATAATAAATCAAACAAATCAAATACTACTTCAAAATAAATAATGGAGTCTGTAAAACGATAATTAATACTTTCTTTTTTGGGGACAGAGAAGCATAGGTGAAGATGTGGATGAACTGGTATAAATAAGGGTGGAATAGAGAGGGAGATGGAAACCCAACTCTAATTCTGTTTGTGTTGGTGTTTTGATTGCAAACAAGTTTTCAATAATGTACTACAACTCAAATAACATCCTCACCCTGTCCATAATTGCAAACCAGCCTTTCATAAAATGAACTACTACTCAAATAACATCCTCACAATATTCAATTCATGATTGCATACAATTTTTTGCAAAAATGACATTGATTGATAAATAAACCATATGTCCTTTGCTAGCTATTCACATTCTAGGCACATACCTCCCATCAAACATTTCTGCAAATACCACAACTCCCATCACTACATAATTATATGGTTCTGTCCGGAAATTCTCATCGGATATATAATCTTGGAGACTTGGCATTGCCTTAAAGTTAAAGAGAAACAAGTAAACCAGTCTTGCAAGTTTCTTCAGTTATCATAACTTAACCTTGTACCAATGAACATGGCTACAATTAGGGACACTAAACAAACAAAAAAATACGTCATGCAAGTTTCCCATCTATTGATCAAATTTCCCATCTAGTAAGCTGTGTTTCGATGACAACCAAAATAACTACTCATTCGACAACCAAAAATGCTATACGCCAAACAGCCAATATATATATGCATCTAACACTCCTAGATCAAATAACACATCATATTATATACCAACCCAAATTTAAAAGTCCGAAACTCCCTTATGTGAGAAGGAAGTCTGGGAGGCAGTTCAACAACTTGGCACAGACAAAGCCCCAGGTCCTGATGGTTTCCTGATGATCTTCTATCAGACATTCTGGGAGGAAATCAAAGGCAATTTAATGAGAATGTTCACTAATTTCTACGACCATAAGCTCAAACTAGGAAGAATTAATTTTGAGGAGGTTGTGCTGATTCCTAAGAAAGAAGACTCCCGGCGAGTGGGAGATTACCGCCCTATTAGTCTTCTTAACTGCTCTGTCAAGATCATCACCAAGACTCTCGCTAATAGACTGGAAAAGATGATGGATGGCCTCATTAGCCACGATCAGACGGAGTTCATTTAAGGACGATGTATTCAGAACACTATGGCTACGGCTGAAGAAACTATCCATCAATGCCACACTTCGAATACTAAGAGCTATCTCCTGAAACTGGATTTAGAGAAAGCTTATGATTCGGTCGAATGGGACTGCCTCCTGGAAGCGCTTGCCGGAAGAGGCTTTGGGTGATGGATCATATGGATCCACACTTAGCTTACCACCAGCAGAACTGCAATTTTGGTAAATGGGGTGTCGGGACACCAATTTTCGTACAAACGGGACCTCAGACAAGGGGATCCGCTCTCACCACTTCTCTTCATCATTGTGACAGACGTACTTCGGTCCATGATGGCTAATTGTGGTAAAGCAGGGTGAATCATACTGGTGGTCAAGGGAGTAAACCGAAGGTTGCTCAATCCTCCAATATGCTGATGATACTCTCCTATTTGGTAATGGCAACCTCGGAAAAACAACCGCCTTCAAAGATATATTATATAGTTTTCAAGCTTGGTCTGGACTCGGGATAAACTTCCATAAAAGTGCTCTCATCCCCATTGCCCTGACAATGGAGGAGGCACTAGAACATGTCACAATTCTCAATTGTGCCATAGAGAGCTTCCCCATTCAGTACCTGGGATTGTCACTAAGACCCAGGAAACTCAAAAAGGCTGATTGGCTACCCATTATTGACCGGGTTGCGAACCGTCCAGCAGGCTGGAAAGGTAAAGCCCTATCATTGGGAGGGAGAGTCACGCTTATTGATGCTGTCCTATCGAATCTTCCAACCTATTATTTGTCCTTCTTTAAAATGCCGCGATGGGTAATTCAGAGAATTAACCGGACCCGAAAACGATTTTTATGGAAAGGGGCAGACCCGAATCAAAGCGCCTACCACCTAATCAGATGGGAGAAGGCATGCATGAAAAAGATACATGGAGGACTGGTATAATTGATCTTCGAGATTTGAATCTTGCTCTATTGGGTAAATGGTGGTGGAAGGTTTTTCACCCTAATGGAGAAGGGTGGCAAGATTTTGTTCAGGGATATCCGCATGGGAATGGAACGAGAAATTTGGGCTTCAGGGTAGACTCACATGTCTCCTGGTTCTGGAAAGGCATCGCTAAGGCATACGAATCCTTCATTAGCTGTGTTAAATCAGTTATCGG
Organism: Hemerocallis citrina; assembly: GCA_017893485.1. NCBI lineage: Eukaryota > Viridiplantae > Streptophyta > Magnoliopsida > Asparagales > Asphodelaceae > Hemerocallis > Hemerocallis citrina. The sequence goes on from CM030368.1 coordinate 28,382,037, forward strand.
TAACGGCACTCACCAGATTCTGGTGGGATAAGTGGTGTGGTGATCATACACTCAGAACTCTGTTCCCCGATTTATATGAGCAAGCATCAAAACCACACTGCACGGTCGCCGCAGACTGGAAAAGAGGCACCTGGAAGCCACCTTTCAAATAACCGCAATCACAAATTCCCTCTTACATTACCTTGTTTGGTATATGGCAAGCATAATTTTGAAAGGAATGATAGATTCCCAAGGAAATCAAAATCCTTTGTTGGGAAGGATTTTCATTCCCCCCAAAAACCATGGGATTTAAGGATTCCCATGGGATTTCCATAACAAACAATAAAATAACCAAAAAAACTAGAATAAAAAAATATATTCCTCCCTAAAATCATGGGATTTGAACATTCTCATGTGATTTTCATAACAAACATTAAAAAAACCCAAAAAACTAGAATAAAAAAACTATAATAATAAAGGATTCCCGGAAATGCAATGTACTATACCAAACGCAATAATGCAACATTCCCGATAATCTTCATTCTCACCCTCACATTCTCGGGAATCCTTTCATTCCTAGGAATTTTCCAATCCATGTACCAAACGCGCCCTTAGAGCCCTGTTCCCCGACCTATATGATCGAGCGTCACAACCACACTGCACGGTGACCGCAGCCTGAAAAAGAGGTGCCTGGAAACCATCCTTTAAACAATCTCTCGATTTGGGCTCCCAGACTAGACTCATTGAACTCCAGACCTACATCACCAATGCTGGTATTAACTGCTCTCAAGGTCCAGATAAGAAATCTTGAGGACTGGAAAAGAACGGTACGTTCACCGTTCGCTCCCTGTATAACCGCATTCACTTTAGGGGATGTGCCCCAAAGTGGGCATGCATCGTCTGGAGGACGAAAGCCCCTCTGAAAATCAAAATTTTCTTATGGCTGGTGCTGAATGATGCAATTTTGACTAGAGAAAATCTCACTAAACGCCAACCAAATATGAACTCTAGTTGCGGGTTCTGCCATGCTACCCTAGAAACTAGAGACCACCTCTTCCTACAGTGTCCTAAGAGCAAAGCGGTACTCGTTGAGATACTCTGCGCCCTAGGGACGAGTCAGTACCCTAGTGTGTACAAGGACCTATGGATAGGGTCCAAATTTGCTTTTGAGAGAACTATGAAAGAAGCGTGGTATATCGCTATTGCCGCAACGACCTGGGTGCTTTAACTAGACAGGAATAATTTTTATTTTCGCAGAACATGCAATAATATTTCTGGTAACTTGACTCACATTATGCATTTTATTTTATTTTGGACTAATGTGGCAGCAGCAGATTCCAGGGAGATGATATCGAGCGTATTCCAGGTTAAGGATTTTGATGATGAGGAAGTCGAGATCGGTCTGACGATCAACTGACAACCAGCATAGCCGTTACTGTTGATAGACACCCACCAACCCAGGATTTGTTGGGGGGTGTGATGTATTTTGTTGAGTCGCTTGTATGTTGCGGACTTTCTGACACTATTTTGTCCCACCCCCAATGTTTGGGGTGGAGGTTATGTACCTTCGTTTTGTTTGTAAGACCTAATTGGCTCAGTACTCTGAGTTTGTTTTATTAACCCCTTATTAATGAAACAGGGTGACCATACTCTACCTTTTTTTCAAAAAAAAAAAACAAGTAAACCAGTCTTGCAAGTTTCTCCAGTTATCATAGCTAGTTATCATAACTTAACCTTGTACCAATGAACATGGCTACAATTAGGGACACTAAACAAACAAAAAATAAGTCATGCAAGTTTCCCATCTATCGATCAAATTTCCCATCTAGTAAGCTTACTATCATGGTGTTTATGACAACCAAAATAATTACTCATTCGACAACCAAAAACGCTATACGCCAAACAGCCAATATATATACGCATAACACTCCTAGATTAAATAACACATCATATTCTACACCAACCCAAATTTAAAATTTATCGTTCACATCTCGTAATCAATAGATGAACACCAAATCTAGATCTAGAGTTCGATGTTATACCTTTAGAGTTCGAGACGGAGCTCCTCCTTCTCCTGAGACAGAAAGTGGAGGACGTACGGCGTGATCCGGACGGCGACGATGAACGCGCCCATCATCGTCAGGTGCCGCTTCAGCTGCTTGTACGCCGTCGCTTTGTCGGGCTTCGGTCGCATAAACATCTTCGATTCTCTCGTTCAAAAACCCTAAATCGCTTGATTGATTGGTATATCAGCAAAAACCCTAACCCTAGATTTCTCTCTTTCTTGATTAGATGAGTAAAGATCGTTCATAGAAGTCCATTTATAGGGTGGATTTGGATTGGATGGACGGTCTTCATTTGTCTTCGGATGGGATGGTGTATTTGGGCCGGTAATGTATTAATGTTGAGCAATTGATAGGTTTTTTTTGATATATCGGATAGAGCCAAAAGGCTCCAGCCATCAAAAAAATATAATAATCAATAAAACAGTAATAATACAAACAAATATCGATGGGATGGTTTTACAAGAGATAAAACAGAAATAAGCGAAACAATAAAGAAATACAATAAAGAAATACAATAATAAGCAGCCAAACAGATGGCATAAACACGGCAAGATGAACCACACCGATCCCAGGGAGCGGAATAAATGGCCTGGAGACGCAAACAATAAGGAGACCAAAATCGCAATTCCTTACTCGAAAAAGGAGTTGGATCTAAGCAAACGATCCAAGAAAACTGGAGAACTAAACCCTCCCCACGACGACATCCAACTCCACTAGCAGTCAAGGGGGACTCTAGTGGCACAACGGCGGTAATACACTGCCTACACCAGGGATATCAACGAGAAGGCAATACTCAACTGTGCCCTAGCTGAAACGCTGACACGGAACCTGCTTCCTCGCAAGAAGCCGAGCACTCACTCGAATCTTCGAAAGATCGAAAACTTTCTTATTGTAACCTCGCTTGACTGGGGGATGGGCAGCCCTCGCAGAATGGGGCGAAAACGCCTCAATGTCAGATGAAGCAGCGTCTACAATGATGGGGCACGGAGGGGAACTGGGGCTGCTGGGAGCACCCGCTGAGGCAAATGGGATGGGCTTGGTTGAGCCGGCCCAACGGGGAAAAGAAGGGGCATCAAGAGTCATAGAATACTTGAGGGGAAGGGAGAGCAAGAAATGTTTAAACACCCTCAGGACCTGATAGAGCCATGACTGAACCTCTAAAAGTTAATACCAAGAGTACAGGCAGCCTGGATAATGAACAGAGAACGCTGAACGTAAGGGATCAGAGATCTTCAAAGCACAAGGGTAGTTATAACCTAAAGCCGGGGCCTTAAGATAAACAATAGCTCTGTTAGGCTGCATAAGGGGATCAGAAATGCGGGAGTGCAGAGCAGTCTCCTTCGCACAACGAGGCCGCGAAAGATACGAGAAATAGGATTTGTTTAGAGTATTTTGACCATGACTAAACTAAAATATACTCATGTTTCACCAAGTTACAGATGACTTGTCTAAGAGTGTCAGCTTCAGAGGACAACACTCTTAGGTTGAGGACGCATGAGTTGCAGGATAATTTGGCTATGCAAGAATAATTTTGGCATCAGAAATCTGGGGTGGACTAGATTAAAGGTGGCGACCACAATACTAATTATTTCCATCGTATCACTTTAGTTCATCTCATATGTAATTCCATCAACAAAATTCCGAGTCAGTCGGCACTCTTCATGTTGGGAGAGTTGAGGTCTTGAATTATTTTGTTGAGTATTTTAAGGATAAGTGGTCACCTGTCTTTGCTCATCGTCAAGATTTGTCAGTTCCATGTATCAATAACGATGTTGTCAATGAGATGAATGAGCAGTTAATTCGTCCCTTCACAGTGACAAAAATTCTAGGTGTGATCCGTTCAACACCATCTAATAAATCGCTTGGGCCTGATGAATTTTCAAGTACATTCTACGAACGTTATTGAAATATTATTGGTGTCAATGTTGTTGTTGTTGTGAATGAATTTTGGGTAGCAGCCTCACTTCCTACTTAATTGAAATCAAATTTTATTACATTAATTCCAAAGGCTCCTTATCCATCAACTCCTACAGATTATCGCCCCATTAGCCTTGGTAACTTTTCATATAAGATCATTGCTAACTGCTAAGTTATTGATTAATCATATGAAGCATGTGTTTAGCTCGTTAGTTTCTGAAGAACAAGGTGCATTTATTCCCAAACATTTGATAAAAGACAATGTTTTTCTTGATCAAGAAGCTTTTCATTCGATGAAGAAAACAGGAAAATGTGAAGGATTTATGGTTTTGAAACTGGACATGAAGCGTGCTTGTGATCGAATTGTGTGGGGTTATCTCTCAACCCTTCTTCTGAAATTCACTTTTCACCCACGTTTTGTTCAATGGATTAGGGCGTGCATTAAAAACCCGAGATTCGTGGTCCCGATTAATGGACCCCCCTTTGATTGGTTTCAATCCACTATAGGATTACAACAGGGGCTGCCCCCTCTCGCCGTACTTGTTCATTCTCTCTTTTGAAGTGTTTTCTCGCCTTATCAAACAACATGAGTTTGCTAAAAAGCTTTCAGATATTTCTATAGAAAATCGTGAAATATGTTTCAGTCATTTATTATATACCGATGATAGTTTGCTTTTTTCAAGAGCTAAGGTAACACCCTAGAATTTTAAATAATGATTTTGGAATTAATAAATGAATTAAACTGAATTTAGTGATTTAATAAATATTTTTTCTAAAATTTTCCTTTTTGCACGTGCAAATATTTTCTTGGAAAACACAAAGTCAAAAATTTCGTCTTGGAGGACCTAATATTTGTTAGTGAATAATAATTGCAAATTTTCTGGATTTTATAAATCACTATTGGTATTTTCGCAAATATTGCTAAATGAAGGGTTTTTTTTTTTTTGCAAAAGTGCCACTTGCAGGCAAATATTCAAAAGTCGATTTTTTTGTGCGGCAATTTGAGGCTAGCCAGATCTTGAGGGATTTAAATCCTACCTCATTTGGTTTATTTAACTACCTAATATGATAAGACTATATATGTAAAGATAGCTCTTAAAAGAATATTTTGTAAATCTTCTCAAAAACTCTAAAAGAACATCCTGACCTATATTTAGAGAGCAGTAGCCGCCTACTGTTGGGAACTCAAAAACTCCACTTTGCATTATTATTTTGGTGTTGGATCTCGAAACTTTGCAAAAGGGAGGAGGAGAAGGCTTGCTTATTACTTTGCTTCTTCAAGTTAATCTTCTTTAAAGGTGAGTGATATTTTTATTTTGTTCTATATTTTTTGGGTATGATGACTTGTCTAGTAGGATGCATGCTAGAAGATTGTATATTTGATATAGTGAACAATTGGATGAATGAATAGTTAAAAGAAGATATTCATGAACAAAAATGCAAATCGTTGTGTGAACTCTCATGTATGGTTGGTTGGAAAATTGTCATTTCACAAAAGATCCTAACTTTTCTTATGCCATGCTTGGTTGATCATGTATGAATTGATAGGGGATGCGTATGAGACTTGTAGAAATTGACATCTAATCGGTAAAGATCAAGAATATGAAGTGGTGAATAATTACATGTGAAAGAATTGATTAAGAATGATTAGAGACTTGGTAATACCCTGAAATTCTTGCTATTTACGTGTTTAGAATGATTAGAGACTTGGTAATACCCTGAATTGATTAAGAATGATTCTCTATCTCCTACGCCCCCGCGCTCGTCGCCCCGCTCTCTCTCTCTCTCTTCGGTATCATCTCTTGATTTCCCTTATTTTTCAAACTTAGCATGTTTTTTCAGATTATGCATCTTGATTTCCTTAACATGAATGACTTAGTTGGGATGAAGAATTAATAGAAAAATATATGCTTAGATACTGGAAATTTTCATTTTCTTTTACTGTTAAAGAAGCTGATTTCATGCATCTGATTGTCATCTTGGCATGTTTTTTTAACCAAAATGGGTTCACTGTGAACTGAGGATGCTATAGCTGTATGCCAAAATCCTCCGGATATGTACAACAATTGGGTTTTAGATTTAGTTGGGCTAAAGAATTAGTAGAGCAACATATATGCTCAGATAATAGAAATTTTCATTTTCAGATACTTTTAATGAAGCTAATTGCCATCTTTGGCATGATTTTTTAACAAAAAATGGGTTCACTTCCAAACTAAGTATGCTGCTAGCATCCTCATCTTCCTTTACTGTTAATGAAGCTTATTTCATGCATCTGATTGTCATCTTGGCATGTTTTTTTGACCAAAATGGGTTCACTGTGAACTGAGGATGCTATAGGTACGTATGCCAAAATCCTCCGGATATGTACAACAATTGGGTTTTAGATTTAGTTGGGCTAAAGAATTAGTAGAGCAACATATATGCTCAGATAATGGAAATTTTCATTTTCAGATACTATTAATGAAGCTGATTGCCATCTTTGGCATGATTTTTTAACAAAAAATGGGTTCACTTCCAAACTAAGTATGCTGCTAGCATCCTCATCTTCTTTTACTGTTAATGAAGCTTATTTCATGCATCTGATTGTCAGCTTGGCATGTTTTTTTGACCAAAATGGGTTCACTGTGAACTGAGGATGCTATAGGTACGTATGCCAAAATCCTCCGGATATGTACAACAATTGGGTTTTAGATTTAGTTGGGCTAAAGAATTAGTAGAGCAACATATATGCTCAGATAATGGATATTTTCATTTTCAGATACTGTTAATGAAGCTGATTGCCATCTTTGGCATGATTTTTTAACAAAAAATGGGTACACTTCCAAACTAAGTATGCTGCTAGCATCCTCATTTTCTTTTACTGTTAATGAAGCTTATCTCATGCATCTGATTGTCATCTTGGCATTTTTTTTTTACCAAAATGGGTTCACTGTGAACTGAGGATGCTATAGGTACGTATGCCAAAATCCTCCGGATATGTACAACAATTGGGTTTTAGATTTAGTTGGGCTAAAGAATTAGTAAAGCAACATATATGCTCAGATAATGGAAATTTTCATTTTCAGATACTGTTAATGAAGCTGATTACCATCTTTGGCATGATTTTTTAACAAAAAATGGGTACACTTCCAAACTAAGTATGCTGCTAGCATCCTCATTTTATTTTACTGTTAATGAAGCTTATTTTATGCATCTGATTGTCATCTTGGCATGTTTTTTTGACCAAAATGGGTTCACTGGGAACTGAGGATGCTATAGGTACGTATGCCAAAATCCTCCGAATATGTACAACAATTGGGTTTTAGATTTAATTGGGCTAAAGAATTAGTAGAGCAACATATATGCTCAGATAATGGAAATTTTCATTTTCAGATACTGTTAATGAAGCTGATTGCCATCTTTGGCATGATTTTTTAACAAAAAATGGGTTCACTTCCAAACTAAGTATGCTGCTAGCATCCTCAATTTCTTTTACTGTTAATGAAGTTTATTTCATGCATCTGATTGTCATCTTGGCATGTTTTTTTGACCAAAATGGGTTCACTGTGAACTGAGGATGCTATAGGTACGTATGCCAAAATCCTCCGGATATGTACAACAATGGGTTCACTGTGAAAAATATATGCTTACATACTGGAAATTATTATTTTTCTTTTACTGTTAATGAAGCTGATTTCATGCATCTGATTGGCATCTTGGCATGTTTTTTACCAAAATCCTCCAAATCTTTACAAGAATTGGGCTGAACAAACCTTGTGCAGGTTTCTTTTGGCTCTACAAACATCAATGATTTAGTTGGGATGAAGAATTATTTTAGAAAAACATATTAGTAGCCATATTAGTTTCTTTTGTTTAGTATTATTATTATTATTATTATTATTATTATTATGAGATAAGTAAGTGATTATTAGTAGCCATGAACAGAATAGTTCATGAGTCATCAGATCTTCTTGTTACCGTAGTTACAGCACGACGCGCTCATTATTCGTCCGATTCCTCTTCCTCAGCAAATACCCTTTACCATCATCATCTCTTTGAACGGAAAGCCAAATACAGGGGAGACTATAGTTGAATTGATATTACACTCGAACACAGGGTGTGCGATAAAATACCACTAAGGTGGTTGTGATAATTTCCACAAAAGGTAGTTTAGGGTTATGTGAATAGAGTAGATTGTGTTAAGATTTAATTATTTTTTTTTGTACATTTTTTGGAACCACAGTTTCTTTATTTTACAGTTAAAGATTATATCGTTTATTTATTTGCAGCTAGGGATGGTTTTCAAAAAGGTGAAATTTAATATACAAAATGCCTTTTACTGTTATTACTATTTAATATATCAAATTTTAATTTCAGATTGTGTGCTATTGTTATAATGGATAGAAGTTGAATTAGTAAACCACGATTATCCAAGGAGTACCGTGATGGTATTAAAGATTTTATTATCTTTGCCAAACGACATTCCCGTGATCCCAACCTAATCCTTTGTCCATGCCTCCGGTGTACAAATTGTAATTTGAGGACATGTGACGTAGTACATACACACTTGGTTGTCAACGGTTTTTTTCAAGGGTACACAAGGTGGTTTTGTCATGGAGAGGATCATACGTCAGCTCCTATTCGTCCGGTTGTATTAGAAAATGAAGATGAGCCCTTAGTGAACGAAGACTTAAGCGTTTCCGATGAGATGCATGCTTTGTTGCAAGATGCCATGGGGATTCATAATGTTCCTTTCCACACCAATAACCCAACAACCCAAGTTCACAATGAGTCAACAGAAACATCACACATTGGTGGTGGGGTGGACGAGGAAATGCCTGGCCCCGCCCCTGAAAATAATAAGCAGCAAGAATCCTTCGCTAAGTTACTTGAAGATGCTAGTACTCCGTTGTACCGCGATTGCACCAAATTCTCTAAATTCTCATTCATTGTCAGACTATTTCAGATTAAATGTTTAAACGGGTGGTCTGCTAAGTCCTTCACTATGCTACTTGAATTGTTGAATGAAGCATTTCCTGAAATTTGTATTCCAAACTCAGCCTATAAAATCAAAAAATTCCTAAGTTCTTTCGATCTAGGGTATGAGAAGATAGCAGCATGTCCAAATGACTGTATGCTTTTCACGAGTGGTAAGGAAAGTCTGGAGAATTGTGAAGTGTGTGGTTCTTCGAAATGGATAGAAAGACCAAATCAAGACGAGGGAGCCAGTGGATCTACTAAGCGAAGTAGGAAAAAGAAGCCTGCCAAAATACTGCGTTACTTTCCTCTGATTCCTAGGCTACAAAGGTTGTTTATGTCTACGAAAACTTCTTCTGATATGAAATGGCATACTGAAGGTCGCACTAATTATGGGATTCTTAGACATCCTGCTGATTCTCAATCTTGGAAAAAATTTGATGAAAGATATCCTGATTTTGCGGAAGATCCTCGGAATGTGAGACTTGGACTAGCTAGTGATGGTTTCAACCCTTTCAGGCAAATGAGTAGTACATACAGCATATGGCCGGTTGTGTTAATACCATACAATTTGCCGCCTTGGAAATACATGAAGCAGTCCTCATTTATTTTGTCCATGATAGTTCCTGGACCGAAAGGTCCTGGAAATGATATAGATGTGTACCTACAACCGTTAATAGATGAACTTCAGAAATTGTGGGTGGGTGTTCCAACCTATGATGCTGTGGCTAAAGAAACATTTTCTCTTCGGGCCGTGTTGTCTTGGACAATCAATGATTTTCCAGCATATGCAAATTTATCTGGATATAGTACTAAAGGACGTTATGCATGTCCATGTTGTGCTGACCAAACTAGTTCAAGGTGGTTGTACAATGGCAGAAAGTTTTGCTATATGGGTCATAGGAGATGGTTGCCTGACACACATATATTTCAGGCAGAGACAGTGACATTTGATGGTACCGACGAGTGGGAACATGCTCCTGGATCTTCTTCTGGTTCAGATATTTTGAGGCGGGTAGATGGCCATCAATTCAAATATGGAAAAGAACCAGAAGTCAGGACAAAGGGCAAGAAAAGGGCAAGGCCGGAGCAAGGTGAGGAGACCGATCTATGTGGCGAAGATGAGGATCAAAACATGACGAGTTTAGATGCATGGAAGAAGAAGAGTATTTTCTTCAAGTTGCCGTATTGGGAATTCAACTTATTGCGACATAATTTAGATGTGATGCATATCGGAAAAAATATTGGTGAAAATTGTATAGGAACAGTTATGGGAGATGACCGGAAGACAAAGGACAATCTCAAGAGCCGACTTGATTTGAAGTCAATGGGCATCCGACATGAGTTGCACCTAGAAGAATTACCGAACGGGAAAGTACTCCTACCTCCTGCAATCTATTCAATGTCAAAATCGGAGTTGGAATTGTTTTGCAAAGTACTACTGGAACTTAAAGTTCCTGATGGCTATTCTTCTAACATAGCAAGATGTGTCAACTTTAAAGAGAAGAGGCTTCAGGGTCTAAAGTCACACGACTACCACATCCTAATGCAGGATCTCCTTCCTATGGCCCTAAGGTCTTCAATGTGTGAGCAAGTCACTACTGTCCTAAGAGATCTTTGTAGCATATATAAAGGTATTTGCTCAAGAATGCTTCGTGTTGAAGATATTGACCAATTGGAGCAGCAGGCGGCATTGACACTTAGTAAAATGGAGATGATATTTCCTCCATCGTTCTTCACTATAATGATTCACTTGATAATCCACCTTGCTGGTGAAGCCAGAATCGGCGGTCCTGTTCACTATCGGTGGATGTACCCCATTGAGAGGTAAAAGAATTCATTCATCTTACAAAATTGAATTTACAAAAGCTTATTTCTTTTAATCCCCTAATTCGCTCTAATTCATTAATTGTACATGTTCAGGTACCTATACCGGCTAAAGGGTTATGTTAAAAATAGAGCATATCCTGAAGGGTCAATAGCTTAGGGATATCTATCAGAGGAGTGTTCATATTTTTTTTCCAGGTATTTGCCGGGTGTGGAGACATCTTCGAGTAGACCACGTAGAAATCCAGACATTTCCAACCTTGATGGTGCTCAATATCTTTTTGATACCGGTGGCACTACTGTTGGTAAAGTTGATGCATTTGAGCTAGATAACTTAACGTGGGAACAGGCACATCGATATGTGCTAGACCACCATGCATCAGTGGAACCATTTCGAAAGTAATTTGCTTTTGAATTTAAATCGAATACAGTGAAAACCGCGGAGTTCGATATTAACTTACTTTTGTTATTCCTTATTTCAATTGCTTGTTTTTTAGCGAATTTGTCAGGGATATCAAACGAAGGGCTAGACCAAGAAGACTACCACCATGTGAACAAAATAAGTTGATGAATGAAAAATTTCATAAGTGGTTTGAATCTCTTGTAGGTGAATTACAGTTATGCAAGTTAATCTTCATTATATCGACATTTTCTATGGTGCTGATACGATTTGCGCAAAATTAATAGGTACATTCTTTGGGTCCTGAAGGTGTGTCATCTGAAATACAAGTACTTGCCAAAGGTCCCTATAAGATGGTCAAAAGATACGGAGGATACATATTCAATGGTTTTAGATTTCGTACTAAGGATCGTGAATGTAATTTGAAGTCTCAAAATAGTGGAATGGTAGTGACGTCTAAGACTAGAAGTTATGCTTCCAAAATCGGACACGGGGCCTGTAGATGGAGATCTCGACTACTATGGAGTGCTCACGGATATCATTGAGTTGAATTATTTTGGTCATTTCCGTGTTGTCTTATTTTGTGGGGATTGGGCTGAGTTTAATAGGAATTTTGCTAACAACAAGGATAAGTTTGGCTTCACAGTTGTAAACTTCTCAAAATTGATTCACATCGGTACACACATTAGCCATGAGCCATTTGTGTTTCCATCCCAAGTGCAACAAGTGTTCTACATTGAAGATCCAACCCTGTCAAAATCGTATGTGGCTCTTGCTATGCAACCAAGAGATGTATTCCAACTGGGCGATACTTCAGAAGATGAAGATGGTGAAGTCATGAACAGTTACATTGCTTCTGAGTTTCCTGTGTTTGATGTAAACACAACCGACGGTGGAATTTGAGGGACTTGGCTCCGCAAGGATGGAGAAGAGGGCGATGTATTGGAAGATGTCATATTGTAGTTTATTTGATTTTCAATCTCAATATTATATGTCTGTAATTTTCGTGTCTTAAATCTTGTTGTAATATTATGTCTGTAATTCCGAACATGTTCATTGTGAATATAATACACCGGTTTAATTATCTTTCTATTTTCTACTGTTTGGTGTTATTTACATTAAACTATGCTTAGTGTCATTTGAACCAAACTATCATTGTAATTTAATTTGTTAAAAATCTCATTTTTTTAATTTTTTTGTAATTATGTTGGTTTGTTAATCCTACTAAAGTACAAATTTTATGATAGTTATTATAAACATGTTATTAATTAAATTTGCATCTCTAAGGAAGTTATTGAATCCTTGACAGGTACAACATGCCGAGGCGTGGAAAGAGGATACATATAAATGATGGTAACGAGAGCCATGGGGATGAGCAGCCACTACATAATAGTGGCAGTCAAACAGATGAGGGTGAGGGTAGCACGCCGCCCACTGTCAAAAAACATCGTGGGCGAACTAAGATGATGAATATTTGGAGACTTAAGAATGACGAAAGGATTGTGGTGGAGGTAAACGGTGTCGGGCAACCGGTTGGCGATAACGCCAGCAAATTTTCTTCCTTTATTGGGGTTATAGCAAGGAACCCACGGATAGTTCCTTTGTCATACGAGAGTTGGCCGAAGGTGCCAACCACGACAAAGGCCACTGCTATTACGACAATCAAGGTATTTCCCATCTAAAATAAATAATTGGTAGGTGCAAATATATTATTGAAATATGTATTTTTAGTGATGGGTAATAAATTTTGCAGCAATACTTCTCGTTCGCCGACTCCCTTACGCCTTGGGTTGAAAAGTCACTCTCCAAAAAGTGGAGGGACTACAAGAGTGACTTGAAGGCGAGGTATTTTGACAAAGACCTTTCAGAGGCGGAGAATGCAAGGGATGTGCCAAAAAATATGGAGCCTTCAGATTGGCAATTCCTTGTGCACTATTGGAGTTCGGCGATCGGTCAGGTATTTACATTAAAGGCACAAAAATCTAATGAGTATGTGGTTGTATGGCTACTCTAATGAATTTTTCTGCTAACTTCATTGTGGCATGTACAGAAAAGGGCGGAGGTGGGTGTTGCCAGTCGGTCAAAGCAGCTAGTGTTGCACACCGCTGGTACACAGAGCTTTGCTCTGGTTCGGGAAGAATTGGTAGGCGCAATCGTATTGAACATTTTTTTACTTACAGTTATTTGTTTATAACCATTTCATCTTACTAATATATAGGAAGAAGATTTGGGGGGTCCTACGGAGTTTGGCGACATTGACTTTTTCGATGCCACCCACAAATCGAAGGATGGGACGTATGCGAGCCCTGAGGCAGCACGGATTCTGGTAATTTGTGAACTAATATCTAATGAGTAGTCGAAATCTCATCTGCTTTTAACTCTGATTGTTATGTCCTTTTACAGACTAACGCTCAGAGAAGGTATGATGAAATCTCTTCCGCTTCAGATTCTGACCCTACGGCGGCACCCACAGATTTCCGTACCCGACAGAGAGTTGCCTTGACCGAGGTTAGGGGAAAGGAGAGGCATGGACGTGTCCATGGTATGGAGCTAGGACCAACCCCCTCGCGGCTATTTGGACGGAGTGAATCTAGTTCAAGTGCCAATCGGGACGAGGAGATGACTTCATTAAAGGCACAAGTTGCACTCCTACAAGAACAAATGGCCCATTTAATAGGGCAGCAATCCCAAGTCCCACCCTCGGTAAGTCTTTAAATTGGTATTTTTAAAGAGATTATGGTCTTGAATGCATGAAAGACACATACTAGTGTTTGTGAGTCTGCATTGTGGCTGTCGTCTATAAGCATTTCGTCTATGTTTCTTAAGTGGGCTGTGATTAGAAAGAAAGGGCTGGAGTGGAGATCTGGAAACCCAAATAGAGACATCTCGTTTATTACAATCTATACTTATTATTGGACCAACCCCCTCTTGTTGTTGTTGCTGATGTCTCTTTGTGTGCGTGTGTTGAAGAGAATGAAGGGATGAGAGAGAGTTGAGGAAAATGCCGCTATGTTAGCCTGGTGTATCCTCATTCTCTACCATCCCTCTTTCTAGCTCCATATATGGCTTCTATATTAAATTGGTTTCCTTCCACGATGACAGTCCGTAATAATACACTTGATATGAGCCATGTTCATAGCTGCACCCTATTGCATACTCACAAACAACTAATACGTGTCGTTCATGCATTGTATGACCAACCCCACTTTGGCACATAACATGCTTTGATGACATTGTATGACCTGCAAACAAGGTTTGTTCAGCCGTGTTGTTGTACTAATTTGGAGGATTTTGGTATGCTAGCAGCATACTTAGTTTGGAAGTGAACCCATTTTTGTTAAAAAATCATGCCAAAGATGGCAATCGGGTTCTCTAATAGTATCTGAAAATGAAAATATCCATTATCTGAGCATATATGTTGCTCTACTAATTCTTTAGCTCAACTAAATCTAAAACCCAATTGTTGTACATATCCGGAGGATTTTGGCATACAGCTATAGCATCCTGAGTTCACAGTGAACCCATTTTGGTTAAAAAATCATGCCAAAGATGGCAATCAGATGCATGAAATCAGCTTCTTTAACAGTATCTGAAAATGAAAATTTCCATTATCTGAGCATATATGTTTCTTTAACAGTGACTGTGAACAATTGTTCTTAATTGGGCTGTGATTAGAAAGAGACGAGTTGGAGTGGAGATCTGAAAACCCATATAGAGACATCTTGTTCATAATAATTTATTATTATTGTTGTTCTTGTCGCTCTTGCTGTTGTTGCTGATGTCTCTATGTGTTCGTGTGCTGAAGGGAAAGAAGGGATGAGAGAGAGATGAGGAAAATGCCGCTATGTTAGCCTGGTGTATCCTCATTCTCTACCATTCCTCTTTCTGGCTTCTATATTTGGTTTCCTTCCACGATGACAATTCCTTAAAACTACACTTGATATGAGCCCTATTCGTGTTTTTCTTCAATGAAGAATTGATCTATGACTACAATCTCCATTCAAAGCCCAATCAAAATTTGTTTTGGGGCCACAAACATCAATGAAGAATTAATAGAGAAACATAAATGATTATATGCTGGAAATTTTCATTTTCTTTTACTGTTAAAGAAGCTTATTTCATGCATCTGATTGTCTTCTTGGCACATTTTTTTGACCAAAATGGGTTAACTGAATTAGTAGAGCAATATATATGCTCAAATAATGGAAATTTTCATTTTCAGATACTATTAATGAAGCTGATTGCCATCTTTGGCATGATTTTTTAACAAAAAATGGGTTCACTTCCAAACTAAGTATGCTGCTAGCATCCCCATCTTCTTTTACTGTTAATGAAGCTTATTTCATGCATCTGATTGTCATCTTGGCATATTTTTTTGACCAAAATGGGTTCACTGTGAACTGAGGATGCTATAGGTACGTATGCCAAAATCCTCCGGATATGTACAACAATTGGGTTTTAGATTTAGTTGGGCTAAAGAATTAGTAGAGCAACATATATGCTCAGATAATGGATATTTTCATTTTCAGATACTGTTAAAGAACCTGATTGCCCTTTTTGGCATGATTTTTTAACAAAAAATGGGTTCACTTCCAAACTAAGTATGCTGCTAGCATCCTCATTTTCTTTTATTGTTAATGAAGCTTATTTCATGCATCTGATTGTCATCTTGGCATGTTTTTTTGACCAAAATGGGTTCACTGTGAACTCAGGATGCTATAGCTGTATGCCAAAATCCTCCGGATATGTACAACAATTGGGTTTTAGATTTAGTTGGGCTAAAGAATTAGTAGAGCAACATATATGCTCAGATAATGGATATTTTCATTTTCAGATACTGTTAAAGAACCTGATTGCCATCTTTGGCATGATTTTTTAACAAAAAATGGGTTCACTTCCAAACTAAGTATGCTGCTAGCATCCTCATCTTCTTTTACTGTTAATGAAGCTTATTTCATGCATATGATTGTCATCTTGGCATGTTTTTTTGACCAAAATGGGTTCACTGTGAATTGAGGATGCTATAGCTGTATGCCAAAATCCTCCGGATATGTACAACAATTGGGTTTTAGATTTAGTTGGGCTAAAGAATTAGTAGAGCAACATATATGCTCAGATAATGGAAATTTTTATTTTCAGATACTGTTAATGAAGCTGATTGCCATCTTTGGCATGATTTTTTAACAAAAAATGGGTTCACTTCCAAACTAAGTATGCTGCTAGCATCCTCATCTTCTTTTACTGTTAATGAAGCTTATTTCATGCATCTGATTGTCATCTTGGCATGTTTTTTTGACCAAAATGGGTTCACTGTGAACTGAGGATGCTATAGCTGTATGCCAAAATCCTCCGGATATGTACAACAATTGGGTTTTAGATTTAGTTGGGCTAAAGAATTAGTAGAGCAACATATATACTGAGATAATGGATATTTTCATTTTCAGATACTGTTAGCGAACCTGATTGCCATCTTTGGCATGATTTTTTAACATAAAATGGGTTCACTTCCAAACTAAGTATGCTGCTAGCATCCTCATCTTCTTTTACTGTTAATGAAGCTTATTTCATGCATCCGATTGTCATCTTGGCATGTTTTTTTGACCAAAATGGGTTCACTGTGAACTGAGGATGGTATAGTTGTATGCCAAAATCCTCCGGATATGTACAACAATTGGGTTTCAGATTTAGTTGGGCTAAAGAATTAGTAGAGCAACATATATGCTCAGATAATGGAAATTTTCATTTTCAGATACTGTTAATGAAGCTGATTGCCATCTTTGGCATGATTTTTTAACAAAAAATGGGTTCACTTCCAAACTAAGTATGCTGCTAGCATCCTCATCTTCTTTTACTATTAATGAAGCTTATTTCATGCATCTGATTGTCAGCTTGGCATGGTTTTTTGACCAAAATGGGTTCACTGTGAACTGAGGATGCTATAGGTACGCATGCCAAAATCCTCCGGATATGTACAACAATTGGGTTTTAGATTTAGTTGGGCTAAAGAATTAGTAGAGCAACATATATGCTCAGATAATGGAAATTTTCATTTTCAGATACTGTTAATGAAGCTGATTGCCATCTTTGGCATGATTTTTTAACAAAAAATGGGTTCACTTGCAAACTAAGTATGCTGCTAGCATCCTCATCTTCCTTTACTGTTAATGAAGCTTATTTCATGCATCTGATTGTCAGCTTGGCATGTTTTTTTGACCAAAATGGGTTCACTGTGAACTGAGGATGCTATAGGTATGTATGCCAAAATCCTCCGGATATGTACAACAATTGGGTTTTAGATTTAGTTGGGCTAAAGAATTAGTAGAGCAACATATATGCTCAGATAATGGATATTTTCATTTTCAGATACTGTTAATGAAGCTGATTGCCATCTTTGGCATGATTTTTTAACAAAAAATGGGTTCACTTCCAAACTAAGTATGCTGCTAGCATCCTCATCTTCTTTTACTGTTAATGAAGCTTATTTCATGCATCTGATTGTCAGCTTGGCATGTTTTTTTGACCAAAATGGGTTCACTGTGAACTGAGGATGCTATAGGCACGTATGCCAAAATCCTCCGGATATGTACAACAATTGGGCTGAACAAACCCTGTGGGGGTTTCTTTTGGAGCCACAAACATCAATGATTTAGTTGGGATGAAGAATTAATAGAGAAACATATATGCTTAGATGCCGCTATGTTATCATTTTTCTTTTACTGTTAAAGAAGCTGAATTCATGCATCTGAAGATTTAAGATCCAGGATGGCAAATTTTGATTGGGCTGTGAATGGATTATTTAGTGGCTGTTGTTTATGTTCTTAATTGGGCTGTGATTAGAAAGAGAGGGCTCGAGTGGAGATCTGGAAACCCTTATAGAGACATCTTGTTCATAATAATTTATTATTATTGTTGTTCTTGTCGCTCTTGCTATTGTTGCTGATGTCTCTTTGTGTTCGTGTGCTGAAGGGAAACAAGGGATGAGAGAGAGATGAGGAAAATGCCGCTATGTTAGCCTGGTGTATCCAAAGTCTCTACCATTCTTCTTTCTGTTTCCATTTCTGGCTTCTATGTTTGGTTTCCTTCCACGATGACAGTTCCCTAAAAATACACTTGATATGAGCCCTATCTTATTTTTCTTATTTTTCTTATATTTGGTTTCCTTCCACGATGACAGTTTCATGGATTGTCTGAACAATCCATGAAAGACATGCTTAGATACTGAATTTTTATTTGTTTTACTGTTTTAGATAGTGGATATTCCCAATCAGAGGAGAATATAAAGGTTTCAAGTTAGATACTGAATTTTCATTTGTTTTGTTGTTTTAGATATATTTAAAAACAAAATTAAGTACTAGATTTTTAGCATTGCAATGTAATTATTTTACCTCTCTATATATCATTAACAATTCCATTTGTAATTGGCACTTTGATCTTATAATTTAAGATACAGGTAGATCTTTTTGCAAGTTCAAAAAATATGTATATTCTGTATTGTGGTCTACTATTGAATTAAACTATTGTTTTTTTTTCACAGAGCGGTCGCCCAGATGAAGGAAATTCTGATGATCAGAACTGAAGCTACTCGAGGGGTATGAATCTGTGGTCCTCCTTGCTGTTCTTATGTCCTCCTTGCTGTTGTTATGTCAGACTGTTTTTTTTATGAGAGTTATGTCAGACTGTTAATTTGGGATATTTGGGATATTTGTCAGACTGGTTTGTTGGGATATTTGGGATGTTCGTCACTATATTAATTTGTTAATTATGACACTGTTAATTTTGCGGTGAATTTGGACGTTGATATGACACGTGTGAAACTTTATTATCTTTAATTATTCTTGTGTTTGGTTGTGATTTGCGCAGTAATATACAACGAAATTGGTTGAATCAGTTGTGAATTAGTTTACAGGTTTTGTAAATGAAACTGTGAATTGAAATCGAACGGAAAACCGGAGCATGAAAAACAAACGGGCATAGCTAGACCGGCGTTTTATATCTAATGAATTAGTTGCAGTGTGCGATATACCGACGTTCCCACACACGCCGGTGTATGCCGCTAGCTGTAACGCACCAAGAAACACCGGCGTTTTATAAAACGCCGGTGAACCTAACTACACCGGCATTTTTTGGTCACGCCGGTGCTTGTAAGTAGGGAAAACCGGGCACTCATAAACGCACATACACCGGCGGTCTATGACCGCCGGTATACTTTCATTCTACACCGGCATTTATAGAAACGCTGGTGAATGGCCAAATACCGGCGGTTTATGGCCGCCGGTGAATGTATATTGGGGGTAAAAGAACGGCACTCAGAGACCCCCATACACCGGCGTTTTCTGACCGCCAGTGTAGTTGTAATATTTACCGGCGTCCAGTAAAACCGCCGGTGTAAACCCCTTCCTTTCCGCGACGCTCGCTTCGGCGGCATTTGGACCGGCGCTATTATAAATGCCGGTGAAGGTTTCACCGGCGTAAAAAAACGCCGGCAAAGACGTAAAAAAACACCGGTCAATCGAGTATCTTTTGTAGTGTATAAATAATAAATAATAAATAAATTATCTGAGTATTGGGGTGGGGCGTTACAAATGGTATCAGAGCTGACTTTCGACACCGATTGTGGGTAAAGTAGGTTGGAGGTCACCTGAGAGGGAGCAGTCGCTGGTGCGGCCAGTGGCCAGGGCATATTGCTAGCTGAATCAGGGTATTCCTGAGAGGGAGCGGTCACTGATGCGGTCAGAGGCCGCACTAGGTTGCATGCCCCGTACCTAGCGAGGACGCTGATTTCTAAAGGGGGTGTATGTAACACCTCATAATTTTCAGAGATATATATAATATATATAATATATAATAATAAAGATAATTGGGGGACGCCCTATAGAAATCCCTATAGGATGGTTGTATAGGGGGTTGTTGCAGCATGGGGTCCACGGTAGGGCAGCAGAGCTGCTACTCTGACGTCATGTGGGGGCGCAGGTTGCAGAGGAGCAGTGCTTTGGCTTTCTTGGAGTGATGACGTGGGAAGTGGGGGCTCACCCACGGGGGGGGGGGGGGGGGGGGGGGGTCTACTTGGCTTTGGCTGACGTCAGTGCAAAAAGAAAGACAGCGGGGTTGATTGAAATTGTCCCATATTAGGATTAATACAAGATTAATAATTAATAAATATAATTGTCTGGGATTAGAAGTCACCAACAAGCCATAGCACCTTTGTGAGGCAACCTGTGGTGGACAGTTGTACTATAAATAATAAATAATAAATAAATTATCTGAGTATTGGGGCTGGGCGTTACACTCTAGAGGTTGAGTGGGACCCTAGTATACCGGTAGATGGGGTTTTGTTGTTATGGCCAGTTGAGGCCTTCATGTTAATTAGTTGAGTTAAGTCTGGTAGGGTACACAAACTCTAGGGAAATTATGGTTAATTAATTGAACTTAATAAATATAAGGACATGCACTAGATGGTGATATGATGAAATGGGAGCAAACGTGAGTTATGGACTCTAGGATGACCCGCGGAGAGAGACATTCCCTCATATTCCGGGATGATGGATGAAATAGGCCACAAAATGATCATCGGAGGGGATTAGTCTCCAGTATTCCAAGGACAAGAGCGACGCTCATATGATATTTGTGCAATGAGGGTTCCAGGATGACCTGCTGTAACACCCCGTGTAATTTCAAAAAAATAAAATAAAATAAATAAGTATAATAATATATATATATAGTTATATATATGGGATATATATATGGCTGGAGTGCATTAAAATTGTATATGGATTTAAAAGTTGAGTAGTGATGGTGGGGGGCCCACTGTTGAAGTATAAACAGCAAAAGAAATGGGCTGTTTGACTGATATGGCTAAAAATGGGGTTAAATCGGAGCCGTCCAGATTGGACATGAATCTTGATGCTCGGGGGTAAAATGGTAATTTCACATTCATGTGGATCCAAGGCGGGTACTGAATCTCCTTCTCACAGATCCAATAACCCGCGAACGGATCCACCCCTATTGGGTACGGGTCCCGACCCAAGGCGAGCCCGAACCAACAAGGGGCAAATCAGGATCCCTGATTTTGCCAAATCAGCAGCCCTGATTTGCTCCCACCGGGAATCAGGGGCTAATTTCCCAAAACAGAATAGGAGGATTTTCCTCCTTGCTGTTAGGCAGGGAATCAGGCCCCTAACCATTCCAATGGCGATTATAAATACAACCCCTCTGCCACCAACACGAGGGTAATCACTCTTTCACCACTTTTAAGCTCTTTCTTAATCTCTTCTGATTACTGACAAGAGCGTCGGAGGGTGCGTCATCGGAATCAACCCCGGTGTTTCGCACTTCCTTGCAAGTTTCGGCAGGAGCAAGAAGGCCGAGTCAACTGTTCAGGTTGTTCCCGTACTCACAAGTTCTATCTGTTTACCCCCACACCGAAATCAGCGGTAATAGATTGGCGCCGTCTGTGGGAAAACCACACGAACAGCCTCAGCCCATTCTCCGTCGTCCTCTGCAGCCATGCCTCCGAAGAAGGTCAGATCCAGAGGGTCGAACCGTGTGGGCAACCTCGCCGACCCGGCGAATGAAGTCCCAGTCAATCCTATTCCCCACTCCGACCTCCCTCCGCCGGCCCAGCAGGGCCCACCTCCTCCTCCCAAGCAGCAGCCCAACAATGGTCCGTCCGGTCATAACGGTCGGAAGGAGAAGCAGTCCCTCAATCCGGGCCATGTCTCGGTCCATAATGGGTCCTCGGACTCGATGGCTTCTCATCATCCCGACCTCCGCATCACACTTCTGAACCGCCAGAAGGACGACGACCTCCGCACCCATCTTGACGAGAGGCGGGCCCAAGAGGGAGCCTCCCGCCAGCGTCAGGGTGAGTGGTCCCCACGTCGCCGAGACGGCCGAAGGTCCCCTAACCGCAGAGGCCGAGCGGTGTCCCCCGAGCGCCGAAGGAGGAGGTCCCGTTCCCCCGGGGATCGGCGTCATCCGAGGGACCGAGAAGTGCCTATCAGTCGGGCCGAATTCCTCCAATTTCAGGAGACCGTTCTACAGGCTCTCAACCTCCGGCAGAACGTCCAGAATGCTCAGAGGGCTCCGATGCCCCCGAGGGATCCCAGTCCTTGCCGCCGAACCCGGAGCCCTTCCCCGGCTCCCAGCCGCCAGCA
Source organism: Hemerocallis citrina (assembly GCA_017893485.1). Classification (NCBI taxonomy): domain Eukaryota; kingdom Viridiplantae; phylum Streptophyta; class Magnoliopsida; order Asparagales; family Asphodelaceae; genus Hemerocallis; species Hemerocallis citrina. The sequence goes on from CM030368.1 coordinate 28,404,335, forward strand.
GCGGCAACAGAGCCCTCGCCGGTCCCAGGACTACCGGCGCCGCAGTCCACTCTCCCCTTCCTATGAAGAGGAGTCCGGGGGGTCATACGATTACCAGCGGAGGGACGACGCCCTCATCCGCCGTCTCCATGAGGTGGAAAGGCGTATCGGCCGCATGGACAGGGAGGAAGAGTCCCGAGCAGGAACCTTCCGTCCCAGCCGACCCCCCTTCTCACGATCGATCATGGAGGCCCACATACCGAGGAGTTTCAAACCACCACAGTTTGAAACATACTCAGGGGAGTTCGACCCGGTCGATCACGTCGAAAGCTTCAAGACCCTGATGCTGATCCATCAAGCTTCCGACGCTGTGCTCTGCAGGACCTTCCCTGCCACCCTCAGGGGGTCGGCTCGGGAATGGTATTCCAGGCTCGCTCCCTCCTCCATCTTCTCGTTCGAGCAGTTTGAAACACTGTTCATTACTCACTTCGTGAGTAGCAGGCGAGCCGAGAAGACAAGTCTCTCCCTACTGAACCAGCGGCAGGAAAGGGGAGAGAAGCTGCGGGACTATGTGAAGAGATTCACCACAGAGGTCAGGTCTATCGCCTCCTTAGACCAGTCAGTGGCCACCGTGGCGTTCCAGTCGAACGTCCTTAACGCCAACCTCCGATCATCCCTAGCCAAGAAGCCCCCGCATGACTTCGCTGACCTCCTCCTGAGGTGCGAGAAGTACATCCGAGCAGAGGAGGCCGAAGCCCTTCCGAGCTTCGGAGGGCCCTCCGCAGGGTCGAAGAGGAAGGCGATGGGGGAAGAGGGGTCCAAGAAAGCTCAGAAGGACATCGGCGGTCAGCGCCGCCCTCTCCCCAGGTTCGAGAAGTTCACTCCCCTCACCACTAATGTCTCTACTATCCTAATGGAGGTGGAGAAGGAGGGGGTCATCCCTCCGGCTCCGAGGATGCACACCCCAGCGAAGAGGAGGAACAAAGATAAGTGGTGTCGTTACCACCGAGACCACGGCCACGACACGAATGATTGCCGGGCTCTGAGAGATGAGATTGAAGCCCTTATCCGGAGGGGGCAGTTGGCCAAATTCGTGAAGGCTAACGATCGGACGGATCGCAACTCTCCTCTGCCTCGGGGGGCTAACAAGCGCTCCGAGCGGCGCGAGGAGACACCCGAGTTCGAGGAAGAACGGGTTCTGCACCTGATTCATGGAGGCCCCATGGGAGGCTCCTCTAATTCCTCCCGGAAAGCCTTCGTCCGAGAGGTCAACTCGGTCCACAGTGCCCCTCCCCCAAAAGGTCTCGGCGTCCCTGTGTCTTTCTCCGATGCCGACCTCGAAGGGGTCCGAACCCCGCACTGCGATGCCCTCGTCATCGACCTCCGCATGGCCAACTTCAAGGTGCAGAGGATTTTAGTAGACAATGGAAGTTCGGTCAATATCCTCTTCCTCTCGGCCTTCCGAGGCCTGCAGCTGTCCCGAGACCGTCTCAAGCCGGCCGGTTACACACTCCACGGGTTCACGGGGGTCCCGGTAACCGTCGAAGGGGTGATAACCCTAGACGTTACTGCGGGAAGCACCCCTACTACCCGGACCGAGCCGATGGACTTCATGGTCGTCGACGTCCCGGCAGCATATAATGTTATTCTAGGCCGACCCGGCCTAGCCGCCCTGGAAGCTGTCCCCTCGGCATACCACTTGAAGATGAAGTTCCCCACTCGGTCGGGAGTAGGGGAAGTCAGGGGAAGTCAAGAAATAGCCCGGAAGTGCTACATGACTTCCACTGGGGGACCAGTGCTCTCGCTTGAGACACTAGAAATCCCCGAGCCGAAAGCTCGGCCAACGTCCGAGCCGGCGGACGAGCTAGAAGAAGTGCTCTTCTCGGAAGAGGATCCAAGCCGGAAGTTCCTCATCAGCAAGTCTTTGCCGACCGCACTGTGCTCGGACCTGATTCAATGCATCCGAGATAACCGTGACTTGTTCGCCTGGTCGGCCGCGGACATGCCCGGCATTTCCGAGGAACTGCTCGTCCATCGCCTGAGCGTCGAACCGGGGTGCAAACCGGTTCAGCAGAAGAGGCGGAAGTTCGCTCCCGAGCGACAGCAGGCGATCAAGGAGGAGGTGGATAAACTGCTGAAGGCGAAGTTCATACAGGAGGTAAATTACCCTGAGTGGCTGTCGAATGTCGTAATGGTCAAGAAGTCCAATGGCTCCTGGAGGATATGCATTGACTTCACCGACCTGAACAAGGCGTGTCCGAAGGATCCCTTCCCGCTCCCGAACATCGACACCCTTATCGACGCCACCTCGGGCCATGAGCTCCTCAGCTTCATGGATGCCTTCTCGGGGTACAATCAAATCCGAATGTTCCCTCTGAACATTCCGAAGACCTCCTTCGTCACCGACCAAGGCCTCTACTGCTACCGGGTAATGCCGTTCGGCTTGAAGAACGCAGGCGCCACCTACCAGCGCCTCATCAACAAGGTCTTCCAGAGCCAGATCGGCCGAAACATGGAGGTGTACGTTGATGACATGCTCGTCAAAAGTATCCACGGCACCGATCATGTAGTCGACCTCTAGGAGGCCTTCGGCGTGTTGAGAAAGCACAGCATGCGGCTGAACCCGAACAAGTGTGCGTTCGGGGTCTCCTCGGGAAAATTCCTCGGCTTTATGGTAAGCCAACGAGGAATCGAAGCTAATCCCGAGAAGATTAAGGCCATATTAGACATGGCCCCGCCTCGGAACATCAAAGAGGTGCAGAAACTTACCGGCCGGCTCGCCGCTATCGGTCGGTTCCTCTCGAAGTCGGGAGAAAAGTGCCTCCCCTTCTTCAAAGCACTCAAGGGGGCTAAGGGTTTTGAATGGGGTCAGCCGCAGCAGGAATTGTTCGACCAGCTGAAGGCTTACTTGGTGAACCCTCCTCTGCTCAGCAAACCGGTCCCTGGCGAGACTCTCTTCATCTACTTGGCTGCTTCCGAGCAGACCCTGAGTGCTGTCTTAGTGAGAGAGGAGGACCGGGCCCAAAGGCCCATCTACTACATGAGCAAGGTGCTTCGGGACGCCGAGCTCCGCTATCCGAGAATAGAGAAGATGGCCTACGCCCTGGTCATGGCCGCGAGGAAGCTTCGGCCGTACTTTCAATCCCACTCGGTCGTCGTCCTCACCGACCAACCCCTAAAGCTGATACTCCACAAGCCTGAGACCTTGGGTCGGCTGATGAAGTGGTCCATAGAGCTGAGTCAGCATGACATCTCTTATCAGCCTCGGACGGTAATTAAGGCGCAGGCCCTCGCCGACTTCATCGTGGAGTCCACTATCCCTGAGGTCGGCCACGTCCCGAATGGACCCCCCATTTGGACAGTCTTTGTGGACGGATCATCCTGTAACGAAGGAAGCGGTGCCGGCATCATATTGAACGGCCCTGACAACTTCGTCCTCCAGTACGCAATCCGCATGAACTTCAAGGCCTCGAACAACGAGGCGGAGTACGAAGCACTCATCGCCGGGCTCGGACTCGCCCGAAGTGCTGGAGCCCAGCGCCTCCGGATTCACAGTGATTCCCAACTAGTCGTGAACCAGGTCTTGGGCGAATATGAGGCCCGAGACGAGCGAATGGCGAAGTACCTCGCCAAGGTCCGGGACCTCATGAGCCGGTTCGAAGAAGCCATCATCGAACGAGTCCCTCGGGAAGAAAACTCACAGGCCGATGCCCTCTCCAAATTGGCCTCGTCCTCACTTCAAGGTCTCGAACAGACCGTGCTGATCGAAGTCCTCTCCAAGTCGAGCATCGAAGATGAGACGCCTGCCTCGGCGGAGTCGTTGCCAGTCATGTTACAAGACGATTGGATGAAGCCATTGATAGAATTCTTAAGGGATGGAGTTCTGCCCTCAGATCCCAAGGAGGCTCGCCGAGTCAGGACCCGGGCTGAGCGGTATGTCTTGATCGAGGGCATCTTATACAAATGCTCTTTTTCTCAAATAGACTGCCGACCGTACCTGAGGTGCCTCTCTTCGGATCAGGCCGAATATGCCTTGCAAGAGCTCCACGAAGGCATCGGAGGGGCACACTCAGGATTTAGGTCCTTGGCCCGAAAAGCTTTGAATTATGGGTACTTCTGGCCGACCCTCCTTCAAGACGCCGAGCGCCACGTTCGGCAATGCAGCTCCTGTCAGAGACACTCTAGCATCCGACGCCTCCCTCAGGCCAACCTCGCCTCCCTATCAAGTCCCATCCCCTTCGCAATGTGGGGCATGGACTTACTAGGGCCCTTCCCTCCGGCTCCGGGTCAGTTCAGGTTCTTGGTCGTGGCCATTGACTACTTCTCGAAGTGGGTCGAGGCCGAGCCCCGCGCCACTATAACCGAGAACAAAGTGGTACAGTTCTTCTGGAAGAGCATCATATGCAGGTTCGGCGTCCCCCGAGTCCTTGTAACGGACAACGGGACTCAGTTCACCGGCTCGGCATTCCGAGCTCTGTGCGACGACCTTGCCATTCAGCAGCGCTTCTCGTCTGTCTCCCACCCTCAGTCGAACGGACAGGCAGAAAATGCTAACCGACAGATCCTCGCAGGCATCAAGAAAAGGCTCGACAAAAGTTCCAAGGGTTTATGGGTCGACTAACTCCCCAACGTCCTATGGAACTACCGCACGAGCAAGCGGACCCCCACAGGCGAATCCCCTTTCAACCTCACCTATGGGTCCGAGGCCGTGATACCTCTTGAGGTCGGAATACCTTCCCCTCGGCTCACAGCCTATGACGAAGCACAGAATGCCAGGGACCTCAGAGCAGACCTGGACTTGATAGACGAGCTGAGGGAAAGGGCGTCGATTCGGCAGCAGAGTTACCGAAGAAGAGTTGAACTAGCGTACAACAAGAAGGTCCGACCCGCCAACCTTAAGCAAGGAGATTTGGTCTTGAGAAAGCTAGCCATATCCTTTCCTAGTCAGAAGAGCAAGCTGGCTCCGAACTGGGAGGGGCCGTACAGGGTCACAAAAGTGGTTCGGCCTGGAGCATACCGTCTTGAAGATTTAGATGGCAGAGAGCTTCCGAGGACCTGGAATGCCGACCACCTCCTAAAATACCAAGAAAGCGCTCTGGCGCCGCTCTAAGTATCACAGGATATCGAGCCATTCTAGTCCTCCGACTTGTAACCTATTTTCAAAAATTGTACTATGTAAAACGGTTTGCCGTCAATTATCAATAAAGAAAGCTCTATTATGTTTGTGAATTCACGTGTTTCTCTCCCCTCTTGCCATCTGCTTTTTAAATAAAAGAACTTAACCAATGGTTCGGAGTCCACGTTCGGCTCGGCCTCACCTCCTCGGATCGTCCCCGGACGAACCAGGGGTAGAACGTCGTTCGGAACTGCTCCCAAAACCGTTGAACTTCACCGATGGTTCGGAGTCCAACACTCGGCTCGACTTTACCACCTCGGCTCGCTTCCGAGCGAGCCAGGGGTAGATCGCCGTTCGGAATTGCTCCCACAACCGTTGAACTTTACCGATGGTTCGGAGTCCAACACTCGGCTCGACTTTACCTCCTCGGCTCGCTTCCGAGCGAGCCAGGGGTAGATCGCCGTTCGGAACTGCTCCCAAAACCGTTGAACTTCACCGATGGTTCGGAGTCCAACACTCGGCTCGACTTTACCTCCTCGGCTCGCTTCCGAGCGAGCCAGGGGTAGATCGCCGTTCGGAATTGCTCCCACAACCGTTGAACTTTACCGATGGTTCGGAGTCCAACACTCGGCTCGACTTTACCTCCTCGGCTCGTTTCCGAGCGAGCCAGGGGTAGATCGCCGTTCGGAATTGCCCCCACAATCGTTGGACTACAACGGTGGTCCCGGGCTCCAACACTTGGCTCCCAGTCCCACCAAACTCACTTCGGCCACATGATCCGAGCTCTCCCGACCGATAGCCGAAGTCCGAAGCACTACGCCTTCGGTCGGATACCGAGCAAGTGCCTCCCGAGCTCGCAAACGGAGAAAAGTCACTTTCCCCTCAACTTTCGCGCCTGATCTCGATCAGACGGCTCAGATCTTGCCACCTGCGCTAAACGACAAGATAGCGTTTTCTTTGGAACTGAGCCGCCTCGAGATTCGTGCTTACAATCAACGGTTCAGATCTTGCCACCTGCGCTTAACGACAAGATAGCACTTTCTAAGGGACGGATCCGCCTAGAAACTCGTGCCGTACCTTGTCAGAGTCGCTAAACGACAAAACACTGTACTCATGGGAACCCGTTCGGTTCAAATACTCTCACCGACGGAACTAACACACTCGGCCCAAGGACCTCGGCACGACCAACACAGTTATAAGCAAGACAAATATGCAGTGCGACAAAAAATATTTTATTAAGCAATCAGACCTCAATACAAAACACATGGTTACAAGGTGTTTGGAAACAAAATACACGACGCCGACCCACTACACTTAGCCCTCATATAGAAAAATCTTCACTGGACTGTTCGGCGGATTGTTCGTCCTCCTCGACTGGTAGCTCCCCAGCACCGTTCCGAAGCCTCGCTACCACAGTCTGCAAGTGTCGAATCTCCGAGAGCAAATCATCCCGCTCGGCTATGATCTTCGACTGGCTGTGCCTAATACACTTGACTCGAAGAGCGTTGCTGAACGCGGTTTGCGAGTCCTCGTTCCCTTCTGCAGGGTTCAGCTCGGCGATCCTATCCTCCAGACGCTGGATCTCGGCTTCCCGAAGGTCGAGGACAGACAAAAGGTGAGCCCGCTCACCTTCAGCTCGGCTTAACTCCAGCTCGACGCTCCTAGGACTCAGAACCGCCGTCCCAGAAGTGGCCTCGGATTCGGAGTCATCATCCGAACGGTCGGAATCCGAGCCATGGACTGTCACCACGAGCTGAAAAGAAGGGAAAACGAATAACACAATTTCAATATACCGCCGAGGTCCAACACTTCGAAAAATTTTCTAAAGAAACTTTCAATATTCGCATACAGATGTAGTAGTGTTACAAACGGCCGAACCGACCCTACAATTAAGTTTTACAACATCCAACAAAAATGAAAAACGACATGATCAAAGCCTCCTCGGAAGGGGAATGCTTCGGTTTAGGGAAACGCGAGGACGACGAGGCCTGCCCTCCGAGCTCAATCCTAAACCAACGAAGCACGACCCCCCTTCGCTGCTGGCTCTGACTGCGACGCCTGCCGAGGCCCCGCTCGACGAGACGGCCACACTGCTCTGAGCGTCGGCTGGACTCCGCCTGGTCATAGGCGAGCGTGTCGCAAGTTCGTAAAACGTGATTCCCCTCTCGCTCTCTTCGCGGGTGCACGACGTACTGCGAACGTTAGCCCTCTCCGGCACAGGCTTGAGCGACGCGATCTCCTCCTCCAGCTCAATGATTCTGTCTCTCAGAACGTCGTCCTTCGCCGACTTCTTCGAGCGAGAAGGCCTTGACGAGCCAGAGGCATTGGCACCATCAGCGGCGAGCCGGCGGAAGTGGGTGACCTCGATTCCCCTATCTATCGTGATCCTTCTGAGCCTGTCAACTTCGGCCAATAACCTCTTGCGCTCGGCCGACGCCTTCTCCAGCTCGGATGTCAACTTCCCTTCTTCTGCCGAGTGTTCCTTCTCCGCTAATTCCAAGTGTTGAACCTCTGCCAAAAGGTCGTCATTCTTCTGCTCGGCGACAGTAAGCTCTCTGCGGAGCCTTTCGACTTCCCCTTCGGGACAAGGAGCTTGGGAGTGCTTCTGCAGTTGATACAGCTCGCGACAGTACCTCCGCACAGCTGCCCTCGTCTCCTCCAGCTTGCCGAGCAGGAGAAACCGCCTCTGTCGGCTGTCCGAGAGCTCACGCTTCGTTTTGGCCAGCTCCTTCCGAAGGTAGACAACCTCTGTGATCGGACCGAACTTCACCTGAAAAGCGGAGATAAATCCGATGGGACAACACATGGAAACATCTACAACTAGTTGCGCACAAATCCGAGGCTCAACACTTGGACAAATTTTGGCCAAACAAAATGTTTTCATTCAAAATCGAGGTGAAAGTTTTACACAAGCGGTGACCAGTCCGCAATGAGGCTTACAAAAAGAAAGCAAAACAACAAAAAACTAAAAGAAGACAACCAAGTCAGGGGTCGACCTTTTTGCCATTCGGGTCCGTCGACCCCCCGGTCTTGTCCTCGCCATCACCCTCGCCTCCGCCTTCGCTCTAACTCTCCTCCCCGGAGTCATCCTCCTCCTCGCCCTCGGCTTCGGTCTCCCCAGGGCCTTCGACAGGTTCCGTCTCTCCCTCGGGGCCGAGCAGACCCTCGGTAATCCCTTCCTCCCCTTCCACAGGGTCGTAAAAATGATAGGAGGACGTGTCGAAACCCGGGTTCTTGGCGGCTACGTGGAGCAGGGCTCGACCGTAGGCATCCTCCATGTTCTGGATCATGTGCTGCGCGGCCTCCTCCTGCACGGCCTTCCTCACCTTCCTCACCTTCTTCAGGTGTTTGGCCTTGATCTTCTCGGCCCTCTTCCGAGCCGTCTCCGCTTCTGACCGAGCCTTGGCCAGCGCTTCCTTCAGCTCGGCAACCTCTTTCTCCGCTCCCGACCGAGTGTTGGCCAGCTCCTCCTTCAGCTAGGCTGCCTCTTTCTCAAGCTTGGCCGCCGTGTCCTTCGACAGCTGAATGGCGTCGGCCAGCTGCTTCTCCAGGCCCCCCACTGCAGCAGCCCTCTTCGTCAAGAGAAGCTGCTCGGCATCAAGCTGCTGCGCGACCTTGACGCGCTCCGCCCTCTCCCGCTCGTTCTCCCGCTCCTTGTTCGCCAACTCCTCGACCAGGAAGTTGAAGTGGCAGAGAGTCTGAAAGAGAACAACACGTTAAAATCCGAATCCAAGAACTTAGAAAAATTCTAAGGAAGAAATTTGGATGAAGGAGAGTTCGGCCCACTTACCGACATAGTATTCCGAGCAATCTGCATTATGGCGTCCCCTACCATCCCGGCCTTCAGGGTCGCTCGATCCTTCGGGGTCGGCAGGTGCCTCACCGCCTCCATACAGATGTTCCCGTCGCCCAAGAAGCCGTCGACGTTCATCACCTGCCAGTCGGGAATGAAGATCTGCTTATGACGCTCGGTCAAGATCTTCTCCGCATCGGCAGTGAGGGGCGGAACTTGGAGGGACAATGCCTCCTTCGCGCTGAACACACCGCTCGACGAGCCGGGAGTATCTCCCTTCGAGATCGGTGTCGGCACATCCGAGGTCGGAGCGTCGAGGACCGGCGCATCCGAGATCGGAGGGTCAAGGACCGGCGCATTCGAGGTCGGAGGGTCGAGGATCATGACGTCCCCCTGCTCGAGGACCATGACCGTCGGCTGGTCGGCGAGCTTCGCCATCGAGGGCTTCTTCGGGGCTCGGCCGTCCTGAGGCCCGGCCAACGGCCTCTTCTTCTTCTCCTGCTCTGACCTACCATTCGCCACCAGAGCCTTGTAATCAAGCTTCATCGTCTCTGCAAAAGCCGAATGAAAAAACTTAGAAAAATTTTCATGAACTTTTAAACAAAGAGTATAAATACCAGAAGCATACGAGGGTCGATCAGACTGAGACCCCCACGGAACAGATGCTCCTCGGTAATATCTTTCCAGCTTAGCGCTGGCAGGGCGAGGAGCTTCCTCTGGACCTCCGCCTCCTCATCACTCAGCGGCACCTCCTTCTTGGTCCGCTTGGGCAGACCCTCCTTTGCCCAAACCATCGGTATCACCCACGGCGTCAGGGCTCGGACGAGGAAGTACTTCTCCTTCCAATGTTTGATCGAGTCCGGATTCTCGATCAACTTCACGCCTGTTCGAGGAGAAAGAAAGAACCTCTGTTCGTCTCGCTTTGGCTGGCAAGGTCGGAAGAGACTCCGAAAGAGGAACATAGTCGGCTTACCGCCGACTTCTTGGCACCGGAGGACGAACGCCACGACGTGCCTCCATGTGTTCGGCATCAGCTGAGCGGGGCTCAAACCGTACCAGACCAGGACCTCAACCACGAACGGGTGGAGGGGAAAGCGGAGTCCGACAATAAGGGAGTCGACCGGGAAGACGCACACGTCCGATGAGGACTTTGTGTTGGCTCAGAAACCCAGCCCGGGGAGGAGCAGTACATACTCAAGCGGGATCCGGAAGCCCTCTCGGATCAGGCGAAGGTCACCCTCGGTGAGAGACGAAATAGTATGGTCCACCTCGGATAGCTCCCTTGGCTCGTTCTCTTCCACCAACTTCGCCGTGCCTTGGGTCGCCCTCTCCAAGGTGTCCTCGGCGTAGTCCCACACGCCCCCTACACTCGACAGAGAAATAGGCTGCCGACCGAACGCCCCCGCTCTCTTCGGCGTTTCCACTATCGTGACCACGGCTTTACCCTTTCGGGACGCCGCCACGACCTCCTCGGGTAGCTCGGCTATTTCGCCCTCTTTGTCCAGACGAACGACGTCCTGCTCGCTCGGCTCCACTACTCCCTTCCCTTTATCCCCTCGGCCAACGGCTTGCTCCGAGGCGGGGGTCTCTTCCGTGATCTTAACCATGTTTTCTAAGAGAGAAGGGAAAGAGACTGACCTTGAAGTGATGTGTACGGTCGGAAAGTTCACCGGAGACAACGAACGCTACCGCGACAGCTAGCAACGCCACCAGAGAGCAGAAAACTTCGAAGGCAAAGTAAAAACTGAAGAGAGAGAGTAAAAGTGAAAAGTGAGACTTGGTCTAAAGGGGGGGTGAAGATTTATAGTAAAATGGAACGTCCTTTGGACTTCCAAACGAAGGAACGCGACTTTTGGGCCGCTCTCGAAACGTCGCGAAGGCCCAATACGACTGCCTTCTTCACCAAGTCAACTAGCTCGGCGCAACGTGGTTCGAATCCGAGCAACACGCAATCCGAGCTAGATTGCAGAAGCCTCCGGTCGGCTCCGAGCAAGTGCCTTCCCGACCCTGCAAACGGGGAAAACGCACTTTCTCCTCAATTTTCGCATCGGATCCCGATCAGACGGCCCAGATCTCGCCGAGAACACTAGACGACAAGATAGTGTTTTCTGGAGAAATGTGCCCGTCTTGAGATGCGCACCATCATCCAACGTCTCGGGTCGCACCATGTCGCTGAGACGATTGAACCCTCGGACGCCTCACCTATGTCTAGGGGAACCAGGAAAAATTTTGATTCAAAGTTTTAAGGCGCCGCCCTCGGCGAGCACCCCCCAGGTCCCGTGTCTCGGTCGGTATTTCGCCGACCCACGGGCCCCGGTCGAAGACAGATCGGCACTCCCCCCATCTCTAACTCCTCCGGGTTGACATCCATCAGGAGCCGACAGCCCGGAAGGAAGACAGAGATGGGAGGGGGCCCATCAACACTCAGAGATCAGGAGAAGCACACCATTCCGAGCTAGTTGGTTGCAACTGGAAGGCTCGGCCTGGCAGAGGACTCTGACAACCGCGCCTTCACAGTTGCAAACAGCGAGCTCAGATGGTCCGGAAAAAATCATGGTGGAGGAACGACCGCTCGTCCTTCCGAACAAGCTCACCCCTCGGATTCGGACATGGATGATCACCTATCCCACCATGATCTCTGCCGACCCTGACACCCGCTGCGGAGCAAACAGGGAAGGCAGAAGATCTTGGTGGAAGAACGACCACCCGTCCTTCCGAAGTAGCCCACACCCCGGGTCCGGACTATGGTCGTCGCCACTTCTGCCTTATTCCCTCCCGCTCCTGACATCTCCTTCGGAGCAGTGAGGAACGGGAAAAGAACAAGACAATAGGGCGACCTCCCGTCCTTCTGAAGTGACTCATCCCTCGGGTCCGAACTATGGGCTTCACCACTACTGCCTCGTTCCCCCCCCGCTCCTGACATCCACTTTGGGGCCGTCAGGAACAGAGGGAAAACCAGGCAAAAGAGCAACCACCCCTCCGGACCTCAAAGGAAAAGCCACCCAAAGCAGATACCTCCGAGGTCTGAAACTCTATGTTGATTGCGACTGAAATAACAAGGGGAATGGAGTACTTATAGCTTAACCTCCCAGAACCAGCCATTATGGCCCTCGGAAGTTGAAACGCCACGCATTAATTGAAGGGGTTATCCTTAATGACCTGGTGAAGGTGGAACGCCACACAAACCCCGGAGCACCATTAATGACCTTGAAAACAGAATCATCGCAAGATAGTTCGCACCGCATTGTTCGGAATCGCCGGGACCCTCTTCTTCGGTCGGATTCTGAGCAAGTGCCTTCCCGAGCTCGTAAACGGAGAAAACTCACTTTCTCCTTAAAAATCGCTCTTGATCTCGATCAGACAGCCCAGATCTCGCCGAGGACACTAAACGACAAGATAGTGTTTTCTTGAGAAATGTGCCCGTCTTGAGATGCGCGTCGTCATCCAACGGCTCAGATTGCGCCATGTCGCTCGGCCTGCCGAGACCCCCCTCCTTCGGTCGGATTCCGAGCAAGTGCCATTCCGAGTTCGTAAACGGAGAAAACTCACTTTCTCCTCAAAAATCGCGCTTGATCTCGATCAGACGGCCCAGATCTCGCCGAGGACACTAAACGACAAGATAGTGTTTTCTTGAGAAATGTACCCGTCTTGAGATGCGCGTCGTCATCCAACGGCTCAGATTGAGCCACGTTGCTCGGCCTGCCGAGACCCCATGCCTTCGGTCGGATTCCGAGCAAGTGCCATTCCGAGCTCGTAAACTGAGAAAAAAGACACCGAGTAACTACGACCGTTGGATCCCCCAGAAATTCGTGCTCTTGATGATAAACGATCCAGATTGTGCCACGTACACTAAAAGACAAGATAGCATTTTCTTGGGATTCACACCATCATCCGACGGTTCAGATTGCGCCACGTCGCTCGGCCTGCCGAAACCCCCTGTCTCCGGTCGGCAGCCGAGCGAGTGCCTTTCCGATCTAAAAAACGGAGAAAAAGCTGCCGAGCGACGACAGGCGCCAGATCTTTCCGAAATTCGTGCTCATCCATGATCAACGGCTCAGACCAAGCCACATCATTAATCGGTATTTAAATCGTTTTTTTATTTATTTAAATCGTTTTATTTATTTAAAAATTGCGAAAAAAAATTGCTAAAAATTCGGGGACACATTTTCGAACCCCTGAACGAACAATTATAACCTAGAATGTACCGCTAAGATCCCCAAACGATTAGCAAACACATCACAAAATTAAATAAATACTTCGAAAAAATAGATAAAAGACTGTCAAATACCCGATGCAGCTAAAGAACAGCACACGACGTCAAAAATTACCTCAATACCCCCTTCGAGATTCAAAATCCTCCATTCGGACACCGATACAACTCCACCTGCCACAGTTAATCTACTCCTCAAAGTCTGATCACACTCAGTCTTTAGGAGTGGGGGGCTCGTGATATGGCTAAAAATGGGGTTAAATCGGAGCCGTCCAGATTGGACACGAATCTTGATGCTCGGGGGTAAAATGGTAATTTCACATTCATGTGGATCCAAGGCGGGTACTGAATCTCCTTCTCACAGATCCAATAACCCGCGAACGGATCCACCCCTATTGGGTACGGGTCCTGACCCAAGGCGAGCCCGAACCAACAAGGGGCAAATCAGGATCCCTGATTTTGCCAAATCAGCAGCCTTGATTTGCTCCCACCGGGAATCAGGGGCTAATTTCCCAAAACAGAATAGGAGGATTTTCCTTCTTGCTGTTAGGCAGGGAATCAGGCCCCTAACCGTTCCAATGGCGACTATAAATACAACCCCTCTGCCACCAACACGAGGGTAATCACTCTTTCACCACTTTTAAGCTCTTTCTTAATCTCTTCTGATTACTGACAAGAGCGTCGGAGGGTGCGTCGCCGGAATCAACCCCGGTGTTTTGCACTTCCTTGCAGGTCGCGGCAGGAGCAAGAAGGCCGAGTCAACTGTTCAGGTTGTTCCCGTACTCACAAGTTCTATCTGTTTACCCCCACACCGAAATCAGCGGTAACATTGACTTTCCATGGTGATGTGGCATGGGCCCACTCATGTGGGGGCTTTCATTCAGGTTTTCGGCTGTGAGGTTGAGTATGGGAATATAGTACCATATCGATAATATACTTGAATATAATATAATATAAATAATATAAGCCTATGATCAAGAGTCACCAATTCGGTTAACCACCTTTTGAGAGGCAGCCTGTGGTGGGCAGTTGTACTACATAGTCTCTAATTTGTCTTATAAATTGTATAAATTTTCTGAGCTAGGAGCAGGGGCGTTACAAATGGTATCAGAGCCGACTTTCGACATCGAGTGTGGGGCATGTCTACATAGTCTGCGGTGGATCTCCGTGGCTATAGACCCAGTCGGTGGTGGATCTTCGTAACTGTGGTTGCTTGTTATGATTAGTCTGATGGTGGACTCCGGGACTATATACCCAGTCGGCGGTAGATCTCCATGACTGTGGTTGCCCAGGGAGGGCAGACAGAAAAAAGCAGATGCTCCACATTGGCTAGAAAGGAGATCCTGCACTAGATTGTGCATGCCCGTGCTCAGCGAGGACGCTGATTTCTGAAGGGGAGGTGTGTGTAACACCCCGTGTAATTTCAAAAAATAAAATAAAATAAATAAGTATAATAATAATAATATATATAGTTATATATATGATATATATATGGCTGGAGTGTATTAAAATTGTATATGGATTTAAAAGTTGAGTAGTGATGGTGGGGGGGCCATACACGTTGAAGTATAAACAGCAAAAGAAATGGGCTGTTTGACTTTCCATGGTGATGTGGCATGGGCCCACTCACGTGGGGGGGCTTTCATTCAGGTTTTCGGCTGTGAGGTTGAGTATGGGAATATAGTACCTGTTGCTGCTAAATTTGGTGTGGGGGCAAACAGATAGTATTTGTGGATTCTTAGGGAAACTGAATAGTAAACCTGTATACCTGTTCCGTCGGGGTATGATCGTCACTCCCACTGTGGACCTGCAAAAAGTGCGAGACACCGGGGTTGTTCCCGACGACGCACCCTCCGACGCTCAAGTCAGTAATCTAGGAAGACTATGAAAGAGCGCAAAAACTGGAGAGAGAATGATTACCTATTAATGGAGATGGATGGGAGGTATTTATAGGCGTCTTAGGGAACAGATTAGGAATGTGATCCCCGTGATCTGATAAGGAATATTCTCCTTGTAAACAGATTAGGAATGTAATCCCTAATCCCCAGTGAAAGGGTAGATATGAATCAGGGCCGTTGATTAATATTAATCAGAAACCCTAATTCTATCCTACTGGACCGGGTTTTATTGCGGGTTGAAACCCGCACCCAGTTGAGGTGGGTCCGTTCGCGGGTTAACAGTTCTTTGGGGAGGAGAACCAGTACCCGCTTCAGACCCGTTAGTAAGTGAAATTACCGTTTTACCCCTGGGCTTCAGGATTCGTGCCCAATTTGGACGGTCTCAATTAAACCCCCATTTTTAGCCACATCACGAGCCCCCCACTCCTAAAGGCTGAGGATGATCAGTCTTTGAGGAGTAGTTTGACTGTTTTAGTGGCTAGTGGAGTTGTATCGGAGTCCGAATGGGAGATTTTGAATCTTGAAGTGGGTAGTAAGGTAACTTCTTCTTTTTTGAAGCCATATGATGTTCTGAAGCCGTATCGAGTTTTTATCTATTTTTTCGGGCTATTTATTTAATTTTGCGATGTGTTAACTAATCGTTTGGGGGGCTTAACAGTACATTCTAGGCAATAATTGTTCGTTTAGGGGCTCAAAAATATCCCCCCGAATTTTTAATTATTTTCTAGAATTTTTAGCTAATTTTCTCGAATTTTTAGCAATTTTTCGCAATTTTTAAATAAATAAAACGATTTAAATACTATTTTATGACGTGGCGTAATCTGGACCTTCGATCAGCGTGGAGCGCGAATTTCTGAGTAATCAGACGGTCCCCGTTCCTCGGCAGGCTTTTTTGCCGTATACGAGGGTCGGCTCCTCGGCTCGGAGGATCAGCACCTCGGCTCGGTGGACTAGCTCCTCGGCTTGGTGGATTGGCTCCTCGGCTCGGACCCTCCGAGGTACGTGGCATCATCTGGGCCGTTCATCTCAGCGTGGATCCCCATAAAATGCTATCTTGTCGTTTAGTGGACGTGGCAGCATCTGGGCCGTCCATCATGACGAGCGCGCTTTTTTACAAGATCCAACGGCTGATATGGGTCAGCGTGTTTTTTCGCCATATTCGAGGGTCGGTTCCTCGTCCTCTCGGCTCGGCCTTATGGTTCGTGAGGTTCGAGGGTCGGTTCCTCGTCTTTTCGGTTCGGAGGAATGGCCCCTCGGCTCGGATGATTGGTTCCTCGGCTCGGGGCCCTCTGAGGTACGTGGCATCATTTGGGCCGTTCATCTCAGCGTGGATCCCCATAAAACGCTATCTTGTCGTTTAGTGGACGTGGCAGGATCTGGGCCGTCCATCATGACGAGCGCGCTTTTTTACAAGATCCAATGGCTGATATGGGTCGGCGTGTTTTTTCGCCATATACGAGGGTCGGTTCCTCGTCATCTCGGTTCGGAGTCTATGTGGCGTTGGCCGAGGTGTTGAGCTGGATACTTTGAAGGTTGCGTCTCTTATTGGTTCCACTTTTCCGAGCCCAGTAGCTCGGCTGCTCGACTAAGCTGTTCGGTAGCTCGGTTGAGCAGGCCGTGTTAGTGTAAGTGCCCTAGAGACAATGTGATTGTGCTTCTAGGAAATACTTTTGTTAATTAATGATTGTGTTCTATTGATTATTATATGTTAATTTATTATGTCTTAATTTACTGCGATAAAAATGTTAGAGTAATAAATGTCCTTGGAATATATAATACGTATTCTATATCTTTAAGTATGTGACTTAAAAATGAGATTATATGAATAGTGTTTATATTCCTAAATATCCCTAATCAAGCATTGTCATTATGGGACAATAATAATGCATAAAGATTAGTATGTTTGTTGACTGATGACCACATCTCATTGGTCATAGGTATAGTGATACTAAAGTCAAGAACATAGGTGCATGTAAGATTCTACATGGCACTGGATAGACCCACAGTGAGATTCTTCATGTTTAAATAAAGTCATAAGAAAGACTCACAGTGATAATGGTGTAATGATCCTCTGACTTGAGATCATTATATTTCTATACGAGGATTAATATACTTTGACTACATTAAAAGTTACCTTTGACCGGGTGATGATAAAAGTGGACATCGGGTATATTATGAGTCATATGAGAAATATGAATGATAGATAAAGGATTTAACCCTCCTATAATTAGGAGAGATATTATTGGCCTCTTGATTGAGTGAGACTATGAAATGCATGGCCATGCTCAAATAATGATTTGTTTTAATAGTCTACTCATTGATCAAGGAAACCCGGATTAAATGTTGAAGAGGATGACTGAGAACATGCCTCGAGTTTAATCTATAATATTTGGTTAAAGGGATTATATTACACGGAAACATTAATCACGAAAGGTTTTATTGGATCACCAATTATTATTATTACTTGGGTAGCAATGATGTATTACTAGATGCCGCTCATTGTTTATAATTTTATTATTGGATATTAAAATTATTTCCAACGTAATAATAACCTAAAGGGTCACACACAAGAACGCTTGAAGAAGATTTGATTTAAATTATGAATTTAAATTAAATAGTAATTCGAATTTATTTATGATATTAATTAAGTGGGACTTAATTAATTAATTAAATATAATTTCAAATTTACTAATGATTAGAATTAGAATTATATTAGAATATTAATTAAGTTTGACTTAATTATTTATTTAATTAAGAATTCTAATTTTAATAAAAGCCCAATAGGATTGGGCTTTAGCAAAACAGATTTGTCTCTCTATATAAAGATCTTAAAACTCTCAAATTAGGGTTCATGGCTAAGAGAAAAACCCTAGCCGTTTGAGAGAATAAGATGGAGATAGAGTGAATTTGGTTTTCGGATGCTAGTACATCGCTCCTTCAAAAACCAAGTGTTCGTGTGGATACCGATAGAGCGTAGATCGCGTGAGCGGGATGCGTGGTGATTCAAGAAGCTTGGACCTCCATTAGTCATCCTTTTCTCAACTGTTAAAGCTTCGTTTTAAGGTAAACGTTCATAACTACGAATTAAACATCTTGTTTTGCATGGATCCTGCGATTGGGTTTCGATTTTATTGTTTTAATCCGCTGCATTTATGCCCCGAAAACCCATCAATGGTATCAGAGCCACTTGCGAAAACGTTTTAATTCGTTTATTTGTTACAGATTTGATATATATGCATAAACTGTAAGTTAATGATGATTGGGATGATCATATGATGATCTTATAATCTGTATGTATACTGATATGTATATGATTTATGTTAGTTCTAATTACGAGAATCGTATTCGATATGGATTCTGAAACGGCTGCTGCAGATTTGCTGAAATCTATTTCTAGTGTCCGATTTTTGCAAATGAGTACCTTTTCGGAAAGGGAAACGAGCGTCTGAACAAAACTGATAGCTTAAGCTATCACCGACTCGTCTGTAAGGCGTTTGACGCTGTTTAGGACCTGAAATATGCAATTTTATGTTTTCAGATTTAATTTCAATTTTCTGAATTATGCCTTATATGATTTTTATGATTGGATCATGATGAAATATGATATGGTATAACATGATAAGATAATATATGATATTATTTGAATATTATATATTTGTTCTTATCGCGTAGATTGTATACGATACGGTTTCTGAAAAATTGCGCAGATTTAGTGAAATTTGCGTACTGTATCCGATTTTTGCAAACCATATATGGTTTTTGACTGAAATCAGGCCACTGAGCAAGACTGACAAAGTCAGGTTCGCATCTGTAAGCCGTTTAACGCCGCTTACTGCCTGTAAACAGCGATTTATGGTTTTTTGATTTAATTTCGAATTTTCTGAAAATTGTTTTCTGAGATGTATCTTATATGATCATATTGGATATGATATGTACTGTTATGTATTGATGTATGGTGACATATGATGATGTCTATTAATTGTTTACTTGAGCATGGTGCTGGTTATGGCCTTAAGACCCTTAGATTAATGGTTTATGGTTTTGGTTTTGTAAATTCGACTTGCATGTCGTTTTCTTCATTCTTGTAATTGTATAATCTCGAATGTAACTCGAGTTTTATTATGTAAGTACATAAGTACATTAGTATAGGTTGTTTTCAATTATTCAATGTAATGTACTTGAAGATTGAAGGACGATCCAAGAAGTGGAGCAACCAAGGAGAATGAAGACATGTAATTGTATTTATATTTTCCACCATAGATTGACCTCGATCCTTTCATTAGCTTGAAAGGATCATGTAGGATAAAGGCCATAACCAAGCACGTTTACATACTGCACTTTACATATTGATGTGTGAATGTCTGTGTAGAATACATTATGATGCATGCTTCAATTAGATTAATAATGTATTAATGTATGTATTAGATACATCACCCATGCCATGCCTGCTTAAACAAGATAAAATCTATAACGATTTAAGAGATGCATGCTTAATTAGATTAAGATGAATGTATTAGATACGACACCCCATTCATGCTTAAACAAGATAAAATCTATAACGATTTAAGATGAATATTAAATAAACGATCATGAGATTCTTGTGTTTATGAAACACGGTAATTAAATATGAATTTTCATTATTCAACGATTGAATGATTTTGTCAACAACCGATTACGAATCTGTAAGAAAAGGGGTGCCAATAATGCCGTCTGTGCGTTAACCTCTGATCTGGAAATCATTCATTCAACGAATTTTGATTTGAAATATTTGATTCAAGGAAAAATTGAGAATCTCTTTATGATGGGATCATGATCGTTTATAAGTAAATCCCTTAATAAATATTAAGTTAAACAAGATGCTTTCCAATGAATAACACTCATCAAGGCCTAGATCATAAGGGGTGGGTTTGCCAAAGCAGTGTGCTCCTTTTAATCTTGGTGAGGTGCGAAAGAGTAAATGTGATACTCGTTATGTTGATTCATTGGGCCTAACTTAACTAAGTCGTCACAATAAGATTATGAACTTAGAAGCATAGTGTTTGGCGAAAAATTTATTAGATAAATTAGAGCAATGGTTGTTCACCAAACTATCCAAGAGTTATATACGTGATATAATTGACAAATGTTGTCTACCTAAATAGTTGTGTTTTGGGAGTTTCGGCCAACGCTGACTCAAGACATGATGAAATATGGATCTTGGCTCACTAGAAAGATATATAATAAATGCTTTCCGAATTAATAGTAAGGGCTATTAATTTGATCAAAATAGTGGGAGATGTATATTATGAATATATATGAATAATCATTTGAACATAAACTAATAATTCCGTAGACTAATTCTTTTATGCATTTTTACATTATAGATATTCTAATGGCAAACAACTCAAATAACTTCTCTGTACGATCTGTCCTTGAGAAGGACAAATTGACAGGAACAAACTTCCTCGATTGGCAAAGGAATTTGAGGATAATCCTCAGGTAAGAGTGAAAGCTCTATGTCATTTCCTCGCCCTGGACCTCTCCCTATAGGTGCATCGGTTGATCAACGTAATGTTTATCAGAAACATATCGATGATGACACGGATGTCACTTGTCTTATGCTTGCGACTATGAGTCTTGAGCTTCAGAAACAGCATGAGCATATGGATGCTCATATAATGATAGAGCACCTTAAACGTATGTTTGAAGGACAGGCTCGTCAAGAGAGGTTTGATACAAGTAAAGCCTTGTATGCGTGTAAATAGGGTGATCGTGATCCAGTTGCACCGCATGTTCTAAAGATGATTGGATATATGGAGTACCTTGCTACTCTGGGTTCCGCCATCAGTCCGGAAGCTCAGATAGATCTAATCTTGCAATCTTTGAACAGCGACTATGCTCAAATTTGTAATGAATTACAATATGAATGAGATAGACAAGACACCTACCGAATTGTTGGCTATGTTGAACTGCTGAGACCAACATTTAGAAGGCGTCCCCTGCTCCCATAATGATGGTCAACAAAGGGAATGCCAAAGGAAAGGGTAAATGGAAAGGCAAGAACAAGATTGGATCTAAGCCTGCTAATCCAGAACCTGCTGTTAAGGCTTTGAAGCCTACTGGAGGTGTTGCAAAGGCAAAGGCAAAGGGTGATTGTCACTATTGCAAGAAGACGGGTCATTGGAAGAGAAACTGTCAAACTTATTTGGAGGATCTGAAGAAACTGAAGGCTGTTCAGATTTCTGATTCAGGTATTTATATTATAGAAGTCAAATTTGTCTACTTCTACATCATGGGTATTAGATACTGGATGTGGTTCTCACATTTGTATAAATATGCATAAACGGCGAAGGAGTAGAACTTTGGCGTTAGGAGAAGTCGACCTACATGTTAGCAATGGAGCAAAGGTTGCTGCTTTAGCTGTAGGGACTTATTATTTATCGATGCCCATGGGGCTTATTTCAGAACTTGAGAACTATTTTACGTGCCTGCAATTTGCAGAAACATTATTTTGGTTTCTTGTTTGGACAAGATTGCCTTTTTGATTCAGAACAATTGTTGTTCCTTTTCATTAAATAATGTTACCTATGAGGTTGCACGTTTGTTTAATGGTTTATATGTTCTTGATTTTGATACTCCTATCTATAATGTAAATAATTAACGTCTAAAGATAAATGACTCAAATCAAACATACCTCTGGCACTGTCATTTAGGCCATATAAATGAGAATCGCATTTCCAAGTTACATTAGGATGGATACTTGGATAAGTTTGATTTTGAATCATACGAAGAATGTGAACTATGTCTCATTGGTAAAATGACTAAAACTCCTTTTACCGGATAAGGTGAGAGGGCCACCAAACAATTGGAATTGATACATAGTGATGTATGTGGTCCAATGCGTATGTTGGCAAGAGGTGGCTTTTACTAATTTTAACCTTTACTGATGATTTTAGTAGATACGGATATGTGTATCTTTTGAAGAACAAATCCGAATCGTTTGAAAAATTCAAAGAGTAAGAGATTGAAGAAGAAAAACAAATAGGCGAAAGTATAAACTCTACGATCTGATCGTAGAGGAGAATACCTAAGCTTAAAATTTCTTAAAAGCGTGTGGTATAGTATCACAACTCACTCCTCCTGGAACACCACAAAGACATGGTGTGTCTGAGAGGAGAAATCGCATTTTGTTGGACATGGTGCGATTGATGATGAGTCTAGGGGATCTTCCAAATAGTTTCTGGGGTTATGCCCCTAGAGACGGCTGCAGAAACACTAAACCGAGTTCCTTCTAAATCAGTTCAAAAGACACCATATATGAGATGTGAACTGAGAAACGTCACAGCGTGTCATTTATGAAAATTTGGGGATATGAAGCGTTTGTGAAACGTATGATCTCTGACAAGCTAGGACCAAAATCAGATTTTGTGGGATACCCAATGGAAACAAAAGGGTATTATTTCTATAAACCTTCCGAGAACAAAGTGTTTGTTGCTTGAATGGCTATGTTTCTAAAGAGAGATTTACTTTCTAAGAAAAATAGTGGGAGGACAATAGATCTCGATGAGGATCGAGAACCACAGAATAATGTTGAACCAGAGTTGGAACATGAGCAGAATGTGACTCAAGATGTTGATAACAACACTGCTCAAGAAACACAGGTTATTCGTAGATCTAGTAGGATTCGCTATGAGCCAGAGAGATATCGTGGATTTCTTCTGACTCAAATTGGCGATGTGAAGATCATAGATGATGATGAGCCTCTCACCTACAAAGATGCTATGAATAGTCCAGATTTTGAGAGATGGCTGGAGGCCATGAAATCTGAGATGGATTCCATGTATGAAAATCAAAGTATGGACTTTGGTTGGACCACCCGAAGGGGTAAAACCCATAGGGTGCAAGTGGGTTTCTTGAAGAAAACTGACGTGGATTGTAATGTACAGACCTACAAAGCAAGACTAGTGGCGAAAGGTTTCGAAGCAGATTCATAGTAGTGACTATGATGAAACTTTCTCACCGGTGGCTATGGTCAAATCCATCAGGATTTTGCTTGCGATAGCAACTTACTATGACTATGAAATCTGGCAAATGGATGTCAAGTCGATCCAAAGTTTGCTAGAATGGTCTGTGAGAAGCGATGGTCCATTTATGGATTATAGCCGGCCTCGAGGAGATGGAACATTCGTTTTGATGAAACAGTCAAAGAGTTTGGCTTCATGCAAAATGAAAATGTGTTGTGTGTTTACGAAGGGTTAGTGGGAGCCATGTGTCATTCCTAGTATTATATGTAGATGACATATTATTAATAGGGAATGACATTCCTAATCTACAGGTTGTGAAGATTTGGTTGGGAAATAGTTTCTCGATAAAAGACTTTGGCGATGATACATATGTCTTAGGGATCAGGATCTATAGAGATAGATCTAAAAGATTAATCGGCTTAAGTCAGAATACATACATATGTAAAGTGCATACTTAAGATAACGTTGCGGACCCACAAGACTAAGGCTTTGTCGCAGCAGAAGCACGAAGGTCACACTAGTTCCATGGGTATTAGATACATGAGTGATTGGCTCTAGTGCAAGTGGGAGATTGTTAGTGTAAGTGCCCTAGAGATAATGTGATTGTGCTTCTAGGAAATACTTTTGTTAATTAATGATTGTGTTCTATTGATTATTATATGTTAATTTATTATGTCTTAATTTACTGCGATAAAAATGTTAGAGTAATAAATGTCCTTGGAATATATAATACGTATTCTATATCTTTAAGTATGTGACTTAAAAATGAGATTATATGAATAGTGTTTATATTCCTAAATATCCCTAATCAAGCATTGTCATTATGGGACAATAATAATGCATAAAGATTAGTATGTTTGTTGACTGATGACCACATCTCATTGGTCATAGGTATAGTGATACTAAAGTCAAGAACATAGGTACATGTAAGATTCTACATGGCACTGGATAGACCCACAGTGAGATTCTTCATGTTTAAATAAAGTCATAAGAAAGACTCACAGTGATAATGGTGTAATGATCCTCTGACTTGAGATCATTATATTTCTATACGAGGATTAATATACTTTGACTACATTAAAAGTTACCTTTGACCGGGTGATGATAAAAGTGGACATCGGGTATATTATGAGTCGTATGAGAAATATGAATGATAGATAAAGGATTTAACCCTCCTATAATTAGGAGAGATATTATTGGCCTCTTGATTGAGTGAGACTATGAAATGCATGGCCATGCTCAAATAATGATTTGTTTTAATAGTCTACTCATTGATCAAGGAAACCCGGATTAAATGTTGAAGAGGATGACTGAGAACATGCCTCGAGTTTAATCTATAATATTTGGTTAAAGGGATTATATTACACGGAAACATTAATCACGAAAGGTTTTATTGGATCACCAATTATTATTATTACTTGGGTAGCAATGATGTATTACTAGATGGCGCTCATTGTTTATAATTTTATTATTGGATATTAAAATTATTTCCAACGTAATAATAACCTAAAGGGTCACACACAAGAACGCTTGAAGGAGATTTGATTTAAATTATGAATTTAAATTAAATAGTAATTCGAATTTATTTATGATATTAATTAAGTGGGACTTAATTAATTAATTAAATATAATTTCAAATTTACTAATGATTAGAATTAGAATTATATTAGAATATTAATTAAGTTTGACTTAATTATTTATTTAATTAAGAATTCTAATTTTAATAAAAGCCCAATAGGATTGGGCTTTAGAAAAACAGATTTGTCTCTCTATATAAAGATCTTAAAACTCTCAAATTAGGGTTCATGGCTAAGAGAAAAACCCTAGCCGTTTGAGAGAATAAGATGGAGATAGAGTGAATTTGGTTTTCGGATGCTAGTACATCGCTCCTTCAAAAACCAAGTGTTCGTGTGGATACCGATAGAGCGTAGATCGCGTGAGCGGGATGCATGGTGATTCAAGAAGCTTGGACCTCCATTAGTCATCCTTTTCTCAACTGTTAAAGCTTCGTTTTAAGGTAAACGTTCATAACTACGAATTAAACATCTTGTTTTGCATGGATCCTGCGATTGGGTTTCGATTTTATTGTTTTAATCCGCTGCATTTATGCCCCGAAAACCCATCAGGCCGATGGCAGGCAGTTCGGAAGGTACACGTGGCCGGATCTGGTCCGTCCATCATGGTGCGAATCACGAGGATGGGGTTCAGATCACGAGAAAACGTTATCTTGTCGTTTTGTGGGCGTGGCGCAATTTGAACCATCCATCGAATTCTGGCGCGAATTTTAGAGAGATCCGACGGTGATTTTGCCTCGGAAGGATTTTTCTCCATATACGAGGGTCGGTTCCTCGTCATCTCGGCTCGGAGTCTAAGTGTTGTTGGCCGAGGTGCTGAGTTCGATACTTTGAAGGACGCGCCTCTTATTGGTTCCACTTTTCCGAGCCCAATAGCTCGGCTGCTCGACTAAGCTGTTCGGTAGCTCGGTTGAGCAGGCCGATGGCAGGCAGTTCGGAAGGTACACGTGGTCGGATCTGGTCCGTCCATCATGGTGCGAATCACGAGGATGGGGTTCAGATCACGAGAAAATATTATCTTGTCGTTTTGTGGGCGTGGCGCAATCTGAACCGTCCATCGAATTCTGGCGCGAATTTTGGAGAGATCCAACGGTGACTTCGACTCGGAAGGGTTTTTCTCCATATACGAGGGTCGGTTCCTCATCATCTCGGCTCGGAGTCTAAGTGTCGTTGGCCGAGGCGCTGAGTTGGATACTTTCGAAGGGACTCAGTAGCTCGGTTGCTTAGCCAGGCTGTTCGATAGCTTGTTTTGGCAAATCGGTGGCCGAGTCGTGGACTTAAAGTGATTTGAGGTTTTTGCTTTTCGAAACGTCGCAACTTTCTGCTTGGTGCTTTGGCTTCTTAGTGGGCCTTTGAGATTCCCAAGGAGGCCCAACATCATTTGGGGTTATAAATTTTCACTCTCCCACCCCCAAGCTTATTTCTCACTTTTTACTCCAAGATTTCACTTTTGCTCTCTAAGTTCTCTGCTAGCGGCGACTTTTGCTCCAAGGTGGTGACGTTAGCTGTCGCGTGGGCCAGGCAATTTTCGGCGAGCACATTCCGACCGTGAACGTCACTTCAAAGGTCAGTCTACTAGCCTTAGCTTTTTTTCTAGAGATGTCACGAGTGAACTCGGGGAGTGGGGCCTCGTCCTCTGGCGATGATGGTGCCGAGGAGAGGAGAAGGGCAGAGATCCGTTGGAAGGGAAAGCAAGTCGCCGAGCCGTCCGCGACCGAGGCGAGGAAGGAGAAGAAGAAGAAGAGGAGGGTGGCAGCCCAATCTGTCGTGGTCGAGGAGATTGTGGAGCACCCGAAGCAAGCCCCCGAGATGGGACGATATCCGTCTGTTCTGTTCGGGCATTCGGGGGTCAGGCAGTATGAGGGCGACCTCTTGGAGAAAGCAATCTACGGAAAGTCGAAAGTCCTCGAGGAACCCAACCCGGCTCTTCCTACCGAAGCCGACGAGATTACTTCGGTGCTATCCGAGAGGGATCTCCTTCGGATCAGAAAGGGATTCGCCATCCCTCCGGAGTACAAGCTGATGATCCCCGGCCCCGGGATGCGAGCGAATTCCAAGCTTGCATCGTCGGACATGTGCATGTTCGACTTCAACTCCTTGAATGCCGGACTACGTTTTCCGTTGCATCTTTTCATTCTCCAGATCCTCGGCTGGTTCTGCCTCGCGCCGACCAAATTTATGCCGAACACATGGCGTCACGTGAATGCTTTCCTGCTTCAGTGCCGCAAAGCTGAAGTCGAGCCGGACCTAACGGTCTTCCGAGGCCTGTATCGGATAAACCGGATGCACAAGACAGAGCATCGGTACTACTTGGGGCCGAGGAAGGGTGTTAGGATCATAGAAAACCCGGACTCAATTAAGGGTTGGAAAGAGAAGTATTTTATATTAAGGGGGGAGCCAATACTGCAAATTCCGACCCGGTGGAAACCGGAGGTGCCGAAATTTGCGAGAGTCGACCCTGTACTGTCTGCGGCCGAGGAGGAGGTGGCGAGGAAGATCATGACCCTCCCCTTGCTGAGTTGGAGGGAGTTGACGGAGGAGGTGCTGTTCGGGTCCGGCCTTAGCCCTATCGACCCGAGTATGCTCCTGACATCTCATTTATTTTCGTTTTTCTTTCAAGTCTTTAGCTCGTCTTGCTGACTTGGTTTTTGTTGTGTGATGCAGAAGCGATGAAGATTGATTTCAATGCTATGATGGCCGATCGGTCCAAGTTGGCCGGGGGCAGGAAGAGGAAGAGGGCGACGGCGGCTGCCTCGTCGACTCCGCAGCCCAAGGCCGCCTCGACTACCACCCCGCCTCCTCCGGCTACTGAGGTGCCTTTGGAGGTGGTTGTTGCCGAGGAGCCCTCGGCGCCTGAGGCCTCGGCCCCTGTTGACGGGGCCTTTGATGTTAACACAGCGCTGTCGCTCGAGGCTCTACCGCTGACTGAAGCGCCTGAGGAGTTCCTGACCGAGCAGCACAAGCAGTTGTTTGTGCCGAACTGGCGGGTGAAGAATCACGACGGATTTCTCGGAAACTTGCAGATGTCGGTGCAGGTCGTCAAGCACTTGGCGACCCCGAAGGACAGAGCCGCACTGAAGGCGGGGACGGTCGGCGACGACACCTACGAAGTGGCTCGGTCGCTCGTGTCGGTAAGTTTCTCATTGCGAATTTCTTCAAGTTTACTACTCGGCTTGTATATTGCGCTTACCGTTGTCTTCGCAGGCCACTTGCCACTTCGGCCACCTCCTCGAGACGTTCGCCGTGCAGGAGAAGGAGCCGAAGGCCGCCAGCGACAAGGACAGGGCGGAGAAGGTCAAGGCGGTTCGGCAACTCGAGGCCGAGCAGAGGCGGGTCGAGGCCCTGGAAGTTCGGGTTGCCGATCTTGTGGCCGACTTGGAGAGAGCCAAGGGGCGACTTGATGCAGAGTCTGCCAAGGCTATGAAGGCTGCCGAGGAGCTGGCCGCGTCGGCGAAGTCTCTGGCCGACCTGAAGGCGGAGAAGGAGGCGCTGGCCGTGAAGATTAGGGCCGAGGCTGAGGCGAAGAAACACATGGCCGAGAACATGGAGAGGTCCTATCAGAGGGCACTCGACCATGTTCAGGATCGTGTCCCCGGCTTCGAGCGGGTTGGCTACAGACTGTGGCCAGGGTCGCCCTCAGGCGGTGAGGAGGAGGGAGCCGAAGGCGACGAGGTCCAAGGCGATGACGAGGAGGAGGAGGCCGACCCTCCTGTGGTGAACGCCCAGGTCGAGGGGAGGATCGAGGGGCCATCTGGCGACGCGCCCGTGGTCGAAGTGGCGACGCAGGTGGACCCCTGATTCCCTCGCAAATTTTTGTAATTTTTTGTTTTGTTTTTCTTTTGAACAGTGTAATGCCTTTTGCGGACTGGCCACCGCCTTCATGAATGAAATGTTTTGAATTTGAACTTCTGTCTAAGTGTTTGGTTCGGCCCTGTAGCACTTCAATGTCGTCCCTTTTTCATTTCAGATTGCCGAGCAGACTCTTGTCAATGCGGCGGCTCGGCGCCGCGCAGAGTTATTTCAGCAATCCCGGGAGGATCGTCTCGAGGGCGAGGTCCATCTGACGAGGATAATACTTCATAATGTATAGAAAAGGAACAGCGAGCTGTTGGCCGAGCTACACCATCTGCGGATAGTCGAGACCGAACTATCGGCGAAGGAGGAAGAGTTGGCCCAGGCTTTGGCCGAACGAGATGACTTCGCGAAGAGGGTAGAAAAGCTGCAAAGGGTGACAGTTGATAATAGTATCGAGGTGACCCACTTGCGCCGTGTCATATTTGACAGCGCCGAGTATCCCGGTTCGGCGAAACTTCCTCGGTTCAAAGTGATTGTGAAGGACGACACGTTGAAGGACTGGATCGTCGAACTGGAGGAAGAGGTTGCTCGGCTCAAACCTCAGCCGGTGAGGGCTAATGTCCGGAGCACCTCTTGCACTCGCGAAGAGATCGAGCGAGGGATTACATTCTATCAAGTCGCGAGCCGAACCTCCATCGTCAGTCGGACTGTAGCCGACGCCCAAAGTGGAGTAGCGGTGTCCTCGAGCGGTGCTTCGGTTGGAGCGACCGTCAGGGCCAGCGGTGAGGGGGCGTCTCGATTCATTGGCCTAGAGACGAGCTCAGAGGTCAAGAAGCGCCGACCCAAGGTATCGCTGAACCGGAGCGTCCCCCTCCCGCGGAGGCAGTGAACGAGTCGTGTCGTGTCTTCGGGAATCCGAACTGTCTTCCGAACTGTCTTTTGTTGTAACCTTTTTGTAAATTCATCCAAGTTATATTAATAAAATTGGAGTTGTGCTGTGATTGCTTCTTGCTGTGCTGTAATGGCTTTAGCTAGTTCGTTTGGGATGAACCGTGAGGCGAGTGTTTGCTTCGTCGAGCATCTTGGCCTCGAAACTCACGCTTTAGCCGGGGTTCTGAATCTTGCTCGGCACCTTCTGGTGCGGCTCATTGCCGCGGCTGAGGTGTAGCTGTTCCGAAGCTGCGGCTATGCGGCCCGATTTGGGGTGTGAGCGCTCGGCCGTTCGATCGTCGTTCGGCAAAGATGGGACTAGTCTCCTAACAGCATTAAATGGTGCTCTGGGATCTGTGGGGGTGTTCCACCTTCCCTTGAGAGTGGGCCCTTTAATGAATGCACAGTGCTTCAGCTCCCTAGGCGTGACTGTTGGACTCTCGAGGGTCATAATGACAGTCTTGCGCGCTTCAGTTCCCTAGGCGTGACTGTTGGACTCCCGAGGGTCATAATGACACTCTTGGGGGGCAGCTATAAGTACCACACCCCCCTTGTAGTTTCAGTCATTGTAGTCTTGATCTTTAGTGGCATCGATGGTGTCTGCCCTTGGGCGGATGCCAGCCTTGTGAAAAATTCTCACCTCGAGAGGTTCGGAGGAGTGGTCACCCTTCTGCCTTGTTCTTCTCCCGCTCCTGTCGACCACGATGTGGGTGTCAGGGTCGGGGGAGGACAAGGCAGAAGAGTTGGCGACTGTAGTCCGGACCCGAGGGAAAGGTTCTTCGGGAGGATGGGTTGTCGTTCTTCCACCATGATCTTCTCCTGACTCTGACGGCTCCGATTTGGGTGTCAGGGTCAGGAGAGATCATGGTGGATGAGGTGATGACCAAAGTCCGGGACCGAGGGGAAGGTTCCCTAAAACCTCAGCTCAAACTTTCTTTTGAGGCTCGGCTGGACACTCGCTCGGCGTGGATCGGCTGTGCTCACGTAGCTTGGTGACCGGAGTGACTTTTGCCAAAGGTTAGTTTTGGTTGCCTGTCGCTCGGCGTTTGGGGCCGAGCGAGGTGAGGTGATCACAGCCGTTGGATGGTTGCACGAATCTCGAGGGGGGTCCAGTTTCCAAGAAAATGCTATCTTGTCGTTTTGTGGACACGTGGCCTAATCAGATTCGTTCATCACACTCTAGCACACATTTTGAGGAAATCTAATGGCGACTCCGCCTCAAGAGGTTTTTTCGCCATATACGAGGGTCGGTCCCTCGTCTGCTCGGCTCGATGGTCGTGGAGGCAGTTCGGAATGGCGAGCTGGGGAAGTAAAGCCGAGCCAGAGGACTACGATCCATCGTTAGGTTAGTTCGACGGCTGTGGGAGCAATTCCGAATGGCGAACTACTTCTAGCTCGCTTAGAAGCGAACTTGCGAAGTAGAATCGAGCCAAGCGTTGGACTCCGAACCATCGTTAGATTAGTTCAACGGCTGTGGGAGCAATTCCGAATGGCGAGCTACTTCTAGCTCGCTTAGGAGCGAACTTGCGAAGTAGAATCGAGCCAAGTGTTGGACTCCGAACCATCGTTAGATTAGTTCAACGGCTGTGGGAGCAATTCTGAATGGCGAGCTACTTCTAGCTCGCTTAGGAGCGAACTTGCGAAGTAGAATCGAGCCAAGTGTTGGACTCCGAACCATCGTTAGATTAGTTCAACGGCTGTGGGAGCAATTCCGAACGGCGATCTACTCCTGGCTTGCCTATGGGCGAGCCGAGGAAGTAAAGTCGAGCCGAGTTTTGGACTCCGAACCATCGGTGTAGTTCAACGGTTGTGGGAGCAATTCCGAACGACGATCTACTCCTGGCTCGCCTATGGGCGAGCCGAGGAAATAAAGTCGTGCCGAGTTTTGGACTCCGAACCATCGTTAGATTAAAGAGTCAAAAGCAGAAAGATGTAAACAGTAGTAAAAATATGAAAAGACTTTATTCATTAATAACCAATGATCGGCTGCTTCTAAAGTTGCTAGCCGTTATTACAAGAGAAAATGAAAGAAAATCACTACAAGTAACAGGAAAGGAACGGTTCGTCATCTCGAATTACTTAGAGAGGCGTTGTTGTACTCTCTTGGTATTTTAAGAGATGGTCGGCATTCCAAGTCCTGGGAATCTCCCTGCCTCCGAGATCTTCTAGTCTGTATGTGCCGGGGCGGATCACTTTAGAGATCTTGTAAGGTCCCTCCCAATTCGGGGCCAATTTGCTTTTCTGTCCTGGGAACGAGATGGCCAACTTTCGGAGGACCAGGTCCCCTTCTTTGAGGTCCGTTGGGCGGACTCTTTTGTTGTATGCTAGCTCAATCCTTCTTCGGTAAGTTTGCTGGCGTATGGCAGCTCTCTCTCGGATTTCGTCTATCAGATCTAGACTTGCTCTGAGCTCCCGAGCGTTCTGCTCTTCTTCATAAGCTATTAGATGAGGAGAGGGTAACCCGACTTCTAGGGGGATGATGGCCTCGGACCCATAAGTGAGATTGAACGGGCTCTCACCTGTTGGGGTCCGCTTTGTGGTGCGGTAGTTCCACAGCACGTTGGGAAGCTGATCGACCCACAAGCCTTTGGAACACTTGTCTAACCTCTTCTTAATACCGGAGAGGATCTGTCGGTTGGCATTTTCGGCCTGGCCATTCGACTGAGGATGAGAGACGGAGGAGAAACGGTGTTGTATGGCGAGGTCTTCACATAAAGCTCGGAAGGCAGCCCCAGTGAATTGCGTTCCGTTGTCCGTAATTATGACCCTGGGGACGCCAAATCGGCAGATCACGCTCTTCCAGAAGAATTGAACGACCTTGTTTTCGGTGATTGTGGCCAGGGGCTCGGCCTCTATCCATTTCGAGAAATAGTCGACTGCCACGACTAGGAACTTAAGCTGTCCGGGGGCTGGCGGAAACGGCCCTAGTAAATCCATCCCCCACATTGCGAAGGGGATCGGACTTGATAGGGAAGTGAGTGGTGCTTGTGGAAGGCGTCGGATGTCGGAATACTTCTGACAAGAGCTGCATTGCCGAACGTGTCGTTCAGCGTCCCGTAGAAGAGTGGGCCAAAAATACCCGTAGTTCAACACTTTGCGCGCCAGGGCTCTGGAACCTGAATGGGCCCCGCCGATGCCCTCATGAAGTTCTTGCAGGGCGTAGTCGGCTTGCCCGGGAGAGAGGCACCTCAGGTAGGGCCGACCGTCCACCTGGGTGAAGGAGCGTTTATATAGGATGCCTCCGATTAGTGTGTAATGCTCGGCTCGGGTTCTTACTCTTCGTGCTTCCTTGGGATCCTCGGGGAGGAGTCTGTCCCTTAAGAATTCGACGAGGGGTTTCATCCAATTGTCTTCGAGGAGGACAGGCAATGTTTCTACGGAGTCCAGTGTTTCGTCCTCTATGCTCGGCTTCAGGAGGACTTCTATCAATACGGTCTGCTCTAGACCTTGAAGGGAAGAGGAGGCTAATTTGGATAGGGCGTCAGCCTGAACATTTTCTTCTCGGGGGATCCTTTGGATGAGGGCCTCTTCAAATAGTGCCATGAGGCTTTTGACTTTGGCCAAGTATTTAGCCATCCTGTCATCGCGGGCTTCATACTCGCCAAGGACCTGATTGACGACCAACTGAGAGTCGCTGAAGATCCGTAGGCGTTGTGCCCCAGCATTTTGGGCCATTCCAAGACCGGCTATTAGCGCCTCGTATTCGGCTTCGTTGTTCGAGGCTTTGAAGTTTATACGGAGGGAGTATTGAAGGATGAAGTCGTCTGGGCCTGCCAGAATGACCCCTGCCCCACTTCCCTCATTGCAAGAGGATCCGTCAACATAAACTGACTAGACGGGCGGTCCCTTCACTATTTGGCTGGATTCGGGGATAGTGCTCTCAACTATGAATTCGGCTAGTGCCTGGGCCTTGATCGCGGTCCGAGGCTGATAAGTAATATCGTGTTGGATCAGCTCGATTGACCACTTCATAAGGCGACCCGAAGTCTCAGGCTTATGGAGGACCTACTTCAGCGGCTGGTCGGTAAGAACGACCACCGAATGGGACTGAAAGTACGGGCGAAGCTTTCTCGTGGCCATCACCAGGGCATAAGCCATCTTTTCTATCTTCGGGTATCGGAGCTCGGCATCCCGAAGCACTTTGCTGACATAGTAGATGGGTTTCTGGGCCCGGTCTTCTTCCCTCACTAAAACTGCACTGAGGGTCTGCTCGGAGGCTGCCAGGTAGAGGTAGAGGGGTTCACCAGGGACCGGTTTGCTGAGAAGAGGGGGATTGACGATGTAAGCCTTGAGCTGGTCGAAGGACTCCTGCTGCTGCTGCCCCCATTCGAAACCTTTAGCCCCCTGAGGGCCTTGAAGAAGGGGAGGCATTTCTCCCCGGACTTCGAGAGAAAGCGCCCTATGGCGGCTAGGCGGCCTGTTAATCTCTGAACTTCTTTAACATTTCTGGGAGGGGCCATGTCTAATATGGCTTTGATTTTCTCTGGGTTTGCTTCAATTCCTCGTTGGCTAACCATGAAGCCGAGGAACTTCCCCGAGGAGACTCCGAACGCGCACTTGTTTGGGTTGAGTCTCATATTGTGCTATCTTAGAACATCAAACGCTTCTTGGAGGTCGGTCGCATGATCAACCCCTCGAATGCTCTTCACAAGCATGTCGTCTACATACACCTCCATGTTCTGGCCGATCTGAGCCTGGAAAACCTTGTTGACGAGGTGTTGGTATGTAGCGCCTGCATTCTTCAGACCGAACGGCATGACTCTGTAGCAATAGAGGCCTTGGTCGGTCACAAACGAGGTCTTCGGGATATCCGGAGGGAACATCCGGATCTGATTGTAGCATGAAAAGGCGTCCATGAAGTTGAGGAGCTCATGTCCCGAGGTTGCGTCAATCAGGGTGTCAATACATGGAAGAGGGAAGGGGTCTTTGGGGCAAGCCTTGTTGAGGTCAGTAAAGTCAATGCAAATCCTCCAAGTCCCATTGGACTTCTTCACCATTACTACATTTGACAACCACTCAGGATAGTTGACCTCCTGTATGAACCGGGCCTTCAAGAGCTTGTCCACCTCCTCTTTAATAGCGAGCTGACGCTCGGGAGCGAATTTGCGCCTCTTCTGCTAAACCGGTTTGGACCCCAGAACAACACTCAGGTGGTGGACCAGGAGCTCCTCAGAGATCCTGGGCATATCTGCAGCTGACCAAGCGAAGAGGTCTTCATTCTTTCGGATGCATTGTACAATGTCCGAGCATAGGGCGGACGGGAGGGTCTTGCTAACAAAAAATTTGCAGGTCGGGTCCTGCTCAGAGAAGAGCACTTCCTCCAATTCGTCCACTGGCTCGGAGGTCGGCCGAGCAGTGTCTTGGGGGATTTCTAGAGTTTCTAAGGAGAGGAGAGGTCCGAGGGTAGAGGTCATGTAGCACTTTCGGGCCGTTTCCTGATTGCCCCTTACTTCCCCTACTCCGGCCCGAGTGGGAAACTTCATTTTGAGATGGTAGGCAGAAGGGACGGCTTCAAGGGCGGCTAGGTCGGGCCGACCCAGAATGACATTGTAGGCTGCTGGGACATCCACGACCATGAAGTCCATCGACTCCGTTCGGGTAGTAGGAGTTTTGCCAGCGGTTACGTCGAGGGTAATCACCCCTTCAATAGTCACTGGCACTCCCGTGAACCCATGGAGCGTGTAGCCGGCGGGCTTGAGTCTATCTCGGGAGAGTTTTAGGCCTTTGAAAGCTGTAACACCCCGCAAAATTGGAAATTACAATTTTGCTCCTGTGTGTTACGCACGTGTATTCTGTAACGTGTTTTCACCACGTATTTTGATTATCGACTATTTATATATTTTCAGTATTGATTTTTCCCTATTTTGGAGTCAACAAAAATATAATATTTCGATATTTGTATTCTACGTGCTTTCTACGTGTTTTCAATACACGTATTAATTACATATTTTCCGCCACTACGAATGATAATTTCTGGGTTTCAATTATTTATTTTATGTTTTCAAATCTATTTTTATAAAACGGAAATTTATTTTCCCCCTATTTTGATTAAAATGCATTTTTCGATTTTCTGCACGTATATTGCACGTACTTTCTACGTGCAGTGATTTCATCATGAAATACATAAAATTAGTATATATATATATATTGTTTTCGATTATATTTAATAAATTTTCATTGATAAATTCGATTTTCGCATTTTAATATTTTACGTGCAACGCACGTGTTTTAAACGAACATATTTGAGTGTGCTTATTTTCAAAATAAATTTTGAAGTGTGTAACACCCCATAAATTTTTTAAAGAATACACTATATAGTATAATAGTATATATTGAAAATGGTATGCATCATAATGTTTGGAAATGGATGGTACAATTTGTACAATATGTTATGAAATGGAGATTATGAATGGGCCCACGGGTTCTTGAACAGCACTAGTATACTGTTGTGTTGGTAATATACATATATGGCTTAATTATAAATGAAAACAGATTGTTGAATAATATAGGAATAGTGTTGTATGTGTATTGAGGGCCTACATGGTGAAGGACAACACTATATGCTGTGTTGGTAACGTCAACTACCTTGATGACATGGCCGGATTGTAGTAATGGGGATGAGAGTTAAGTTTTTTGGAGAGTGGGGAGATAAAAAGATGGGAGTTTTAGGAGTTAAAAATATGAAGAGTTGATGAATTAATTTTAGTAATTTATTAGGTGTGTAATTTTGTAATTTGAACCCTAGCAAAATCCTATAAATAGCCTCATCCTCTTCTCTTTTGTCCACACCAAAATAAATAAGAGTAAGAAAAAGAAGAAGGAAGAGAGAAGAGAGTTTTGTGCTTGGAGGTCATTGCTAGGAGGAGAAGAGCTAGGAGCCCTTGAAGCTAGAAGTGGTGTTCTTCCTTTCAATGGTTCAAGCTTCAATCAAGGTGGGTGTTCTCTTACTTTCTAAATATAGAGAATGTACATGTTAATAGAAATGAATGAGTAGTATAGAAATTTGATTTGGTAAAGTAGAACAAATTTATGCATTGAATGTAATGAAATATTGCTTTATTGAGTAAACAAATCCAACTTATGCTAGTTAGTAATGAGAAAAGAAATGTTGATTTGTTTTGTCATAATTTAGTACGCATGAATGAAGATATAATTGATTGTATGAAAAATGTTGGGAATACATTCTTTTGCAAAATATTTTGTAAGGTTAATTGAATACCATAAACTTGTTTTGATTATGAAAGATACAATATGTATCCTTTGATTAAATTGCATAGGTACAACCCTATGTTTCTCAATGAATAGACATTTTGAAAATAAGATTATTTGTCTAAAATGTGGTTTAGAAATCTATGGATTACTGTTAGAGAGTAACTCAATTTATATGAACCTAATTGGGCCTGACAAAAGATTAGAAGGATTGAGGAATCGAGTTTTTATAAATAAAATAAAATCACAGAAAGTTGGAAAAGATATATGAAGAGACTACGTATCGATAGGTACACTTGGCCTAGTGGTCTAAGTGTTGTGATGGTTTCTCATTGACCTGGGTTCAAATCTTAGTATTGACCAAAACAAATTTTTGTTTTAATAAAATGAACACAAGAACTGAGAATGAATATAAGTAGGTTTCGGCGTGGAGTTTAGACACCAAGCCCACTTGGGCTAGTGGCTTGCGGTGAAGGATTTGGGCTTTGTCTGCGCGTGCGCGGGTTCAAAGCCCAGGAGTGGTGTTTTTTTTTTATGACTTCAAATGATTTTTTTTGAATGAGTTTGAAGCTTTTAAATATATATATATATATATATATAGAATCCTGGTATTTATAAAAAAAAAAAAAGGAGATGATGGAGAATCTATTTTAAATAGCTTTAGAGATTTTTTTATGCATATTTGAGATATAAAAGAGACATTGAGATAGAATGAGATTTTATTCTCAAGTTAATTATTTTAAAAACACGATTTTTATTCTTAGAAGAAAAATAATAAAGTTTTGATATGAGAAATAAATTGTCTTGATGACTTTATGCATTCATGTTGAATATTTGATTTCTATATGAGCTTAAATTAAGTAAGGTTAGATGAATATATGAGAAGAATTATTGTTGTTGATTTGTGAATGAAATGTATGATAAGAGATTCATATATAATGCTAAATGAGACATTGCAAGAGCTTGGGTTATGATAAATATTCATTTGATAGAAATTGTATATATGAAAGGAATTACTTTTTGTTCCATAAAGATCTTGAATAAATGACTAGATCATGGATGATGACAAGATTTGATTATTTTTGTGAAATGAATTGAAAGATGAAATTATATAAGTTTAAGACATGATTATTAAAGGGTATATGTACCCATGTTTCTTGTACATGAAAGTTTATGATTTAGAGTTAGTAAGACCTCGGTACCGACATTATTGAAAGAAAAGATTTGAGAAATGATTTGGAGATAGGGCTAAGGAGCCATCTCATATTTGTTGATTAAGTCCGGTAGGAGGTAAAACTAATTCTATGAGTGGAAATTATTCATGTCTTGAACTTAAGAAAATTTAGGCACATAAGTGAAGATGTAGTAAACTTAGGGAAACGTAAGTGGGTTGCTCTATATAGTCGGCGGTGGACTCCAAGACTATAGACCCAGTTGGTGGACTGAGGTTGCCCTGTGGGAGACGGATTATTATATTTTAATCCGGGACTATGAGGACGGGTCGGCGGTGGACTCCAAGATCTTGAGTAGTCGAACGGATGGATTTTTGTGTTTACCGTCTCCAATGTATATATATATATACTGGGCTAGAGGGTCACATACGGGACGGTTCGCACGATGTGGAATCTGTTATAACAGCCGGCGGTGGACTCCAAGGCTGGGATTCACATTCGTGGAATAGTCTGAACTTTGTTTTGCTACCGGGTAGTTTTCATGGCGAGGGATCGAGCCCTGTATTGTGAAGAACGTAGGCGCTTGCCCTCGGATCTGTGTAGTATGGGATGCATAGAATCCGAACAAGTGTGCATTAGTGTCATCCTAGTATAGAAATGTGTGCATTAGGCATTAAGGCATGACATACACTTATGTTTAGAATAATCACCTTCGACACTTTACTTGTTCATTCAATCTTTTTGTGATTTGTTAAAGTATGAGATCGTTATACTATTCCCGGCATAGAGAGGATAGCCGTGTATAACATTTCGTCAGTTGTAAGTAACTGACGAGCCCACAGATTAACATGCAGGTAATGGACTATTCATGGAGTTATAAAGTGGATATGTTGTTGCTGTTTAGAAGTTAAAGATGTTGCAAATGATGTTAAAGTTATACAAGTTGTATTTCATTGATTGTAATCTTTTAGTCTTCCGCTGTGTAAAAACCAAGTGTAAAGGAACTCTGATGTATTGTGAATGAAAAGTTTTAAATTCCTTGTAAAATTGTACGAAGTGAAGTTAAGATCCTGTGAAATCTCGAATTTATTCTTTTTTGAAATTCGGGGTGTTACAGATGGTATCAGAGCATGCTTCACAAGTAGTACAAGTTTATAAGGAACGATAAAAAGGGACGATAAATTTGGGAGCAAGCTAAAGGAGTCCTTCTGTCAACCGGGTGTAAACAGCCCTAAGCGACACGGTATTTAAGCGTCTTCGGACCACCGCTAGCTGGGAACCGACTCCTACAGATAACCCAAGTAAATCAGAACTTGATAGACTAAAGATTTGTTTAGGAAGAGTAGTAAGATCATTAACTATAGTCTAGAACCCGTGACACCTTATTGAGTAGTTACCATATTATTCCTGCAGACACTAGAGTGTGAGTTTCAGTCTATAGAGATTTAAATGTAAGTGATTTACATTTGTGTTGCTCTATATACTGATATTTTCTCTTCCTTTTTCTTTTGGTGGCTGGAGTCGTGAATGAAGTTGTTATTGAACTTGCATTCAATTTCATTCATGATGTTCTCCTCGTATACATTAATATGAGAGTGTATGCGAGCACATTTTCCCCTGAGTATCAGAGTGGCGCAGTAAAAGCGTGGTTGGCTTGAACCATCATTCATGATACCTTACACACTTCCCTCTCAAATTATTTTTGTAGATCATTATCATGGTACTTTCTCCATATTCAATATACAAATTTTTAATAAATATTTTCTTATGGTATTAAATCATTTGAATATTTATTATTTGTCTATCTTCCTTAGTCTTGATATTTTAAACCTATTTTTCAAACTTAAAATTTTGTCTTTCATTTATTTATGTCACTTTATGTTTACCCGTTTATATCTGCTATTACTTTACGTATTTTGCCAAGTTTTAAATTGCCATTTATTAAATTAATATTTCAACAATTATTTTCTTCATTATTTTGGATTTTTCTTATGAAATTTTCTTATGTGCACTCATATGATTTGATTTCTGTGATACTATATTATCTTATCCTATATGTTTTTAACAAGATTGAAATTTTCTACCTATATAAATGTGACCTACTATTGTTTTATTTGTTTACATTCGGTACTATTATTGCATATTTGTTTTGATAAATTCATTTTTCTATTAATCGCTATTCATTACTTTTATAGTTTTATGTTTCTTTAATATAATGCATATACTCACTATTTATACATTATTTTTCTCAAATTTTAACTGTCTTTACACTCTTAGTTATTACTTATATTCTTCCAATGATTTCTATATATATCATATATTTAAATATTCTTATTATACATGTCATTTTACCTTTATCTAATTACTACATTAATATTTTCGCATATACTTGTTTATGTCTATTGTCCTAATTTGCTATACTATATAATTATTGTTTTCAGTTGTGTTTTCATCTCGTGTATGTGCTTTACACTATTTTTTCTTAATGTTATAAATTATTTTCATCACTACAAAATTTTGTATATTCAAAAGTATTTCGACGTAAGCCTTTTATTTTTTTTTCAAATTGTGTGTATAATTGTTATAGTTACCTTACAAACTATTTTATTAATTGATATACAAAGTCATTTTATGTTCCCATTTATTTTTCCAAAATCTTATTCAATGGTCATGTTTTAAATTGCAAATTTTGCGAATTTTCTACCGTTTATTTCATTGATAATTTTTTTTCTAAATTACCTATTGACTATTCCCTTGCCACATTGTTTTCCGAACTATTTCAAAATTAACAACTTAATTGACTTTCCCTTTTATCTAATGCTTATCTAGAAACACTTTGGAACTTCTTTCAATCCATTATATCTTTATGGTTATATTTATTTCCTTATGTGAGTTTTCTCGTTTGTTTTTTTTTTATTATAAAATTTTGATATTCATAGTTTTCCTATATAGAATTTGTCTTATTTTTTCGTTGCGTATTTTATACCCTTAAAGTTTGCAGTTTTCTAAATACAAGAATGATATTTTCTTTGGCGTGTACAAAATACAACCTTTACCCTAGCGAGTTCCGGGGACGGAACTACTCTAAGGGGGGGAGAGTGTAACACCCCGCAAAATTAAAAATTACAATTTTGTCCCTGTGTGTTACGCACGTGTATTCTGTAACGTGTTTTCACCACGTATTTTGATTACCGACTATTTATATATTTTCAGTATTGATTTTTCCCTATTTTGGAGTCAACAAAAATATAATATTTCGATATTTGTATTCTACGTGCTTTCTACGTGTTTTCAATACACGTATTAATTACATATTTTCCGCCACTACGAATGATAATTTCTGGGTTTCAATTATTTATTTTATGTTTTCAAATCTATTTTTATAAAACGGAAATTTATTTTCCCCCTATTTTGATTAAAATGCATTTTTCGATTTTCTGCACGTATATTGCATGTACTTTCTACGTGCAGTGATTTCATCATGAAATACAAAAAATTAGTAAATATATATATATATATATATTTATATTGTTTTCGATTATATTTAATAAATTTTCATTGATAAATTCGATTTTCGCATTTTAATATTTTACGTGCAACGCACGTGTTTTAAACGAACATATTTGAGTGTGCTTATTTTCAAAATAAATTTTGAAGTGTGTAACACCCCATAAATTTTTTAAAGAATACACTATATAGTATAATAGTATATATTGAAAATGGTATGCATCATAATGTTTGGAAATGGATGGTACAATTTGTACAATATGTTATGAAATGGAGATTATGAATGGGCCCACGGGTTCTTGAACAGCACTAGTATACTGTTGTGTTGGTAATATACATATATGGCTTAATTATAAATGAAAACAGATTGTTGAATAATATAGGAATAGTGATGTATGCGTATTGAGGGCCTACATGGTGAAGGACAACACTATATGCTGTGTTGGTAACGTCAACTACCTTGATGACATGGCCGGATTGTAGTAATGGGGATGAGAGTTAAGTTTTTTGGAGAGTGGGGAGATAAAAAGATGGGAGTTTTAGGAGTTAAAAATATGAAGAGTTGATGAATTAATTTTAGTAATTTATTAGGTGTGTAATTTTGTAATTTGAACCCTAGCAAAATCCTATAAATAGCCCCATCCTCTTCTCTTTTGTCCACACCAAAATAAATAAGAGTAAGAAAAAGAAGAAGGAAGAGAGAAGAGAGTTTTGTGCTTGGAGGCCATTGCTAGGAGGAGAAGAGCTAGGAGCCCTTGAAGCTAGAAGTGGTGTTCTTCCTTTCAATGGTTCAAGCTTCAATCAAGGTGGGTGTTCTCTTACTTTCTAAATATAGAGAATGTACATGTTAATAGAAATGAATGAGTAGTATAGAAATTTGATTTGGTAAAGTAGAACAAATTTATGCATTGAATGTAATGAAATATTGCTTTATTGAGTAAACAAATCCAACTTATGCTAGTTAGTAATGAGAAAAGAAATGTTGATTTGTTTTGTCATAATTTAGTATGCATGAATGAAGATATAATTGATTGTATGAAAAATATTGGGAATACATTCTTTTGCAAAATATTTTGTAAGGTTAATTGAATACCATAAACTTGTTTTGATTATGAAAGATACAATATGTATCCTTTGATTAAATTGCATAGGCACAACCCTATGTTTCTCAATGAATAGACATTTTGAAAATAAGATTATTTGTCTAAAATGTGGTTTAGAAATCTATGGATTACTGTTAGAGAGTAACTCAATTTATATGAACCTAATTGGGCCTGACAAAAGATTAGAAGGATTGAGGAATCAAGTTTTTATAAATAAAATAAAATCACAGAAAGTTGGAAAAGATATATGAAGAGACTACATATCGATAGGTACACTTGGCCTAGTGGTCTAAGTGTTGTGATGGTTTCTCATTGACCTAGGTTCGAATCTTAGTATTGCCCAAAACATATTTTTGTTTTAATAAAATGAACACAAGAACTGAGAATGAATATAAGTAGGTTTCGGCGTGGAGTTTAGACACCAAGCCCACTTGGGCTAGTGGCTTGCGGTGAAGGATTTGGGCTTTGTCTGCGCGTGCGCGGGTTCAAAGCCCAGGAGTGGTGTTTTTTTTTTTGACTTCAAATGATTTTTTTTGAATGAGTTTGAAGCTTTTAAAATATATATATATATATATATATATATATATATATATATATATAGAATCCTGGTATTTATAAAAAAAAAAAAAGAGATGATGGAGAATCTATTTTAAATAGCTTTAGAGATTTTTTATGCATATTTGAGATATAAAAGAGACATTGAGATAGAATGAGATTTTATTCTCAAGTTAATTATTTTGAAAACACGATTTTTATTCTTAGAGGAAAAATAATAAAGTTTTGATATGAGAAATAAATTGTATTG
Organism: Hemerocallis citrina; assembly: GCA_017893485.1. NCBI lineage: Eukaryota > Viridiplantae > Streptophyta > Magnoliopsida > Asparagales > Asphodelaceae > Hemerocallis > Hemerocallis citrina. The sequence continues at coordinate 28,447,429 of CM030368.1, forward strand.
ATGACTTTATGCATTCATGTTGAATATTTGATTTCTATATGAGCTTAAATTAAGTAAGGTTAGATGAATATATGAGAAGAATTATTGTTGTTGATTTGTGAATGAAATGTATGATAAGAGATTCATATATAATGCTAAATGAGACATTGCAAGAGCTTGGGTTATGATAAATATTCATTTGATAGAAATTGTATATATGAAAGGAATTACTTTTTGTTCTATAAAGATCTTGAATAAATGACTAGATCATGGATGATGACAAGATTTGATTATTTTTGTGAAATGAATTGAAAGATGAAATTTGTGAAATGAATTGAAAGATGAAATTATATAAGTTTAAGACATGATTATTAAAGGGTATATGTACCCATGTTTCTTGTACATGAAAGTTTATGATTTAGAGTTAGTAAGACCTCGGTATCGGCATTATTGAAAGAAAAGATTTGAGAAATGATTTGGAGATAGGGCTAAGGAGCCATCTCGTATTTGTTGATTAAGTCCGGTAGGAGGTAAAACTAATTCTATGAGTGGAAATTATTCATGTCTTGAACTTAAGAAAATTTAGGCACATAAGTGAAGATGTAGTAAACTTAGGCAAACGTAAGTGGGTTGCTCTATATAGTCGGCGGTGGACTCCAAGACTATAGACCCAGTTGGTGGACTGAGGTTGCCCTGTGGGAGACGGATTATTATATTTTAATCCGGGACTATGAGGACGGGTCGGCGGTGGACTCCAAGATCTTGAGTAGTCGGACGGATGAATTTTTGTATTTACCGTCTCCAATGTATATATATATATACTGGGCTAGAGGGTCACATACGGGACGGTTCGCACGATGTGGAATCTGTTATAACAGCCGGCGGTGGACTCCAAGGCTGGGATTCACATTCGTGGAATAGTCTGAACTTTGTTTTGCTACCGGGTAGTTTTCATGGCGAGGGATCGAGCCCTGTATTGTAAAGAACGTAGGCGCTTGCCCTCGGACCTATGTAGTATGGGATGCATAGAATCCGAACAAGTGTGCATTAGTGTCATCCTAGTATAGAAATGTGTGCATTAGGCATTAAGGCATGACATACACTTATGTTTAGAATAATCACCTTCGACACTTTACTTGTTCATTCAATCTTTTTGTGATTTGTTAAAGTATGAGATCGTTATACTATTCCCGGCATAGAGAGGATAGCCATGTATAACATTTCGTCAGTTGTAAGTAACTGACGAGTCCATAGATTAACATGCAGGTAATGGACTATTCATGGAGTTATAAAGTGGATATGCTGTTGCTGTTTAGAAGTTAAAGATGCTGCAAATGATGTTAAAGTTATACAAGTTGTATTTCATTGATTGTAATCTTTTAGTCTTCCGCTGTGTAAAAACCAAGTGTAAAGGAACTCTGATGTATTGTGAATGAAAAGTTTTAAATTTCTTGTAAAATTGTACGAAGTGAAGTAGAGATCCTGTGAAATCTCGAATTTATCCTTATTTGAAATTCGGGGTGTTACAAAAGCGGCGAGGAAGAGGATGTTTACGGAGCTGCCGTTATCCACTAGGATCCTCTCCACTTTGAAATTTGCCATGTGAAGGCTAATGACGAGTGCGTCACAATGTGGGGTGCGAACTCCTTCAAGATCTTCGTCGGAGAATGTGACAGGCACTCCGAGGCCTTTGGGAGGAGGGGTGGTTCGGACCGAGTTGACTTCTCTAATGAATGCCTTCCGAAAGGAGTTTGAGGAGCCCCCCATTGGGCCCCCATGAATGAGGTGGAGGACTCGATCTTCCTTGAAGTCGGACGTCTCTTCTCGTTCCGGACGCTTGTTAGCCCCCCGAGACGGGGGAGAAAGTTCGGCTCGGTCCTTCCTTACAAACCTGGTCAGCTGCCCCCTCTGGATAAGGGCTTCTATCTCGTTCTTTAAGGCACGACAATCGTTGGTGTCATGCCCGTGGTCCCGGTGATAACGGCACCATTTCTCTTTATCTCTTTTCTTGGCGGGGGTGTTCATCCTTGGAGCAGGAGGTAAGATCCCCTCCTTTTCGACTTCCATCAAAATGGTTGAGACGTTAGTGGTGAGGGGAGTGAATTTCTCGAATCTGGGGGGAGGTCGGCGCTGGCCGACATTATCCTTCTGGAGCTTCTTAGCTCCTTCCTCTTCTGTTCCCTTTCTCTTAAACCCGGAGGAAGACCCCTCCTAGTTGGGTCGATGCTCGGCCTCGTCGGCCCGGATGTACTTTTCACTACGGAGGAGGTCGAAAAAGTTCTGTGGAGGCTTCTTGGCGAGGGAGGAGCGGAGGTTAGAATTGAGGACATTAGATTGAAATGCTGTCGCAGCGACCGACTGGTCGAGGGATGCTATGGACCTGGCCTCAGCTGTGAACCTCTTCACATAGTCTCTCAATTTTTCACCCTTCTTCTGGTGGAGGTGCAATAGGGAGATGCTGGTTTTCTCAGCCCTACGGCTTCTTACGAAATGGGTGACGAAAGGGTCTCGAACTGCTCGAAGGAGAATATCGAGGAGGGGGCAAGGCGAGAGTACCATTCTCGAGCTGGGCCCTTGAGAGTTGCGGGGAAGGTTTTGCAGAGGAGGGCATCGGAAGCTTGATGGAGGAGCATCAGGGTCTTAAAGCTTTCGATGTGATCAACGGGGTCCGTCTCCCCGGAGTAGGTCTCGAATTGGGGAGGTTTGAAACCGATCGGCACAGGTGCCTCCATTATGGTTCGTGAGAAAGGGGGGCGGCTAGGACGTAGGGTCCTCCCCCTAAGCTCTTCTTCTCGGTCTATCTGGCCCAGGCGCCTCTCCACCTCATGAAGGCGGTGGTACATAGTGTTGTCCCTCCGACGGTAATCAGCCGAGCCTCTAAACTCGTCTTCGTACGAGAGAGAGCGAGGGCTGCGGCGACGGTAACTTCGGGAGCGACAAGGACTTGGAGTATGCCGGGAGTTGCTAGGAGCAGGAGGAGGAGATGGGGAACGTTGGTGAGGGCTTCGGACCGGAGGAGGAGAAGGGTTCCTGGGTGCATTGTTGTTGGGACGGAGATTGAGGGCTTGAAGGACGGTGGCTTGGAACTGCTGGAACTCGGCACGGGTGATGGGTGCCTCATCGTTCCTAGGCTGTTGCCGACCTGCGGGGGAGTGTGGCCTCCTTCGGTAATGCTCGGGGGACTCCTTCCGCCCCCTTCGGGCGGGGGACCTTATGTATTCTCGGCGGCGAGGAGACCGCTCATCTGGACGGTGTTGGCAGGAGGTTCCCTCTCGGGCCCGCTTTTCCTCCAGATGACGGCGAAGGTCGTCATTCTTCTGTCGGTTGAGGGCGGTATTGTGGAGAGCAGAGGCTCGGGGATGATGGGAGGCCATTGAGTCCGAAGAGGCATTGTGGATGGAGACGCGGTCCTGGTGAAGAGGTTGTTTCTGAGGGTTTGGACCTTTGGGAAGTGATTGATTTGGAGGAGGAAGGTCCTGTTGGAGCGGGTCTTCTGCCTGTGGAAGGAGTTGTCCTTGCTGTTGGGTAGGTTGGTTGGGGACTTCTTGCTGCTGATCGGGGTTTGGTCCCCTGTTGGACCCCCTCGATCTGATTTTTCTAGGCGGCATGGCTGGAGAAGATCTGTTCACTGGGAAGAGGAGAGGTTTCTATTCGTTAGTTTCCCACAGACGGCGCCAATCTGTTGCCGCTAAATTTGGTGTGGGGGCAAACAGATAGTATTTGTGGATTCTTAGGGAACCTGAATAGTAAATCTGTATACCTGTTCCGTCGGGGTATGATCGTCGCTCCTGCTATGGACCTGCAAAAAGTGCGAGACACCGGGGTTGTTCCCGGCGACGCACCCTCCGACGCTCAAGTCAGTAATCTAGGAAGACTATGAAAGAGCGCAAAAACTGGAGAGAGATTGATTACCTCTTAATGGAGATGGATGGGGGGTATTTATAGGCGTCTTAGGGAACAGATTAGGAATGTGATTCCCGTGATCTGATAAGGAATATTCTCCTTGTAAACAGATTAGGAATGTAATCCCTAATCCCCAGTGAAAGGGTAGATATGAATCAGGGCCGTTGATTAATATTAATCAGAAACCCTAATTCTATCCTGCTGGACCGGGTTTTATTGCGGGTTGAAACCCGCACCCAGTTGAGGTGGGTCCGTTCGCGGGTTAACGGTTCTCTGGGGAGGAGAACCAGTACCCGCTTCAGACCCGTTAGTAAGTGAAATTACCGTTTTAGCCCTGGGCTTCAGGATTCGTGCCCAATTTGGACGGTCTCGATTAAACCCCCATTTTTAGCCACATCAGTACCATATCGATAATATACTTGAATATAATATAATATAAATAATATAAGCCTATGATCAAGAGTCACCAATTCGGTTAACCACCTTTTGAGAGGCAGCCTGTGGTGGGTAGTTGTACTACATAGTATCTAATTTGTCTTATAAATTGTATAAATTGTCTGAGCTAGGGCAGGGGCGTTACACCTGCGGAGTGAGACATTCCTCAATATTCCGGGACGATGGATGAAATAGGCTACAGGATGATCCACTAAGGGGATTGGTCTCCAGTATTCCAAGGGCAAGAGCCGATACTTGCAAAATGTCTAAATCTCGTAGTAGTCATTATAGTAGGATAGTTGCATATCGTGGGATTGAACCCTATCAAGTGTAGAACGATAAGAGCTTTCACCGGACCTATATATTGTGGGATGCATAGAATCCGACAAGTATGCATTAGTAATCATCATAAGCATTGTGTTTTCTTGACTTGTATACTTGTTTTCTGTTTTCTTACACTTGACACTTAGCCTAGCTTCACTTGATGATTTATGCTTCTTTTATTGTTAGTTCATGTTCCATCTGTGTTTACTATGTTTATATGTTTCACTTATCAACTTCTGATTTTATTCTTTCTGTTCATTTAAGTTTGTATTTTCTTGAATATCACACACACCGTTATAGCTGACCCCTGTAGTTTTGGGAGTTAGGGTTATCTCTAGCCTCATATTTTATAGGTAGATACCTTTAGCATGGAGTTTGAAGCATGTGGTGGATTAGTAAATGTTTATGCATATTTTGTAAAGAGACTGACTGTAAAGAGAAAATTGTAATTCAAGGTGTTTAATTTCCATTGTGCTTTGTAAAAGAAATGATGTAATAAAAGTTTTAAAATTTTCCTATGTTTGTACTATGTTTATGATTACAATTGAGGTTGATGCTGAAAATTGTGCCACGTATTTCTAAGTGTATTTCTTAGAAATTCGGGGCGCTACAGCTAATGTATCTGAGCGTAAAGAGATTAAGAGAATTCTTGAAACTCATTAATCGATAAGTGGTCAGAATGTGAATTTGAGTAAATCAAATGTATTTTTTTGGTGAACATGTGGGCTTCAAAAAACGTCGTCGGGCTCTTAGATTACTATAAATGGATTCAGTTCGTTGTCTTTCCATTATCTTGGTACATTGATTAGTTCTTCACGAGTTCCTTCCTCCAGCTACAATGACATTATCAAAAGAGTTCGTAAGCAATTATCATATTGGAAGGCAAACACCCTTAACTTTGCATGTAGGATTGTTCTTCTTAAATTAGTGGTTCAGACACTCCCTATATGTACTCTTGCCTATAGTTGGGTTCCCAAGTTAGTCATTAACAAGTTGGAGTGTGAACTTAAATCCTTCCTATAGGCTAAAGGCAATGGCAATAATGGGATCCACATAATAGCTTAAGAGAAAGTTTGTAGGCCTATTGCTGATGGTGGTCTGGGGTTGAGAAGGTTAGAGACTTTGAAAGAGAGTCTTATGGCAAAGAACTTAGCTTAGGTGTATAGTAAACTCCAATCTGTGCTTTTCAAGAAGCTTTTGATTAAGTATAAACTCTCAAACTCAGTGTGGGATATAAAGTTTTCGAAGAATTGCTCTTGGTTGTGGCATGCCTTTTATAAAGAAAAGCATCTTTTGTGTAATGGTCTTCGTTGGGAGGTGGGGTGTGGCTCTGATGAACGAAATTTATACATGATTTTATTACTCTCTTTACGCATTAAAATTATGAGTTCTCATGTATTTCTTTAAATTTTATATTCTTTTATCTTATTTTATTTATGTGTTGGTTTTAAAAGGAATGGGATGGATAAATGCAAACGATGGACGTTTTGGCCTAATCAATAAAGAAAAAGGATAAAGATTTCAGAATTCAAGTTGATTTATGTGAAGATTTTTGGATAATTAAAGCTCAAATACATGTTTTTACAAATAGGTCTTCTGAAGAACAAATAAAAAATATTATGGTCAATTAAGGGGTGGATTGAAATTTTGTAATTAAAAAAATAATAAAAAATAAAGCAAGGTCAGATTGATTTGAAGTGGGTTTGATCATAGTTAGTTGGTTGATTAATTTAAAATCTAAAGATTAATCATAATCTTGGTATTTTAATTAATTAATTAATTAACCTAACCTACTTTTCTCCTTATATAAAGAAGTGGTGGCTGCATATAAAGGAGGAGAAGAGGTCACGGCTCCTGAAGCAAGGAAGAAAAGAAGAAAAAAATTAAAGTGGGCTGCACGGAACCCAAGGAAGAAGAAAATAAAAAAAGAAGAAGAAGAATAGCACGGATTTCGAGGAGAAGATTCTCATACTTGATTTTGAGAGAAATCACGGCTTCAATTTCGACTTTAAACAACAACTAGTTTTTTCTTCTCTCTTCTATGTTTAAATTATTATTATGCAATACAATAAGATGTTTATTAGTTGCAAATTTATCATGAACTAATTTTATTTATCTAGGGCATCGATGTAGCCTATTTTTGATAACATAATTCGAATTTCATGTTATTTTATTTTTTCTACTTTCCATGGTTGTGTGTTAATTTTTGTTCGTACAATTGTTTGGCCAACTATTGTGTAATTTATTGAATCATGGGGGATGCCGAGAGGTAACTGTGATTTAGAACTATAAAATTGAACATCATTGATTGATCGAAATTAGAGATAATTTACCGCGATTAGTGTGACTGTAGAAATATCCATTGAACTTAATGAATCTTCAATTAATTAAATTTAGATAGAGATATGACGAATTGTTAGTTGGGGATATGTTTGGTGTTATTCGAGAGAAGACATTGAATAATTATGAGATTTTGATCTACAACTTGGAAAAGTATGGTTTTTAGTTTCATGGAATTATGAATTGCGTGGGATTAACTAGGTGAAATCAAAAGCCCTAAAATTTGTAACCCCATTCCCGCTAATAAACATTTTCCATGTATTTTCGATAATTTGATTTTTATAAATTTATTTTGTACTAAATTCTGTTCGGATCTTTTATTAAAGTATTTTCTAAACAAAAATTTTATTTATTTCGAATAATGGTGTGTTTTGATCTTACTTCATATTTCTTATTGATCGGATATTTATATTTGAGTCTAAAGCATATATATTATTATTATTGGATCATTTTAATCTTATTATTATTGTTATTACTTTAATTTCGGTTATTATCTTTATTATTGTTATTATTATTATTAGTATTAGTATTGTTATTAATATTAATATTTTTGTTACTATTATTATTGTAATTAGTAGTATTATTGTTCTTATTGTCATTATTATTATTATTATTATTATTATTATTTTTGTAAAGCTCGAACATACTTATTTATTCGCACTTTATTATTTGATTTAATGTATGTTTATATGTATATTTTAAAAACCCTATAATATATTTTGCTATTGGATTTGTACCCAAAACCCTATAGCCCACTTCTTCTTATTGGAACCCTATACCCAATAACCCACACTTTCTTATATATACTATTCTAAAACCCTAACCCTAACCTAACCCTATCCCTTTAAATAACAGCTGCCCCTACCCTTACCTGTGCAGACCTCCCCTCATCTTCAACCACCCGTTCTCTCTCTCACTGTCGTTCACCTTCATCGTCTTCCTCCCGAACCCAATTCGTCTTCCTCCTTTAACTTCATCCTCGCCCTCGCCATTGTCAGAGACCACCCCGCTCACCCCTGCCATCATCTTCATTCCCGGTCGTCACCTTGTAACCATCACCTCGATGACCACCGTTGCCACGCCGCCTCGTCACCACCGTTTTCGCACCTCCGCTATCCCCCGTAACAACCGAAGACCCCCTCGCCTTTGTCGTTGTCGTCCAGAACTCGAACTCCCCGTCGTTCCCGTTCCTCTATTTCGGCATAGAAACAGAGCACATTGAAGTCGGTCGTCCCTTGGTTGCTGCTGCGTCGCTCCTCGACTGCGGTGCCGCCGCTAGTCACCCCGAGCACCCCCCCTCGCCACAGTCACCACAAGCGCCATTGGTTCCTAGCCGCTGCTCTCTCTCCATTGCCATGTGTGCTGTTCGAGAAAGGGAGAAGTTGTGTGCTGTTCGAGAAGGGGAGAAGTTGAATCCGCTATTTGGTGTTGAGTTAGAGAGGGATCAGCTTTTGGGCCATTTGGTGTTTGTGAAGGGATTGGGTGTGTGCTATTTTGTGTGTGGGATTCGGATCTGGTGTTTGGTTTTGTGTAGAGGATCCAGAGTTGTGTTGTTGTTTTGCTGTTTGGTCTTGGATTCGCTGTTTGCCGTTACACGTAGCTCGCACGTGTTCCGTGATCGTGGTTTGCCGCCGAGATTCTCATCCAGTTATTCTTGATATTCAAAATTAACTGTCTAATAGGCAAGTCACCATCCTCTTGAATTATTAATTGTATCAAATTCAAGTTTTGTTGAAATTGTTGCAAGTAGATCCCTTGTTTATCGTATTATACTTTGTCCATCTCTTCGTTGGGTCTATTGAGGGTTTATACGAGCTAACCCCAATATTCTTGACATCGTGCCACTTTGACTCCAAAAATATTGAATCTTGCATACATCATATAGTATTGATGATAGAAAATTTTCATGCATCTCATAACACAATTAATTATTATAGAGACAATTGCTAGGTTGTATGTTGTTTGATCGATTGATGGTTCATTGATGATAAATTGATGTATGAGTGTTCTAATTTTATTTATCATGTTTTGACACCCTTCATGCTTATTGTATAATTTATTGACTAATGGAATCGATACCCATCCTGTTTCATCCTGTTTCATTAATTTATTTTCAAGAAAACTACATAAAACCTGTATATTGCTTGCTGGCTTGTATGTTCACTGCTATTTTTGAACCAGTAAAAGATCTTAAAATGAATAATTTTATGAATAAGAACTATAGCCTTATCTTTCTAGTTTCCAGAATATCTTGAATTTTTGAATTTTGAGTTGTGAAGCAAAAGTTATGCCCGTTTTACTACAGCTGTGTTTTTACTTTCAGATTTTCAGATTCTTGTATCTTCCATGTTTAAACAGTAAAAAGGCTGATCAAATGATAAAATTTTGCTCTGATAATCTCTAGATTTTTGTTAGTGATCATGTATAGGAGTTTAACCAATATTTTTAATGAATTTTATTTCAAGTTTTTGCTGATTCTAAAAATAAAATAACATATTGTCGAAATTCTGCCTGAATATGAAATCTGTAAAGAACAGTATGTTTGACCTAGCTATTGTTGTCGGATTTTGAACTTTAAATATGTGTTGGAACCGTGTGGATGTCTGGTTTCTAGAATTTCTAACGGATTTAGTTCAATTTCTAAAACAGCAGAAAACTGTATTTTTGTACATACTACTCTTGCTGTCCGGAATTTCACTTTTCAGTTTTTAATAAATTAATTATTTCTATATCGTAGTATTGTATGAATTAACATATGTGTGTTGCATTGCATGATCCTAATACACTATTATCATTGTTCTAATTGTTCAATTCAAGTTATCATCCTATTGTTCCCTTATTGTTGCTATCGTTCATCTCATATCTCTAGATTGCATATTGTGTTGTATTGTTGCATCGATAAAAAATTGTTAACAAGCCGGGTTTTAAGGGTTGACTCTAGGAGTGGACAATATAAGGACTGTACTCGAGTAAGGGGCTCGCGGTTCCCTATTCCGTTATCTTGTGATCTTGTGATCTTGTAGCATCTTATTGATAAATTACCGTTATGGATGGAACATTGTTATCGTGCCGAGTACATGAACTATAAAATCCACCACTAAGTCTAAACGTACCTTGTTTGCATGTAGCAACCATGTGGTAAATAAATGAGACGCATGAAGTGCTACATTAGTTATGATTAAAATGATTAATAGACTTCAGAATTGACACGACATTAACACTGCATATTGTTCATCAGTATTCCTATTGATATCGAATATTGGCTAAGTGTTATTGATATTGACCATTGATATTGTTACCGAATATTGAATCATTGTTTATACCAATTGCATCGTTTACTATTGAAATTGATTATTGCTATCGTGTCATGTTATTGATTCCTATTGATCCATTGAAATCATTGTTATACCGTTATTCCATTGTGCTCTGTTTTTTCTACTTGTTGTCCATGACTTGCTCTAAGGAAATTTTTTCTCCTTTTTTTAGATGAAGTATTCACAGGTGTTGATGGAGAATTGCCTGTTAAGATTGAGAACAAACTTTCTGAAGATCTAATGCTTTCTAGTTACTTATTGTTTTATTGAACTTAGTGTATTGAGACTTATTATCTATTTGTGATTGGATTATTATTGTATTGGGCTTATGTCCCGGATTTTTATTATTTTTTCCAGACGTTGGATTATTGTACTTGGATATTTTATATTGTTTCATTTCAAGTATTATTGTTCATGAGATTGTTATTATTGCATGCGCAATTATTCTGTATTGATTATATTATTGATTTAATCGGATAAACAGCTTATGAATGATGTTAGTCATTCGCTGGGCCAATGTCATGTGCTCGTATTCCGTATTATTGGGAAGCGGGGCGTGAAAAGATTAGTTTTGCTATTCATAATCCTTAAAATTTCAGATTTTTTTCTTTTTAATTAATTTTAATTTTTTACTTTGATTTAGTTTAATTTAGTTTCTATTTTTACCAAATTTTCGATTCTCCAAATAGTAGTTAATCTAGTGAATTTCAGTACTCAATAAAATAATTAGCCTTGTGAGTTCGAAACTCTTTTCATTTAAACTATACTACTTATTGCGATTTTGTGCATTTGCAAATTATTCCATCAAGTTTGGCATCGTTACTAAGGACTAATTATTCTTTTATTTATATTCATAATTGCTAGATTGTTACTAATTTGAATTTTTCTTTTAATTTTTAATTTTTTTTTGATTTTTTTTAAAAATTTTTTTCTTTTAAAAGTTTTTCTGTTATTTAGTAGCTATATTTCAGGACATAGAAGTGTATCATTATGGCGAACGAGAGTAATGGAGATGAAAACAAGGCTTTGAGGGACTATGCTATGTCCTCGATTAATGGAGCAACATCAAGCATAAAGAGGTCGACTATACAAGCTAACAATTTTGAGATTAAACCGGTAATAATTTAAATAATTTAACAAATTATTCAGTTTGGTGGAATGTCGCACGAGGATCCTAATGTCCACATTGCAAACTTCCTAGAAATTTGTGACACTTTCAACCACAATGAAGTATCGTATGATGCAGTTTGATTGAAGCTCTTTCCCCTTTCACTAAAAGATAAGGCAAAGACTTTGCTAAATTCTCTACCACCGAGTGTTATCACTACTTGGGAGGGACTTGCACAAAAATTTCTGGCTAAGTATTTTCTGCCGACAAAGACAGCAAAGTTAAGGAATGACATTACCACATTCACTCAATTTGAGACTTATACTTTGTATGATGCGTGAAAGAGGTATAAAGACTTATTGAGAAAATGCCCTCGTCATGAACTTCCGAAATGGCTGCAAGTCCAAAAATTCTATAATGGTTTGGGAATTACAAATTAGTCTATGGTAAATGCAGCAGTTAGAGGAGCTCTTATTAGAAAAACTTATGAAGCGGCCTATGAGCTTTTAGAGAAAACGACGTTTAACAATTACCAATGGTCTTCAAAGAGAGCAATGCCTAGAAAAGCAGTTGGAGTTTTTGAGTTTGATCCTATTACCACATTAGCTACAAAAATTGATATTTTATCAAAACAAATAGGTAATATGAATGTTAATGCTATTCAGACTAATATTATTTGTGATCATTGTGCAAAAAATAGTCAAGTATTGATTACCAGGTGAGAAATCCATTTTCTCAACCACATTCCTATCAAGCAAATTACATGTCTAACTTCCATCATCAAAACAATCCTTATTCGAACACATATAATCTAGGATGGAGAAATCACCTCATTTTTTCTTGGAACAACAATTAATGGGTAATTAGACCACCTCAAAATTTTCACAGTAAGAAAAAAGCCGACACTTGAAGAAATATTTATGCAATACATGCAGAAAGACATATTTGGCAATACAAAATAATATGGCTTCAATTCGCAACCTTGAAACTCAGATTGATCAGCTTTTAAATATTCTTACAGAAAGAATATCAGGAACCTTACCCAGTAACACTGCGACCAATCAAAAAGAGCATGTCAAAGTAATAACACTGAAAGTGGGAAAACAATTGAGCAACTACAAGCACAAACTACCGAACAAAATGTGGTTGAAAAGCAAGATGAGTACGAAACAGTTTTTTAGGAACAAACATAGCAGGTGGCCAACCACCATATTGGGAATTCTAAGAAGAATAAAGGAGCTTCAAATCCTACGGTTTCCAGAGAGTTTAATTCTAAAACTGTTCATAATTCACCTTATGATCCACATATTCCTTTTTCGCAAAGACTTAAAAAGAATAATCTCGAAAATCAATTCTCTAAAATTTTAAGTATTTTTTAGAAATTGCATATCTATATTCCTCTTATTGAAATGTTAGAACATATGCCTAAATATGCTAAATTATTTAAGGACATTATCAAACAAGCGGAAATTGAAGGAGCATAGGATAGTTATGATAACCAAAGAGAGTAGTGCAATATTACAAAAGAAGTTGCCTCCTAAACTTATAGATCCAGTGAGTTTTACAATTCCTTACACTATTGAAAATTCTTCTTTTGATAAGGCTTTATGTGATTTAGGAGCTAGTATTAATCTCGTGCTTTTTCGATTTTCAGAAACTTGGTATTGGAGAAGTAAAGCTTACTACAATTTCTTTACATTGGCGGACATATCTAACAAGTACCCAAAATGTATAATTGAAAATGTTTTAGTAAAGGTAGAAAAGTTTATTTTTCCAACTGATTTCATAGTGCTTGGAGGAAGATGAAAAAATTCCATTGACTTTGGGGCGACCTTTTCTAGCTACGGGAAGAGCTTTGATTGATGTCCAACAAAGAAAACTTATTTTAAGAGTTGAGGATGAGCAAGTAATGTTTGATGTTTTTAAATCCATAGAGTTTTCTGCTGAAGTTCACTCGTGTTTTCAAGTTAGTGAAATTGATTTAATTGTGGGCAAGACATATAGGGCTGAAGTTGAAAAGTTATCGGTAGAAGAGTGTCTAACAAATTCAGCAACTCCTAAATCTGAGAAAGAATAGGTTTTGGAATATGTTCGGTATTTGGAAGTTCCACCATCTATTCATCTTTATTCTCAGCTGAAATTCAAAGAAGTGGGGGTATCAAAGACACCATCTTTAAGAATGAAAAGACTTAAACACGAGCATAAACCGTTGTCATCTAGTTTGCGGGATGCACAAAAAAAACATAATCCACACATGAAGAAAGTTGTTAGAAAAGAGGTTCTTATGTTGTTAGATCTTGGCATCACATAACCATTTTAGCTACCATGTCCGGCTGAAGACTTAAAACTTAGCACTTCTTGGGAGGCAACCCATGTTTTCTTTTTTCCTTTCTTTAGAATTATTTTTATTTTTGATTATTTTAATTTCATTTTTTGATTTTATTTTATAAGATTGCATAAGTTTGGGGTTTCCGGCGGAGTTGTTTTCTAGACCTAATTTGATAGCTGTTTTTGGGCATGATGTCTGAATCTGGAAAAATAGCGTTTCAAAGAGCGATTGAAGGAAATTGTCTTCGCTTTTCAATGCAAAAAAGAATCAGTAATTTGGTGTAACACCCTAGAATTTTTAAATAATGTTTTGAGATTAATAAATGAATTAAAGTGAATTTTTGGTGATTTAATAAACCTTTTTTGAGATTTGCCTAATTGCACGTGCAAAACACGTGCAAATATAACTTTTTTTGTTTGGGAAACACAAAAGTCAAGAATTTATTTGGAAGATGTGATATATGTTGGTGAATAATAATTGCATTTTTTAATAATTTTTATAAGTCACTATTGGTATTTTTACAAATTGCTAAATGAAGGAGGTTTTTTTGTAAAAGTGCCACATGGAGCAAATATTTCCAAATTTTATTTTCAGGGCTACTTTGAGGCCGACCAAGTCGAGAGTTATTTGGGGGAATTGAATCTCAACCTATTTGGTTATTTGATTTCCTAAAGTGACAATATATATATGTAAAGAATACTTTCTAAAAGAAGGATATTTTGCAATCTCCACAAACCCTAAAAACAATAATCCCATCCTATAATTACCGAGGGCAGCAACCGCCCATCTGTGTGAAATAAAAATAAAATAAAAAATAAAATATATTTTCTTCATTATTCTTGTGGATTGGAATATTGGATCTTGGACTTTGCAAGGAGGGAGCTTTCATATTTATCTTTATTATTCTTCGGTTGATTCTCTACTGAGGTGAGTCATAGTCTACTCTCTTGATTTGTTGTATATATGCTGATTATGATGATCACATTATAGATGCATGCTAGAAGATTACGTGTTGATATAGTAGATGTAATTGGATGATTGTGTAGTAAAGATAAACTCATATGATCAGGAATATAGATTAAGGAATGACTTTCATATATGATTACTCTAGAATTGTAAAGACATAATGATACTCAGGAAAACATCATTCTATATCTATTTGATTGTGTGAGAGTTTGATGGTTGTCAAGTTATAAGAAACTGGCATGTATATTGAATTCCTCTGTTACTGTTCATGCCTGTGTACACTTTGCCTCTTGATGAAACTTGATTACTAGTTGGGATAAGAACACACTAACAAGATGCAATGATTGACAATAGGTTGGTATGTGTATAACAATCATGAGATGTGGGTTTGATAGTAAGAAATCAAGAACTATACACAAAGGTTTGAGTTTTAATTTTTGGGTCTGATGATGTGCAGGTCGAAAGTGGAAAATTGGATTTTTGAGAAGTTTTCGACTGAATTGGATTGAACTTACTTTATTGATATGGATTGATCAATATACAACTGATAAACAATGGTTTGCTTTCTGGATTTTACTGATATGCACATACACTCATATTCTATCTTAAACAAAAGCAACACAGGATGTCGATTTCTTATATGTATATATATATATAGTCAGAATAAAAGCTGTTTTTGATCTTACTATCGAATCCTATGATTTCAGAGTTTTTTTACCTACATGAGCATGTACCATCAGTTTTTGGCTGATTTCCTGTCTAGTCGACCATATGTGCAATGAAGGAAATATATATATATACACAAATGTATTTGACTTTATTAAGTTGCGACACTTTATTAAGTTGCGTCGCTCGATCATTAATCTAATATCTTAGTATTAAATTCATATCTGATACCTTTCAAAACATCTCAAACATGTTCCCATGCATTCTGGATACACAATAAATTTTACAATATGCCAACCAAAGCTTATTCTATGCAAATGCATATCCTCCAACCAAGTATCATATCTATGCAAATGTAACACTGGGTTGTTCGTCGTGCAGGCATTCAACACTTTTATGTGGCATGCATGTGATACATTGGACAACTAACCATTTTAAGGATTTTCCAATCACATGTATGCCACATCATCAATTGCTTATTTACTAAATGAGCAAGTTGCTCATACCCCTTTCCCCCTATATATATATATATATATATATATATATATATATATATATTCTTGAATACCAAATCAGTTTGAATCGGGAAATTTTCCAGACCGTCATGTCTGGGTTTTGTCTCACTGAAATTGTTTTTCTTTGAATTGATGTTTCTTCAAACTTACAAATTATTGAATCTATGTTTCAAATAAGAGTTACTATAGATTACAATACTTCCAGAGACATATATTTCTAAGTTGTAATAGAATTTAATTTGGAATTTCGTCACCTCAGCTAATTTGATGTGGTTGTTGCATCTCAAGTTGCAACTGAGCTGTAGGAAAAAAACTGTCCACTACAGCTTCATTAATTAAACTATACAGAACCAAAAAATAAAAAAAGAAAAGAAAAACACTCCTATAAAGTTGAAATATTGTATCTAAGCCATACCATATTATGTCCACTGCCATTAATTCTAAACAAAAGTTAAGGGGGTTTTCTTAAAGCCATACAATTTTGTATGTAAAATAAAAGATATACATAACAAAGAGGATTAAGAAGAGACTATTTGTAACCTATACAGGGGACAGTCCCACTTATCAGGGTTTTGAAAGTGAAATATTAAAGAATTTCAAGCAATTGCTGTTTTGCGATTTTCTATGATTTTGAGAACTTAATTCTCTGTTTATTTGGCGAATTGTTCCATATTTTTTTTATAATCAACTATGTGGAGTTGTAAGTAAATGAAAGAACTGGATTTGAAGAATTTTGTAATATGAATAACTTAGCATTGAAATTGATAATCATGCTAAAAGAATTTGTGTCGGATTTGTGTAGTGAGACTCTAGAGGTTGAGTGGGACCCTTGTATACCGGCAGATGAGATTTTGTGGATTTTGGCCAGTTGGGGCCTTGTTGCTGAATTAGTTTAATTAAGTCCGGCAAGGGTACACTAACTCTAGAGGGGGAATTGTGATTTAATTAATAATAATCAACCTAAGGACATGCACTAGTGGAGATGTGATAGAACTTGGGAAACGTGAGTAGGGGGCACTGTATAGAGGACGGATGAGATTTGGGACTATAGTCGTGGTTGGGCGGTTTGATTCCGAAGGCTACGGTTATCATTGTCATCTCCCGAGTTCGCATATTGAGGGTCTTCTACAGTTGGGCGGTTTTATTCCAAAGGCTGAGACCTATTCGTGGAATTTCGGCATGGAATGTTCAGAACGACGCTCACATAATGCTTGCGCGTTGAGGGTGCTAGTCTATCTGGTAGATACCGAGACGTAGGCCTATTTGCATAGTATTTTGGATTATGTTCCTATCACCGTAGTAGAGTTATTTGCATGGCGAGGGATTAAATCCTATAAAGTGGTGAACGATAAGGGCTTGCACCGGATCTATGTAGAGTGGGGAGCATAGATCCGACAAGCATGCATTAGAGAGTCATCATACTGCATTTGTGTTTTCTTGACTTGTATTATGCATACTTGTTTTTTTGTTTTTCTGCACTTGACACTTAGCCTAGTTTCACTTGATGTTTTAATGTTTTATTTATCGTTATTTCATATTCCGTTCGTTGCTGTTGTGGGATATGTGTTGATTTCGAATTTGTTCTTTATGTTTGATTTAAATTGTATTTCTTTAAATGTCACTCATACTGTTATGGCTGACCCCTGTAGTTTTGGGAGCTAGGGTTATCTCTAGCCTCATATTTTACAGGTAGGTACCATTAGCTTGGGATTGGATACATGTGGTAGAATGATAATATGGCTTATGCAAATTGTAAAATAATGGATTGTAAAAGAAAGAAAATGTAATTCAAGGTGTTAAATTTCCGTTGTGCTATTAAAGAATTGATGTAATAAAAGTTAAAAATTTCATGTGTTTTTCCATGTTACTATTACATTGAGGTTGATTCTGGATTTGTACCACGTATTTTCTAATTTTTTAATTATTGAAAATTTGGGGCACTACATTTGGACATTTACAAATCTAGATATCACCGAAATAATGAACGTTACTCATCCAGAATTTTAACATGAATCACGGGTGCAATTCTGAACGTTTCTCATTAATTTTCTTTTTCCTTTTCTTTACCCATTGAGGACAATGTGATATTCAAGTTTGGAGGAAGGGGTACAATTTTTTTAAATTATATTTGAAAAGAAAAAAAAATTCAATTAGGCTTACCATTACACTTTTGAGTTCTTTATTGTGCTAAAGCATTGCAATTTTTTAAGGATAGACAATATTTTATAAAGCAAGATTAAGCATAGTTATTTTTTAAAGAATTATTGAAGTTCAAAATTCCTTACAAAATTGTGAGAGTCATGTGATTATACATAAAAAAATGAATGTGATGCTTTTCTTGTGATTATCCCATTTGATCTAGTCCTAAACTGAGTTAAAGTAAATAGAGTGATAGTGCTTAAATAATTGAATGAATAAAGTTTTATCTACTCCAATATTTTGAGTTGCTTAGTAACTAGCGGTATTCATCACAAATGTTTACTTTTATATCAAACGATAACTTGAAATATGAGTATGCAAAAACACTCTGAGTGTGTGACTTATTGAGTATCCGGCTGAGTCCATCACAAATATTTGCATTCACGTCAAAAGGCGAGTGACAACTTAGAAGAAGAAGGAAAAAAACACTCTAATTTATTACTCGGTTTGTAGTAGTGAGAATGAGTGATCACAAGTGGAGTTGTTATATGATATAGTTGCGTTAATTGCATGACAAATTTGATTGGGTTTGGAAGTGTGTATGAATAATTGCACTGGAGAAAGTGAGTATGCTTAGTTTTTCTTTATTTGCTGTTGTTTATATATTAATTTAAATATTTGATGCTTGCATGATAAGTACTTTGGGTGCGATGAATTGAGCCTAGTATTATCTTATTTTATTTATGGTTTTAATTTTTGCTCGAGAACATGCAAAATATTAAATTTGGAGGTATTGGATGAATGAAATTTATACATTATTTTATTACTCTCTTTACGCATTAAAATTATGAATTTTCGTGTATTTATTTAAATTTTATATTCTTTCATCTTATTTTTATTTATTTGTTTATTTTTTAAGGAATGAGATGGATAAATGCAAAAGGGCATTTTGGCAAAATTAACGAAGAAAATAAAGATAAAGATTTCAGAATTCAAGTTGATTTTATGTGAAGATTTCTGGAGAATTCAAGCTCAAATGCACGTTTTTATAGGTTGACTCTTTGAAGAACAAATAAAAAGTATTATGATCAATTAGGAGGTGTATTGAAATTTTGTAATTAAAAAAATAAAAATAATAATAAAGCAAGGCCAGATTGATTTGAAGTGGGTTTGATAAGGTAGTTGGTTGATTAATTTAAAATCAAAATATTAATCATAATCTTAGTATTTTAATTAATTAATTAATTAACTAACCTACTTTTCTCCTTATATAAAAAAGTGACGGCTGCACATAAAGGAGGAGAAGAGGGCACGAATCCCGAAGCCACGAAGAAAAGAAGAAGAAAAAAATTAAAATGCGCCACACGGAACCCAAGGAAGAAGAAAATAAAAGAAGAAGAAGAAGAGCACAAATTCCGATGAGAAGATTCCCATACTTGATTTTGAGAGAAATCACTGCTTCAATTTCGGCTTTAAACAACAACTAGTTTTTCCTTATGTTTTCTATTTTTTAATTATTATAATGCAATCCTATAATATGTTTATTAGTTGCCAATTTATCATGAACTAATTTTATTTTTCTAGAAATTCGATGTAGCCTAGTTTTGAAAACACAATTCAAATTTCATGTTATTTTATTTTTTTTACTTCCATGGTTGTGTGTTTATTTTTTTTTCTTAATCCATGCAATTGTTTGGCCAACTATTGTGTAATTTATTGAATCATGGGGGATGCCGAGAGGTAACTTGTGATTTAGAACTATAAAATTGAACACAATTGATTGAGCAAAATTAAAGATAATTTACCGCGATTAGTGTGACCGTAGAAAAATCCATAGATTTTAATGAATATTCAATTAATTAAATTTGCATAGAGATATGATGAATTTTTAGTTGGAGATATGTTTGGTGTTATTCGAGAGAAGACATTGAATAATTATATAATTTTTGTCTACAACTTGGAAAAGTATAGTTTTTAGTTTCATAGAATTATGAATTGTGTGGGATTAACTAGGTGAAATCAAAATCCCTAAAATAAGTTTTGTTATTCATAAACCTTAAATTTCAGATTTTGTTCTTTTTAATTAGTTTAATTTAGTTGCTATTTTTACCAAATTTTCGATTCTCCAAATAGTTGTTAATGTAGTGAATTTCAGTACTTAATAAAATAATTAGTCCTTGTGGGTTCAATACTCTTTTCATCTAAAGTATACTACTTGTTGCGATTTTATGCGCTTGCAAATTATTCCATCAAGCTCGACCATTGTGTCCATTCAGACCCATGTGTTTTATGTGCCCCTCTTCGATGAGGGTTTCTGAACTCATCACACCATTCCATGAGTGGAATTCATCAGTGCTTGAGAATCTATTACCACATTCAGTGTGCAATTTTATCCTTCAGCTACATATACATGTTAATACTGTGGTAGATCGCCTCTTGTGTTATGATTGCCCCCTTGCATCTAGTGTCGTTGAAAACCCTTTACTTGGAGGCATGTGAGATTCATGACACACCACTTGGTTTTCCAAACAAATTGATTCATTAGTTGAAAATTGCACCGAATGTGGTGATGTGGCTTTGGAAAGTTGCCAACAGGGGGGATTGCTATAAGATTTGAACTTGGTCTTCATGGTTTAAATGCATCACCGTCCTATTTGTGATATTGATGGTGAGACCGTCACCACGTTCTATTTAATTGTGCCTTAGTACTCATGTGTGAGATACACTATCTACACGTACTGGCATCATTGTTGATGTCTTAACCTTGGCTAACCTATGGGAGGGTGATAGTCTCAGGTCTAGATGCAAACAACATGTTTTTCAGTGCCTTATTGTCACCTCTTTCTGACATACCTGAAAGGCTATTGTATAGCCCGTTTTGAGAAAGTATAATCTCTCCTGCGTACAATTCATGCAGCCACTGTCAGCAAGGTTGTCAAAATGTTTGAAACAAACAGTGGATTTGAACTCGACTCGCTTTTTGAAACAACAAGTCTGGTTCAAATCCACTCACTGTTTTAAACAATGAGTTTAGCTTCAGTCATTTGAGACTTGGCAAAATTTCTCTAAGTGTTGGAGAAATTCCTACAACTAAATTTTATACCACTTGTTGGGGATTTACTTGATCGGTAAAATCCATCATCCGTATCCCTAGATCTGAATCTCATGTTGAAACATCAAGAATATAAAATAGAAACTGTATGCGGAAGCGTACCTGATGGATCCATGAAAACTGAACAGAAGACTCGGGATTAGGGAGTTGTGATCTTCCTATATGATACGCACTTCTATGAGAGGCCGTCTCTCTATTCTTCTGTTGATATAATGACAGATGGAATAAGAAGATGCGTATATATAGGGAACCATAACCCTAATTGATAATTATTGATTTCCAATTTTGCCCATCACAAAATAAGAAATTTACTTTACGGTCTCTACACGTGTTATATCACACTTTAAATTATATGCTTTTAACCCATTACTTAATCTTGATTAGATCACTTTAATTTGGGTTAGACTTTAGAATAGCAATTATACATTTAGTCACATATGTGAGCCCACATAGATTATTTTCCAACAATCTCCCACTTGGGCCACATATGTTACTCCTTATAAATGTACATACTTTATGAGCTCAAAATTTTGCTATTACAACCAAAAGCATAGCCAAACAATCTCGTCCATTAATCATGTAAATATAGGATCAAAGTAATTTTTGTTACATTTATCGTAACTAAATTCATCAATGGTCACATATATCAACATAATCAAATGACATAGATCAAGTGTGAATGTGTAGCATGGAAATTTCATGCAATGTGATATATACACATGCCTATTTCCAACTGGTCCTGTTTAAAACTTAAGTGAGGTCAGAACCAAAACATGACAAATGAGTGAGAAAACTGAATTCTTTATTTCTGATCAGAAAATAACCAAATGTATAAATGTCTCACACAACATAATACAAATAAAATACAAACTCCCACTAAATCATGATATCCTCAAATAATATAACACCCATATGAGCAGTATGCTCATAAAAGACCTTGGGTGGTAATCCCTTTGTGAGCGGATCCGCTATCACGGAGTTTGTCCCAATGTGCTCTATGGACATCTGTCCACTTTGCACTCTCTCTTTCACAACTAGGAACTTTATGTCAATATATTTCGACTTTGTCGAACTCCTGTTGTTGTTGGAATACATCACTGCTGACTTATTGTCACAAAATAGTGAAATCAGAATCAAAATACCGTACGACCTCCAAATGATCTGATTTTCTATATGTGAGCATGTAGTCTTTTGTTCTCTAAAGATACCTCATGACCCTCTTGGCTGCTATCCAATGGTCCATACCAGGTTTTCTTAAATACCTGCCTAACATCCCAACAATGTACGCAATATCTGGACGCGTACATCCTTGAGCATACATTAGACTCCCAATAGCTGATGTATAGGGGATCTTTTGTATTTCCATCTTTTGTATTTCCTGAATTTCAAGGTTACTTTTAGGACACTGATTGAGACTAAATTTGTCTTCTTTAGCAACACGGGCATCCTCTGGTTTTACAATCTTGCATGCCAAACCTTTTGAATACTTTATCGATGTATCCCTTTTGTGATAATCCTAGAATACCTTGAGAACGATCTCGGTGTATCTGAATTCCTAATACAAAAGAGGCATCCTCAAGATCATTCATATCAAAATGCTAGGACAGAAACCTTTCAGTTTCATGTAATAAATCTATATCATTAGGGCAAGCAATATGTCATCGACATATAGAACTAGAAATATATGCTTACTCCTACTGAACTTGTGATACACACAATCATCAACTACATTCATCTCAAAACCAAATGAGACAATTACTTGATGAAACTTGTGGTACCATTGACGAGAAGCTTGCTTGAGTCCATAGATGGATTTTGTCAATTTGCAAACCATATTCTTTGGATCTCCCGACACAAAGTTTTCTGGTTGCACCATATAAATTGTCTCATCAATGTCGCCATTGAGAAACACTGTCTTAACATCCATATGATGTAGCTCAAGATCAAGATGAGAAACAATTGCCATAATTGTCCTAAACGAGTCTTTCAATGAAACTGAAGAGAAAGTCTCTGTAAAATCAATGCCTTCTTCCTGAGTATAGTCTTTAGCTACAAGACATGTCTTATATCTATCCACATTACCATTTGCATTCCTCTTGGTCTTAAATATCCATTTAGAACCAATTGGTTTTGCACCTTCTGGTAATGGGACAAGTTAATTCCCAAACTTTGTTGTCTTGCATAGACTTATACTCCTCATTCATGGCATTCATCCACTTTTGAGAGTTACAACTTTTCATGGCCTGATGAAATGTGATTGGATCATCTTCCATCATTCCATTGTCATCCTTATGTTCTTGGATAAATACAATATAATCATCCGGAATAGCATTCCTCCTTTCTCTCTTGGATCTCCTTAATGGCACTGGTTCTTGAGGTTGTTGAGTTTGTTCTTCTAGAACAATTACCTTATTTTGAATGGGGGGTTGTTCAACATTGTCTCATTGAGGTTCCGGATTCACTTCTTGATCAATAATAGGTGTGGGAACCTGAATATTGCCAAAAGTGATAGTAGGAATTGGGTTTGTAATTGAATCCAATTCCTCCTCAAAAGCAATGTCCCTAACCTTATTTCTCCCCCAAACTCAACTTCCTCAAAAAATGTTGCAGTTTCTGTCTAAAAAAATATTCCTAAGTGTGGGATCATAAAACTTATAGCCTCTAGATCGTTCAGAATAACCAATAAAATAGCTGCTCACTGTTTTGGAGTCCAATTTCTTTTCATGTGGCCTGTAAGACCTTGCCTCAGCTGGACATCCCCAAATGTGAAAGTGCTTTAGACTAGGCTTTCGACCTGTCTAAAGCTCATAAGGTGTTTTTGCAGCTACTTTAGTTGGTACTCTATTGAGAATGTAAGCTGCTGTCTTTAATGCTTCTCCCTAGAGGGACTCAGTAAGGTAGAATGAGCAATCATACTCCTTACCATATCCTTAAGAGTCCTTTTCTAATCCTTGAAATTTGTCCCATTAAGCATGGGAATAGAATTGATGTTAGCAGTTATTGAGGCAGCAGAAGATACACTAGCTGAATATAGAACAAAAATAAATAAAATAAGCTCACATGAGAATCCATATTAAAACAATAAATTCAAATAAT
The DNA here is from genome assembly GCA_017893485.1 of Hemerocallis citrina. Taxonomy (NCBI): domain Eukaryota; kingdom Viridiplantae; phylum Streptophyta; class Magnoliopsida; order Asparagales; family Asphodelaceae; genus Hemerocallis; species Hemerocallis citrina. Next base: position 28,471,655 of record CM030368.1, read on the forward strand.
GGTTAATCCCATCTCAAGATACCAGGCACAACGTTAATATCAAGTCTTTGGACAGTAACATTAACTGTAAGCGGTACTCTTGTTGTAGTAATCAAATATTGACAATAAATCATGTCAAATAATAAGTCATTCTTTAGACTGACTTATTGTTCACATGGAATACCTTATAATTGTCACATATTTATTACCACAGATGTGTATGAAATTCGGCCAAATATCAACTTACCTTTGGGTCAGTTAATAAACGCATGAATTACAAACACACAATCATCTTGATATTTTAAATAAATTAATCTACACAAAAGAGGTCACTTTGGCAATATTTTGTTTCAATTAATCTATTCAAAATATTAGACATTTATAAGAAAAACCAAAACCAAAATTTGAATTTAATTGTTTCCCAAAAAATTTTCTTAACCTTAACCTTACAATTTTACTTTATTTTAGATAGATAATATCAATTTAAAATGATGACAAAACTATAACAGAAAATATGATGTATATTTATATGAAATAATAGCAAAACCATAACTGAACCATATCTATCTACTATTTTGATAATATCAAAATAATGTCATGATAAAAATACTTCTATCCTAACTTAACCAATAAAACAAGCAGCTTACTTATGCAAATTTTAGGTTGCTGCCTAGTACTGATACATCAACTGAAACATCATTTCATAAAAACATTATAACCAATTCAGAAATGGAAACAATGATAATCAAAAGAGATAATCACCATACGTGAAATTTCATTAACGTCGGAAGCCTCGAATCTTGCTTCAGATTCACTGATTAATTCAATTAAAATAAATAAGGGATCCCAGTAACTAACACATAATATCCCAAAATAGATGGGACAAAAATTCTTGTGAATTCAAATTTCTTTCTTTTGCACTTTACCTTAAATGTGTTAGCCGAATGAGTACTTTTAATCTTTAAGATTGGTAACACATCTAAAGGTTTCTGAAATGGTGTTCATTATGATCAGAAGACCAATGCAATTAGAACACTCTCATTTCTCAAAAGTTATTTTCTCATAAAGAGGACTTGAATCTGCAATAGAAATGAGTGTCTTAATCCATGCAAGGTTTAGATCTATGCACCTAGAAAATGTTGGTAGACACCGCAGCAATATTAACTTAATGAGAACAAATGACTATATAACTCACAAAAATCAATCAATATTCAAAACCAAATAATTGTACATCCCATCTCAAGATATCAAGTGCAACATTAATATCAAGTCTTTGGACAGTAATATTAACTGCTAGTGATACTCTTGATGTAATGATCAAACATTGATAATAATGCATGTGCAATAATAAAACTCTCTTTGGATCGATTTATTATTCACAAGAGCAACCTTATAATTATCACATGTTTACCATCACAAGTACAGATGTAATCTGGCCAAGTATAGACCTGCCTTTGGGTCGATCAATACTCGCATGGACATACACATGCACAATATTTAATATTTTTCATGAATAATCTTCACAAGAGAGGACACTTTGGTGTCATCATGCTTCAATTAATTCACTTAAAATATTAAATATGTACAATTTGTAAACAAAACATGAATATTGATTGAAATGACTTAAATAATAAAAAAATTTAGTGAATTCAAATAAGGTAAATCTTATCTCAAGATACCGAGCACTCCATTAATATTATGCCTTTGGGCAAAAATATTAATTTGTAAATAATATCTTGATATGATAATCAAACACTGACAATAAAATTGTGTCAAATAATAAATTGTCTTTTGGGACAAATTTAATATTTACACAAAAAAAACCATATAAATGTCACGTGTTTAACTACAAAATATGTGCACATAATTGAGTTAAAAATTTATCTACCTTTTGAGCGATAAATATTAACCAAAATATATACACAAAATTGATCATATATCAAAATAAATTTTGATATATATACATAAACAGAATTGGGCAAATTGGCCCATTATGACTTTTCGTCGTGGACCCCAAAAAAAAAAAACTGCATAAAACCCATAATTTTGGGCATGAGTATCTATGCATTAGCCCTCAAGCCCAAAGCAAAAATAATAAACTGAGTCAAAATTGAGTATAATTATTCAATTATTTGAATTTAGTGGGGTCTACTAGTTTTAGTTGGAATTTTGATGAATTGACTTTAAGATTAACGCAGAGATTTCTTGAGTTTGGGCCATAAGCCCCCCCCCCCCCCCCCCCAAAAAAAAAAAAATCAAGCCTGAATAATTAGGTTTCTGATATTATAAACGACCAATATACATATCCACTATCAGATTAGGTTTAATTTTTTTTTCGGCAGCACACTAGCCACCTCTTGTACCTTTTTTATGCATTTTCATAAATATATGAACTAAATCTGATTATTTTAATTTTATAAAATAAATTTTAGATCTACTTTAAAACTAAAGTGTAGATCCGAATACGAAATTCATATAATTAAGAAAATAAACATAATTCTGAATGATCAAACATGAGATAGGCTCTGATACCACTTGTTGGGGATTTACTTGATCGGTGAAATCCATCATCCGTATCCCTAGATCTGAATCTCATGTTGAAACATCAAGAATATAAAATAGAAACCGTATGCGGAAGCGTACCTGATGGATCCATGAAAACTGAACAGAAGACTCGGGATTAGGGAGTTGTGATCTTCCTATATGATACGCACTTCTATGAGAGGCCGTCTCTCTATTCTTCTGTTGATAGGATGACAGATGGAATAAGAAGATGCGTATATATAGGGGACCATAACCCTAATTGATAATTATTGATTTCCAATTTTGCCCATCACAAAATAAGAAATTTACTTTACGGTCCCTACACGTGTTATATCACACTTTAAATTATATGCTTTTAACCCATTACTTAATCTTGATTAGATCACTTTAATTTGAGTTAGACTTTAGAATAACAATTATACATTTAGTCACATATGTGAGCTCACATAGATTATTTTTCAACACTAAACTCGTTGTTTAAAACATCGAGTGGATTTGAATTAGACTCATTGTTTGAAACAACGAGGCGAGTTCATATCCACGTGCTATTTCAAACAACGAGTTTAGCTTTAGCTTTAGTATTTTGAGACTTGACAAAATTCCTCCAAGTGTTGGAGAAATTCCTACAACTAAACTCGTTGTTCGAAACAACGAATCTAGTTCAAATCCACTCGTTGTTTCAAACAACGAGTTTAGCTTTTGTGTTTTGAGATTTTGCGAAATTTCTCCAACTGTTAGAGAAATTCCTACAACTAAACTCATTATTTGAAACAACGAGTGGATTTGAACTAGACTTGCTGTTTGTTTCAAATAGCGAGTCTAGTCAAATTCATTCGTTATTTCAAATAGCGAGTTTAGCTGTAATGTTTTGAGACTTTGCAAAATTTTTCGAAGTGTTGGAGAAATTCCTTCAACTAAACTCGCTGTTTGGTAATTAGTTTCGAAAGTGGGTCAGTTTGGTAACTATTTTCAAATAGTGGGTCATTTTGGTTGTTGGAGAAATTCTTTCAACTAAACTTACTGCTTGGTAATTAGTTTCGAAAGTGGGCCTGCTATTCTCTCTCTATCTCGATCGTGAGAAAAAGCAATGGCAAAACCGATCTGCTACATCGAGGAGTTGAGAAAGGCTATGGAGGATGCGATCGGATCCACGCCGTCGGTACTTTTGGCTCTTGCTCCCATGATTTCTGTTTTCCTTTACTTCCGTAATTTCTAGACTTTTCGCATTCCTGAATTTATTTGTCAGTTAGGGTTTGATGAGTGAATTTAGTTATTAGTCATCGATGTTCGAGTGAATTTGTTGTTTCAGTTTGATATTGAAATTTAGCCAATAATTGACTGAGTTTTGGTAAGACTCCAGTTCGAATTGAAGAACGCATCAGCATTTTGGTCGATAATGCACATTGGGAATTTGCTGTCTGGTTTCTAGTTTTTGTATGTTGTTCACTAAAATCTTGTCTTTTAGTGAGAAGTTGGCCCTAATGCATTTATAATATGCATTTATAATATATGTTTGGAGTAAAAACTCATGTACGTGTAGTCATCATCGTTGTTCACTAAGTTCAGATGTAACGTAGCAATTTGCAAGCACTGAAATCTAAGTAGATTAAAAATTGCTTTAAAAAAGTCATTTAGTACCACAAGCTTGTGTGCTACAAACTTCCTACACAAATGTAGTTTAGAATTTTGCATGTGCTGTTGTGTGGAATTGAATCTTGTCTTGCCCATTTAAGCGTGTAGGAATTTGAGCTAGTATCATTGGTTGCCTATTGTGCCATTTAGATGATTGTTATCCTGGTTGTTTGGGAGTTGTGTTTTAATCTTGTGTCATTTAATACTCTGTAGCTAAATATAAATGCTTCATTAGGCTTAGATTTTCATAGATTGAATTGTATTTACTAATTTTGTAAGCTCATTAGTTAGTAAGATTTGTACAGTAATTGGTGCCATTGATTGACGTGTTCTTCAGTTCAAGAGCTCCACAACTATCTCTGCATCATGCCTCTTAGAACACTTGTTTGATCCTTTCGATTGCTGTCAATTAATAGATTGATGACCCTTTTTGATGGTCCTGTTGGAGATTGGGCGAATCGGGTTTAAGACCGTTACTCTGCGGCCTGATTAAGTGGTGACTTTTAAACCTTAAGTTTTTGTTGCCAAGTTCTCTTTATTGCTTATTATCACATTATGTGGTACCGTAAAGAAAATATTTTCAAACTCTTTGGCTCAACCAATATTTGCATGATTTGGGGGCTCTTGTTTCTCTTTCAACTGTTAGGTTATTTGTAATTAAATGTTCGGATGTTTTTGGAATTTATCGAATTGTGCAATCTGTTTCACTGTAAATTCTTTAAATTTTAAGAACTTGCTTGTTGGTTCGATGTATATGAAACTGTAATTGAAGCAAGCTAACAATATGCATATGCAAGAAACAATAAAATTCGGGAGCTTTGTATAGAGCCTCTTTGTTAAATATTAAAATAAATAAATGTATAATACACGAAATCTTCATTTAAATTAAAAATATTTGTGCTTACTTCATTCTTCAATCTGTTTTACAACATATACATATTAAAAGATTGACTTGAATGAACGAATGGATTCTCAAAGAATACATATTTTCCGTAAGCTTTATTCTACACAAAACCTAGTTCGAGATTACTCAAAATTTTGGAAGAGTTTCCTCTCTCCTTCGGCCTTTCTTGGAAGACATTCATGCTGTGACTTTTTCTAGTATCAGAGACCTTCCTTTCTGGAGTAGCACGAAGCCGGGACAGAAGAAACATGGATGCAGAAGAGAAAAACAGAGCTCCAGCGAAGCAAGCAAGATCTAATCCAGTGACGAGAGGCACACTCTTAAATTTTTCTACTACCCCTACTTGAAGGAGCATCACCACTGCGTGCCCGAGTTTTGTTTTTGCATGTGACATGGTATTCATCCCTGAACTATCAGAGAGCATCTGAAATACAAAACACAAGTTTATACAAATCAGAAGAACATTATCGAGATCCAATATCCGCAGAGGTAACTTAATACAATTTTCTGAGTTCTAAATTGAGTTGTTTTTTATTGATATGATTTATAGTATTGTCGTCATTGTCTAAGCCCTCTACTATGTCAAAAGTATGGTCAAGTAGGGATCATAAGTCTTCACAAATGCTATTAAGAAAAGAGAAGGAGCAACTGTCAATTCAATAATACTCCAGTTTACGACCGATCAATCTTGGTGCGTGAGATTGCCATAGTCGTCAAATGGTAAGCTTGCATCCTCTAAATTTCTTAGAATAATGTAAGCCTCTTTAATGAGGATGAATGGTAAATGTTTGTTTACGGCATTACAATCCCGTATTTCTTTTGTTAGCAAGAAATTTTAGAGTTTCTTTATATCAAATGATACTTCATCGTAAACGAAAAAAAAGAAAAAAAGAAAAACATTATTCAGTTCTGGAATCCTTCAAGGTCATTTTCATATAAGAAGATGATTCTTTGTCTTTTTGGCCGGTCTAATATTGGATGTCATTTTCGTCGTTTTGTTGCCAGCTAAAATATCATGCATGCTTCCAACAAAATATTAACCATGTGAATTTTATTTTTATTTTTCCCTTTCTCTTCTTTTTTGTTTGAATTAGTCGACTTTCAGTGAATATGACGTGTTTTATTGGTACCATTCTTGATTTATGGCTTATTTTTTCTTTAAAAATGAGAAACTAGCTGACCTTGAGATGCATAGTCCCATGAGTCACCCCCCTCCTTCTCTTGATGCCAATGAACATCGAGTACAACCCCATTCCAAAGCTAAGCATAACAGTCCCTATAATGAACATGTCTGCGCATAATTAACACGATGAGCAAACAAGTCGAAGTTCCTTAATTTTAAGACGGGCTTAAATAGATTGGGGAAGTACCTATGGCTTCAATAACCATATGAATCATCGTGCCTTGGTCCAATCTCTGAGATACTATATGAAAACCCTGGAAGTATGATTCCAACATAAGGAAGCAACCTTCGACGTAGCACAGGATCGAGCCTATCAAGGACCCAACAACTGCAATCACAGCAAAGAACCGGCAGCTAATAATACCCTGCACGAAAATAAATTTATTCAGGGTTTCCTTTTAGTGTCTAATTATTCGTCAACTAAAACTGAAGAGAAATGAGACTAATTACTTGGTCGATGGCAATCTCGGCAAGTAGAGGCATAGTTTTCATCTCAATATGAGTTCTCCTAATGTGTGTAAAAGTAGAAGCTAACCCTGATCCTATCTTCGCTCCTAGTTCATCCTTATGCAGATCTATCTTCTGTTTCTCTGTCGACCTCGAAACTGCATCACTACGCTGAGCAACGTAGACAGATTTGCCCGGTTTTGCGTGGACTCTTGTTCTGGAAACGGGGAATTTAGTTGACCGAAGTTGCGGGAAGTAGAGAGAAATGCTTGATGCAGCCATTGCAATTTGCAAGAGCTATGGTTTGCTGAAGTTGGTAGTTGGTATAGTAAGAAGGCTAATAGCATAGTACTGCTGCTATATAAAGGGAAAAGAGAAGATTCCGAAGGGATCTTTTAGAACGGTACTTGGAAATTCTTGTGCCAGTTTTGAATACGCGGGTTAGTATTTGGTGGGAGTTTGTTTGAACTTTGAACCCATTTTGGGGGAGGTTTCACATGTTCAGGTTTGAGTACAAAACTCCAAACTGCAAAAATGAACACGTGTAGATTTGAAGTGTTGAAGTTGGTGCGCGTCGGGGAAATGACGGCTAGGAAATGCTTGGCTCTTGTTCCATATTGCTTGTAACCAAAGTTTCGTATGCGGGAGAAAAGGAAGTTTCAGTGCTGATCTCACTTTTCTTGAACTGAGTTGGTCAGGTTTGGGATCTTGCAACCTCGTTCGTCCATGATTTAAGTCACTTTCCAAGTGTTTGTCTTGTCCACGTGATAAGAAGTTTTTTTTTTTTTTCGCTTTAAGGAGTAAAAGGGTGAAAATTATTCCCAATATTTTATTAGTATGTAACAAAACAAATTACATCAAAGTTGTTTTTAAAATAAAGATCATCGGAAACATAATTACAAACCAAAATTTTAAATATCATTTGTCCTTCCCCAAACTATAATCGTAGAAAAAGAAACTTTCAACAAGCTTTCTGATCTCACGAGTGTAGTGCAACATAAGTCTACCAAAAACACCAGTGATGACTCATCAATCAATCAATCATACCCAACTTATCAATCAATCAATCATACCCGTGACGAGTCACCAATTCACAACTTGGAGACTACTCACCTGAACACCACTTCAGGGACGACACCCCATCTTCATTCGGTGACACCTTACTCGTACAACACACTGGAGATACATCCCTCCGAAGACGACTTGCCCCTTCTCTACCTCGGACGCCATGACCGTTCACTGCCACGGTTTGTTCGTTCATCACTTCGGTGAGGACTCACCCGAACGCCAACCTAGCGATGGCTTGCCTATGTACCGACATGCAACGGTTTGCACATTACTTGTCACGATAAAAACTTGCACAACCCCCCAAAATAGTGACGTCTCGCGCATCTACCACAATCGGACGACTTACACGTTTGTCTCAATAGTCACAACTCACACATCAACCACCGTGTCGACGACTCGCACATTTACCATAATGACAATTTGTTCATCATCCACAATGGTGAGAACTCGCACATTCACCAATTACTCGTCAATAACTGTAACCCCCGTTTCCGATTATACGGATTTTTGTTTTCTTTTCTCCATATTCTTGTATTTCATTTTTTCTATAAATCCTTCTATTTTCTCGAACCTCATTGCTTTCATTTGAATATTCGATTAATTAGTTTGAATCCAAAAATTTCTACTATTATTACTATTTAATCATTTGTTTATTTATTGTGTAAATACAAACCCAAATTTTATCATATTAGAGCATCCACAATGGAGTTTCTCATTTTTTAAAAATTGGCAGCTATAGTAGTAGCAAATAGGGAAATGTTCTGCAGTCGTTGTTTGCTATATTTTTCTCAATTTTTAAAAATTTTGCGTGGGACGGTAAAACATTTCCTGTCGCACATTTTTTTTTTGAAAATGCGAGCGACGGTACATGTTATACCGTCGCATTCGTTTAAAAAAAATTTTAAAAAATTAATTACTTATTAACTATTAAAATATATTAATTAAATAAATTAAATAATATAATAATAACTAAACCTAATTAAAAACTAACTAAACCTAATTAACTAAACCTAACCTACCCACTAATTCCCCAAATCAAGGACGGTATATGTTGTACCGTCCGAGAATTTAGGGATTTTTTAAAAAATTTTAAATTTTTTATTTTTTTAATAACGAAATCTGGCCGTTGGATTAAAAAAAATATAAATAAAAAAAAATGGGACTGTATATGTTATACCGTCCGACCCCAATTTAAATTAAATTTTTTTTTTTGGGACGGTATATGTTATACCGTCCGAAGCGATTAAAGAAAAGAAAAATAAGAGGGCGGTATATGTTATACCGTCTCTTATAATTTGAGAATCGCCATTTTGTTTCTCATTTTTGAGAAACGACTGTAGCCATTTTGCCAAAAAATGGCAAAATGGCAAACGATTGCAGCATTCCATTTCTCATAAAATGGCAAATTGACAAGTATAGCAAACGACTGTGGATGCTTTTAGTAATTGGTTTTTTTGATTAATGCATAAAAATCCTATTCAATTTTATAATCTTGTTCATTCTCTTATTTGATTAACCATCTTATTGAACACTAGAATTCTAATACATTCTATTATGTTATTAGTATCTGAGTATTTAATTTATGTGTAGTATTATATTACTATTTGACTATTCATATTTTAGCCAATACCAGATCTATTATTATTATTGAATTATTTTAATTGTTACTATTATTGTTGTTGTTATTATTATTATTATTATCAATCTTTCTCGATTGTTTATTAATTTATGAAATCTCATAGATCTTAACCTACCTTTTATTTATTTATTTTGAAACCCGAACAAATGTATATTTTTGTGTACCAAGTCTATTATTATTTGATCATGGTGTTAGGCCCATCTTTTAAATCTCGGCCCCTCTTATAATTATTTATTATATTTTGTGTAAGCCCAACCAATGTTATTAAATTTACTATTTTTATTTATAAAGCCCTAAACAATTATTAAGTCCATACTATAATTATTTTACCTTATTTGTTTGAAGCCTAAGCTCAAACCCAAGCCCGTCACTTATTGAATCATAACCCATCTCCTTATTGGACCCTTAAGCCTTAACCCGCTAACACGCAACCCTATAACCCAGTCCTTCTGGATCTTGACCCACAAACAGTGTTCTAAAAAGCGGGCTAGGCGGCTGTCTAGGTGCTAGGCGGCCCTCCAACGCTTCGACTAGGGGCTAGGCGTTTAAGAAAATCGGAAATGGGTCCCAGGTGGGAAAAGACGGGTCTAGACGGCGATTAATCGGCCTAAGCGGGTCTATCCGCCTAGACCCGCTTAGGGCTTAAATGCTTAAAGCGGGTCTTATTAAGCGTTGAGTTTTTTTTTAATACTTTATGTTTCCTTTACTCATTTGTGCTTCTTTAATTATTAGTCGGATGGTGGTCCAATTATGGCAATCATACACCTAATTTGCAAAGGATGGCGACAAGGATTTTCTCATTAATTACGAGTTCATCAGGATGTGAGAGGAATTTGAGTACTTTTGAGGGAGTAAGTTCCTATGTAGTTATTATTTAGTAATTAAGAGTCAAGGCTTTAACAATTTCTTAATTTTTTAAATCATTTGTTTTTTAATGTAGATACACACAAAGAAAAGGAATAGACTAGATACGAAAAGGATGGAGCAACTCGTCTATATCAAATTTAATTCTAGAATCATCAACAAGAAGAGAAGGGAGAAAGAGAGACAAATAGAAGTACTACTTCATAGTGATGCGAGTCGCGCACAAGGATGGATTGTTGATGGCGGCGATGATGAAGAAGTTGAGCCTGGATCAGGACCTACTTGGGGAATGGTTGGAGAAGCGTCCGGAGCGGATAACACACTAGAACCTCAGAGAAGTGCAAGAAATGTTGAAGTAAGAGAGCTCCATGAAGAAGATTTTGAATCGGATGATGACACGGAAGACGAGGGAGGTGATGAGGAATACGACTTAGAATCAGATGGAGAGCAAATCTTGGATGGATATGGAGAAGAGGAGTTGGAGATTTAGTTTATTGTCACTGTTAAACTAATTACTGCCTATTGCTGCTTTTTGTTAAACTGCTTACTTTTTTTGTCTTTGCTTTTTGTTAAACTTGTTATTTGTTAAACTGCTTACTGTTTTTTGTGTTTTCTTTTTGTGTTTGCGTAAAATACTTACTGCTTACTGGCATGTAGAGATCTTAGCATGAATGATTATTCATATTTTGGTTAATCTACACATCAACAAAGTTTATGATTTTTGTTCTTAGAAGTTAATCTACACAAAGTTTTTGTATACATCACAAACATGAAACTGAAGTGATTATTATACTAAACATGGAACTGAAAGTGATTATTATACTAAACATGAAACTCTTAGCTTCAGTTTTTTTTTTTTGCTTTCTTTTGTTTTTTGATACTTTCAGTTAGTCACATTATACTTTCAGTTAGGAAGTCGCTCATAAGCCATTTTCCTTGTTTACATAAAACTGATCATTTGTCACATGTTTTAACTTGTGAATACTGAATTGGTAGAACATGTAGGGGGAGAATTCTTGAGGTGCTGAAGAACTGGCCTCAGAAGAAGATTCAAGTTATTGTGGTCACTGATGGTAAGCATATTTTGGGGCTTGGAGATCTAGGATGCCAGGTATGTTTGTTAGTTTTGTTAAAATAATGTTATATTTTTTCATGAGAGTTATTGTTTATATGAATGCGAGCTACAGTTTGCAACTTGTGAAGGGAATGGAAATTCCAGTGGGGAAGCTTTCTTTGTACACTACTCTTGGTGGGATCCGTCCATCAGTAAGCATTTCATAACTAATGAATGTTCTTTGCTCTTTAAAAGAGAAAATTAAATAATTGCATGTCATTGTATGAACTTATGGTCTTTGTTGTTTGTTCTTCGAACCTTTATTTTGTCAACTGCAGTGCTTGCCCATCACAATTGATGTGGGGACAAACAATAAGTTGTTGGATGATGAGTTCTACATTGGGTTAAGGAAAAAGCGTGTTACTGGCCAGGTACCCAACACTTCAATTCATATATCATGATGTTATATGAATCTCGTAGCTTATTTCTAATGCTGAATTGAGAAACCTTGTTTCTTCATTAGGAATATGAAGAAATTCTAGATGAATTCGTGTCTGCAGTTAAGTAGAACAATGGGGAGAAAGTCCTTGTATAGGTCAGTTGTCTATCTTGATGGTTCTGAAGACATGCTTAAGAAATTCCGAAACAATTTAATATTTCATGGTTTCACTTTTCTTTTCTAAGAATTTTTTTTTATAATATTCTACTTTGCAGTTTGAAGACTTCGCAAACCATAATGCTTTTGAATTGCTTGAAAAATATAAGAGGACTCATCTCGTGTTCAATGATGATATTCAGGTAAGACTTAACTACCGAATCTAGAAACTTGGAACCAGCTATCACAACAGAGAAACTACATCACAAGAATTCGCTAACAATACAACAAAAAGAAGATATTTACACAGGCACAACCATATGACAGCAACAAAAAACTAAAATTACCTTATCCATCCCCGATCGAGATGAGATCGCATCTACAAACTTGCAATATATATATTCTATATTTCATCAAAACAATGTAGGCTATGAACATTATTTATTTTCTGATTAAAAATCATATATAAAAATCATATTCCCATGCGGGCAGTGTTGATGCATTAGTAGTCCTTGGATGGATATTGAGAAGATGAGTCAAATATTTTGTTTTCTTCATGTTCACCGATACAATAATACACCGATTCGATTTTGTAATCCTGATCCTGCAATTGCAAAGAGAAATATAAAGAGTAAGAATTGGTAACAACAAAACAAAATCAAATGATAAAAGATATAAATTGTAACACCCTAAATTCCAAATAAGACTGAATCCAAGTTCCACAGGATCTTTTCACTTCTCTTCGTACAATTTTACAAGGAAATTAAAATTTTACTTTACATCAGAGTTACATCTTTAAATTACATTTAAACAGCGGAAACAGTTTACAATAATTACATGTAGGGGTGGGCATCGGTCGGTATCCGACCTAATATGGACCATCCACCACCGATCTAAAGAAGATCGGTTTTTTAATTTTCTCATCCGCAACCAATCCGAACCTTAATTAGATCAAATTTCCATCCAAGCCGATTAAGCTCGGTTTGGATTGGATTGGATGGTCGGTTTGGCGTGCTACTTTTCACCTTCAACATCATTCATAATTTTGTTAAAATTTAAAAGATTAACTTCAATCAAACTTTAGAAATAACATGTTATTATTCAGAAATAAATTTAAAATAAAGATTCATAAAACCACAAGTTGTTAATAAATTTTGCACTAATTGTTTGAGATTATGACGTTTAAATAGGTGAGATAAACTACTTTTTCACTTGCATACTTCTGTAATTTTAGTTTATTATCATAAAAGAAACATTAAATAACCATAGCTAATTGAATTTCAGGTTCAATAAAAAAAGATTTAGTTTACAATTTGTACTTGACTTGATTAAAGTAACTACTAAATGTTACACCAACTTCATGATTCTATTAAGTTGGGACACACTGTGAATCAAGCATTTCTCAACAACATAATACAAAGGATTAGGGAGAATCAAAACATAGATAGAACAATTGCTCGGTTTGTATTAAAGAAATTAAAGAAGACTGTTTGTATCTCCAAGAAAATGAGAAATGACTATTTTTATATTCAAGAAATTAAAGAAAAACTATATTTTTAATGGACTTATGCATAGAGTTTCGGTCGGTTCGGTTTCATCGGTTATTTGAAAGCCCCATCCAATAACCGAATCGGTCCAGTTGGTTATTGAAGATCAAGAACCGAACCAATCCAAACCCCCAATTGGTTCGGTTAAAAACCGGTCGGTTCGGGTTGGATTGGTTTGGATTGGTCGGTTCGGATAATAGTTGTCCACCCCTAATTACATGAATAAACTGTACAACACTTAAAACATTCTTGAAGCAGCATGCATACTTTATTCTTGTCAATCTCTTTATCCTGTATGGAAACTGTGGGCTCGTCAGTTCATTCAACTGATGCAAGGATATAAAATATCAATTTTCTCCTACTTAGAAAGCACACACTTTCCACAAACAAAACTACGGGAACTATCCTATAGATGTCGTGTTGTGCTGTGCACTTAGTCCTTAATGCAGTTGTTATATTACATGACACTAATGCGCACTTGTTTGGATTCTATGCATCCCATACCATATAGGTCCGAGGGCAAACCCTTAATTGTACTTCATCTTGTAGGGTTCGGTCCCTCGCCATGACTTAAACTACTACGGTAACTACGTTAAGTATCTTAGATGTTCTATGAGTTACGAGCACATGTCCAGACAGTCTGGAGAAAAATTCCACGCACTGACATGACGCATCATATAGGCAGACTATGGACAATTCAACCTCCGTCATGGAACGATGGCACCACCCGTAGTCACCAAACACCCCACAAGCGTCGCTACCGGAACGATAATTCCGGAGTAGTGCTCACGCCATGTCATGATGCATCAAGCAGGCAGTCTGTGAATCACTCTCACACCGCCAATCCGATGGCCCTCATACTCGTGTTTTTTCTCTTACTTTCGTCACATCACCACTATGTATCTAATCCTTAGTTTATTTGAATCATGAATAAAATTAACCCCTAGAGTTAGCTCTTTCCTCTATACTGGTCTTAATCAACAACATGACCAACCCGGTCTTTCATCTCAATAATTCATCTCAACAATTATAATTCATTCGACTGCCGGTAATAGGACTTAGCTACTCTCTAGTTCAAAATCTCATTCCATGTTCATAAATAGAGTATTCACACTCATCAATATTTTCATAAGTCATCATGATTTTCTTCATTTCAATTCATATATTACTTTTCACAATAATGAGACAAGATAGTTTCATTCTCACGATTTCTCGACTTACATATTTAATCTCATAATTTTTCTTTCCATTCATAGGTCTAAAATCTCATTTATTTAACCTAAACGAAATTATTCTCATTTGCATTAAGTCATGAATTCTCAAAATAATTTTACATAATTTACCCTAAAGAAGAGGAAATACATATTGCTTTAATTTATCACATAAACACCCTTATAATCTCTTTAATCTTGATTAAAATTTCGTAATCAATCCATAGAAATTTTCTAGATAAGTTCAATTTAATCTCAGGATAATTAACATATTTTTTTTGTAATTTAATTTCCCAAAAGAAAACATTAAAATATTAATTTTCCCAAAAAAAAAAATCAAAAAACTCAAAACCTATCCAGGTTTCAAACCAGCAACAGCAGCAGCATGCGCTACGGTAACGTTACTGTGGCGCAGTGGCTGACCAAAAAGGACCGAGCGCTCACGCGATACAAAGGGGGGGGGGGTCTTAACTCTCTTATACTCAGGGTCTCGGTAATGGGTTATTTTCAAAATAAAAATAAAGAGTTTATGCCAAGATTCGAACCCATGACCTCCTACTATAGTGACGTTTTTAGTTTGCACCTACTGACCAGTATGGACAGAGTGACCAACCCGGAGAGAAATAATTCCAATTTGTTTTGTACAAGACTGTAACTATTCTAGTTCATAAAAAAAAACTCATTTCTTCAAAAATGTGATTTGTTCTTCTTTAAAACTAAATAAATTCCTGACTGAATTTCTTTCAAAATAAACAGTAAATTTTAGGGTTTTGAAAGCCATTAAATTTCCATATAAAGTCCTACTCTTTATTCATACAAAGTGTACATGAAAATCACATAATGTTATATTAACAAGTTCTTGTTCAAAGAGACATTTTCCTTAATTTATATTAACATGAAAATCACATAATGTTATATTAACAAGTTCTTTTTCACGCGATACAAAGGGGGGGGGGGGGGGGGTCTTAACTAGTACCCCCTACCAAAATTTGTTCATGCACATTTAATTAATTGTTTGTTAAGTTGGTCTACACTACAAGTTAGGTTAATTAAAAGAGAAATTTAATTAATTGGGCTCACTAATGTGCCAAAAGACCATGGGCTCAAGAGAATTAATTAATAAAATAATTATAATGGGCTAGAGAGATAATTAGGCCTAGGATTTCATTTAGGCTTTAAAATAGATCTTTTAGGAAATAAAGAGAATAATTAATAGCTTAGACTATGAAGAAATATTTATCTCTAGAAAAATGCATATGAAATTATACGTGCAAAACACGTAAATTACAAACTCTTATAAATAAAAATTCAGGATGTTATATAAATAAAATATACAAATAATTAAATAAATAAATATATAAATAAAACCGCCTAGCGTCTAGCCACTTAAGCTCCGCTTACAAGGCCTACGCACTAGGCACCCATCGGCCACCCGACTACCACCTAGCGACTTTTAGAACATTGCCCACAAACCCGCTAGCCCAATACCCTAATCCCCACTAACAGTAAATCCCAGATTTACTTCCCATAATCCCCCGTATCTCCAACTTCCCCCCGTCTCTTTCTCTCTCTCTCCTTAATACATAGCCAAACAAGCCCAACCTCTTCATCTTCCCTTGTTCAACCCCAAACCCAACCCTTCACTATTCAACCCCCTCATCTTCCTCCTTGCGATCCCGAGCCCCGCTCATCCCCGCCGTCGCAACCACCTACACCCATCAATCGCCGCACTCTGCCTCGTCGCCATCCTCTGCGCGCAACCGAACCACCGCAACGCCCTCCTTGACCACTGTCGACCTCTAGTCCTCCATCGACACCTGCAGTCGTCCCCAGTCCACCATCGACCTCTCGCCGCCGTCGCTTCCCGACCGCGACCACCAGCACCGCAACCACCTACACCATCATCCTCATCCCATGCTTCCATCGCCTTCATCGACCACCATCACCGCACCCCAGTCCCTGTGAACCCTTCGCCTTCCCTCCATCCTTGCCTCCACCTACTGCGCCTCTACCGAACGCCCCACCATTTCTGCATCTCATTGACCTCCTCCCTACAGCCGCTACCCTGCATCCCGCAACCTCCTTGACCCCCGTCGCCAGCAACCCCGAGCGCACCCAGCTCCCTGCCGCCAGCCGTAGTGCCGTCGCCGTGTTGCTGTTGTCGCTCTCGCACTTACTGTCGTTGCTGTCCCCATTGCTGTTTGCCGGCGTCGACCTTGTTGTTTGCTGTTATTGAACTTGTTGTGTTGCTGCCCTTGCTATTGTTGTTGTGGACTCTTGCACGTATTTTGCACGTGTCGCCGCTACTCCGTTATTTGCACGTGCATCGTTGTCCCGGGATCCTAATCCTGTTATTCTATTATCTCGTATTAATCATATTAAAGGCAAGTCACTTTTCATTCTCGAATCATTATTGTATCGCATTCGAGCTTTTTATTAAAACTCTGCAATTACATCCTGATTGTTTATCGAATTGTTATACTGTTTATCTTCCGTTGAGTATATTGGGGGTTTACACGAGCTAACCCAACATATTCTTGACTTCGTATCATTATTGACTCTAAAATATCGAATCTTTCATGACACCGCACAAATAAACTATTGTAGAATTGATTATTAAGTTGTTGTGCATGAATGATTGATTGATTCCTTGTTTGATGTTAAACTAGTGTATTGATGTATTCTTCATTGTATTTACCATGCTGAATCTAAGATTTGTTAAATATTGAGTTGAAGTTCATCATGTTTAGATTGCTTTTATTTCATGAGATATGTCAAACCCTGATTTTCACTGTCGCTTGGAACTTGTGAGATCTTTTTGACCCAGTATTTGACATAAAAAATTATGGCTTTCTAAACGAAAATTGTAATCCTGTGTTCTAGTTTCCAGAACATCTAAAATATTGAATTCCGAGTTTTATTGCAAGAGTTATGATGTTTTTATTACTGTTGCCTTTTCTACTTCCAGAATTCATGATTCATGTATTTCTTCATGTTTAAGTTATTAAAAAGCTAAGTTGATGAATATTGCCCTAATAAATTCCAGATTATAAGTTAACATGATTAGGAACTTAATGGATATTTTTGATGATTTAAAAATTGAATTTTTACTAGATTTACTAATGTAACAACTAAATGTCGATTTTCAGTCAGAACTTATAATCAGTAAAGAATGGTGTAATTAATCTTTCTACTGTTATTGGAATCTGTATTGTGAGTATGCGTTGGAATCGTTGGGAAGTCTAGTTTCTAGAACTTCTGATGGATCTAGTTTTGAATTCCTGTAACAGCGGGAAACTTGATTTTGGTACGGTACTCTACTACTGTCCAGAATTGTGTTTCCCATGTTTACTTAATATGATTGTGTATATAGCATTATAATTGCTGAATCGGATTGTGATAAATGCATTACATAATCTATTGCACTTTGGATGTTCTCTTATTGCATCGCTCCTATTGATCTTATTCTTGATTTCTATTGATATCATCGTTCATCGAATTTCTGTGATTACATAATATAATTGATTGTATCGATAAAATGTTTAACAAGCCGGGGTTTAAGGGTGACTTAAGTAGTGGACAATGCAGAGACTGTACTCAGAGGAGGGGCCCGTGTTTACCTAAATATTGTTATCGGCTATTGTTTTATCGATTGATTGTGGCTCACGACGGCAACCCAATTTATCGTGTATTGTATCGTTGCCGAATGATCGTATTGTGCATTGAATATTGAATCGTGATTATTGAATATTGATTATCATTGTCGAATACATGATCAAGAGTACACCACTTCGGTCTAAACGACATTGATTGTATATACGAAACCTGTGGTATTAGACGTAGTAGTACGTGTATTAGTTATGCTAAAAGCTAATAGACTTAGGAATTGACACAATATTGACACTACATGTTGAACATCGTCATTGCTATCGATATTGAACATTGTTATTGATAGTGACATCGACCATTAAGTATTGACATTGAATATTGAAATATCGTTTATTGTTATACCCATCGCATTGTTACCATTGATATTGATTATTGCTATCGTCCATTGTTATTGATTCCTATTGTTTTATTGAATTTATTGTTATACCGTATTTTCATTATTTATTGTTTTCTCTACTTGCTGTCCATGACTTGCTTTAAGGATAAGTTTCTTCCCTTTTTAGATGAGATATTCACAGGTGATCAAGAAGAGTTACCTGCAGGACTCGGAGACAGTCTTTCTGAGGTTTTATTGCTTTCTAGATTGATCGTTATTTTATTGGACTTCTTGTATTGAGATTTATTAACATTGTATTATGAGCTTTTGACCCGGAGATTGTTATTTTGTTTTCAGACGTTGGATTATCGTATTTGGTTATTTCATGTTTTATTCCAAGTATTGTTATTCATGTGATTATTCTTATTGCATGCGTGGTTGTATCTATCTTGTTATATTGTTGAGTTGAATAATAACAGCTTATGGATGACGCAAGTCATTCTCTGGGTCAATATCACGCGCTTGTGTTTCGTATTTATGGAAAGCGGGGCGTGACAATAACCTACTCATCCACCCCACAATCCCAACTTGCACATCCCCACACTATGTGACTTTGCCACCAAGAGCAACCTACATGTGCCCTCTTCAACATTCAATCTCAAATCCACACAAGGACTCCATCCAAGTGAAACTCACAAATAAAATTCGACCCAGAAAGCGCATCATTTTCCACTCAATTGCACAAAACATCAAAATCTATACAAAACTCATCACATGAGAGCAATATCAAGTTGCAAATGCCTCACGTGACCACCCCAAATCAATCCAAAATTCAAATTTCATGATGTGGGGCCCACACTCTCCCTCACTCTTCAAAATTCAAATTCAAATGTGAATTTGCACCAAGGAGGAAAAAAACTCGTGGTGTGGTGTGGGACCCACACTCTCCAACCATCACCTCCAATTTCTGAACCCCCCCCCCCCCCCCCCCCCCCCCGCCGCGCTAAGCTTCTCAATCAATGGAATTAACCGCAAAGTTGTACTCTAAAGCTCCTATGACTTTCCCCAACATCTACTCTAAGGAAGCCCCTAAGATTTACTCCGGCGAAGCCCCCAAGATAAACTCCAGAAAAGATGAGCACAATTTCACCACCTCTTGACTGTATGTTTGCCTCTGTTGTCAGGGAACCCATCTCAAACTTTATGATTCACCGACAAACCCAAATCCTACCTTGACCTCTACCACTAACCGGTGAATGCGAGATCATTCACCGGCAAGCCTGTCGTGCCCCATCTTGTGGGCACACAAAATTTCCCAAAAAAGTAGGCCACCCCCTCTTACTCCTTTCATTGGATTTTCTGACAATCAAACCACCGCATTGGGGGGGGGGGAGGGGGGGGGGGGGGGTAGGTTGAGGATTCCTCCCCTCCCCGAGTGCTCTCCTTTCGTTGGAGGTTTTGGAAGGGTTATGAGTTAATGTCAGAGCTTCTCTCTCTAGAAAATTTAGAGAGAGAGGTTAGAATTTTTACAAAGGGGCTTGTTGCAATTCTCATTTTGCACCAACCATGGTCACTTCACCGAGAGTATACAGACATTGAAGTTAAATTAAATAAATTGGGCAATTAACATTTACTTTTTTTAACTCTAAATTTTACAAATCACAGGAAGCATTAACATTTGTTTTATATGACTTACACGATTATAAATAATTATGTTGCATGAAATTGGAACATCAAAGACATTTTCATAACTAAAAACAATTGAGCCTGTTACAAAATCTATATAATCTTTACTATTTTAATGAGAGAGTTGGAGTTGGAGTTTGTAAATCTACCAACACGTGTATTACACGTACATATTAACTCCCAATTCAGGTTCAATTTTTTTTGGGTAAAACTCTCTCTATTCCCCAAAAAACTAAAAAATGGTAAAACCCTATTTATTCCCAAAAAGAAAAAAACTAACAAAACCCTCTCTATCCTCCCCCCTCCCCCCAAAAAAAGGTAAAACCCTCTCTATTCCTCTCCTCTTGCGACACATCAACTGCCCATCCCGCAACACAGGCGACCCATCGTCTGCCCTCATGCCACACCTCTACAACGCCTTCGCAGCACCCTGTCACACCTCTGCAATGCTGTGACTCCGCAGCGCCGTCGCACCTCCTCCGAGTCCCGTCGCACATCTGCGGTGCCGCAACACCGTCGCACCTCCGCGTCGCCATACTGCCCAGCGTTGCGCCGCCACACCGACGCACCACAGTGTCGTCGCACCTCCGCACCTCCGCACCAACGCACTGCCTCACCACCGTGTCGTCGCACCAACATCGACCACATCCGTCATTTGCAAAGAAAAGGGTCAAAAAAAGGTAACTTTTTGTCTATGTTCATGGAATGTAGCCTTTTGGTTTTACTTCAGGGGTTTGGATGAGGGGCAGGGGAATTTTAGTTCATTACAATTCATTCACCATTGTACTTGCATACTAATTTAACAGTCTTGATTCTTCGATATTGTTCATTACAATTCATTCACCACTGTACCAACATAAATACTAATATGTCATTAACCACCACCAGCTTATTTATTTCCTAATCGTAAGAGATAAGAGAGAATTCAACACCAATCCAATAAAAATCCAACTCCAACCCCTTCAAACAAAAAGGTCTTATGGGGTTTGATCGGTAGACTTTTGACCCATGCAATTAATGTGGCTGATACTAACTTACGTGTAGCACGCGTACATAATTAGTATGAAGGAGGTCTCAGATTCAAGTTTTTACTTTAAAAAATATATATTTATTAAAACGTGCATTGCCCGTGCATACTACAACAACAAAGCCTTTTTCCAACTAGTTGGGGTCGGCTACATGAATCATGCTTTTCCATTCTACTCGGTTTAGCGCAATATCTTCTGTAAGATCACAAGCTATCATATCTTTTTTCACTGTTTCCACCCAAGTTAGTTTAGGTTTTTCTCTACCCCTAACTCTACCCTCAATACTTATCAAATCACTCTTTCTAATGGGGGCACTACTAGGTCTACGTGTGATATGTCCAAACCACCTGGGGCGATTCTCTCTTAACTTATCTTGGATTGGAGCTACCTTTAGCATATCTCGTATATGCTCGTTTCTAATTCTATCCTTCCTTGTTTTACCATACATCCATCTTAGCATCCTCATCTCCGCTACACTCATTTTTTGTACATATTGTTTCTTTGTTGCCCAACACTCTGCTTCATACATCATTGCTGGTCTAACAGCCGTCTTATAAAAATTTTTCCTTCAACTTCAAAGGTATACGTTTGTTACACAAAACATCACTGACACTTCTTCACTTAAGCCACCCTGCTTGGATCCTATGTATAACATCTTTATAAATCTCCCCATCTCTTTGTATATTGAGCCTAAATATCGTAAAAGATTTCTCTTAGGTATCTCTTAACCATCAAACTTCATTACTACCTCAGTTGTGTTCCAAATATCACTAAAATTACACTCCAAATACTCTGTTTTGGTTCTGCTTATCCTAAATCCTTTAACGTCAAAGTTTCTATCCACAATTTTAATTTAGCATTGACTCTTGCTCTAGTCTCATCCACTAGGACGATGTCATCTGCAAAAAGCATACACCAAGGCACCTCATCTTGTATTCGTCGCGTCAATTCATTCATAACCAAAGTAACAAGGTAGGGGCTTAAAGCCGAACCTTGGTGTAAACCTACTGTAACAAGAAAATCGCTGGAATCTCCGTGCATACTAATATAAAAAATTTCTCAGCTTCGAGATCAGCCTACATCAAAAATTTTACTTTAAATAATATTTATTTATTAATACGTGCATCGCACATGTAAATTACTAGTATATTATTTATGCAACTCCAGCTTAATTAAATATGTGATGTTTAAGATTGTCTTAGTGGAAGTTTCCCATCTAGTCTAATATTATAATAGAAGAATTTGAATTGTCATTTGCAAACAAAAACTCTAATCTTAACCACTCATTTTTAAGGGATATATTAACCATTCATTTACTCAATGATTCTCAGTTATCATAATACCCTCAAAGTTTAAATTTGTTTATGACAATTATTTTCAAAAGTGTCGCTCAAATAAAATAAACGTTTGTATCATTGGAGATAATTTGTGAAAAATAGAAAATTAAGAGAGAGAAAACATGAATGGCACATGCAAATTACAACCCCCAAATCTAGTTAAAACTCTAGGTTTTACTTCTCTCTACTTCTCTCTCTCTCTTGCGACCCACTATCTGCCCCATCCAGCCGCACCGCTGCACCTGTGTTACACAAGCACCGCCAACCACCTCCATCCTTTGCACTTCTCCACTCCCCACCGCCTGCCTTCTCTACATTCCCCTCCCTCTCTCTCTCTTGCAACCCACCAGCCTCCCCATCCCACTGCACTGACATTATCTATTAGTCAATTTTGATTTTTATAATGATGTTGCTAGAGTTGTAACTCCGCCATTACCTGTCCAAAGCCAGAAATTCGGCCACAAACCGGGTAAAGAGGAGGCTTGCGTTAGGTAGTTGACAGTCAGCATAAAATTTTGTCAAATCTTATGAACATGAATCCTAATAATATGCGTGCAAATGCTAGGGTATTCCCTAAAAGCGATGCATTGTGCCTGCCTCTGGGTGCTTCGAAAATTGTGCAAGGGGAGCCGCACCGGTGCCCGGGTGCAGTGAAAAATGGGTAAGGGGTCCTGCACCAATCTGGACGTGTGCGGGTAAAGAAGCTAGTCCAGAAAAATAGGCTTAGGTTAGCCACTTGGAATATAGGAACATTGACAGAAAAAAGTATAGAACTAGTCGATACTATGATTAGAAGAAATATTAATATAACTTGTTTACAAGAAACAAAGTGGGTAGGGGAGAAAGCTAAAGAGATGGATGGTTTTAAATTATATTATACTGGTAAAATTAAAAATAGAAATGGAGTAGGAATTTTAGTAGATAAGAAATTCAAAAGAGATGTAGTAAGTGTTAACAGGAAAGGAGATAGAATAATACAAATTAAGCTTGTATTAGGGAAAAACATAATTAATATCATTAGTACTTATGCACCCTTAGTAGGATTAGATGCACAAGCTAAAAATAAATTTTGGAAAGATATGGATGAAATAATTCAAGAAGTACCTTTAGGTGAGAAACTATTTATAGGGGGAGATTTCAATGGACATGTAGGAAAAGATAACATGGGATGTGAGATGGTGCATGGAGGACATGGATTTGAAAATAAGAATAATGGTGGACAGGCTCTATTAGATTTGCAGCTTCGTATGATCTTATACTATCAAATACTTATTTTAGGAAGAGGGAGAAATATTTGAAAACCTTTAAAAGTGGGGCGAATAGGAGTCAGATTGATTTTTTCATCACTAGAAAGGTAGATCACTTGACATGTAAAGATTGTAAAGTTATACCGGGAGAGTGTTTAACCTCACAAAATAGATTAATGGTATTGGATGTGAATAGTGGGAAACACATATGTGCAAGGAAGGAGACTAGAAACCCAAGAATTAGGTGGTGAAACTTGAAGGAAGATAAACTAGAAGTTTTAAAGATAAAGTCCTTAAAGGAGCATCATGGAATTGGAAAGGGAAGACAAATATGATGTTGACTAAAACGGCTACGTACATAAGAGAAATTTTAAAGGAGGTACTTGGAGAGTCTAAAGGTAGAGGGTTGCTAAACAATGAAACATGGTGGTGACAAGAAGAACTCCAAAATATTGTGAGAGAAAAAAGATCAAGTTTCAAAATATAGCAAAAGAGTAAAAATGAAGAGGATTTAGAGAGATATAAGACCGTTAGAAAAAAAGTTTAAAAAGCGGTAAGAGATGCAAAAGAAAAAGCTTATGATGATTTATACACAAAATTAGAAACAAAAGAAAGTGAAAAATAATATTTATAAGCTTGCTAAACAAAGGAATAGAAAAATAAAAGATCTGAATACAATTAGATGTATTAAGAGGGAGGATTCAAGAGTCATAGTAAAAGATGAGAAAATTAAGGAAAGATGGCGAAATTACTTTGAGAAATTATTAAATGAAAAGGTTGTGGGCAACTTAATTTTAAAGGTCTCGATGGAGAGTCGAGAGCATATATTTTTCCGTAGAACTAGGTCCTCGGAGGTTCGAAATACTTTAGGAAGGATGAAAATAGGAAAAGCTTTAGGGTCGGATGATATATCCAGTGAAGTTTGGAAGTGTCTTGGGGATGTAGGAGTGAGTTGGCTAACAAAATTATTTAATGAAATTTTGAGGACTAAGAATATGCCCGATGAATGGAGAAAAAGTATTTTAGTACCTATATATAAAAATAGGAGATGTACAAAGTTGCTCAAACTACCGAAGAATTAAATTAATGAGTCATACGATGAAAAGTTGGGAGAGAGTAATCGAACATAGATTGAGACTAGAAACTACAATTTCTGAGAATCAGTTTGGGTTTATGCCGGGGAGGTCAACAATGAAAACAATTTATGTACTGAGGAGCCTTATGGAAAATTATAGGGAGAATAAGAAAGATCTACATATGGTTTTTATAGATCTAGAAAAAACATATGATAAAGTCCCTAGAGACATAGTATGGTGGGTGTCAAATAATAAAAGAGTAACTATTCGGTATATTGTATGAAGGGGCAACAACCATAATTAGAACAACCACAGGAGAGACCAGCAATTCTCTTATTACAGTAGGTTTACACCAAGGTTCGGCATTAATCCCTTACCTCTTTACTTTGGTTATGGATGAATTGACGCAAGGAATACAAGATGAGGTGCCTTGGTGTATACTTTTTGCCGATGACATCGTCTTAGTTGACAAGATTAGAACATGAGTCAATGCTAAATTAGAATTGTGGAGAGAAACTTTGGAAGCTAGAAGCTTTAAAATAAGCAGAACTAAAACACAATATATGGAGTGTAATTTTAGTGATATTCGGAACACAACTGAGGAAGTAGTGAAGCTTGATGGCCAAGAGATACCTAAGAGAGACCATTTTCGATATTTAGGCTCGATTATACAAAGAGATAGGGAGATTTGTGAAGATGTTACACATAGGATCCAAGCAGGGTGGCTTAAGTGGAGAAGTGCCAGTGGTGTTTTGTGTGACAAACTTATATCTTTGAAGTTGAAGGCAAAATTTTATAGGACGACTGTTAGACCAACAATGATGTATGGAGCAGAGTGTTGGGCAACAAAGAAACAGCATGTCCAAATAATGAGTGCAGTGGTGATGAGTATGCTAAGATGGATGTGTGGTAAAATAAGGAAGGATAGAATTAGAAACGACTATATACGAGATATGCTAATGGTAGCTCCAATTGAAGATAAGTTAAGAGAGAATCGTCTCAGGTGATTTGAACATGTCACACGTGGTCCTAGTAGTGCCCCCGTTAGAAAAAGTGATTTGATAAGTATTAAGGGTAGAGTTAGGGGTAGAGGTAGACCTAAACTTACTTGGATGAAAAACGGTGAAAAAAGATATGATAGCTTGTGACCTTATAAAAGATATTGCACTAAACCGAGCAGAATGGAAAAGCAGGATTAATGTAGCCGACCCCAACTAGTTGGAAAAAAGACTTTATTGTTGTTGTTGATGTTAAATGTTGCAAGAGTTGTATGCTCTGTTTGGGATTGATCTGACTATTGGGTTAGTTGGAGATTGAAGATTATTAGGAGAATTGGACCTGAGTGTACCAAGTGACCTTTCTGGAATTGATCTGCAACAGGAAGAAAGTGAGAAGTAGCTCGAGGCGTGGGTTGCACTTTCATTAAGAAACTATTTGGCCGATTCTGGAGATGAATCGTTGATCACCAAATACTTCTCCCGGGATACAACGAGCTTCTGATCTACAGTGCTGCTGAGACTCCAATCGCAGCACGTACCAACTTGCACCAGCAATTAGCAAATAAAAAAACCGCAGAGAATAGAATTTGAGAGAAGATTGTATGATGAAATTTTTTTTTTCTGTTTCTATGTTTTTGTCCTTCCCATAGATGACCGATACTTATAGCTTGTAACCAGAAGCTATAAATTTGTATGCATCAATAATAATAATAAAAAATAAAAACGGCCATATAATGAATATCATTTAATTTTTGAAACTGCTATAACATAAATTTCCTTTAAGTATGAAACAGTTATATTTTTTAAAAACGTTTTGAATTCTGAAAGTTTTTTTAAAAAAAAAGTTCTGTTTTTTTTAATAGATATATAAATATATATATATATATATATATATATATATCATGTAGAATGTAGGAATTGAACCCCCAACCTCTTGTGAACTCAAAATATTAACTGTTGGGCCATGAGACAGTATTGTTAACAAGATGAATGTTTTGAATGTATACTCAATTCCAACAAAGATCTTGTTTTGAAAGGATTTCAGTTATTAGAAATTGGTTAAGGTTTACTCATCTGATAGCACTTAGTATGGTGGAGTGGACGATAAGATGACAGCTAGGATTATAATTTCAATTCAAACTAGCAATGTGGCATTTGTTGTTGTTAGAATGGTAAGTAAATTAAAAATTTTAGATGATATGGTTGTTGTAGCGAATGATAATCTAGTGTTGTGTGTTCTAGAAGTTCCCAATATAATGATAGAAATCTGTACATGACAAAATAGAGATATGCAGGTAAAAAGAATCAATTTTGCTTGTTTTTTTTTCTTTGTTTTAGAAAATAACCAGCTGACTTATATTTTTTTATGTTTTTTTAAATTTTGTCAAAGACATTACATTCATCAGCATTCAGCATGCCAATCTGATGGAACATTGCCGATCTAATGGAACTTAGTCAAGCACATATTAATTTTGAGAGCTTAGAGATACTCCAGAATTAGATATAAAAATTCATTGATTTCGATAAAACAGTTTGAATTTTAAAGCTGAATAAATTACAATAACTAAGGAAATTAAGTAGTGCATAAGAAATATAAAATTTCTCATGAAATAAGACAATACCACTAACACATTTCACATATACTATGAATATATTTGTGGCATAAAATTGCTAAGCCATATTTAAATTTTGGATTGTCTACTATATATGTTCATTATAACTGTTTTAGAGCATCTCCAATGACTCTAAATTAGCTAGATATCGGCAAATTTGGCTAGCCTCCTCCAATTTGGCTCTCCAACTGCTAGCTAAATTGGCTCGTCATTTTTCTGAGCGTGAATAGTATTAGACAAAATGGAGAGGGAGAAGAGGGCTCGCCAAACATAAAAAATTGGGGAAAATAGGGTAATGGCTAGAATCTCAACGGCTCTATTTTTGCAATTATAAACATAACAAATTTTAGAAATCATTATTTCAAATTTCTTCTACATATTTGTTCTAAAATAAATTGTTTTAATAACTGGAAAAATTAACATCTTTCATGCGCGTTCCATTGGCATTCAAAAGCTCGCTGATGCACTCGAACCCATCTCTGGTGCGTTCCTCCGGGTTTCCTGTTTTCCGTCTTGTTCATCTTCTTCATCAAGGTGAGAGAAGTTTGGAGTAGTTTTGAGAAGGTTGTGGTTTCTAATTGTATGGGTTGGTTTGCGTTTAAATAACTTAAATGGGCAGTGGGCTAGTTTGGGTTTCTAGAAGATAGTGGGCTATGTTTAAATAGTTAATTTAGGTTATATTAATGTGGGTTAGGTTTTAATTAAACAGCGATTGAATTTGATTTTATTATTCTTGGATGAATATTAATTTGGGTTACTATGCAATTAATTTAGGTTCTTCTATTTTGTAGTATTAATATATAATTTCGTGCATATGTTTAATTAGATATTTTATATGTGCAGATGAATACTCCAGAAAATAATTATTACACGGATCTTTTATCCTTTAAGTGAGACAAACACTGAAGATCAATTTATAAATGAGGATTTTTATTAAAATGGGCAAATTTCAATGAATCCCATGTTGTCATCTAAAATTCCCAGTGAAGTTGAAATTCCAATAAGGCAGCAATCACAACGGAAAAAAATTCACACCGGATGAGGATATTCTCCTCATATCTGGATGATTAAACACAAGCTTAGATCCAACTGTATATATTGATAAAGAAAACTAGTAGTTTTTTCAAGAGAATACATGACTATTTTGTAGAAAATCAAACAATTTGTTATAACCGAACTTGAGGTTCTCTTATGAACAATTGATCTACTATTAACTAAGAAGTTTCTAGGTTTATTGGGTTATACTTAAATATTCAACAAAGATGTCAAAGCGGTGTTATTGAGATCGATAAAGTAATAAATTTATTAACTTATGAATTTATGTTAAAAAAATTAAAGAAGAATTAAGTAGGTTCAATATATTTTAGAATTAAGTAGGTTCAATATATTTTTGCAGATCAGTCAAACAAAAGCATTATACTCTAAAGAGACCAAAAATATATTTATGTTTGTAAATCAAATAAAAAATCAAAGACGCATAGCAACTCAAGTCTAGCTTTCTATTTTTCATATAGCAAAGATTCAACAATACGTGGAGAGAATAATGTGAGATTCGAAAAACCAATTGGTAGAAAAGCTGCAAAGAAACAACAAAATAAAATAAAATAAAAAGGCAAAGAACAATTTGACGACAAAACATCTGCAGCGGTTTTAGAAAAATATGAAAAAAATTACATCAAAATCGAAGAAGATAGAAAGGAATGGTGGGATGAATCATTGAAACTCTCAAAAAAATGTTGATATTCAGGAAAATCAATTGGATGAGTGTATTGGTGCTGAATTATTTGCAAGTGTACAAAATCGCAACAAGTAATATAGTAGTGAATAGAGTGTCGAACCCACAGAGACTAGATATTTTATTGAGTACCGATATTACTAGATTAGCTACTATTTGGAAGATCGAAATTTAACAAATAAAGAAAACAACTAAATTTAAAAATCTAACTAACTAAATTAATGGAGAGGGAGCGGAGTCTGAAAATTGTAATTTATTAATTGCAAATCAATTCTAGGACGTTTGACTTCACCTAGTTTATCCCACACAATTTATAATTCCTAAAAATATTATTTTTCCAAGTTGTAGACCAAAATCCCCTAATTATTCAATGCTTTCTCTCGAACAACACCAAAAATATCTCCAACTAACAGTTTGACATATCTCTATGTAAATTTAATTAATCGAAGACTCATTAAGTTCTGTGGATTTCTTAACGGCCACATCAATCGCGGTAAATTATCTCTAATTTCGCTCAATTAATGGTGTTTAATTTTTATTGTTCTAAATCACAAATTACCTCTCGGTCTCTCCATGATCCAATAATCATACAAAAATCGGCCAAATATTTGTAAGCATTAAGCACAAAAATTAAACACACAACCGTAGAAAAATATGAAATTGTATTATCAAAACTAGGCTACATCTAAACCCTAGAACAATAAATTTAGTTCATAGTAAAATTGCAATTAACAAAATTGTTCATGAATTGCATAATTAAAAAGTAGAGAGAAAAGAGATACAGAAAGATAAAAAATAATTGCAAACTCCTCTTCTGTCTTGTCTCAAAAACCGGACCCAAAAATATCGCCGTCACGTCAGCTGACCTGAGCCGCACGTGCTTGCCAGCTGTTGCGCTGAGTCAGCAGGCTTGGGCCCCGTGCGCCTGCGTCAGAGAGATGGAGTCCAAGTGCGCCTGCTGTCGTTTCCGTCTTCGAGCCGCACGCGCTAGAGAAGAAGAAGAAGCCTCTCACAACTGCGTCCCTGCTACTTCTCTCTCTGTTTATTATTTTTTTATTTTTTTTTATTAATTCTTTTCAGCTCTTCCGCCGCTCTCTCTTTCTTTGCTTCGGTTTTGGAGTACTTATATAGGAGTTGTAGATGAGGTGTAGAGTAGGATTACTATATATCTGCAAAATAAAAATCAGAATTTAAAATAAATGTTTAAATTTAAATTAATTAGATGAACTTAAAAAATAACTAATTTTTATTTTTGCCTTATCAAAATCCAATTAAATTTGTTTATTCTTTTTACACCCTCTTGACAATTAAAAATGCATTTTGCTCCCATATAAAATTCAACAAATCATTAAAAATAATAAATCAATAATTTTTCTTTGTTTGTTGATTTTTATCAAAAATAATTACTTTTTGCATCAAAAATCTTGTTTCTACATAAATAAATAATTAATTGAAATCTTATAGAAATAAAATGAATTATAAACAATATAATCGAAAACAAGCAATTTTAATGGGTAATTGAATACAAATATTTGTATAAAAATTAGATACATCATGTATAATAAAAATGGACTCTTCTGAATGAACACTAACCTAACAATGTATATTATGAAACACAAAAAAAAACAATTATTGTTTGCTAGAGCAATCAAAATGTTTAATATAATGTACTTTATACTTTGTATGTATTTCTTGTTTCGTATTTTATATTCTTAAATACCAGTTGCAATCTTGTTTCATAATCTCAAATAGCACTTACAATCTTGCATCGTATTTTGATATTGATATTAAATGATCATAAAGTAATATGTTCATGATATTAATATAAAAAGCAAAGTGTCTACAAACATAACACCAAGTACAATTGAAAAAGCATAATATTAGCATACAAAATATTAAATACCAACTTATGTTATAACAAAATACAAGCTTAAACACTTGTTCAATCAACAATATCATCTCCTAGTTGCTTCCAAAAATACTTAATTAGATCTGACTGGAATTTTGAATGAATCTCTTTATCTTGTATACAATGACAATTTTAAATAAAATTCTGTCGTATCAGTATATAAAATGTCATAATATATTCAAGTAATTCTTCATGATCAATTTCGCAAAGTCAATTTGTTGTCAATGAGCGATTCCGGCATCCCAAAAAATGCATGTCATATCCAAACACCATAGCTTTCAGAATAAGTGTTAGTTAATTTATGTGCACACCACACATCCCATGCCACGAAGTTGAACAATTTTTTCATTCAATGCATACAATCGATACTCTCTAACATCTCAGGAAAACCATGTTGTTCAGTTTGTGCTACTAATCGAGTGACATCATTGCCGTTTGGTGGCTTCATGTAATGGTCTCCAAATACTTCCACAATTGATTTTACAAATCGTTTTATGCTTTCTATGGCAGTACTTTCACCAATTGAGTATTGACATTAGTAGAGAACGCTTCATAAGTCCTCATTGCAACTATTTACCTTTTGAAGCGATGATAAACCAGCAAATCCAACGGCATCGAATCTTTAGACAAAGTAAGGATCATGAACTTTTACAGCTGTTTGAATACAACAAAATTGATCACAAGACATATGAAGCCTCCATCGAAATAACTTGACCGAATAGATAGGTTCTCCTACAAAATAATCACGAAAAAGCCTTATTATTCACGCAAACTCTTTCGCGATAAATTATATTATGGCTTACAATTGAACCACTATATTGTTTTTGATCATCTACAGCAAGCACATTGCACATCATTTATAACAACATTGCCAACAAACTCAAAATTATTGTGATTATCATCTCATGAATTATTTAAAAAAAGAACTGTTGTTAAATGCAACCATAAATATTTTATGTAGAAGAAAAAATTTAGAAAAATACTGAAGGATGAGTTTGAAAAGGACATAGCAATCACCTTTGAATATATAGAAAAAAAACTATATTAATAATAATAAATAAATGACATGAATGATATGACAATAACTATATCTTACAAACAACAATAATCATGTCTTATAAGCATACCCATTAAGAAATTTTTTATCCTCATCTTTTATGAAAATATGACCAATAAATGAATGAATATAAGTATAGTGAAAATACATATTTCATCTTTTTTTATTTGGATCTACACTGTTGCATATAAATTTTTAATATTTAGATTGCATGTTCTTAAATTTAATTATAATTCAAATAATATTTAATTATGGTTAATAAATTTAATTTAAATTAAGATCAATAAAATTAATTTTTCAAAATTTGTGGTTAAATATGTATAGTCGTAAAAAATAAAAAAAATCTTTGGAATAAATTATATTAAAAAATTATATAATATGTTTTATTTGAAATACTAGGTTTGCCCGTTGACACGTGTCTACGACACGTCTTCGGAACGGTGCACCTGGTTTGATTATATAAAATAGTTTTGGAGGTCCCGCAAATTAATTGAAGTAGCAAACATATTATATGAGGAAGCAGTATATCTACATTTAAGCTCAACCATCGTCTTTTTAATCATTAGCTTGAACTTACCTGGAATGCATATAGTTTGTTAGAAACACTGCATATAGTTTTTTTTAACTTCAGCATCATTTTTAGATGCTTGTAATTGTTATGCAAGGACATTATCATATAGGTTTTATAGAGCTTACTCTAATTCCATAACCACTATGAGCATGTCTAAATACAATGACAATGCAAGTGCAGGTGTGAAGCTATCTACAATACCAATAATCTAAATATTTGTTTGTATGAGACTCAGTTTGCAATTAAAATATCTCTTATTATTATTTCAACCAAAATGAAATACATGAAGTTCTCAAAACTCTAATCCAAGCTAATCATTACTTTTATCTCCACTTTATCTCCTTATTGCACCTTTATAAAAAAAATCAAAATGGATAAATAACAAGTTTACTTTAGCTTTCTTTTTTAAGTAGAGAGTTTGCACTGTTCGCTGGTAAACTCTAGTCATCCCAATCCTATATATCCAAACATACACCAAAAGTTCTTATATGTTATTGATGCTGTTTATTTCTGAGAAACGTGTGGAAGCACCAGGTGTGAGTTCGGACTCAATTTGTATTGAAGGAGATTGCCGCTCGTCTGCCGACCTTCAGTTGACCTTCTGGGACCTACGATGAGCTCGGAAAGATGTTGAAGGTTGGGCTCGGATCGGAAGGGTCGGATCCGAGGTCTTGTGTACCTGCAGACGGTCCTGAAACACCGGGGTTTGTCCCGGTGGCGGACCCTCCGACGCTCTAGTCAGTCTCTGTGAGAGAGTAGCAATAACTAGGTATATTTAAGTGGCAAAAGATTCATTACCTCAAAAGGTGGGTGTGGGTCTAGTATTTATAGAGAATCCCAACCGGGTTTGGTTCCACTTGGGGGCCGGGTCTGGATCCGAAAGCCCATGGGCCTGACGTGGCAGAAGGCCCAGGGGGTTTAGGGCGGACGTGGCGATACCAGGAGTGGTATAGGGCTGATGTGGCGAAACCCTTGGCGGTATTTGGAGCTGACGTGGCCCATCGTGAGCCCCCTGTGCCTCTGGGGGGAATCGGAGGGCCTAGGCTGCGCCAGGTCATCCTTCTGCCCCGCCAGAGAGGGGGGACGGCCTGTGGGACTGCCCCGGATCGGACTCCGAGGGCTACTGAGGCTCGTCAGTACGAGGAGGCCGGCACCGTGAGGGCAAACACGAGGTTCGGCACCGACCCTGAAGTGGTCCGGAGCCGAACCAGGTTGCTATCTTTACCTTTCTGAGTGGGAATTGTATTGGGCCCTGGTTGGGCCTCAGGCCATTTTTACACCGTCACACAAGCCCCCCACTCCTGCAGGGGGTGCGGGAGCTAGCCGTGGAGGAGTGCTTATGGTTGTAGAAATGAGATGGCGAGTCATGAGGCCTTCCTGAGAAGACTACCCTGGTGCTAGACCTGACCTCGAGCAGGTCGAGGGATTACGGGCCAACAAGGGGGGTGGCGAGCCGTTGGCCTTCCTGAGAAGACCACCCTGGTGCCAGACCTGACCTCGAGCTTGGCGAGGGATTACTGGAAGGCAAGGGCGATGGCGAGCCGTGAAGCCTTCCTGAAAAGACTCCCCTGGTGCCAGACCCGACCTCGAGCCGGTCGAGGGATTATGGGCCAACAAGGGGGGTGGCGAGCCGTTGGCCTTCCTGAGAAGACCACCCTGGTGCCAGACTTGACCTCGAGCTTGGCGAGGGATTACGAGAAGGCAAGGGCGATGGCGAGCCGTGAAGCCTTCCTGAGAAGACTCCCCTGGTGTCAGGCCCGACCTCGAGCCGGTCGAGGGATTATGGGCCAACAAGGGGGGTGGCGAGCCGTTGGCCTTCCTGAGAAGACCACCCTGGTGCCAGACCTGACCTCGAGCTTGGCGAGGGATTACGGGAAGGCAAGGGCGATGGCGAGCCGTGAAGCCTTCCTGAGAAGACTCCCCTGGTGCCGGACCCGACCTCGAGCTGGTCGAGGGATTATGGGCCAACAAGGGGGGTGGCGAGCCGTTGGCCTTCCTGAGAAGACCACCCTGGTGCCAGACCTGACCTCGAGCTTGGCGAGGGATTACTGGAAGGCAAGGGCGATGGCGAGCCGTGAAGCCTTCCTGAGAAGACTCCCCTGGTGTCGGACCCAACCTCGAGCCGGTCGAGGGATTATGGGCCAACAAGGGGGGTGGCGAGCCGTTGGCCTTCCTGAGAAGACCACCCTGGTGCCAGACCTGACCTCGAGCTTGGCGAGGGATTACTTGGAAGGCAAGGGCGATGGCGAGCCGTGAAGCCTTCCTGAGAAGACTACCCTGGTGCTAGATCTGACCTCGAGCTGGTCGAGGGATTTCGGGCTAACAAGGGGGATGGCGATCGGTTGGCGCCCTAGAGTGATTGAGCGGGGATATCCCACCATTCCTGTGGAGTATTGAAGGCTCTCCGAGAACGGTGTGATGGTCCAATTTCCTAGGGGCATTTAATGGCGCCGCCTAATAAATGTAGATGGTGCATGGTTTTCCGTTGATTGACCTTCCCCGCGCCCCAATGGTTAGTCCCTGGGGGAGGTTATAAATACCTCTCCCCTCCATCGTAGATATGATCAAAACAGGGGTGGCCCATTGGCCCTCAGAGGTGTCTGCTTCGGCGGACGCCTGTCTTTTGCTGATATTTTCGACCCTAGCAGTGTCGGAGAGGTGGTTACTCTGCCGCCCGGATCTTCTCTTGGATCTGATGGACCTTGATACGGCAGCCAGATCTATGGGAGATCAGGGCGAGAGGGGTAACGGCCGAGATCCGTGCTGTTGGAAGAGGAGCTTCGGATTGGTGGTGGTTTTGCCGTCTGGATCCCTTTTCGGGTCAGACTACGCTGTCATGGATGTTTGGCCCGGGGGAGATCCAGACGAAAAGATGCACCAACCGTATTCCGGTCTTGGGGCTGAAGGGCCTCGGATGGGGGGACCACCACCCATCGGGGGTCGGTCAGTCCGTCTTGATAGGGCTGCAGGCGATGGCGGTTTCTGTCCCACCCTCGAACTGTTCGGGGTTTCGGCTGCCGAAGCTGTAAGCCCCGGGCTGCTCGAGGGTGAGAGGGGAACTGGTCGAGCGCTGGAGCCCGGGGCGTCTGTCATATGACGGCGCCTTAAACCTTAAGTAAAAATGTTTTCTCCGTCGCGTATTCCACCCGAACCGATCTCAGAGTTGGGCTGTCAGTCTGGCGTCTGATGACGTCCTCCGCACAGGTTTCGAGGACGCGGCGCGATTTTCCAGGCGGCAGTTGTGCGTCAATCAGTGAACAGTAATCGCGGAAGTCGAGGAGCCGTTCTTCCCTTATATAAGTATTCCCCCTTTTTTTCCTTTCGCCCACTTCAATCTTGCTGCTTTCTTCTTCAAAAAATCTCCCAACCCTTCAGCGATTGTTCTTGCAGTTTGCCGTACTCGGCTCGCCCTCCCGAAGCGGTCCCAGGTTAGTTTGGTAAGTTTGTTTTATCTTTAGGCACAGATGGATAGGGCTCAGTCCGGTTCGTCGGCGTCGTCGTCCAGGGGGGAAGTAAAGCCTGACTCTCCGTCGACGTCGTGGGAAGAGCCCGTGTTCGAGGAGGGGTCGGTGCCCGTTGTGGGCCCTACTGGCTCGGTTTCTTTGGAGGACTCAGTAGGTGAGGGGGAAGCGGTACACAAGACGAGGCCGTCGCGTTCCCGACGTCCCTTTGTGGTGGAGAGTAGCTGGTCGGAGGGAGCCGGCGAGGGTTCGGACGGCATTCGCGTGCTGGAGCTGTCTTCCGATGAGGAGAGGGGCGAGGGTAATATAGCGAGGAGATCCACCGTTCAGGGTCGAGGACCGTCGGAGCGAGTCAAGAAGGAGAAGAGGGCCCCAGGAAAACTGGGGTCGAGGACCGGCGGTTCGAGCAAGGCGCCTGTTTTCCGTAATCTGATGACGGGTTCGCCCGTTCAGCCGAAGCATTTCCGTCAGTATCCCGACGACCTTTCTGACCAGGAGCTCTTCGGAGTGCAACCCTCTTCGCCGAGCCGGAGGAGGGTGATGATGGACGCGATCTCGACCGTTTTGGAGGACGGGGATTTGGAGGTTCTGCCGCTGGCGTATCATATAGGGCCTGGTTACGAACTGCTGATGCCGAGCTCTACTCTGCGCCCCACCGATCCCTTATCAGCTTGGTACTGTGTCTTCCCAGTGGACGCTTTCATTTCTGGCCTGAGGTTGCCAATCCACCCGTTCATTAGGGACGTGTTGAACTGGGCCTCCTTGGCGCCCATGCAGTACGGGCCGAACTCTTGGAAGCAGATTATCTGCTTTGTGCTGATGTGCGAGGAACAGCAAGTACCCCTGCGGCTGAATGTGTTCCGTGCGATGTTGATGGTCAATCCGTCGGCCGAGGGTGTATACTATATCTCTCCCCGGAGTGGGGGGAAGGTCGTTCGCCACCACCCGGATTCCATCAAGGGATGGAAGGAGAAATATTTGGTGATCCGGAGTGAAGAGCCATGGGACATTCCCACTCGATGGAACCACTCCAAGCCGAACCACCAACCGCCGAGGCAGGGGGATCTGTCGGCCGATGAATGGGGGTTTGTCGAGCGCCTCCGCCAGTCACCTAGCATTGATTGGACGGAGGTGACGGAGACCCATTTGGCGAGCGCTGGACTGAGCCCAGCTGTTATGTGTATGTAGTTGTTTCTTTTCTCTTGGTCCTTTCTTGCTTTCTTGCTCATTGCTCTGAATGGTTTTTCCCGCAGGTATGGACGAGGCGTTGATCAAGGCAAAGAGGCTCGCCATGAGGAAGGAGAAGGCTGAGAAGGAGGCGGCGAAGAGGCCGAGGGGGTCGTCCCTAATCATCTCGGAGGTCCAACTCGAGCCGAGGACCAAGAGGGGCCGCTCGGAGACGAGCAAGGGTGTGGCTGCTTCGAAGGGTCAGGGCCTGGCGGGGGCCCCTGTTCTCGACAAGGGGAAAGGTCCCTGGGTCGAGGCTGAGGAAGAGGATCCGGTGGTGGAGTTGTTGCGGCAGCGGTGGGCTCCGGACTGGTCGGTTCTGATGGGGGACCGCCTGACAGAGGAGGCCCAAGCCGTTGAAGTGGTGGAAAAGCTGGCGACCCCTCGCGATCGCAAGGCGATGGAGGGTGAGCCCGTGGAGGTGGCGTTCGCACGCCTGGCGCAGGCCACTGTGCAGGTAAGTCTGTCGACCCTGTCCCTCCTTGTTGATTTTCATGCGGAGGCCTGATCTTTGTCTGCCGTTGGCTGTAGGCTTGCATACAGGGGGCCAACATAAAGAACCTGTACGAGGCGTCCCTGGCCCAAGAGCGAGCTCGAGCGGACAAGAGCGAGCTGGAGATGAAGGAGATGCGGATCGAACTCGAGGGTTCGCATAAGAGGGAGCAGCAGCTGGAGCTCCAGCTCAAGGCCAAGGATGTGGAGTGGGAGAAGAAGATGGCCTCCCTGAAGACGAAGTACACCAAGGAGGCGAAGGAGGTGCTGACTACGGGCCAGCTGATGGTGATCGCGGCCCAGGACAAAAGTTATGCGAAGGCCCTCAGCCACGTGAGGCACTTCTTCCCGGCCCTCGATTTGTCCAAGTTTGAGTATGATATGGAGATCGAGGGGACGTCGAAGACTCCTGGCGAAGAAGGGCCTGCCGTCGACCCGTCGGCTGACGCACCCGTGGATCCGTCCGTCGACGCGGAGGTGGGTCAATGAGTTGTGTAATTTTTGTCTCTCTTTTTCTCTCCCTCGATTGTGTTTGCCTCCCGCGGACTGGCCACCGCATTTTTTGTAAGAAGCACCTGGATTTATAGTGGCAAGAAAAGTTTTTTTTTTTTTTTCTTTTGACTGGCCGGTTGTTTTGACTTTGGACATTTCTGAATCTTCTTGAGAATGTGTGTTGAGTTGGTTGGTTATCTTGTAAGTCGCGGCTCTCCTCCTTGAGGGGGACTCCCGTAGTTTCTATGTGGCGCGACTCCGGAGTAAGGTTAAGGTCCTGGAGGCCGCGCTGGCTCGTCATCGAAGGGGGACTCGGGACACTGATAAGGCTTGTAACTTTTATCGGAATAAGTCCGCCGTCTTAAGTGCGGAGGCGCGCCGGTTGAGAAGAGTGATGTGGGATCGGGAGCTCGGCGGTGCGGACCTTAGACAGGCCGGGCTTAGTACCTTGGTGCCGAGGTCCTCTCCTGGGGGGTTACCTCGCGACGTCTTTGTGGAGAGGGAGATGGAGATGCCTCGTTACAAGGCGATGTTGGGTGCCTCGTTCTCTTCCTCCGTGGGTCGACAGGCGGAGGGGGTTCCCTCTGCGCTGCTGCTGTTGCAGTGGGCGCGACCGGATGACGCTCAGAGTTCTGTGGCTGGAGTGTCGATTGTGGCTGAGGCTAAGGAATACCACAACGAGGGGAGGGGCCCCTAGTTGCTTGGTCGAAGTACTCTTCGTCCCTCGTTGGGCCCGAGGGGCCCTGATCTTCCTGATTTGAGATGAGTGGAGCGGTCTTGTAACGGTCTTTGTTTTTCTTTCGTTTTATTTTTTCTCTTTGGAACGAAAATAAAGGGGTATGAAAGAAGAATCCTTTTCCTTCCTCGCTCCGGCCAGTAGTGTAGTACGCAATGTCGGAGGCAAGGTCTGGCTCCATCGTTCCGCGAGGGATCGAAGTGGGGCCTTAGGAAGGACCTTCGGTCCGGACTCGTATTGAGATTATCGAGACATTTAGGTTCGGACAAAAAGGGATATTTTTAGTATAAGGTAGGGAGGGCCGCTAAGGCAGCCCTTTACAAACGAGGGTTTACACAAAAACAGATTTACATTTAGCCGGGCCATAATCTATGCTCGTTCGGCGTCGAGAGGAAACACACCTCCCCCGACGGTGGTCATGTAGCATGATCGCGCTGCTTCTTGGCTGCCTCGGACGATGCCGACTCCTTGAGGGGTGGGGAACTTGAGCTTCAGATGGTAAGCCGAAGGCACTGCTTGTAGGGAGCATAGTCCAGGCCGGCCAAGTATGGCGTTGTAAGCCGCCTTGACGTTGACCACCATGAAGTCCATGAATTCGGTCCTCTTGACGGGAGTCGACCCGGCGGTAACGTCGAGGGTAACAATCCCTTCTATTACGACAGGGACGCCTGAGAACCCGTGCAGGGTGTACCCGGCTGGCTTGAGTTTGCCTCGGGGTAACCTGAGATTTTCGAAGGCTTCGAGGAAAAGAATATTCACCGAGCTACCGTTGTCGACGAGGATCCTGCGGACTTCACAATTAGCCATGTGAAGGTTAATGACGAGGGCATCGCAGTGGGGCAAGCGAACACCTTCAAGGTCTTCCCCTGAGAAGGAGACCGGCCTTGATTGCAGTTTGGGCGAGGGGTTGTCTCTGACAGCGTTCACCTCTCGGATGAAGGCTTTTCTGGAAGTTTTTGATTCACCTCCCATCGGCCCTCCGTGGACGCAGTGCAAGATGAAAGGGATATCTGCGGCTCCCTCGGAATCGGGGGTCCCGACCCTGGGTCTGGTTTGGAGGAGGGTTCGGAGGCGATTGCCTCCGGTTCCTAGCGTCTCGCCGATCCCGTGGGCCTTCTCGGGTAAATTCTCGGAGGTACCCTCTGGAAATGAGTTCTTCAATTTCGTCTTTCAGGGCTCGGCATTGGTCGGTCTCGTGCCCGTGATCTCTGTGGAAGCGGCAGTAAAAGCGCTGGTCTCGATTCTTGTTGTTATTAGATCGGGGGGGTAGTCGGACAATGCCCTTGTCTTCGATTTCCAAGAGGATGGCGGATATGTTATGCGTCAGGGGAGTGTACCTCTCGAAGCGGGGGACTGGCGGGACCTTCTTCATGGCCCCCGGGTCCCTTGGAGCTTTCTTTGGTGGTTCAACTTCCTCGGTCTTCCGCTTTCCTTTCCCGGTGGGATCCCTGGCATCTTCGGGATTAAGGGCCTCTTCTGCCCTAATGTATTTCTCGAGCCTATTAAGGAGGTCGGGAAAGTCGACGGGGGGTCTCTTGGCCAGAGAAGCCTTCAGCTGTCCGGGGCGGACGTTGTGTCAGAATGCCGCTGAAGCGACGCCTGGGTCGAGGGAGGAGACCGACCTTGCCTCAGCGGTAAATCTCCGGACGAACACCCTGAGTGATTCCCCCTCTATCTGCTTGAGCCCAAGTAATGAGGCGCTGGTCCTTTCGGCCTTCCGGCTAGTGACAAAATGGGCAAGAAAATTGCCCTCGAGTTGGTCGAAGGAGTAAATGGAGCCGGGGGCGAGTTTCGAGAACCACTCGCGAGCAGGACCCCGAAGGGTGGCAGGGAAGGCTCGGCAGAGCAGGGGATCCGAGGCGCTGTGAATCATCATGAGGGTTTTGAAACCCTCCATGTGATCAGCAGGATCTCCCTCGCCATCGTAGGTCTCGAGTTGAGGGGGTCGGAAATTCCGGGGTATTTCTGCTTGGAGGATGGGGGCGGAGAAGGGAGGACGGACAGGTCTGTACCCCTGAGGCACTCTTTGGCTGCCGTCCCCTATGTGATCGAGGCGGTCCTCCATTTCTTGTAGGCGCCTTAGGAGTACGTCATCGTCTTCCTGCTGGATCGTTGAAGGGCGGGACGCGCTGGCTTCGGCGTCCGACCCTGTTTGGGAATGGGGGGTTTCTTCCCTGGGGGTCCGTCGGAGGGCTCCCAGAATTTCTCTTCGGAAGTCTTGGAACTCCTTGTGAGTGACGGGGGCTCCTTCGACCCGGTTTGGCCGGTCCGAGGGTTGTCTTCCGACTCGGCTGAGCGCGGGTCTTCGTACCTCGGGTGGCGGCCTAGGATGGTTCGGGACCGGGTTGGAAGCGGCCCTTCCCCTGCTGCGGATAATCTTGCGGTTGAGGATTATTCCCCGGAGGTCGGGCTGGGCTGGCCGGCCGACGCTTCTTTGGGACTCCCGAGAGGGAGCCTTGTGTTTCGACGTGCGCGGCCTGGCTTTATCAGTGGGTGGGGGCGAGTCCCGTTGGTTGACGGAGGAAGCAGCCCCCTTGCCTTTGGAGGCCATGAGGGTTCGGCTGTCGATGGCCTTTGAGGGTCTGGGTCGGATCGGCTTTTGGAGCAGCTGGTTCCCACAGACGGCGCCAACCTGATGCTGTTTATTTCTGAGAAACGTGTGGAAGCACTAGGTGTGAGTTCGGACTCAATTTGTATTGAAGGAGATTGCCGCTCGTCTGCCGACCTTCAGTTGACCTTCTGGGACCTACGATGAGCTCGGAAAGATGTTGAAGGTTGGGCTCGGATCGGAAGGGTCGGATCCGAGGTCTTGTGTACCTGCAGACGGTCCTGAAACACCGGGGTTTGTCCCGGTGGCGGACCCTCCGACGCTCTAGTCAGTCTCTGTGAGAGAGTAGCAATAACTAGGTATATTTAAGTGGCAAAAGATTCATTACCTCAAAAGGTGGGTGTGGGTCTAGTATTTATAGAGAATCCCAACCGGGTTTGGTTCCACTTGGGGGCCGGGTCTGGATCCGAAAGCCCATGGGCCTGACGTGGCAGAAGGCCCAGGGGGTTTAGGGCGGACGTGGCGATACCAGGAGTGGTATAGGGCTGACGTGGCGAAACCCTTGGCGGTATTTGGAGCTGACGTGGCCCATTGTGAGCCCCCTGTGCCTCTGGGGGGAATCGGAGGGCCTAGGCTGCGCCAGGTCATCCTTCTGCCCCGCCAGAGAGGGGGGACGGCCTGTGGGACTGCCCCGGATCGGACTCCGAGGGCTACTGAGGCTCGTCAGTACGAGGAGGTCGGCACCGTGAGGGCAAACACGAGGTTCGGCACCGACCCTGAAGTGGTCCGGAGCCGAACCAGGTTGCTATCTTTACCTTTCTGAGTGGGAATTGTATTGGGCCCTGGTTGGGCCTCAGGCCATTTTTACACCGTCACAGTTATATTATCCATGGTTTCTAATAACCAGTGAAAGGAACACTTCACGATAGTATTTTCTCTTGTAGCAAAGAAATTAATGTTGCATATTTGCCAAGCTATTTTAGGTTGCTGGGCAGCTTATCTGTCTTGCTATAGTTTGGAAGCCCAAATTGAGGCCACCAAATAATCCATCTTTCACTTGCATACACCTTAAATCAAAACCAATAAAAATTCATCAAATAAATCACCAAATTAAATTTTTTTAAACCCAAAAATAAAACAATCATAACTCTCTGAACTTAGATCCCATGCACACACAAAATTTGAGTCAGCAAAAAACTGAGCAATCCCCTGCACACACAAAATTAAAAATTAGAATGAGAATTCGGTTAATGAGATGAAATTAAAGTCGTCGCATCGCGTATAGAGGCTCTCGATTCGGTGGAGGGGAGTCGCCGATACGAAGTCCCTTACTATTCGCACTCGATTTGGTGGAGGGGAGTCACCGATACGGAATCAGCAGCGGATCAGATATCGGCGACGACCTCTTGATTGGGGTTCGACATTGGATTTGCTTTGAGATTTTCAAAATTTCAAAATTTTTAAAATTTTTTAAAATTTAAAAAATTTAAAATTTAAAATTTTTAAATTTTTAAATTTTTAAATTTTTTTAATTTTTTAATTTTTTAATTTTTTAATTTTTTAATTTTTTAATTTTTTAATTTTTTAATTTTTTAATTTTTTAATTTTTAATTTTTTTAATTTTTTAATTTTTTAAATTTTTTTAATTTTTAAATACATTCTTTATATTTTTAATATTTTAAAATTTTTTAAATTTTTTATAAGTTTTTGATATTTTTGTTTTTTTTTTGAATTATTTGTAAAGTTTTTAAATTTTTAATTGTTTTAGTTTTCAAGTTTTTTTTTATTTTTTTATATATTTTTTAATTTTTTAATTTTTAATTTTTAATTTTCTTAATTTTTTTGAATATGAGAGAGAGAGAGAGAAAGAGAGAATTAAATCAATAAAGGAGTTGTTTTGGGTGGGGGTTTGAATTTGAGTTTTGGGGGAAAACTTTAACCTTTCTGTGTGTCTGTGTCTGTGTGTGTGTGTGTGTGTGTGTGTGTGTGTGGGGGGGGGGGGGGGGGGGGGGGGGGGGGGGGGGGGGGGGGAATGCGTTTTGTGATGTTAAATCTGGGCCTTTAATTTTGGGAGGATTGAAGGAGAGCTACTTGATAGCTTTCTTTGTGTTTTATTATATAGATAATAAAATATTCAATATTTAGTCAATTTAGCTCACATGATTGAATATTAAACAAAATTGCTTACCAAATTCATTAGACAAAATGACTATTTGGCCAATTTGACTAACTATTTTGACTAGTACCCTTAAAAATGCTCTTAGACCATCTCTGTAACAACCCAAATTTTTCCATATATGTCTTGTATACAAACTAAATTCTATTATTTATAAAACTATATTTTTCTTATGTTGAAAGAATTATATTTTTATTTTCATGACTAGTTTTAACATATAACTATACATATGTATATACTTGAATCAAGCCCAAGTATGGCCGGCTATGCATTAGAAGAGAAGGAAAAACAATTAGGGTTTTGTGTGGAATTGTTTGAATTCAAAGAATATCATCATGATACTTTGTACACTCCTACACTCTACCTCTCCCCCCACCCAATCCTCTCTCCTTGAACACCGGCCAGATCTGACCCCCTCTCTCCCTTTTACATTTTTAACCCCCTCATTGCAATATTAGCCATTTACACATCCTACCTTCTTCTAAGATTAATCCTACACTCTTCTATTCTCATTCTGTCATGCCCTGCTTCCTAAAAAGGAAATACGGAATACGGATACGTGACTAAGTCCAACGAATAATTTTCATCATTCATAAACTGTCAGGATCTTTATAACATTTCACAGGAATAACAGGAAGTAAACAAGAAGAAATCAACCACGCATGCATGAATGAATCAATATACCAACAGAATTTACTTGAAACAAAATTTAATAATCTCAAATAAATCAAATCTGGACAAGTCAATAATTCTGGGTCACATTGCCCAATAAAAAATTCATGTAGCAATTACATTTATTCAAGAAT
Organism: Hemerocallis citrina; assembly: GCA_017893485.1. Lineage (NCBI taxonomy): Eukaryota > Viridiplantae > Streptophyta > Magnoliopsida > Asparagales > Asphodelaceae > Hemerocallis > Hemerocallis citrina. The sequence goes on from CM030368.1 coordinate 28,516,502, forward strand.
AGTAGGAAAGTAAATTATAGCAAGAACTCCAGCAACTAGAATCTCAGATCACCTACTCTATCGAGCAACTGATCACCATAATCTGCAATTTAACAAATTGCAGGAAGAAAAAAAGAAACAAAACGCCCGTCAATGTAAGTTACGGGCCGCTTGTAATGCAGGCAACAAGTATAGAAAAAGAATAAACAACATAGAGTAACAGCGGAAGCAACCATAGCATGGAATAGACATGATAGAATGACTGGCATAAATCAAAAAACAAGATCAAGTAATGTGATGAGATAACAGGTGCATGTGACATGTGATAGGTAACAGGTATCATGCAAGCGAGTAAACATGTAACATGTATTATGTCATGTCAAGTCTTGTATTTTAGTTCTATCTCGGTAGCACTCCATGCATCCCAAACTTTTACCACATGGTTGCTACTTACATGCAATTGCGTTTAGATCTAGTGGTGGGTTTCTATAGGACTGTGTACTCAGGCATCATATAACAGGCAACAGGAACAGGTTCATGAATCAAATAGTAAACAGGTACACGAACCAACGGGTTCATGCATCAACAGGTTCATGAATCAACAGGTAACAGGTACACGAACCAACAGGTTCATGCATCAAAGCATAAAGTACAACAGGTTTACGAATCCATGGATTCATGAATCAAACATAAATTGCAACAGGTTCATGTATCAACATGAATCAAATATAAAATGGGAAACACATGCCTCATTCTGAGTACACATACCTATATTGTCCACTACTAAGGTCTTTCCCTTAACTCCGGCTTGATTACTTGTTATTATTATTAAATAGGCATATATGTGCACAAAACAGGACAAGAATAACATGGCATGAACAACTAATAGGTTTAGTTGGAAGATAAACATGCACAGGTGATAGACAACACATAACTGGGTAGGACAACGAAAATTCTATTTTAGGACAGCAAGACAATACTGTACCAAATCTGGGATTTCCGTTGCCACAAATACGCAAAACTGGATCGGTCAGAAAATCTGGAAAATAGATGCTCGGCCGAATCCAGAAAATATATATAAGTCATATGGTATTTCACAAAAACATGACTCAAAACAGAATTGTATCCAGAAAATATGTTCAACCAGAAATCAGAAGTTTGTATTCATAAACAGAAAAACGGCATAAAAACTTACTGATTAAATTCAAGAAAAATTTGGGGTATTCCCTAGTATGTTTAATATCAGAAAATAAAGTTTCATAATTTTCCAATATAGATAGTATAGTCAAATAAAATCAGGAAGCAGTAAGATACAACAGATTTGTAAATCTGGAATTATAAACACAGCAGTACTAAAACAGCAATAGATCACAAAATAAAAATCAAAATCCAGATCCGTCAAAAGTATGATAAAATTGATACATTAAGCTACATTTCATATTAACAAATTCTTTATAAAAAGCAAATATAATCAGGTCAAAATTATGTTTCTTTACTGAACAGTACGAAAATTCTGCAAGTATAGTAGTTGTTTGCAAGTATAGAATACTTCATAAAAGTCATCAATTAAATCCACAAAAATTAGGGGTTAATTCCAATCAAGTCTAGTTGTACTCACAATATTGGATCAAATATTATCTTTAACATCAGTATAAAAATAAATTACTCTCCAGAATTCACATAAAACCAAATCTGTAATTTTTCTACACCTCTGTAATAAAATAGCCATAACTTGCAACCCATAAATCGAAATTGGGATGTGTCAGAAATTCTAGAAAGTAGAAAAATTCTCTATAATTCATATTCACAAATAATTTTCATATACTGACCTGAATAGGGTCTAAAATACTGAATAAAAACGAGATAACAACAAAAACAGAAATCTTCTTCATGCATAAAATCAACTAGTTTATATGAAACACATCCAAATCATAATGAACACGAAATATGGTATACTAGATGTCCAAGCCACATGGTATAGCGTATTTAACAGATCCATAACAGAATATACTACCAGTAACACGTCAAGCATGCAAGATTCATACAATAACTAATGGATCACAACCAACATACATATATGCAACAGGAATTACTAGATCTAGGTTAAATTTCATGTCGTGTGTGTAATGAGACAACTACAGGAAAATCAACACATAGAGATAAGATATAACAGGGATTTTGCACAAGAATTGTCTTTAGAACACAACTAAACTACATGCGGTATTTAGTATTTGTATTACACAATAAAAAGAATACAAGTTACTTGTCTTATAAATGCAGACAAAAATGACAAAGCAAGAACAAGAATAACGGGAACGGATTTCCAGGCGACGAACACAATAACACGCGCAAACTCACGCTCGTGTAATCACGAAAGAGAGAGGAGGGCAACAGCACGGTGACGACGGCTGACGATGCCCATATTGTTACCGTTCAGTCGTCGGAGGGAGGAACACAGCGTGGTGGCTACGCTGCACATGGCTGTCGACGATGGACGAGGAGACGGCGGGGCTGTGCTGCGTCGCAGTGAGGTCGTGACAGGGAAACAACGCACAGGTGTCGCGTTGTCGCTCTAGCTGCTGTCTGGCGGCACGATAGGAAGAGGGGATGGGCGTCAGGAGGTTGCTGGCACCATGGGAGATCGCGATAGGGAGTCGCAACGGTGATTGCTACTGCTTCGGGAGGGAACAACACAGGGGGAAGGTCGTGTAGTGCCCCGAATTTCTAATATAATATCTTAGAAAATATATGGCACAATACCCAGCATCAACTTCAATATAATATTAAACACAACCAAACACCAATAAAATTTTTTAACTTTCATTACAATAATCGTTTACATAGCACAGCAGAATACAATACACTCAAATCACAATTCTCTTTTCTTTACAACACTTTTCATTTTACATATGTCACTAAATCACTTGAACTCAAGCATCCAAATTCCAAGCCCTAAGCAATAATAACCTGTAAACATGAGGCTAGAGATGATCCCTAACCCCCAAAACTAAAGGGATCAGCCATAAAGGTGTGAGTGACATAAAAACAAACAACATAAATAAACATTAAGCATGGATTCATAAACAACATGTAATAAACAAGAATACATAAATATGACATAGCAAGAAAACATGTAAACATCAAGTGAAACTAACTAAGTGTCAAGTGTGGGAAACAGGAAAACACATGCATAAAGCCAAGTCAAAAAAACACAAGTCTATATGCTGACTCTCTAATGCATACTTGTCAGAGTCTATGCATCTCATTCTATATAGGTTTGGTGCAAGCCCTTAACGTCTCCACATTATAGGGTTCAATTCCCGCTATGCAACTAATCCTATCACGATGACTACTTCGAGATAAAGATAAACTGTGAGTATTAGCCCATGCCCCGATAACTCCGGAGGTCAATCTCTATCCACAGATAATTCCGAAAACTATTTCACTCACACCTGGGAATTTTCGAGAATACCCCACACCACAAGCAATGGCACCTCATCACACGAATACCACATGTGCGTCGCCTCGACTCCGATAATTTCGGAGATCAATCCCACACCACAGGTAATTCCGGAGACTATTTCACTCACATCTGGATAATTCCGGGGATTATCTCACACCGCAAGCCATACTGAGGTCCATAACTCATGTTCCCGTTCATCATATCACCACTAGTGCCTGTCCTTATTATTTAGGTTATTTAATTACTTAACAAATCTCCTAGAGTTGGTGTACCCTACCGGACTTAACTCAACAACTGATCTACTAAAATGCCTCAACAGGCCCAAACATAAATACTCAACCGCCGGTATACTAGGGTCACACACACCCTCTAGAGACTCACACTCAAATATCCAAACCAAACTTTCAACATAAATTGTTCAACTTAACATCTCGAAAACATATGTTCAATAGGAGGTAGAGTATAATAATAAGTTATAGATTATAGCATTTAGAGAATAAATCATTTGAAAGAACATTCAAAAATATAAAGGTACATCAGTATCAGTCGACTAATAACAAGCGTGAGTCGACTGTCCAGAAAGAGAATTCTATGGTTTTAAGAAAATAAGCTAAGTGTTATAAGTCGACTTGTAAAAGTCATAAGTCGACTTACCAGAGAGAAATTCCAGTAATCTTTAAGAAAATATTCTAAGTGTTATAAGTCGACTTATTATAAGTCGACTTGTAAAAGTCATAAGTCGACTTACCAGAGAGAAATTCCAGTAATCTTTAAGAAAATATTCTAAGTGTTATAAGTCGACTTGTAAAAGTCATAAGTCGACTTACCAGAGGGAAATTTTAATAAAACTAAAGAACATAGCAGTCGGGTCGTATCAGTCGACTGAAAGGTCATGCCAGTCGACTGTCGGCCTATCGACTGTATAGTTTTGGTTATGCACATTCAACCGATACATAGTTTTACTTCATGAAAACGATTTCTGCGAAAAACATATTTCTTATATGATCAAATATAACTGGTAGAGTACAACATAGTCCCTAAAACTAGATCAACTAATTGAAATCATAAAAATGGAGATTTTGTTGATTTCTTTCAATTAAAACATGAATTTGTGCATATAATCAAAATTGAGTTTTCTTAAAATTTTATCGATCACTGAAATAGTTCGTATTCAGATCCTAGAACGTGTAAATACCAATCTCAAAGAAAATCCCCAATTTAGGTATATTTCCTCAATTCAATTAATTCCTCAAATTTCAATTCTCAAGACACGATCTCTTGATTCATAACTCTTCCATTCAATTTTCTCAAAAATCTGAATTTCTACCACAACTCATAACCATAATCAAATTTGTAATCACATACCACTAGGATTTCACAAGATCCAATTTTTCATCCAATCCATAATATGCATAATCATATTCAACCCTAAACATGCTTTCTAGCAATACAATTCAATATCCCAGATCTATTAAACATTCATAGATCAAACAACCAAATTGTACCAAATCACATACATAAACAAATCAACTTACATGCAAAATACACAAAGAAAAACAAACATGTCACTCACATACAACATTCGCAAAGTAAAAGAAAACAACAATCATCCACATACACAAAACACAACAAAACAATTTATATCACTCACCTTAGAATGAAGAAACCTTGATGAGAATCCTATCCTTCGCGAGATCCAAAATCTTCTCCCAAATTCTCCAACAAAAATAACAAGGTTTTATGTTGTGCAGCGAATGACAGCTGCGCACCTCTTTTAAATACCCGGAAAAGAAGTTTTAGGGTTTCCAAACACTTTTAAAAAATACCCCCTTGAAAATATAACTTTACATAAATCGAACCATATATTTGGAAACTCGAAAAAATCATTTAAGTTGAGATTTAAAATCAAAATAAACCCCTTATCTACAGTCTGCACTGTTGAATAGTCCAGAAAAATAATTTTTGCACTTTCACCCCTCAAAATGACAAATTTGCAAAAAGGTCCTTCTTTTTCCCAATATTTGCAAATAGATCCAATTAATTTCAGAAAAATGTGGAAAAATTATAAATAAATCCCAAATAATAAATAATGATTTTCCATAAAATAAATTTGGCTTTTGAACTTTTCAAGAAAATATTTGCAAGTGTTTCGCACGTGTAAAAAGATAAATTTCTAGAAAATATTTATTAAATCCCTAAAAAATCATTTTTATTTCATTCATAACCTTTAAAAATAATATTTAAAAATACGGGGTACAACATCACTCCCTACTTAGAAGAGTTTTGTCCTCAGAACTACTACTAATGAGTCCAAACAACATACCAACAAGGAAAAACAATATCTCATAAATGGAAACATAGTCCAAACAATTGCATACGACAACATAATCAAAATAGAAGGAATACAACTCAGCATCAAAGGTATAATCATTCAAAAGAATTGCAATCACATAAAAGAAAATACATTCATACAAAAAGCTCAGGAAATTCCTTCTGTATGCGATCCTCTGGCTCCCAAGTAGCCTCCTCGAACTGCTGATTCCTCCACAACACCTTGACCATAGGTATCACCTTGCTCCTAAGAACTTTCTCCCTACGGTCAACGATCTCAACAGGCTGTTCCTTGTAACTCAAGTTCACCTGTAAACCTTCAGGAATCTCTACCAACTGATGGTTCTGATCTGGCACATACTTCCTCAATAATGACACATGGAATACATCATGCACTTGTGCCAACTCCTCTGGAAGCTTCAATCTATATGCTGTCTTGCCAATCCGCTCCACGATCCTGTATGGCCCAATATACCTTGGCGCCAACTTGCCTCCCTTACCAAATCTGATTACTCCTTTGGTCGGAGACACCTTGAGGAAAACTGTATCCCCAACCTCAAACTCCAAGTCTCTTCGTCGAGTATCAGCATAACTCTTCTGCCGAATCTGAGCCTCGACCAACCTTTTGCGAATCAGCTCAATCTGCTCTGACGTCTGCTACACGATCTCAGGACCAAACATCTGCCTCTCGCCAACCTCGTACCAACAAACAGGTGTCCTGCACCTTCGTCCGTACAAAGCCTCATACGGTGCCATCCCAATACTCGCATGGTAACTGTTGTTATAAGTAAACTCAACCAATGCCAAGTATCTCTCCCAGCTACCACCGAAATCCATAACACAAGCCCTCAGCATATCTTCCAGCACTCGATTCACCCTCTCCGTCTGACCATCGGTCTGTGGATGAAAAGCAGTACTGAAATCAGTTCTGGTGCCTAAAGCTACTTGTAGGCTCTTCCAAAACCTAGAAGTGAACCTTGCATCTCTGTCAGAAACGATCGACACTGGAACTCCATGCAGTCTCACAATCTCACCAATGTACAACTCAGCCAATTACTCCAACGACCAAGTAATCTTCATGGCTAGAAAGTGAGCCGACTTAGTCAAACGGTCCACGATAACCCAAATCGAGTCATTGCACTTCGAACTCCTCGGCAAACCCGTAATGAAATCTATACTGATATTCCCCCATTTCCACTCCGGAATGGGCAACAACTGTAACAAACCTCCAGGTCTCTGATTTTCTGCTTTGATTTGCTGACAAGTCAGACACCTTGCTACGAAATCTGCTACATCCCTCTTCATACCAGACCACCAAAAATGCTATTTGATGTCCCTGTACATCTTCATGCCTCCAGGATGCACTGAAAATAATGTACTGTGTGCTTCCTGCAAGATACTCTTTCTCAAATCTGCATTATTCGGAACACACAACCTCTCACCCATCCAAAGAACTCCATCTTGGACACCAAACTCTGATAGCTTGCCCTCTGAAACCTGTTGCAACATCTTCTGAATCTCTGAATCTGATCTTTGACCTTCCACAACCCTCTCTCTCAAGGAAGGTTGCAGCCTCAACTGAGCCAAAGATGCCCCCAAACCCTACAGAACCACCTCGATACCTGCCTGATCAATCTCTGCTGCCAACTCACTTCGAGTAGTGATCAAACTTGATAAACTACTCTTCCTGCTAAGTCCATCAGCCATCACATTCGCCTTGCCCGGATGATACTTGATCTCAGGGCGAATGTCTTCCAATACCTCCAACCACCTTCTCTGCCGAAGATTTAGATCCTTCTGTTGATAAATATACTTCAAGCTCTTATGGTCAGTGTACATATTAACCTTCTCACCATAAACATAATGCATCCACTTCTTCAAGACAAAAATAATAGCTACTAGCTCCAAATCATGCATCGGATAATTCTTCTCATGCGGACGCAATTGCCTCGAACCATAAGCAATAACCTTGCCTTCTTGCATCAAGACACAACCCAAACCTCTGAAAGACGCATCACTGAAGATATCATAATCCTTCCCAGCTTGTGGCAAAGCTAAGATAGGTGCAGTAGTCAACCTCTCCTTTAACTCAAGGAAACTCGCCTCACACTTATCAGTCCATAAAAATGCCACATTCTTCCGGGTCAAACCTGTCAAAGAAACTGCAATCTGAGAATAACCCTGGATGAATCTCCTGTAGTAACCAGCCAAACCCAAGAAACTTCTGACTTCCTTCACAGACGTTGTCCTGGGCCAATCCTTAACTGCTTCAACCTTCTGAGGATCAGTGGCCACTCCCTCCTTAGAAAGGATATGACCAAGGAAAGCTACCTCAAATTTCCAAAACTCACACTTCGATAACTTGGCATACAAGCTATGCTCCTGTAATTTCTGTAATACCGCAGTCAAGTGCATAGAATGCTCCTCCTCCGACTTTGAATACACCAAAATATTATCGATGAAAACCACCACGAAGAAGTCAATAAATGGCCTCAACACCCGATTCATCATATCCATGAATACTGCTGGCGCATTCGTCAACCCGAATGGCATCACCAAAAACTCATAGAGTCCATGACGAGTCCTGAAAGCTGTCTTACTCACATCTTTCTTCTTGACTCGAACCTGATGATACCTTGATCTCAAATCAATCTTCGAAAACACAGCTTCTTCTCGAAGCCTGTCGAACAAATCATCAATCCGCGACAGTGGATACTTGTTCTGAATAGTCACCCTATTCAACTTCCGGTAGTCAATGCACATCCTCATTAACCCATCCTTCTTCTTGACTAACAACACTGGCGCACCTCACGGTGAGGAACTCGGCCTAATAAGCCCCTTGCTCAACAGCTCCTCAATCTGCTTCTTCACTTCGTCCTGCTCTACAGGTGCCATCCTGTACGGAGCCTTAGAAATCGGCGCGCTCCCTGGCTGAACATTGACGCAAAACTCCACATCTCTCTGCAGCGGTAATCCTGGAAAATCTTCCAAGAACACCTTAGAAAAATCTCTGACAACCGGAATGCCCTTGACTTCATCTGGAATCGCCATCTTGGATACCATTGCAGCCACCTTCAGAATCTTCTTCTTCCCTTGGAAAGTCACTGCGAGACCACCTGGTGCTTTCACTAGCACCTCTTTCTGCTTGTATTCAATTGTGGCATCATATATTGCCATCCAATCAATGCCCATGATCACATCCACTCCTAAGACTTGTAGCTCGATCAGATCGATGCCGAATAAAATCCCACCAATCTCGATATCACAGCCCTCGTAATATCGATCCGCAATCAATTCTTCACCTGACGGCATTGACACCGACAAAATCTTGCTTGGAAACAACTTAGGCTCCACACCTAAGACCTTTGCAAAATTTGGCGACATAAAAGTATGCGATGAACCAGTATCAAATAAAACCTTTGCCTTTATTCCATTAATCAAAACAATCCCTATTACATGAAGAGTGATACTCAATCTCCAATTATTCTTAAATAAAGGTTTTATTTATTACATTGATTTAAAATAAAAATCAAAACTCTTGCATATCCTGTATTACATCTTTCGAGTTACCCGCGTCCTCCTTGGTTAATGCAAATACTCGCCCTTGCCTCTGGAATTTGCTTCCACCTGAACCATCCTTCCTCAACTGTGGATAATGAGGCTTAGAATGCCCTGCCTGCCCACACTGGAAACAAGTCTGCTTCGCCAACTTAGGACACGCTGACCTGTAATGACCTACCTCCTTGCAGTAGTAACAAGTCACTTCCTGAGTTGCAAATGCCTTCTACACTGGTCCACTGAACTTGACTTGCTTCGCCGGGAATCCCTTCCCACTCTGACCTGATGCTGGTCTCTTGTTCCTGTTCCAGGTCTCTTGCTTCTTCTGGAACTGGTCCATATCTTCCTCAGTCATAGCTGCTCTCCTGACCAGCTTGTCGAACCTCCGTATGCCCAACGGAATCATTCTCGACCTCAAGTTTTGCCTCAAGCCCTGCTCAAACTTATTGGCCTTCTTCGTCTCGTCAACGATCAACTCTGGTGCATACCTTGACAACTGAGCGAACTTGGTCCCATACTCTCGCACGGTCATGCTGTCCTGCTGCAGATTCAAGAATTTTGTCGCCTTCTTCTCCTAAATATCTAGGGGAAAGAAGCGATCCCTGAATTTCTCCAGAAAAGCCTTCCAAGTCATCTGTTGGTCCCCCAATGCCCTCTTCACCGTTTGCCATAAAACACCAGCGTCCTTTTCCAGTTGCATAGTGGCCAACTTCACCTTATTGGCTGCCAGAGTTTCCAAGACCTCGAAGATTGTCTCCATCCGTCTAATCCAATCATCGGCTTCGTTTGGATCAGATTGCCCTTCAAAAACTGGTGGCCTCATCCTCTTGAAGGACTCGATCTGCTTGATGTGATCGGCGTTAACCAATCCTGGTCCAGCTCCATGATTCTGATGCTGATTCTGATTCTGAGCCAAATTTGATGCCATCAGTGCCTCCAAAGTCTGATACACCCTGGCAAATTCGGCCTCGAGATCAATTCCAGTTCCTCGAGAACTTCCAGATCCATCACCATTGTTACCACCATTCCTGGGTCTGGGTGCAACCATACTGAATACTACAAAACAAGGGAAAATTTAGAGCACCACACACACAATTCATTCTCACATCAACACCCTTTGGTAAAACCTCAACTGTATCCCAAACCAAACATCATGTTTCAGTTCTATGTGATACTCACGCTCTAATGTCCATACCTAGGTACTCACACTCTAGTGTCCACACCTAGATTATTTTTATGCCATGTTTAGTATTACTATTGAAGCATGCTCTGATACCAACCTCTGTAGCGCTCCGAATTTCTAATATAATATCTTAGAAAATCCGTGGCACAATACCCAGCATCAACTTCAATGTAATATTAAACACAACCAAACACCAATAAAATTTTTCAACTTTCATTACAATAATCATTTACATAGCACAGCGGAATACAATACACTTAAATCACAATTCTCTTTTCTTTACAACACTTTTTATTTTACATATGTCACTAAATCACTTGAACTCAAGCATCCAAATCCCAAGCCCTAAGCAACAATAACCTGTAAACATGAGTCTAGAGATGATCCCTAACCTCCAAAACTAAAGGGGTCAGCCATAAAGGTGTGAGTGACATAAAAACAAACAACATAAATAAACTTTAAGCATGGATTCATAAACAACATGTAATAAACAAGAATACATAAATATGACATAGCAAGAAAACATGTAAACATCAAGTGAAACTAACTAAGTGTCAAGTGTGGGAAACAGGAAAATACATGCGTAAAGCCAAGTCAAGAAAACATAAGTCTATATGCTGACTCTCTAATGCGTACTTGTCGGAGTCTATGCATCCCATTCTACATAGGTCCGGTGCAAGCCCTTAACGTCTCCACATTGTAGGGTTCAATCCCCGCTATGAAACTAATCCTATCACGATGACTACTTCGAGATAAAGATAAACTGTGAGTATTAGCCCATGTCCCGATAATTCCGGAGGTCAATCTCTATCCAAAGATAATTCCGGAGACTATTTCACTCACACCTGGGAATCTTCGAGAATACCCCACACCGCAAGCAATGGCACCCATCACACGAATACCACATGTGCGTCGCCTTGACTCCGATAATTCCGGAGATCAATCCCACACCACAGGTAATTTCGGAGACTATTTCACTCACACCTGGATAATTCCGGGGATTATCTCACACCACAAGCCATACTGAGGTCCATAACTCATGTTCCCATTCATCATATCACCACTAGTGCCTATCCTTATCATTTAGGTTATTTAATTACTTAACAAATCTCCTAGAGTTGGTATACCCTATCGAACTTAACTCAACAACTGATCTACTAAAATACCTCAACAGGCCCAAACATAAATACTCAACTAAAATACCCCGTATTTTCAAATATTATTTTAAATATTAGAAAATGAATTAAAATGATTTTCTGGAGATTTAATAAATATTTTCTAAAGATTTATCTTTTTACACGTGCAAATACTTTCTTGAGAAGTTCAAAGTAAAATTTTCTTTATGGAAAATTATTATTTAATATTTGGAATTTATTTATTATTTTTCCAGATTTTTCTGAAATTAATTGGATCTATTTGCAAATTTTGAGAAAAGAAGGACCTTTTTGCAAATTTGTCATTTTTAGGGGTTAAAATACAAAATCTATTTTCTGGACGTTTTGAACAGTAGCGGTTGAGATTAATGAGTATATTTTACTTTTAAATCGTAATTTAATTTTTTTTTATTGAGTTTCCAAGAATAGAGCTATATATGTAAAGTTATATTTTGGAAGGACTATTTTGCAAATGCATTTCTAAAACCCTAAATCATTATTTCCGGCCTATATAAGTGGGTGTGCAGCCGTCATTCGCTGCACAACATTATATTTTGTGATTTTTGAGGATCAAGAGGAGGATTTTGGATCTCGCAAAAAGGGAGACTTTCTGGTCGGATCTCTTCATTTCTAGGTGAGTGATATGAACTTTGTTTTGTTGTTGATTTATGTGAATGATTGTTTTGTTGTTTGTTTTGACATGTTTGTTTATTTAGTGTATTTTGTATGAGAACGATGCAATGGTTGTTGTTGTATTATGTATGTGAAATCTATGAACGTTTAGTAGATCTTGATTGATGAATTCTTTATTGCTTGAAAACATGTTTAAGATTTGAGTATGGTTATGATAATAAGGGATCGGATGGATGAACATCTGGATCTCGTGGATACAAATCAGATTTGGTTTTGAGTTGTGGAAGATATTTAGTATTGAGAAATCCTAATGGAAAAATTAGAAGTTAAGAACATGAGAATTAAGTTTTGAGATATTGGTTGATTTGAGAAAATGTATCCATAATGAGGATTATTTGAGATTGTCGATTTTACCTGAATACAAATTATTTTAGTAAACAATGATCGCTTTTGGAAAACCCTAATTTTGATTATCATGTACAACCAAAACCTTGCAGTCTGTAGGCCGACAGTCGACTGGCAGACCTTTCAGTCGACTGGTATGATCCGGCTGCTAGATCTTTAGTTTTCTTGAATATCCGTTCTGGACAGTCGACTTAGACCCTTTTCAGTCGACTGTCACACTTAGAATTTATTTTTCAAAGTTATCGTAGATTTTTCTCTGGTAAGTCGACTTATGACTTTTTAAGTCGACTTATAATCTCTTTTAATTCGACTTATGACTTTGCAAGTCGACTTATAACACTTAGAATATTTCTTAAAGATTTCTGAAAGTTCTCTCTGGTAAGTCGACTTATGATTTTTATAAGTCAACTTATAATCTGGTAAGTCGACTTATGATTTTTATAAGTCAACTTATAATACTTAACTTATTTTCTTAAAATTACTGGATTTCCCTCTGGACAGTCGACTGGTGAGTTTTTGCAGTCGAATGGTACTGATACCTTTCCAAGGTGTTTTGATGTTCTTTAAACGACTATTTCTTTAAATGATTTGGATCTATAACCTACCCTTATAAATATTATTCTTCTATAGAACACACGTTTTCAATATATTTTATTGTTGGATTTGGATTATGGAATTTATTAAAGACTTGAGTTTTGTTGAGTGGAGAGATTTCTCCTTTGACCGTTTGACGATGGATTAGTGAATTATGGACATATTGAGAGTCATTGATCTCTGGGGTTGGGTATACTCTGCGGTGTTGAGAATCACTGATAGTGATTGATAACCGGGTATCCAATCTGCGGTGTTGAGAGTGACTGATAACCGGGTATCCGATCTGTGGTATTGAGAGTGATTGATAGTCGGGTATATTCTGCGGTATTGAGAGTCATTGATCTCCGAGCTTGGGTATACTCTGCGGTGTTGAGAGTCACTGATAGTGATTGATAACCAGATATCCGATCTGCAGTGTTGAGAGTGATTGATAGCCGAGTAACCGAGCTGCGGTGTTGAATAGTTTGATCTATAACTGCTTGTACCTTTTAATTCTATTGAACCCTATTATATGGAGACGTTAAGGGCCTGCACCGAACCTATGTACTATGGAATGCATAGGCTTCGACAAGTACGCATTAGAGAGTCAGCATATAGAGATTGTGTTTTCTTGACTTGGTTTTATGCATGTGTTTTCCTATTTTCTGCTTCTACCACTTAGTTAAGTTACACTTGATGTTTTCATGTTTTTCTGTCATTTCTTACTTCACAATACATGTTTAGTTTATGTTATTCTCGTTCAGTACATGTTGCTTAAGAATCCATGCTTATTGTTTATATATGTTGTTTGTTGTTTTATATCACTCACACCATTTATGGCTGACCCCTTTAGTTTTGGGGGCTAGGGATCATCTCTAGCCTCATGTGTTACAGGTTGTTGCTTAGAGTTTGTAGGCTTGGATACTTGAGATAGTTTTGAGATAAACTGATGATAATAGAGCTTTGTGTAAAATTTTGTAAAAAGAAGTGTTGTAAAAAGAAGGTTGTAATTCAAGGTGTTTGTATTTTCACTATGTTTGAAAAAGATTGATGTAATAAAAGTTTGAATAAAATTATTTGTGTTTTTGGGCTATGTGTACTATTACATTGAAGTTGATGCTGGGATTGTGCCACGTATTTTCTAAGATATTATATTAGAAATTCGGGGCGCTACAGGTCAAATTTTCGAACTGCTCCGGGTCGACCGTTGACCCGCGGGTCGAACGGTCCCAAAACCGCACTGTTCACCAGAGCCGTTGGCAAAGGCTATAGTAGCCATTTTTGGTGGTTTTTTGTATTTTTTTTTGGGTTTTTTGTTTATTTTAACCTTATAAATACCCCCAAAACCCTAACAAAAAATTCACACCTTACTCTCTTACTTTCTTTACTATTATTACTCAATTTATTTGAATTTGTGAACAATTGAACAAAGAAGCTAGCAAGCCATATACACGATCAAATTCTGATCGTTTCGAAGTCAAAATTCAACAACATTCTTCAAGTCTTCAACTCTCCTCCAACTCCAAGTGATCAAGTCTTCTACTCTCCTCCAAGCTCTCCTCGAGTCTTCAATTCCGGATTTCAACTTCTACTTCTATTCTTATTTTCATGGGTTCTTTTATATACGCGTATTCACGGTGAACGGTATCAAAATTTTATATCCTTCTTCTTCAATTTCAATTTATTTTTTAGTTATAATTTGGTATCTTGTTTGTTTGTTGGTTTTTTTATCTTCTCTCTTACAACCCTCTTGTTTTCTAAATTTTTTTTTGGTAACTTATCGCCCCTACATTGTGTAGTTTTTTTTTTACATACACTACTACATATAAACATGTCTAGATCATGTGGTAGCGGTCGTAGCCAAAGTGGGCAAGATTCCACCGGCACTTCCCGTAGGCCACCAATTGTCCCACATAATGAACCCGTTGAAGAGTACCATGATCCTCCTACCTAACAATGGGATACACATGATGAATTTGTAGGAGACATACAATTAGAAGAACAACAACAACAACCAACCAAAACAACACAAGTTACACAACCCCCTAGTGGAAGGAAAACTAGAGGAAAAAGTAGTGATTGGCATAAATTTTACGATTATATCCCGAACGAAGAAACTCCGGGCATAGGTTTGAAAGTTTGTAAAATATGTTCTAAGCAATAAAAATTCAAGAGGGGTGATGGTATGGGTACAATTAAGCGACATATGCTAAATGTCCATAAAGACCTTCTTGTTGACCTACCCGGCCAACAAAAAATCTACCATAGGACCGGTCTAGTTGATAGCCACCCTTATGATCCTGATCTTGTTCGTCGGAAAATGGCCCGATTAGTAATAAAAGAAGAGTTACCATTTTCCTATCCCGAGATTAGAGACTTGGAAAATTTTAATCAAACGGCCTTAAACCATAATTTTAGAAGAATCCCGAAAAATACTGTAACACCCCGAATTGCAAAATACAACTGAATTCGAAGTTCCACAGGATCTTTGCACTTCTTTCGTACAATTTTATAAGAAAATAAAAGCATGTATTACATCAGAGTTACATTATACCTTTACATTATTACAGCGGAAGCAATTTTACAATAAATTACATGAAACAACATTTAAATCAATCTTGAGCAGTATGTATACTTCAATTTGTCAAGCATCCTTACCCTACATGTAAAACTGTCGGTGCGTCAGTTCATTCAACTGACGAAATATTATACACGACCATCCTCTCTATGCCGAAAACAGTATAATGATTCTCAATATTTAGCAAACCACAAACTTGTTTACAAACAAAGCTAAAGGGACTATCCTATTGATGTCGTGTTATGAATGTGCACTTAGTCCTTAATGCAATTATTTGTATTATAGGACACTAATGCGCACTTGTTCAGAGTCTATGCAGCCCCTACTACATAGGTCCGAGGGCAAGCCCTTAACCGTTCTTCATCTTGTAGGGTTCAATCCCTCGTCATGACTTAATCTACTACTGTAACTACGGTAAGTATCCTAGATGTTTTCTGACCTATGAACTCATGTCTAGGTGCCCTGGAGGGGATCCCAACGCACTGACACATGACTCATCATGCAGGCATCCTGTGGTAATTCAGCTCCTACCATAGACATGACACCACCCGCAATCGTCAAACACCCCACGAGCGTCGCCACCGGAACGGTACTCTGGAGTAGTATCCATGCCCTATCATGACGCATTATGGGACATCCTCTGAATACTCTTACGCCTCCAATCCAATGGCCCTCATACTCAATGTTTTTCTTTTACTTTCATCACATCTTCACTATGTATCTAATCCTTAGTTTAATTGAATCATGAATAAAATCAATTCCTTAGGGTTAGCACTCACACTATACCGGTCTTATTCATTTATTTCACATGACCCCAAACCTTGGTCTTTTCATCTCAAATATCATTTCCATATTTTTTTTATTGCCGGTATAAGGCCTAGCTACACCCTAGTTCTCAATTTCAACTCATACTTACAACATCGAGCTTTTCATACTCATAAGGTCATTTCATGATTAATCACAATTCACATTATTAAGCATTATATTCATGTATTCACATCTTTCATAACTCATCACAATTAATAATTCAATTTCACGTGCAATTTATGCGTAAGAATAAGTTTCAACTAGTAGTAATCAATAATTCATTTATTCCACGAATCTATTATCCTCATTTCAATTCATATTACAAGCACTATTTATAAGTCCAGTTAATCACACAAATCACAACTTTCAAAAATTCCTCATTACTAATTTTTATCTTTATAACTCAAAAAAGCACATTTATTTTTTCTTTATTTAAAAAGACAATTTAATTTCAAAAAAAAGTCCTTTCCTGCAAAAAACCTCAATTTCTTTATAACACTTTATCAAAAGTTACGTAAATTTTTCTCATAAAGTCCAAATAATTTTCAGTAATTTATTCCATATTTTCCCTAATTTTTAATCTATTTTTTAAAACTCAAATTAATATTAAAAATCCCAAAAACTTTTTCTTGAATCCAAAACCCCAACCGGATTCGAACCCACAACCAGCGGCCCAATAGATAGCGCACAAGACCACTGTGCCAAAGCCCCAAGGCGATATGACTAGGGGTTATAATCCCTATGTATCAACCCTCGGCATTCGGATTTTAACAAAAAATTAAAACGAAAAGCCTCAGTATCGAACCCGAGACCCCTGACTAGCCCTCGCTACTGTAGCGACCGAAAGCTCTGCCGACCAATTGGTCTAAGTGGCCATATCGATTTGAAAGTAATTTAGTTGGGATTTGTGTTAGTTTTCTGTTCATATCTATAATTCATGAATTCTCAAAACAGATTTGCTTCTTTTTCTTCTCTTTTGAAAGCAACTTTTTCCAAAATTAAAATATACATAAATCTACAGCACCAGTATTTTTATAAGCATTTTTAGCTCTATAAAACATGTATTTTAGTCCTATTTTGTGTTCCATGTCCATAATTCGACATTTGAGAACCATAGCACAACTCTTCATAACTAAAGTTAGGTTTCCACAAAAAAATCACTACGTGATTGTTCTCTTTCTTATTGACAATCTACCATATTTTTAGAACACAAAAATCAACTTTTCTAAAGAATTAAAATTCTATTTTTTGTCAACTAATTATACATGATGCATTCAATCAATTATTTGCAAAATACAATCTCTTTTATTTATTCTAACATTCATGTGGCACATACAAAAATGGAGAATTCTATTACATAAATTAACAATTATCCATTAGCAATCATTCCATCATTTTATCTCTAATATTACCACTCTACTTTAATCAAACAAGCATGGTTCCAATTTCTCACTAGTTAAATCCTATAGTTTCATTAAAACATACCTAGCATGAATTCTAATATTAGAAGCAATGAGAAACACCCACCTCTTTGGAGAAAAACCAAATAAAAGCTCCTAGAGTCTCCTAGAATGCGAGAGAGTAGCCTTCTCCTCCTAAATTGTGTTGCAAAAGCTCTCTTTCTTGCTCCTTGTGCAAAAACCGAAAGCTTCCTTGTGCTTGATGATGGGGCCGGCCTCTTGCTTGGGACACACAACTCACACTCACTCTTTATACTCCCTTATGTATTTCTCTCTTATATAATTTCTTTCTTTCAATAATTTTTTGTGTAGTATACATGAAGGTAGGGGGTATTTATACTAGTTCTAGGATGGATTGGAGGGCTAGGATTTCATTAGATGGTTAGAGATGGATGGCTAGGATAAGAGGGGAAGTTGTAGAAACCGCCCATAATCAAATAACCACCCATGCACACACACCCACTCTCCCATTCCTCCTTAAGCATACCGGGCCTCCCTAGGTGTGCAATGCACACTACGTGCATGCACGTGCCCTCTAGTACCCCCCCTATTTGAAATTTGTATAACTTTAATTAATCATTTATTTACAAATTGTGTCTACATGACAAGTGTGATAATTTAAATGATTAATTAAGTTTGTGGGCTTCACAAGTAGTGGGCTTATACTTGTGGGCCAAAATAATAAAATAATAAATTATTAAAGTGGGCTCAAAATAAGAAAACAATGTTTTAGGCTTTACAAAATAAGCTTTTTAGAAAAATAGAGGAAAAGAAAGAAATAATAGTTCATACTACAAAATAAAATTTTTATAAAAAGAAATAAATATACATACAAAATTTTGCACGTGCACAACACGTGAAAATCAATATTTTTATTAAAATGAAAGTTTAGGGTATTACAACACTCCCTCCTTAGAATAGTTCCGTCCCCGGAACTACAATTAAAGAGTGAGAAAACAAAACACAAGAAGAAAATACAATCAAACAAAGATCTCAAGATGATCCTTCATCATCCTCTCCTCAGATTCCCAAGTAGCCTCTTCAACCAACTGGTTTCTCCAGACTACCTTGACAATGGTATCGTCTTATTCCTCAAGATTTTCTCCCGATGATCAACAATCTCAACTGGAAGCTCAATGTAACCCAGATCCAACTGCAAACCCTCTGGTACTTCGGGCAAATGATGACTTGGATCTGGAATATAACCTCTGAGCATAGACACATGAAAGATATTGTGCACTTGAGACAACTCTTCTGGTAACTCAAGTCGGTAAGCAGTTTTTCCGATTCTTTTCAATATCTTATACGGGCCTATGAACCTTGGGGCTAACTTTCCACCCTTGCCGAATCGGATTACGCCTTTGCTGGGTGATACCTTCAGAAAGACAAAGTCACCAATCTCTAACTCAAGGTCCCTTCTCCGGTTGTCTGCATAGCTCTTCTGCCTACTCTGAGCATCCACCAACCTCTTCCTGATCAGATCAATCTTTTCAGAGGTCTGCTGCACAATCTCAGGCCCAAATATCTGACGCTCCCCAACTTCAAACCAACAGACAGGCGTCCTGCACTTCCTGCCATACAAAGCTTCGTACGGCGTCATCCCAATGCTAGTCTGAAAACTATTGTTGTAGGCAAACTCCACCAAAGCTAAATGCCTTTCCCAACTGCCTCCAAAGTCTAGTACACAGCACCGAAGCATGTCCTCAAGAATACTGTTGACTCTCTCGGTTTGCCCATCGGTGTGGGGATGAAAAGCAGTGCTGAAATTCGTCTTGCTACCCAAAGCTATCTGAAGACTCCTCCAGAAATACGAAGTAAACTGCGCATCTCGATCAGACACAATGGTTAACAGAATACCATGAAGCCTGACAATCTCACCAACATACATCTCAACCAACTTGTCCATCGAAGCAGAGTGTTTCATCGCCAAGAAGTGAGTGGACTTGGTTAGTCGATCGACTATGAGCCAA
The DNA here is from genome assembly GCA_017893485.1 of Hemerocallis citrina. Classification (NCBI taxonomy): domain Eukaryota; kingdom Viridiplantae; phylum Streptophyta; class Magnoliopsida; order Asparagales; family Asphodelaceae; genus Hemerocallis; species Hemerocallis citrina. The sequence continues at coordinate 28,536,596 of CM030368.1, forward strand.
ATCGCATCATTGCCTTTAGGACTCTTAGACAAACCTGTGATGAAATCCATACTGATGTTATCCCACTTCCATTCCGGAATAGGTAACGGTTGTAATAGACCTCCGGATTTCTGATTCTCAGATTTGACTTGTTGACAAATCTCACATCTCGACATAAATTCAGCCACATCCCGCTTCAAACCTGACCACCAGAAATGTTGTTTAATGTCTTTGTACATCTTGGTACTCCCAGGATGTACTGACAAAAGAGTAGCATGTGCCTCCTGAAGAATACTTTCTTTCAAGTCCGACTGATCCAGAACACACAACCTCTCTCCAAACCACAGCACTTCATCCCTGATCTGAAATCTGGGCAACTTGCCAGCACCAACCTGCTCCTTCATCTTCTGAATCTCTGCATCTTCTTTCTGAATTGCAATAATCCTTTCATTCAGCGTCGGTTGAAGCCTCAACTGAGCTAAAGATGATCCCAAGCCTTGCAGAACAACTTCAGTACCAGCCCGATCCAACTCTTTTTAGAAAATTTCCAAAGGATGTTAAACACCGATGGAACTCTACTTTTGATTTACTAAAGGTTGTTACCGAATATAAAGCATGTATAAATGATTTTTGTATCGCAAAAAATATGCCAAATTTTCAAATGACTCACCCCGATTGGTATTATGCCGAATCTTTGTTGAAATTGTTAGAACCTTTTAAAACCGCAACTTTCAAATTTTCAAAATCATATGAATTTACTTCTAGTAGAATTTTTATTTCAATAGTTACTATGATGCAAACTTTTAACGAAATGGTAAATGATGCTTTTATTGGTGATATTGTCAAACCTGCATACACAAAATTTTTGAAGTATTTTAACCCTCCTCCTATGTTGTATTGTGTTGCTACCGTTATGGATCCTCGTATCAAATTAGAAGGTACGAAGAGTTTGATTGAAATGTTTTTTGCATTACTTGGGGAGGATGTAGAAAAAGAAATTGATTTCGCTTCCTTTTTAGTTAAATTTGAATCTATATTAAATAACTTGTATGATTATTATGATAGATGTTTTACTTCTAGTAGTACAATTTCTGTAGTTAGTTCTTCTTCTGGTACTTCTAAAGGTAATGGTAAGAGTAAATTTGATGATAGGACATTTAATTTACTTGCATAAATTCAATTCAAAAAACCTAGGACTAATCAACCAAATGAATTAAATTGGTATAACCAACAAGATTCTGAGTCTTCTACTTCTTCACTAGATATTTTACAATGGTGGAAAGACCATGAACACACATATAGTATTCTTAAATATATGGCTAAAGATATACTAACTCCTCTTGTCTCTATATTTGTTTCTGAAAGTGCATTTTCTACAAGTGGCAGGGTTCTAACTGGTTACAGGAATCGCTTGAAGCCCGATTCGTTAGAGATGCTCGTTTGCACTGAAGACTGGCTGAAGGCTGAAAATATGATACAAGGAAAAGAATTATTTACGTCCACAAGTGGGAGCAACTCGCCGGAAGAACAACAACAACAACAACCAAAATAGCAACCATAATCAAGAATTCAAGACCAACAACAATAAGTCAACAACAACAAATTGAAGGCCATCAAATTGAAGACAATTGTAAATAGATAAAAAAATCGTATTAAATCTTTGCTTGTTATTTCAAATTAGGAAAATTGAAGTAAATTGAAATTGTATATAAGAAATATGTTAGTGTATAACAAATTTGTGAAATCTTTATTTCTTATTAGAAATTGTGAAACTTGTATAACTTGAAATCATATGAATAATATATCAATATTTTTTGGCAGTTTCACTTTTTCAATCTTATTATTATTATTAAGATTTTTAATGTTTATAATTATTATTATTATTTTTAAGTTAAAAAAAAACCTATCTAAACGGGCCAACTCACGACCCGACCCAGGTTGGACCCGAAAGGGTTCACGGGTTGGGCGGGTCGCCATTTCAGCTCTTCGACCCGGCCCAGCCTGGACCGGTTAAGCCTCCAACCCGACCCGAACCCGCCCAAGTCAACCTCTAACCCGGACGGGTCCGACCCGGCCGGGTCGACCCGAATGCCAACCCTATGCTCAACCCACTCTAGTTAGCTCTCAAATTCATAAATAAATACTGCCGGTTACTAGGGTCTCGCTTAGTTTCTAGATTCCAAAAACTATCTCTTTCTGAGATCAAAAATATTTCATATTTAATCTTAAAATAATAATTCAATTTCTTTATTCAAGATCTCTTTCTCAATGGGAAACATTTCTTTTATAATTTCATAACATGAAACAATTCAATTCAACTCTTTTGTAAATTTAATCACTTATAACATCGTGTGCAATATCAAATAATCTTAATCAAGTATTAATAATCAAAAAATCTCAATAAGAAGACTCTAAGTGCATTCCAACTTTAATTTCTCTTAAATTAAACAAGAGTCACAATTTTCAATATAAAAAAATAACTTCCAATTTTTTTAATCGATAAACTCGAGCTCTTCAACACTATTTGATGTAAAATCTCTTTCAATTCTCACAAAATATATCAAAATATTGTGGAAATAATTTTTATAATGTCTGAAAAATTTTAGAGAATTAAATAGAATTTTTCCCAATTTTTATTTCACCTTAAAACTTAAAAGACACAAAAAAAACCAAAAAGAAAATAAATGGGCAAGGTCGGATTCGAACCCAAGCTCAACCACTTCCACCCATGAATAGTGACCACCCCAAGTCGCTGCCGAGAACCAGTAAGTCCAAGGTGACCAACTGATATGAGTTGAACTAATATATATATATATATATATATATATATATATATATATATATATATACACCTTCGGTAATTTAATTAAAATCGAAATTCATAAAGACAGAGTCTCTAACCAAGACTCGAACCCAGACCGAAAGCTCTGCTCGGCTATAGTAACCGACCCAATTCGCACCCGAAAACTAGTTTGTCTTGAGTGACTAACTGATACTAGATCGATTGACAACTTTTTGTATGTACCGCACTGTATTTAATTTTCCTTTAATAAACTCGATCTTTCAATCGATTTGTACTCACTCAAAATCTAGTTCTTTTTCCAGAATATATTTCTATCAAAATACAATATAGCATATATATTCAAACTTATAGAAATTTTTATTTTTGACAAGGTAACAAAATTTTCTCCCAATTATATTAAAAAAACTCATATTGTCAATTTTCAATTAAAGTGTGGTCTTTCATCAAAAACTTCTTAAAAAATTTCTTTATACTCTTCAAGCAAACTCATGAGACTATTTCTATATTTTAATCGTATTATAAAACCATTTTCATATATGTTATATAATTTTGACCAATGTAAAAAAAAACATTCTACCGTGCATAATTTCTTTTCATTTCTACAATCAATATTTTCTTCTTAATTCAATAAGAGTTCTACAGTATATGACTCACAATAATATTTTCACACATCATAGCACAATCATATCAAAATTATGCAATCTACAAATTAACATACCAATCAAAATTTAATAATTAAGTTATATATTATCTAGCATGTAATTTACTCCTAAATTAGAAAGAATTGTACAAACACCCACCCAATGAAGCATGATTGTACTCAATAAACTCCTAGAATGAGAAGCTCCTAGTGAAACTCTGATTCGCCTCCTTGAATTCCGTGCACAAAGAGAACTCCCTAAAACTTTATTTCGGCAACACGGTAAAGCTCTTCACTTTTCGGCATGCAACAGAGAAGGACACTCCAACTTCATCTCTCTTCATATATGCATATATATCTATGTGATTATATATATAAATATATAATAAAAATGGTATAGGGTAGATTTGTACGAGAGTAGGTGCAGTAGGACATGGACTGATGGATTGCTGGATGTGATCTTATTTCGGCAGAGATATAGAAAGGGAGGATGAGAAATGTGTAGGGGTATAGGTGCATATATATACATATTTATATATGCATACACACATTTCTGAATGAATAGAGAAAGCAAAATCAAAAGCTGATGGTCTGATTTTCGGAAATGAACAGGGAAAGAAATAGGGGAGATGATGGAGAAGGGTAGGGGTGGGGGTATTATATAAGCAGCTATGGAGATAGTTATTAAAACCACCTCCCCACTAACAACACTAACACCACTCACAAATTCAAATTTGTACTCTTTCCCTCCATTCCCAAATCAGCCGGCCACTACTTTGAGTGTGCACATCACACGTGTGCACGTGCACGTGCTTTGTGTACACTACAAGATAAATTATTTATTTAACTTAAAACATGTGCTTATATAATTTGCATATAAAATTAACTTAATTAAAAATTGTACTTTTCAGGCACAAATGAAATAGACGCACACAAACTTTAAAATTTTACTTTGAAAACGAAGACGCTTAAATACGTTTACCGAAAAACACACGTGCGTCCCATGTAAAATGTCAAAATGCGAAATCGACTTTATCAATGGAAAATTATTAAAATATAATCGAAAAAAACATAAGAAAAATATATTTAGTAATTTTATATATTCCACGACGTAATCACTACGTACATAGAAAACATGTGCACCGCACGTCCAAAAACTTTTAATCAAAAATGGGGGGAAATGAACTTCTGTTTATAGAACGAATTCGAATACATAAAATAAATAATTAAAACACATAGAAAATATCACACGTAGCGGTGGAAAATACGTAATCGATACGTGTATCGATAATATGTATAAAGCACGTAAAATACATAGATTGAAATTTACTATTTGAGTTGCCTTAAATAGGATTTTAAGAATACGGAAAATGCATAAACAGTCGGAAATCAAAATACGTAGTGAACCACATTACGGATTTTACCCGTAATGGTACAAAATATACATGCGTAGCACATGAGGGCAAAATTGTCATTTCTATTTTTGCGGGGTGTTACACTCTCCCTCCCCCCCATCCCCTTAGAACAGTTCTGTCCTCAGAACTCACTAGGTTAAATGTTGTATTTGGTACACACCAAAGAAAAATATCTTTATTGCATATAGAAAATTGCAAAAATTAAGACAAATAAATACAGTATAAAAATAAGCAATGAGAAAAAAATAAGACAAATTCTATATAAGAAAAACTTTGAGTATCAAAATTTGTAAGAACAGAACAATAAAACTAGTAAAATAACATAAGGAAAGAAATATGACCATAAATGATAGTATAGATTGAAAGAAGTTTCATACACAAATAATATCAGGTAAAACATTAGATAAAAGGAAAAATAAATTGAGTCATTAATTTGTGGAATAGTTCGGAAAACAACCCAATAAAGAGAAACATGGTCAATGGATAATTTATAAATAAATTTAGTAATCAAAATTATCAATGTAATAAAAGATAGAAAATTGCAAACTGAATTGGTAATGTATAACAAAAATTGAATTAGCAATTTAAAAGAAAACTATTGGATAAGAGTTTGAAAATAAATGAGAATGAAATTTAGTTAAAAACATAGACAACATAAAAAAAATTGTATAACAATTAATAATTTGTAAGGTAACTATAATAATTATACATACGGTTTGAAAATTAAAGATATAGAATATTGGTTGACATATATCAAAATACTTTCGAATTGTCAAGTAGAGCAAGAAAAACAACGAACAAAATTATATACGTACATAGGCATCAAAATCATAAGAGTACTGAAACAAACAATATCATGATACAAAATTATAAATAATTTGTAGGAGTAAAACAAAACCTCATAGTGGAAAAAGTAATAACATATTATCGAAATAATGCAAAAACTAATTATATAGAAATAACTTACGAATTGAAGAAAAAGTATAAATGCCAATTTTATTTTTTTGTTAGGTGAGTAGACACCAAATCTATGATAAGTTATTAGCAAAATAAAATACGATGAAATGATATAAAATGCTAACTTATATAAACATACAAAATACTAAGAAGAAAACGACAAGATGGTTGAGATTAAGTAGTAAATACACAAGTAACATAGATATAGAAATCAGTATAAACAATATAATGATAGGTTGTAAAATATTATAAAATAGTATAAGTTAGTACAAAATAGAGTAGTGGTAAGTAAATATTATACAAAACAAAGTAGGGGTTATCTAAGTAGAAAATCTCTTTATGGTGTAGGTTCACCTCGTTGGTGTCCAACTGTAGGATTGCCTCCTCGAAATCAAGTTGTAGAATTGCCTCTACGACATCTGATTGTAGTTTGCCTTCTGGACATTCGGTTGCAGACTTTGCCTCCCCGACGTCCAGTTGCAGTTTTTCTCCATTGACGTCTAGTTGCAGATTTGTCCTCTCGACATCAGGTTGCACCAAAATAAGAGATGGAAAGATGTAATCTTCCATATACACTTGGATATTGGGTGTTTAATAAAGTATGGTGTTACATTTTGAAATCAGTGATATAAAAGTGGATGGAAAGTTGTAAATAAAGTAAGAAATTACAACGGCAAAATATTAAAGTAGATAGACTTTAAATATAGGATATACAAAATTTGTAGTAATGAAAATGATTTATAACATTAAGACGAGAATAGTGTAAAGTATATGCGCGAGATGAAAATACAAATGAAAACGATAATTATGTAGTGTATGTATTATATTGGAAAAGCGTAAAACTACAAAATTAATGAGTAGCGATTAATAGTAAAAGTGAATATAACAAAACAAATTAGCAAATAATGTGTAATAACAATAGTATCGAATGTAGGCAATAAAACAAAAACAAAATGGTATGTCATATTTATATGAGTAGAATATTTTAATCTTGTTAAAAATATACCGAAATATATAGGACAATATAAGGAAATGGAAAATATAGTATCACAAAATCAAATCATATAAAATGAATGTACATAAGCAAAAATTTATAAGCAAAATTCAAAATACAATAGAAATAATAAATGAAAAAACTAATAGTTGCAATATTAATTTAATAAACGGTAATTTAAAACTTAACAAAATACGTAAAGTAACAGCAAAAATAATTTGATAAACATAAAATGACATATAAACATGAAAGACAAAATTTTAAGCTTGAAAGACAGATAAAACAAGTTCAAAAAGATCAAGACTATGGAAGATAGACAAAATAATAAATATTAAAGTGATTTAATAGTATAAGAAAATATTTGTTTGAAAACTATTGAATATGAAAAAGTACTCTGATAAAAATTCACGAAGAAAAATTTGAAAGGGAAGTGTGTCTACATGTAATGTATCATGAATGTAGGTTCAACCAACCACGCTTCCACCGCGCCACTCTGATACCAAGTCAAAACAGGCTCGCATACAATCTCACATCAATGTATACGAAGAGAGCATCATGAATGAAAGTTCAATAACTACTTCATTCATGACTCTAGTCATCCAATAGGGGAACATCAGTATATAGAGCAACACAAATGTAAATCACTTACATTTAAATCTATAAACTGAACTTACACTTATAATGTCCACCATAATATGTCGTCCTTATAAATTTGTACTGCTTATTAAAGTGTAGCTCTGATACCACTCTGTAACACCCCGAATTCCAAACTATGCTGAATTCGAAGTTCCACAGGATCTTTAGACTTCACTTCGTACAATTTTACAAGAAATTTAAAACTTTTACTACAGCAGAGTCTTTTACATTAACACGCAGCAGAATAAATAAAATACAATAATGATAAATGTACAATTGTAACAACTTTAGGATTTAAGTAATCATCAGCAATAAATTCATCTTTATATCTTCTTATAAATTCCAAGTCCCGCATACAAAACTGTGGGCACGTCAATTACAACCGACGAAATATTATACGCGGCCATCCTCGCTATGCCGAAAGTATAATGATTCTTAAATACTTTAACAAACACAAACTTGATCACAAAACAAAGCTACAAAGGGACTATCTTATTGATGTCGTGGGTAATGTGCACTTAATTCTTAATGCAGTTATTTATATTAGATGACACTAATGTGCACTTGTTCGGATTCTATGCATCCCATACTACATAGTTCCAAGAGCAAGCACTTAATCGTTCTTCATCTTGTAGGGTTGATTCCCTCGCCATGAGTTAAACTACTACGATAACTACGGTAAGTATCCTAGATGTTTTATGAGTTACGAGCCCATGCCCAGACAGTCTGGAGAGGAATCACACGTCATGACATGACGCATCATGTAGAGCCTATGGACAATTCGCCTCCGTCATGGAACGATGGCACTACGTAGTCACCAAACACCCCACAAGCGTCGCCACAGTCCCGATAATTCCAGAGATATATCCACGTCGTGACATGACGCATCAAGCAGGCAACCTATAAATATTCTCACACCGTAGATCTGAGGCCCTCATACTTTATTTTTCTTTTACTTTCATCACATCTTCCCTATAGTGTAGTCCTTACATTTTTAATTTGTTTTAGAAGAAAATCATCACAACCTAGAGCTAGCTTACCCTACTTGACTTAAACAAAACAAAAGAAACAGTCAGCCCAACCTGGCTACTTCTCAAGAGATGCTCAACCTACTCTGGTTAGCTCTCAAATTCATAAATAAATACTGCCGGTTACTAGGGTCTCGCCTAGTCTCTAGATTCCAACAACTATCTCTTTCTAGAGATCAACAATATTTCATATTCAATCTCAAAATAATAATTCAATTTCTTTATTCAAGATCTCTTTCTCAAAGGGAAACATTTCTTTTATAATTAACATGAAACAATTCAATTCAACTCTTTTGTCAATTTAATCACTTATAACATCGTATGCAATATCAAATAATCTTAATTAAGTATTAATAATCATAAAATCTCATTAAGAAGACTCTAAGTGCATTCCAACTTTTATTTCTCTTTAATTAAACAAGAGTCACAATTTTCAATATAAAAAAATAACTTCTAATTGTTTTAATCGATAAATTCGAGTTCTTCAACACCATTTGATGTAAAATGTCTTTCAATTCTCACAAAATATATCGAAACAATGTAATAATAATTTTTATATTGCCTGAAAATTTTAAAGAATTAAATAGAATTTTTTCCAATTTTTATATCACCTTAAAACTCAAAAGACACAAAAAAACCAAAATATAAATAAATGGGAAAGGTCGGATTCGAACCCAGGCTCAACCATTTCCTCCCATGAACAGTGACCATCCCACGTCACAGCCAAGAACCAGTAAGTCCAAGGTGACTAACTAATAACAGTTGAACTCAAATATATATAAGCCAAGAACCAGTAAGTCCAAGGTGACTAACTAATAACAGTTGAACTCAAATATATATATATATATATATATATACATATATATATATATATATATATATATATATATATATATATATATATGTATATATATATATATATATATGTAGACAGAGTCTCCACCAAGACTCGAATCCAGACTAAGTCCTTCGGTAATTTAATTAAAATCGAAATTCATAAAGACAGAGTCTCTCCAAGACTCGAATCCAGATCGAAAGCTCCGCTCGGCTACAGTAACCGACCCAATTCACACCCGAAGACGAGTAAGTCTTGAGTGACTAACTGATACAAGACCGGTTGACAACTTTTTGTATGTACCGCGCTGTATTTAATTTTCCTTTAATAAACTCGATCTAGTTCTTTTTTCAAAATATATTTCTATCAAAATACAGTATAGCATATATATTCAAACTTTATAGAAATTTTTATTTTTGACAAGGTAACAAAATTTTCTTCCAATTATATTAAAAAACTCATATTGTCAATTTTCAATTAAAGTGTGGTCTTTCATCAAAAAATTTTTATAAAAATTCTTTATACTCTTCAAGCAAACTCATGAGACTATTTCTCTATTTTAATCGTATTATAAAACCATTTTCATATATGTTACATAGTTTTGACCATTGTAAAAAAAAACATTCTACCGGGCATAATTTCTTTCATTTCTACAATGAATATTTTCTTCCTAATTCAACAAGAGTTCTAGAGTATATGACTCACAATAATATTTTCACACATCATAGCACAATCATATCAAAATTATGCAATCTACAAATTAACATACCAATCAAAGTTTAACAATTAAATTATATATTATCTAGCATGCAATCTACTCCTAAATTAGAAAGAATTTTAGAAATACCCACCCAATGAAGCATGATTGTATTCAATAAACTCCTAGAATGAGAAGCTCCTAGTGAAACTCTGATTCGCCTCCTCGAATTCCGTGCACAAAGAGAACTCCCCAAAACTTTATTTTGGCAACACAGTGAAGCTCTTCACTTTTCGGCATGCAACAGAGAAGGACACTCCAACTTCATATCTCTTCATATATGCATATATCTATGTGATTATATATATATATATATATACATATATAATAATGATGGTATAAGGTAGATTTGGACGAGAGTAGGTGGAGTAGGACATGGACTGATGGATTACTGGATGTGATCTTATTTCGGCAGAGATATAGAAGGGGAGGATGAAAAATGTGTCGGGGTATAGGTGCATATATATACATATTTATATATGTATACACACATTTCTGAATGAATAGAGAAAGCAAAATAAAAAGCTGATGGTCTGATTTTCGAAAATGAACAGGGAAAGAGATAGGGGAGATGATGGAGAAGGGTAGGGGTGGGGGTATTATATAAGCAGCTATGGAGATAGTTATTAAAACCACCTCCCCACTAACAACACTAACACCACTCACAAATTCAAATTTGTACTCTTTCCCTCCATTCCCAAATCAGCCGGCCACTACTTTGAGTGTGCACATCACACGTGTGCACGTGCACGTGCTTTGTGTACAAGATAAATTATTTATTTAACTTAAAACATGTGCTTATATAATATGCATATAAAATTAACTTAATTAAAAATTATACTTTTCAGGCACAAATAAAATAGACGCACACAAACTTTAAAATTTTACTTTAAAAACGAATGCGCTTAAATATGTTCACCGAAAAACACATGTGCATCGCACGTAAAATGTCAAAATGCAAAATCGACTTTATCAATGGAAAATTATTAAAATATAATAGAAAACAATATAAGAAAAATATATTTATTAATTTAATATATTCCACGACGTAATCACTACGTACATAGAAAACACGTGCACCACACATACAAAAGTCTTTTAATCAGAAATGGAGAAAAATAAACTTCCGTTTATAAAACGAATTCAAATACATAAAATAAATAATTGAAACACAGAAAATATCACACGTAGCGGTGGAAAATACGTAATCGATACGTGAATCGATAATACGTATAAAGCATGTGAAATACATAGATTGAAATTTACTATTTGAGTTACCTCAAATAGGATTTTAAGAATACAGAAAATACATAAATAGTCGAAAATCAAAATACGTAGTGAACCACATTACGGATATTACCCGTAATGGCACAAAATACACGTGCGTAACACTTGAGAGCAAAATTGTTATTTTCAATTTTGCGGGGTGTTATACAACCCCACAACCCCACCACAGCGACCTCCTGAAGCCCGTCCCCTCTTCCTGTTATTAAAATCAGGCAACTTAACATACTATTTGAACAGAATAAAACTACTGTTGTTATTATTCTGTTTTTAGCTAATGTTCAAAGAGACATAACTCAAAATTCATTTGGTAGAATAATATGATTTTGTGTTATGTGTTGTGAATGCATGTTATGTATTTTATTCCTAAATTTCATGTCAATCTAGTATCATTTGATTTATATAAGATAATTTTTTTTCTTAACACTGTATACTAAGTGCTCTGTTCTGAAAACGATTTTGCTGCATGTTAAAAAATCAAGATTTTAGGCATGTTAACATCTGTTGTAATGAAAATGTTCAACTAAGAAATTGTAGAACACCTAGAGCTTTCTAGGGGCTTAAGAATGTAAAATTTAGTGCAATGTGCTAGTTTATATGATTTTTGTTGTATACTGATTCTGTCATACCCGAACCTGAGTTTACTGTTTGAAGTGACATTAATTAGATTGTCCCTTGGATGACTAATTGAGTGTTGTAGATATTATTTGGAAGCAATATTTTGCTTGGGTACTGATGTGAAATAATTGTTGACAATTTAGGTCATCTTATCCATGACATGGTTTTTTTCTTAGTTTTTAGTGATAGACTAGAATAGAGTTGGGATATGTTGATGTGTGATTGTTGTTGGGATTGGTATGGATTTTCCCATTCATAACGTCTCAATTTGTGATTTACACTATGAATAAATTTTAGGGTCATCTTGATAGAATGTTGAGACCATAGGACTAGGTCCGTATAGATGGGATTTTTGGCAGGTAGTTTAAACCCATGACCCCGAACGTGTTGGAGCGACGACTCGGGCGCCGACATGCTTGCCGTCTAAGGTGGGAATCCAGCATCGTAGAAGCTATCACTTGTCGTGAGGACATGGAGCACGATGATTAGCGGGAGCAGTAACATGTCGGGCCGAGATGGCCTGCAACTCCCAATGTTACAGGCGGTGGTGATCGACGTGGTCGATTCGCCAGTTTTCGTGAGCTCATGTTGTGGGCCGTCCTTGAGAGCCAAATTTAGACCCCAGAAATGGGTTGGGTTTAGTTCAAGAAAAGATGAGTTAGGTTGAATATAAGATATCTATAACTAGAATTTAACTAGGGATTATAAAGCATTTAGTTATGACGTCAAAGCTAGGTGGGAGACTGGTTGATATATTACATAACTAATTGATTAGTCGGATAGAACTTGATCACCTAATAATTTAATAACTGAAATTTGGATAATCTGAATAGGGTTAGTACCTCAGTCAAAATCTTAAATCAACAACCCAAATGTGACCTAGGATAGGTCCGGTTGAGGTTATAAATCTAGATCGCCTAGTGTTACTAAGTACTAATAAAATGGATTAGAACTTTATTTAGAGCCAATAGAATCGGGTAAAATAGAAATAAAATGATGATAACTCATAATAGTGAAAGCTTCAAACCTATTCTATAATTGTGGCCCTAATAGTAGAACATGTGACTAAGGATAGGTCGAATCACCGTGTGTAAGGACAGACACTAGTGGGTGTTGTGTTAGCTTGTCAGGGAGGCGCATGGTGCCGTCACGCCTTGCCAAGTCCTAAGTTCCGTTTAACGCGGTAGGAAGCGCCGAACAAGATTTCGGATAGGAGTAAGGCTTCGCAACTCTCGGCATGCGTGCTGCCTATATGCCCGTAACAACTTTTGATGAGAACTGGCGAGGCAATGTCATATCGATTGCAAGTTCGACTTAGTGTACGAATGAGAGCTAGCGGAGAAGATGGGAAACCCTCGGAGTCCGCCATGTCCTATGCTGTTCAACGCGGGCAAGAACTTAGAGTGAAGTGTCGTATGTGAAACTCTAACATCCTTGGCTAGCGGGGGTACCGTGAGACTTATGCATGTATTACAGTTTTTGAAAAAGTCCTGATGAAGGAATCATGACAATAATAATATTATAACTATAACGACAAAAAAGAGAGAACAAAAGGAGGCTACCCTACATGACTGCAGTGATCGCGGTAACTGCACCCTCTTCATCACAATTATTCGAGACAGGATAGAGCACAAGATAGGTTGCACGGCTGGGATCGAACCTTAATAAACTGAAGAACGTCGTTTGGTTGGAGGATGTGTAGTATGGCATGCATATATTTTCAATTAAGCATGCATTAGCTTTAAGAGTATTTGTGCATAGTGTGTACATTAGATTAGGCCATAACATACACTGACACTTGTTTAACATCTCCTTTCTTTGCATCAAATATTTGTAGGTGTTGAGATTTGTAATCGCTGAATTATAGCATAAAAAGGATATCCATATATAGCATTGCGTCAATTGTATTGAACTTACGTATCCACAGTTGTCCGTTGCAGGATTTCCAATTTGGTATGGGTGCGGAACTCGAGCGGAGGGAAGCATCCAAGAGAAAATTTACTATCCAATTCATTATATATTCATAATGTATTAAATTGTTTTAATCGTTGTAATCATTGAATATTATAATAACAATTTTGATGTAATAAAAAATTTTAATTTCCTATAATTTTTGTTTTATTGTGACTCAATTAAAGAAAGATCCTAGAGTATGTTACAAGTTTTTATGTTAGAAATTCGGAACGCTACAATCTCCCACCACACTTACTATCTCATATTTTTTGTCAAAATAGTTAATTTAGTGATAAAAATATACTTTAATAGAATATGCCATACAACTCACTAAAATAGATATCTCAAAATCACACAAGGTCTAACAAATTTGTTTCACACGTTGAACTTTTTTCCATTCTTTTTCTCTCAAAGCTCAGAAAATAAAATATTAGCGGGCACCACAATTCCCGATCAACCAAACTCAAAGATCACAAAAATAAAATTAAAAAAAAAAAAAAATAGAACTCCAAATAAAATTGCTACACAAACTCAATATCACGAACTCCAAGAAAAAAACTGAGCTACTAAACTCACGATCGACAAAAAAAATATAATCGTGCTACCAAATTCACGATCTCACAAACTTGCAATCACAAAAATAAAAATCTCAACACAAACTCAATATCACGAGCTCTAGAAAATACCAAAATCCCAAACGCACGATCACAAACTCATCACGATCACAAGCTCGCAAACTCAATATCACTGACACAAACTCACGATCAATTTTTTCCAATTTTTTTTCCTATTTTGTTGTAGTTTTTATTTTAGCATTGGGCTTTTATTTTAGACTTCGGTTTCTGCGCTAAATTAAAATTAAATACGGGAAATGTTAATCTTAGTCAAACTACTCGATTCAGTCTTAGTCAAAGCTCGGCTCAATACAAGCACGAGCCGATCACGAACTAAAAAATCGAGCTTGATTGCTTAACAAGCTAAGTGCGAGCTTGCACTTCTTATGATTGTAAAGTCCTAAAATAATTAACAATTATTTTGTACAACCATATTTTTTAGTAATAAATTATCTTATTTATATTGTATAATTTTATATACTTCTATTTTCCAATTTATTGGCCCAACCCAAATTTAATTTATATAGGTTAAACCCAAATTAACCCAACCTTTTATGATCATGAAAAACCTTGTGCATACACACTGCACTACATTAGACTCATGAGCCACTTACAAATGTTGACTTGAAAAAGTTAGGTATTAACCCTTAAGGGTATGTGTGTTATGTGTTAACCCTTGGGAGTTATGTGTAACTAATTTTAACTTAAAGAAGTTATATGTAAAATACATGGAATGCCTAAGAGCATCTGTTGTAGTCGTTTACGGTAAAAATATCCATATATGGATAAATAGAAATAGGATTTCCAATTTTGCTGCACTCGTCCAAAGCTATTTTTTAGCAAACTATAATAAAATATTAAGCGACGGCACATGAAGTGTCGTCGGAGTCGGAAAAGTGCTAAAAAACGCGTATATTTGTCAGACGGCACATGAAGTGCCGTCCGATAAACAAACAAAAAAAAGTCGGCCGTAAATCATGGACGGCACATGAAGTGCCGTCCGACTTTATATAAATTTGCTGGGAACTTAACCGTGCATGCATGTAAATTTGCTGGGGTAAACCGTGCTGGGGACTTAATTAATTTGGGGACTTAACCGTAATATGCTCCACTTTTATCATAATATACTCTACAAGTTGAATGCCGTTGTTTTTTTTCAATATAACTCAACGGACGGCACATGAAGTACCGTCTGGAAAAGGGGGAATTGGTGGGACGGCACATCGAGTGCCGTCCGAGGTGATTTTAGTTGGATTTTTTTAATTCCTTTTTGGCGATAAATAATGCGGAAAATTAATAATTTTTTCAAACATCAAGTGCCGTCCGACGAATAAAAAATTATTATTTTTCGTGGGACGGCACTTCGAATGCCGTCCCTCACTTATCGATAAAAGCTATATCGATTCTCATTTATAGCAATTGATTGTAGCGATTTATCGATAAAATGAATATTTGGCAAACGAGTGCAGCACGTTCGTTTGCCAAATATTCATTTTATCGATATTTAGCAAACGACTACAGATGCTCTAAGCATCTCTAGAAAGACCTACGCACCTCTAGTCTTCTCCAAGTTGGCCCAGCCAATGCGAACTGATCACGATCAAAAAGCTCACTAATTAAATTTTATATTTTTATTTTATTTTATTTTATTTTAAAATTTAAAGTACCTATATTAAACCAAAATAACCAATTCAATTACTAGACTTATTTTACTAACCAAATTATCCAATTATTATTTACTAGTATGATGCACGTGCGATGCACGTGGAGAAAGGAAAAGGACAAAAAAAAACCTACCAATATGATGCACGTGCGATGCACGTGGAGGAGGAAGGAAAAAGACAAAAAAAACCACAAACACGTGCGCTGCACGTGTTTGCACACATACAAAAAATTGTTAATTAATTACCAACCCCATCTCTCCTATTATAATAGTTATAGATTTTACTTATTCTAGTCAATCAAATAACTAGCATATTGAATATGCTCTTAGAAAACATTTTATGACAGTTATAAACTATAGTTCAAAAATATATGAAAATAAATTTTGACAACAAAAGTAACTATTTGGTATTGATTTGATACTGTAAGTAAAATATATGAAATAACAAAATTTGTATGTGATGTAAATAAATTGAAACATTTGTTAGAGCATCCACTATCATTTTAAACAAAATTTTCTTATTTAGTAATTAAGAAATAGCAATAAAATTAGATATTTGCTATCGTTTATGCTAAATCTGCCAAATTAAAAAATATAAATAAAATCAGGCAAAACTTCATCTCCATCGATTAAAAAAAAAGGCATTTTCGTAAATTTCCGATGACATTCTCATAAATATTGGGATGAAGCACGTTAGAGAAAATGCTCAAATAGATGAAGGTATGCCGTCTTTCGGGTTTTTTTAATGTCAATTTGGTAATATTTTGAATGACATTTTCGTAATTACTTTAAAAAAAGAAACAAAGGATGTTCATCGTCTCTCTTTTTTTTTTTTTTTGCTTCATTGCTTTAAAAAAAAGGGAGAGACAGAGAATGTTCATCCGTCTTTTTTTTTCTCCAAACAGATTAAGATCATCCTTCTTTTAGCATTTCTTCGAACGGATTTCTAAGTATAGAGAAACACTGTTCACTTCTATTCTAATATATGGATTTTTAGCAAACGAGCATGTTTTCTAAATCGATTTTCATTTTTTGGGTTTTTAGAAAACGACAGTGAATGCTCTTAGAGCATCCATAGTCGTTTGCTATATTTGCCAATTTTTCATATTTTGAGAAAGTCCACGCTGCAGTCGTTTATTATTTTGCCATAAAATGGCAAAGATGCTACAGTTCGTTCTCATAAATGAGAAACGAAATTGCGATTCTCAAATTATAGAGGACGAAACATGTTATTCTGTCCCCTTTTTTTTAATTTTTTAATGGGATCAGACGAGACATGTTGTTTCGTCTGACATTTTTTTAAAAAATGATCAGACGGTACATGTACTGTCTTGAAAAAAAAAAGTTGATTAGGTTAGTGTAATTGGTAGGTTAGTGTATAATTAAGTAGGTTTTAGGATATATTTTATTATTTAATTTATTTAATTAACCTATTTTAATATCTAATCGTTAATTAATTAAATGAAAAAAAAACAAAGACGGACGAAACAAGATGTACTGTCTTTTTCAAAATTTTAGCAAATCACCGTTGCACAAGAAATTCTCATTTACTATTTTCATTTGCCATTTTTCCATATTTTTTTAGCAAGCGATTTTAGAGCATCCACAATGGTGTTTTTCATATTTGAGAAAATGGCACAAATAAAAATAGGAAATAGGCGCGATCGCTGTAGTGGTCGTTTGCTATATTTTGGTAAATTTTTAAAAAAATTTGAGCGGACAGGACATATTGTCCCATCCCACGAATTTTTTTATAATTAAATTGGATTTAATATTTAAAATATTATTTAGTAAATTAATTAACTATTAAATTAACCTAAACTATATTTAAATAATCACTAATACCTTAATTAAGTGACTAAACAAGTGTGATAGTGACCTAAACATTAATTAAGTGACTAAATATTAATTAAGTGCCGGAAAAGTCCTCAAACGAGACATGTTGTCCCGTTTGAGAACTTTTCTCATGAGACGGGACAACATGTCCCGTCCGGCCTTTTTTTCAATTATTTTTTTGTTAGATGGTACAACATGTGCCGTCGGATTATTAAAAAAATTAAAAAATAAACTAGATGAAACAACATGTATCGTTCGATCTGATTAAAAAAATAAATAAATAATTGGAACGAAACAACATGTTCCGTCCCCTATATTATGAGAATCGTCAGTTCGTTTCTCAAAAATGAGAACCTATTGTAGCAGTTTTGCCAAAATATAGCAAAATAACAAACTGCAGCGCCTCGTTTCTCAAAATATGAGAAATTGGCAAATATAACAAATCGTTTGCTAAAAAATATGAAAAAATGGCAAATGAAAATAGCAAATGAGAATTTCTTGTGCAACAGTGATTTGCTATAAATTTGAGAAAGACGGTACATGTTGTTTCGTCCGTCTTTGTTTTTTTTTTTTCATTTAATTAATTGACAATTAGATCCTAAAATAGGTATTAAATAAATTAAATAATAAAATATATCTAAACCTACTTAAAATTCTAAACTAACCTAACTTATACACTAACCTAATAGTGGATTTGGGTGGGACAGGACATGTTGTCCCGTCCAAGCAAAAATGCTTGAAACGGAACAACATATCTCGTTTCAGCGATTTTTTTTTCCAGGCGGTACATGTTGTACCGTCTGATCATTAAAAAAAAGATCAGACGAAACAACATGTCTCGTCTTAGCCCATTAAAGATTTTAAAAAAAGGGACGAAACATCCTATAATTTGAGAATCGCAATTACGTTTCTCATTTATGAGAAGGAACTGTAGCAAGCAAACGACTGCAGACCCTCATTTCTCAAAAAATGAGAAATTGGCAGATATAGCAAACGACTATGGATGCTCTTAGAGCATCTGTAGTCGTGTGATGCTAAATTTTGGGTAAATGGCAAATGGAAATAGAAAAAATGAGTTGTCGTTGTAGTCGTGTGAAGCCAAAATTTGGGTTTTCGTATGTTTTTTAATATCAGACGAAAGATTATCTACCGTCCTAGCGTTGTGTACACGTAAATTGAGTTGGACGGAGGATTATTTATCGTCCGATAAATTTGGGGAAAAAAAATCAAATGGGACGGGTGATTATTTGTCGTCGCTTGAATTTTTGTTTTTTTGTTTTTTAAATTTCGATCGGACGGGAGATTATTTCCCGTCCGAGGAGAGAGGGGAATTTTTTGGCTTTTTCGGCGTGGGACAATACTTTGTCTTTCGTCTCATTCCCTTTATTAAATAAAATTAAAAAAAATATTGGCGCCAAACGGAGGATAATACATCGTCTGTGATACTCGGCGCTAAAATAGTTCACGAGACGTGATTGGGACATTCGTCTCATGTGAAAAAAGTAATAAAAAAAGTCAAAAGCAAAATAAAGATGCTGGTTGAATAAGTTATATGGACAAAAATACCCTCAACCGAGTGTGGGTTTCTCCTTACATATGGAGTTGGGGTTCAGACAAAAATTTCAAGTTGAAACAACAGATTACATTACATCGTTTCTGTCTCAATTCTTCATTCTACCTCAAATCCAAAAGAAAAAAATGTCGATTAGACGTTTTATTGGTAGGCTCAAATCGAATGGTGAATCTAGTTCTAATCATGGTAATAGAGGCGAACAACCGGAATCGGTTACTGAAGAAGTTGATTTAAGCGATCCAACAATGTGGACACCGGTAGTCGACAACCGCACTCATATATGTAAGAATATTACTGAAAATTCTTTTGGTGGGTACTGTAACTTTAGGGGTAGTTGGAATGGTCCAATCAAAGCTTACAAGATATGTTCTAGTATCCCGGTAGTGAAATAACTAATAGATAATACTGGCTGGCAACGTTTTTTTAACAATTGATACGGAAAAATCACCCCATAAGATTGTCGAGTCTTTGGTTGAGAGATGGTAAGACATTACCCACACATTTCATCTCCCGTGCTGTGAGTTGGGTTTTACCCCGTTGGATTGGGCGATGTTAATGGGAATATTCATTGGGATCACCGATCAACCACCATGTAATGACGAGGAATATCCATTCGAAATAGTACAGTCCCGCTTCTTTCCTGAACTTACTTCCGATGATTGGAAGTCTCAGGGAATACGTTGTTCTTTTCTGAAGAAATATTTTCACAGTAGTGTGATTGAGGCAGCAAAAACTGACAACAATCTGGCTGCGTGGGTCGCTAGGGCATTCTTTTTTTTTTCTTCTTGGGTGAATTCTTTTTCCCAAATGGTGCTTCTGTTATTAGGTGTGGATGGCTTGCAGCTCTCGAAGATCTGAGTAAAATTGGCATATTTGATTGTGGTAGTCAAGCTTTCGTACTATTATTTATGTCTCTGGATGCTTATTTTAGGCATAAAGTTAAATCATTCAACGGCCCATGACAAGTATTCGAGGTAATTTTATTAATTAGAGTACTAATTTAAACTTTTATATACTAATTTAATACATCTTTATTAAATTAGAGTACTAATTTAATACATCTTTATATTGTCAGTACTGGGCATATGAACACACATGTGTGTGTTCCAATTACTGTAAGTACGGAAAATGTTGCTGACACATTGCGAGCCGCTGACAAAAAGCCAAGAATAACACGTTGGAACAAAAGTGAAATTGAGTACCGAAGAACAGATCATGTTAGGTACAATATATCTATTGCTAGGTACCAATTGGAGATGCGAACTTCGGCATCAATTATATGGCAACCGTATTTTGGATCTTCACATGAGGGTGAGCATGATATTATGCACGCTAATATCATGTCTCGTTACCGAGTTGTTTTCCAGTTTTGCGAGCAGGTAATAGTTCATATTTGTCACTTTATGATATGTTATATTTATCGAGTTATTTAGGATATGTTTAATTTTTGTAATTTTACATAATTATGTAGTAGGGTATTTGGTATCTTGGTGATCGGTGTTACCGTCAATTGACTGGGATTATAGTAATACCAAGAGAACCACCGGTTGTTATGTTTAGAATACCAGCACAAGATATATGTCCACCCAGTAAGCCAACGTATATATGATAAGTATTGGGCCAAAGTATCAATAAGTGCTATTATGAAGAAAGTCTCGCATAATACTTATTTCATTGGACCAGCTAGCATTAGTAATCCGACCGCACAGTTACCATTTCCTGCTCCACCATTTTGGGCCACATCAGAGTACGTAACACATTCATTTGAGGAACAGCCTGTGGACTACGGAGAGTGTGCAGTGGAAATATCATTGTATTACGGGGGAACAGTTACGAGAAGTTATCTACGTGAACTTGTTCATTTAAAACCCTGCGGTTCAAAATATTTTGTAAGTTTATTTCCAACATTCTTACTTTACAAATAATTTCTAATTGACTATATTTACATCTGAAATATAACAGGAAGAACTGTACCATGAACATGCTCAAGCAACTTATACGGAGGCACAATTACGAAGGCTCATTCTAACTGAAACAGTATTAAGGTCCTCTATTCCAACTGAAGTTATCGATCGTCGGAGATCAATATCAAGAGATTGACCATCGCAGTAACACTTTTTATGATTCATCTAACCGATCACTGGAATTCGTGCCAGAAACACAATCTGAGTATTATTATTAGATATGGTGTATTTCTATTATTACTAGCCGTTGTAAAAAAATGATCAATGTTGTAATATGATATTAAAATTAAGTTGTGTTTTACCAAGTGAAGTTATCATTTACAATTTTAATGTCAAATTTGCTAACGAGGGTGTATTAGTAATTTGCTTCAACATAGGATTTTTAGATTCTACATTGGTCATTAACGTGAAATTCAACCATGAATATGAAAGAATGAACAATCGAGAATGTTGTTGCAATAATTATCTTAAGGTCCTCAACTGTTCTTCGCCATTCAACAACATTCTCGATGGTTGTACACCACCTGCTGAATTTGTACTTAATAATCGTGCATATAACAAGATGTACTATTTAGCTGATGATATACACCCCATTGGCAACTATAGTGACGATTTGCTATAGTTAGGTCCAGTCAGACTTTAGGATCCTGGCAATCTCTCATATATTATGAAAACGTGTACTATATTATACAATACAATTGTTGAGGATGAAAAGAAAAATAAGAATGGTAAATATGTATACGACCAACGCCTAATAGGTCTAATCCAACTGAGCATACAGCTCAAATGACACATACTGGACAACTGCATGATAGACAAATGCATTATATACTTCGTCCTGATTTAGTTAAACATATTTGAAATGTATACGAAGAAAATGAAGACGACGAAAATTACACGAAGATGTGGAATTATTACAAATGTGAGAATTTGAGTTGAAAAACTTTTCATACTATAAAGTGATAGTGTTCATTTTATGCTTATCAAGTCTGTTATATTAATATAATTCTATTACAATTATGGCAATTGTTACTTTAGTTTGAAAATTTTTCCTTCATATTCCAAAAATAATAATAGACAATAACATTAACCATCATTTCACTAATAATCATCAGTTAATTAATCATGGATCGTACATTAATAATAACTACATTAAAAACATTACAACATTAATAATAACAATAACAGATAACTAATATAAATTTAGTACTACTTTTACCCAAATCCCAAATGATAGCTCCTTTTATACATTATTTCATTCTCTCAACACAAAAAATAATACCATTCACTTTCAAATCCATGCCCATTATATGAACTTGCACTCTTTCTACCCAATCTTGATCTCGTTTCTTCTCTAACCTCCTTTGTGTGACTTTTAATGGGTAAATGGCCAACATCTACAGCATTTTTTTTCTTTCAAAAACTGGATAGATGGCAAACGACTAATGCTCTTAGTAACCAATATAAGAAAAACTCTTGAAATAATAGACATAGAAAAGTATGCTTAAAAAAGAAACAATTCCCGCATAACCATGATGACAAAAAACAATTAAGACTCAGGAGAATGATTCAGTCTGCTAAAAACACTTCCAACCAATCCAAACGTCAAAAAGGAGAACATGTGAATATAAAAATCTCTCTTACAAAATGATCTAAACGCAAAGCTAAGCATTCATTTCGAACTTTAATGCAGACGATGCATTATTGAGTTATCCAAATCAAAAGCGATTTCAAATAATACATTATCCATATTAGCTCTGTAATTAAAAACTAGTTAGGGGGATTGGGGGAAATAAGCGATCGGAACCTGTCGGGATTCATGAGTAACATCAAGAAATATTCAGTGGATTGACAGACCATGAATTTCATCGTCACTTCGCAATTTTCCACTTTCCCCAATTTTAATCTCAATTGAAATTACACGTAATAAAAAACAATATAACATAAAAAAAAAATAATAAAAAGTAAAGAGCTCAGAACTTCTTAGAGGGTTGTGTTGCCATCATCAAGATCTGGTACACAATTCGATTTCCTCACAGCTCTTTGTCAATAATATATGATATGAATTTTTTGCTATTGCTACTTCTGTACTGTACCACCTCAAATCTCAAAATAGATTTTATAAGTTACAGTAATATAGAAACCTAATTATATATGCATATAAATAGTGATAAAAATAAGGAATTGGCATTCAGAATGAGTAGGAGGATTGCAATCGATCATTGAGAAAAATCTCAGAGAAAATCAATCTTCATTATGCCCTCCAGAATTGTTTTTACTTTCATAAACGTAAAACAAAAACACAACAAAAATACGAAGAAATTTGACAGGATTTTTCTCTCAGACAAATGCCTCGAATTGTCCACATGATAAATTGAATGGATGTTCCATCAGACTCGTCATCTATGTAGAATCATCATAGAGAAAATAATACAAACTCGACATCAAAAATAAAAAATCAAAATTTCGCAAAAACATGGAAGTAATAAAATTGGATAGAAAAAAAACGATGAAATAGAAAAAAATTTGAAGTAGAGACTACAGAGCGGCGACTGAAAGATACTTCTCGGACTTTGTTTCGTCCAGAGAGTTTATATAGGAAAGGAGAGGGGTCTAGGGTTTTAGAGATGTAGTTAGATTTACAAAAATACCCCTAGGGAAATGGGCTTAATGTGGGCTGTAGGCCATGTATGTTGCAACTGTGAAGTTTAATTTTAATTATAAGAGGGTGTTTCATTGATGCAAAATGAAGAATAATTCTGGAAAACGAGATTTTTATGCATTTTTTTGTGTTTAGATAAAGGTAACAAAAATTAGTGAATTTTTTTTTCCACCCGTTACGGGGCATGTCTTTTTCTCCAAATGTTTTCTTCTTAAAAAATACAGATTATCATGCAAAGTCGTTTAATACCTTTTTATTTACCATTTTATTTTATCGTATATTCTCTTTTCCTTTTCAGTATAACCGAAAATATTTTTTGAATACAAGCAACCAAATAGGTTTAATGAATATGAAGTTTCCTTTAAAATCTTTTTTCCTAAGTATTTCAATTTTGACATCAATCCAAACTGCCCCTGCCCCTAAACTGTGATTTCTTATGATCAAATATTCTTCTTCTTCTTCTTCACTCGAAGAAAGCAATTGATTATGTTAAAGCAGCGTTTAGTTTAGCCCCACATCAATAAAATAAGTATATTGTTTTTTGTCCTCTCGTATATATATGAGGCACTGGAATTAGCTATAATGATCGAATAACGTATTATTTCTTTCTGTATGCTACACTATAATATGGTATCAGAGCAAGAATATTATACACAAAAATTTTCCACACTAAAGTTATGGTTCTTTTAAATTTGGCATGGATCGAGATGTCTATCAGTCCATCACTTTTCTTAACACGGTGAAGGAGATTTGGGACATTATTCATCAACTGTACTCCTCCTTCAATAACATGCAACATCTGTATGATATATTCTGAGATGTGATTGAGACCAAACAGGGCAACGACATTCATGCATATCTCTCTAAATTTAATCAGTTCTTAGAAAACTGGAAGATCTATCAGCTGTACTCTGTGAATTTCGATGTTTAGCAAAAGTAACGTGATGCTCTTCCAACCGTTTTTGCCCTGGGCAATATTCGCCCATATCTTGAGGGTGTTCGTTATCATATTCTCGCCACCAAAGGCAATCCCTCTTTACATGATCTTTATGTTCAGCTTCCACATGTAGTCCTTCCTGTTATTCTTGACACATCAGCTCCATTTGCACTCACCTCTAACTGAGGCCATGATTTTTCTGATCAACAATTTTCTTCATCTTTCAAGGGTCGTGGTTCTTATTCTCCACGTGGTAGTGGTGACGGTCGCTGCGTCAACACCAAGTATTGCAACCTACTGTCTAGTCCGGTCTTATGAGTATGAGACATGTTGGAAAAGTCTTGGTTGACCTCTTGTTGCTCACCAGTCTTCCACTGTGGAAACTCCTTCTTCAACTGCTACTACCACAGATGTGCCAACATCCTGCCAATATGCCATTTTCGCCGAAGATTATAAGGTCTTCCGCAACATGATGTATTCTCTTTTTGGTAACTCTATTCACTCAGGTAATATCTATCATGTTTTCTCAAATCAATAATTCAGGTGTTTCTAAACATGTCTCATTTACCACTTTTATTTTCTTTACTTCCAAGTTATCATTGGTGTGTTGTTGATAGCTCACTTGTCCCTATTGAAGGAGTAGGAGATATCTCTCTTACTCATCGAAATATTATAATGTGTGTTTTTTTAGATATTATTGTTTTTTGAAACGTTATCTTTGATATTGTCCTTCACGAAAAGAAAAGAAAATTGTTTACCTCAGCGGATGTTTTTTTCTTATATTATTTTTTATTTTATGTGTTGTTGTTGTTGTTGTTGTTGAAAATAAGTCTTTTTTTTTTGAACAAATTCATTATAAAACTTCAAAATTATCAAGAGGTTCGAGAATCTATGATAGGAAGGACATCTAAGGCTAACGAAGAGTAAAGGAAGTCCATTACTGAGAAGTGGTGACCTTATCTCGTGAACTGTTGTAGAGGGTTTTGATTTTCCATCGTTCCCACCACTTTGGGTTTCTGCAAGGAAACGAAAGATTCATTCAGACTCGATCATCACAGTGGTACCATATGTTGTTCGACTGGTGCCAACTACTTATGTCGGTAATATCCCTAACACATATAAGTTACGTATTGATCAACATAAGGCTAAATGTACTTGTACTCATGATCCTATTTCTAAGTTTGTTTCTTCTTTGTAACATCCCACAAAATTGAGTTATGACAATTTTGTCATCGCGTGTTGCTCACGTGTATTTTGTACTGTTACAAATAATATACGTAATGTATTTTTCAGAAGTATTTTGTATTTTGACTACTTGTACTTTTTCCCTTTTTCTCAAGAATCATTCTTATCCTATTTTGAGATAACTCAAATATTAATTTTCTATATGTGTTTTTATGTATATTGCACGTACTTTTAATACACGTGTCGATTACGTATATTTTCCATTACGTGAAATATCCGTAACAATATTAAATATACATGTTTTGTATTTTTAGTGTTTTTCGTTCTCTCAAATTAATTTTAATATTTTTGCACTTGCATCGCACGTAAAATTTTATGTGCATTTTATTTTTAAAATTTTCAAACAAGTAATGCACATTTTCTTCTCACTTTATTTATTACACTTAATATTATTTATTTTATAAAAACCCATGGTCCCAAAATTGTTTTTAAAGCCCACAAAATAATTATTTAAATAAAAACCTACACAACTTGTCATGTAAAATACTCAATTTTATTTAATAAAATAATAAGAATAATTAAAAATGTGTGGTGTACACAAGCACGTGCACATGCACACGTGCAATGTGCACACCAAGTAAGAGAGACCGACAGACTTAGTGAGTGGGAAAGAGAGAGTGGATTAGTGGAGGAGGTGTTAGTGGACAGTTAGTTATTCAAATAACCAACTAATTAACCCCTACTAATACCCTACACCTATGCATTCATAAACCAAAAAAAATATTTAATCAGAAACCAACAGTGAATAGCCAAGAGCTAAATAAGTTAACTCCTCGAGCTGTACGATGTGATTTCGTGGGATACGCAAAGGATAACAAAAGGGTATCGGTGCTATCACCCACCAACTCAAAGGATGTTTGTGACTATGGATGTTGTGTTCCATGATAATGAGATGTATTTCTCCTTTGAGGTTGAACTTCAGGAGGAGTACCGAAAAGAAGTTCAGACTCTTTCTTATGACGAAGTGGTTACCATTCAGAGTGAACAACTAAATACAAGGAGTGAAAATATGGATGTAAGTAGCGACGATCAATCGAATGAAGATTTGGTTAAGAATGTAAGTAGTAACAATCACTTGAATGAAGATTATTTGGTTGAGGGAGAAGATCTCCACGAGGAATTACAATCGGTGCCGAACCTTCTCGAAAATGAGCCGTCGGGATCCATGCCATCGCTAGTATCATCTCTACCACCAGCACCGTTAGAACCCCAAAACCAATCGTTGTCGTTGTCCAAAGCTCCACATAGAGAAATCTCGAATCTTACCACTAGAGGTATCCCAAAACCTACTTATAAGTCGGATCCCACTAGTAATGTCAAGTATCCCATAAGTCATTATGTGTCCACTCACCAATTGTCTGAATTAAATATGTCATTTGTGAATCAATTATATGTTGTATCTACTCCTAACAGTGTGCAGAAAGCCTTAGCTAATCTAAGGTGGAAAGCAGCTATGGATGAGGAGATAAAATCCTTGAAGAAGAATGAGACTTGGGAGATAGTCGAACTACCAACAGAAAAGAAGCCGGTAGGATGCAGATGGATTTATACGGTGAAGTATAAGTCTGCCGGTTCAGTAGAGCAATACAAGGCAAGTTTGGTTGCCAAATGTTACAATCAAACTTATGGAATTTGTTAAGATAAATCAGAGTGATGAAGACAATACTGAATATTGAAGTGGGTTTAACCAAGTACAATACCACCTATATATAGGAGGTGTTACCGCTAAATTCGGTGTGGGAGCAAACAGATAGTATTTGTGGATTCTTGGAAAACTTTGAATAGCAAACATGTTTACCTGTTCCACTGGAGTTTGACCGTCGTTCCCGCCGTACACCTGTAAAAAGTGCGAGACACCGGAGTTGTTCCCGGCGATGCACCCTCCGACGCTCAAGTCAGTAATCAGAAGTGATTATGAAAGAGCGTAAACTGGAAAAAGATTGATTACCTCTTCATGGAGATAGATGGGGGGTATTTATAGGCGCCGTTGGGGTCAGATTAGGAATGTAATCCTTGTGGTTAGATAAGGAATGTAATCCCTAATCCCCAGTGAAAGGATAGATATGAATCAAGGTCGTTGATTAGGATTAATCAGAAACCCTAATTCTATCCTGCTGGACCGGGTTTGTTGTGGGTTGAAACCCGCACCCGTTTGAGGTGGATTCATTCGCGGGTTATTGGATCTTTGGGGAAGAGATCTAGTACCCGCTTCATACCTTTTGGTAGGTGAGATTACCATTTTACCCCTCAGCTTTAAGATTCGTTCCTGATTTGGACGGTTCTGATTTAACCCTTTTTTTGCAATATCACGAGCGCCCCACTCCCGAAGACTGAGCTTGATCAGCCTTTGAGGAGTAGTTTTACTGTTTTGATAGCTAGTGGAGTTGTATCAGAGTCCAAATACAAGGTTTCGAATCTTTACAGGGGGTAGTATGGTGATTTTTTAAGTTGGTTGCGCTCTAAGTTGTTCTTGAGCTCTTCTGGTCATTCGGTAATTTTTATCTATTTTTTCGGAATATTTACTTAATTTTTGCGAAGTGTCGGTTCGTCGTTCGGGGGTCTTAATAAATGGTCCTAGGTAATAATTACTTACTTAGGCGTTCAACAATATTTCCCCGACTTTATAATTATTTTCCAGGATTTTTAATTAATTTTCCTGAGTTTTTAACCATTTTTTTGCAATTTTTAAATAAATAAAACAATTTTAATAAATAAAATACCGAATTATGGTGTGGCGCGATCTGGACCGTTGATCTTGAGTGAGCGCAGTTTTCTAGAAGATCGGATGGATAGAGTCGCTCGGCAGTATTTTTCTCGCTTTCGTAGGTCGGATGGGCACTTGCTCGGAATCCGAGCGAAGTGGCTCGGTTCGTCCCTCACGCAAGTGGC
The DNA here is from genome assembly GCA_017893485.1 of Hemerocallis citrina. Lineage (NCBI taxonomy): Eukaryota > Viridiplantae > Streptophyta > Magnoliopsida > Asparagales > Asphodelaceae > Hemerocallis > Hemerocallis citrina. The sequence continues at coordinate 28,565,878 of CM030368.1, forward strand.
TCGGATCGCTAGTCGCTCGACTCGGAACTCCGAGCGACGTGGGACGATCTGAGCCGTTAGATCTTGACGCGAATCTTGAGGCAGGCACGGTTCCCAAGAAAATACTATCTTGTCGTTTAGTGGACGTGGCGCAATCTGGGCCGTCCATCATCTGAGGCACGAATTTCGTAACGATCCAACGGTCGGAGACGCTCGGCAGTAATTTTCTTCACTTTCGAGGGTCAGATTGGCACTTGCTCGGAATCCGAGCGATATGGCTCGATTTTACCCTCGCGCAAGTGGCTCGGATTGCTAGTCGCTCGGCTCGGAATACCGAGCGACGTGGAGCGATCTGTGCCGTCGGGTCTTGATGCGAATCTCGATGCTGGCTCAGTTTTCAAGAAAATACTATCTTGTCGTGTAGTGGCACTGGCGAGATCTGAGCCGTCTGATCGAAATCTAGCACGAATCTTGAGGAGAAAATTGTTTTTCTCCATTTCGTAGCTCGGATTGGCACTTGCTCGGAATCCGAGCGATATGGCTCGGTTTTACCCTCGCGCAAGTGGCTCGGATTGCTAGTCGCTCGGCTCGGAATACCGAGCGACGTGGAGCGATCTGTGCCGTCGGATCTTAGCGCGAATCTCGATGCTGGCTCAGTTTCCAAGAAAACACTATCTTGTTGTGTAGTGGCGCTGGCGAGATCTTAGCCGTCTGATCGAAATCCAGCGCGAATCTTGAGGAGAAAGTTGTTTTTCTCCATTTCGTAGCTCGGATTGGCACTTGCTCGGAATCCGAGCAATATGGCTCGGATCGCCTGTCGCTCGGCTGTTGGATCTGAGGGACATGGGGCAATTTCAGCCATTGGATGATGGCACAGATCTCGATGCAGGCACGGTTCCACAAGAAAACATTATCTTGTCGTTTAGTGACGCTGGCATGATCTAGGTCGTCTGATCGAAATCTAGCACGAATCTTGAGGAGAAAGTTGTTTTTCTCCATTTCGTAGCTCGGATTGGCACTTGTTCGGAATCAGAGCGATATGGCTCGGTTTTACCCTCGTGCAAGTGGCTCGGATTGCTAGTCGCTCGGCTCGGAATACCGAGCGACGTGGAGCGATCTGTGCCGTCAGATCTTGGCGCGAATCTCGATGCTGCTCAGTTTCCAAGAAAACACTATCTTGTCGTGCAGTGGCGCTGGCGAGATCTGAGCCGTCTGATCGAAATCCAGCACGAATCTTGAGGAGAAAGTTGTATTTCTCCATTTTGTAGCCCGGATTGGCACTTGCTCGGAATCCGAGTGATATGGCTCGGATCGCCTGTCGCTCGGCTGTTGGATCTGAGGAATGTGGGGCGAGCTCAGCCATTGGATGATGGCACAGATCTCGATGCAAGCACGGTTCCCAAGAAGACACTATCTTGTCATTTAGTGACGCTGGCATAATCTGGGCCGTCTGATCGAAATCTAGCGCAAATCTTGAGGAGAAAGTTGTTTTTCTCCATTTCGTAGCTCGGATTGGCACTTGCTCGGAATCCGAGCGATATGGCTCGGATCGCCTGTCGCTCGGCTGTTGGATCCGAGGGACGTGGGGCGATCTCAGCCGTTGGATGATGGCACAGATCTCGATGCAGGCATGGTTCCCAAGAAAATACTATCTTGTCGTTTAGTGATGTTGGCATGATCTGGGCCGTCTGATCGAAATCTAGCGCGAATCTTGAGGAGAAAGTTGTTTTTCTCCATTTCATAGCTCGGATTGGCACTTGCTCGGTTTCCAAGAAAACGCTATCTTGTCGTGCAGTGGCGCTGGCGAGATCTGAGCCGTCTGATCGAAATCCAGCGCGAATCTTGAGGAGAAAGTTGTTTTTCTCCATTTCGTAGCTCGGATTGGCACTTGTTCGGAATCCGAGGGATATGGCTCGGATCGCCTGTCGCTCGGCTATTGGATCCGAGGGACGTGGAGCGATCTCAGCCGTTGGATGATGGTACAGATCTCGATGCAGGCACGGTTCCCAAGAAAACACTATCTTTTCGTTTAGTGACGCTGGCATGATCTGGGCCGTCTGATCGAAATCTAGCGCGAATCTTGAGGAGAAAGTTGTTTTTTTCCATTTCGTAGCTCGGATTGGCACTTGCTCGGAATCCGAGCGATATGACTCGGTTTTACCCTCGCGCAAGTGGCTCGGATTGCTAGTCGCTCGGCTCGAAATACCGAGCGACGTGGAGCAATCTGTGCCGTCGGATTGGCACGAATCTCGATACTGGCTTAGTTTCCAAGAAAACATTATCTTGTCGTGTAGTGGCGCTGGCAAGATCTGAGCCGTCTGATCGAAATCCAATGCGAATCTTGAGGAGAAAGTTGTTTTTCTCCATTTCGTAGCTCGGATTGGCACTTGCTCGGAATCCGAGCGATATGGCTCGGATCGGCTGTTGGATCCGAGGGACGTGGGGCGATCTCAGCCGTTGGATGATGGCACAGATCTCGATGTAGGCACGGTTCCCAAGAAAACACTATCTTGTCATTTAGTGACGCTGGCATGATCTGGGCCGTTTGATCGAAATCTAGCGCGAATCTTGAGGCGAAAGTTGTTTTTCTCCATTTCGTAGCTCGGATTGGCACTTGGAATCCGAGCAATATGGCTCGGATTGCCTGTCACTCGGCTGTTGGATCCGAGGGACGTGGGGCGATCTCAGCCGCTGGATGTGGAGTGCCAAGCTGCTTTACTTAGGGGGTCAAAACGTTGCTCCCTTTGCCATCAGTCGTGTCTCTTCATTACTTAGCCGTTTGGGCTTTTGGGGAGGCCCAAGAGTCGCGCCCTTGCGTTACAAAGCCCAAGAGGCGTCGTTTTTACTATAAGTTTTTCACCCCCCCAACACTTCACCTCATTTCTCACTTTCACTTTCTCACTCTTGATTTTTACCTGCAAGCGAAGCTGTTAGCTTTCGAGCGGTGCTGCTAGCTGTCGCGGCCAGGCGTTTTAATCTCCGGTGACCGTAATAGTCACTTCAAGGTCAGTCCCTCTCCCCATCTTTGTAAAAATGGTTAATTTTTCTTCCCCGGACGAGACCCCCTCCTCTGACCTAGGCGTCAGCCGAGTGGTCGGGCCGAGCAAAGATAAAGGGAAGAAGGTTGTGGAGCCGACCGAAGGGACTTTGGTTCGGCCGAACACAGACGGGGAGGTTGCCGAGCCACTTCAGGAGGTTGAGGCCCGGTCTAACAAGGGCAAGGGTGTGGAAACCATTATCGAGCACCCGAAAACAGCAGGGGAGCTGGGTCGGCAGCCGAGCATTTTGTCGAGCGTCGGCGGTGTGCGGAGCTACTCTGGAGAACTATTGGAGAAGGTGACGTAGGGCACAGCCAAATCAATCGAGGAGAACGAGCCGAGGGAAACTTCTGAGGTGGATCATATCTCCTCGGTGCTGACCGAGGCGGATCTGCATCGGATCCGGAGCGGGTTCCAAATCCCAGCGGAGTACGGACTTCTGCTCCCAGGCCCTGGCTTCCGAGCGTGTACCTCGTCCTCGGCCGATGTTTGTGTTTTTCCCGCCGACTCACTGAATGCCGGACTTCGTCTGCAGCTGCACCCTTTTGTGGTCGAGGTGTTGCAGTGGTACGGCTTGTGTCCGGCTCAGCTGATGCCGAACACGTGGCGACATGTGATGGCGTTTGTTCTTCAATGCCATGAGGTCGGAGCCGAGCCGAACATGTTCATCCTTCGGAGTCTCTACCGACCTTGCCATCCTAGCAAGAATGAGCAAAGGTACTACCTCTCGCCGAGGAAGGGTGTGAAGCTGATCGAGAACCCGAACTCGATCAAGCATTGGAAGGAAAAGTACTTCCTCGTCCGAGCTCCCGAGCCGTGGGTGATACCTACGGTGTGGTCGAGGGACGGTCTTCCGAAGCGCGCGAAGAAAGAGCCCATGCTCAGTAATGAGGAGGCAGAGGTCGTGGAGAAGTTGCTCGGCCTTCCGACCCTCAGTTGGAAGGACATTACGGAGGAGGCATTATTCCGATGGGGTCTCAGTCTAATCGACCCTAGTACGCCTCTTCTGTACTAGTTTTTTCTTTGCAAATTTTTTGAAAATTTTTCTAACTATTTTCGCCCGGTTTGTGCAGAATCCTCCGGCATGGATTACAAAGGTTTGATGGCGAAGGCCCGAGCGGCTAGGGAGCAAGAGACGAGGAAGAGGAAGAGGACCGTGTCCGGTCCTCAAGGCGGCCGAGCGCCCAAAGTACCCTCGGTTTCTCCGACCCCCGAGTGTCCGGTTATTGAGGTTTCTCAGGCTGAGATTGAGCAAGGCCTCGTCGCGCCGACCGTTTTACCAACCTCGGATGTGCCGACCCCGCCGGTGCAAACGGATGCTCCGGGGTCTTCTGGCGGAGCGTTCAACATCGGAGCGCTGCTAGCTCTCGACGTTCCGCCACTTACAGCCGAGGCGGAGCGGATTTTGACCGAGGAGCACAAGTGCATCTTCGTCCCCGACTGGAGGGTGATGAAGGTCGACGGGATCTTGGGGGACGAAAACATTTGTATGCAGGCGGTGAAACACCTGCCGACCCCCAAAGACCGAGCGACATTGAAGGCACGTGAAGTTGGTGACGCTGCGATGCAGATCGCTCGGAATACCATGTCGGTAAGTAGTGAATCACTTTCTTGAAAATTTTTCTAAGTTTTTGTGCTCGTTCTTGACAGTTTCTCATGTTGCCTGTAGACTCTCTGCCACTTCAACTATTTGCTCGAGGAATTCGAGAGCAAGGAAAAGGAGATGACAATTCTGAACGACCGTGAATGGTCGGAACGGTCTAAAGCGGTGAAGGAGCTGGAGGCCGAGCAGCTGCGTTCTACTTCGCTCAAGGCCGAAGTCGCCAACTTGAAGGCTCAGCTTGTCGAGGCGCTGAGGAGCTCGGCCGCCGAAGCCTCCAAGGTCGAGGCCATTGAAAAGGAGAGGGCTCGGCTTGAAGGGGAACTGTCCGAAGCTCGGAAGGCGACGGTGGAAGCCCTGAGCGAGCAAGCATCGAAGGTGGCAGCCGCAGAGAAGGCAGTCCGGGATGAGGCCGAAGCTCATATGCTGACGAACATGGAGGAGGCATGTGGTCGAGCTCTGAAGCACATCGTCACTCGGAACCCCGGGTTTGACATCTCGGACTATTACTTCTACGACTCTGTGGAGGGCGAGGAAGAGATGCCCTTGGCCGCGCTCGCTCCAAGGCCGGAGGGCAAAGATGCCGAGGACGAGGGTGGTGCTGGTCGTGCAATTGTAACTGTGCTGACCGATGATGAGGTCAGCCCTTGACTTTGTCGTCTTCTTTTCTGTTTTCTTTTTCTTTTTTTTGTAATGCCTAACTGCGGACTGGCCACCGCCTTTTGTAAACCTTTGACTTTCAATGAAAACTTGTGGTGTTTTGGCTGAGGATTACGAAATTTTTACAAAAATGCTCTTTTCGCTCGGATTGCGTCCTTAAGTGTCGAAGACTTCTCATGATATTTCTCCGCTTTTCAGGTTGAGTTTGGTCCAATTACTGAGGTCTCCCATCTTCGCACTGAGCTAGAGAAAACGAAAGAGGCTCTTTCTCGTAATCAGAACAAAGCGTTTTATGACTTCTTGAAATTGGAGGACATCAAAGCAACGACGAGAGGGTATTTAAGCGAGTTAAGGCAACTGCGGAAGCAGTCTCGAAAGACGCCTCTCGAAGGTGAGGTAGAGTTGATCCGTAAGAGGCTTTTTGATGTCGAACAAAGAAACGGTGAACTGCTGGCGGAGATTCACCAATTGGAGGTGACGGTGAAAGAACACACGGCCGAAAAAGAGGGGTTAGCTTCGAAAGTGGGGATGTTAATGTCCGAGCGCGACGAGTTGTTGGCCAGAATCGATAAATTGAGAAGAATCACGATCGACAGAGGCATCGAAGTGACTCATCTTCGTCGTATAGTGGCTGATAGCACTAACGTCGCATGCTCATCTAAACTTCCTCGTCTCAAAGCATCGGTGGCGGACGAGATTCTGAGAGATAGGATCGTCGAGTTGGAGGAGGAGATTGCGATGCTAAAACCTCAGCCTGTAAGGACCAATGTTCGCAGTACGTCGTGTACTCGCGAGGAGAGCGAAAGAAGAATCTCGTTCTACGAACTCGCGACTCGCTCGCCTGTCGTAAGGCGGAGCCCAGCTGATACTCAGAGCACCGTAGCTATTTCGTCTAGTGGCGCCTCGGTTGGGGCCATAGCCAGAACTAGCGGCGAAGGGGGTTCTCGCTTCGCTGGTCTAGATTCGAGCGCAAAGACGAGGCGACGCCGTCCTTGCGTGTCTCTGAACCGAAGCGTTCCCCTCCCAAAGAAACGTTAGACAAGTTGTATTATGCTCTTCAAGTTATTGTAAAAATCTTGTTGTAGTGTCGGCTTTGTCCGGGCCCTTAATAAAAAGGTTTGTTTTGCTTCTTATGTTTGAATGCTGCGTTGGCTGGTAAACTAATAAGTATAACTCCTCCATCTTTTGACAACTACTCAGAATCAGAAGCAAATCTTCTTTCTCACTGGCTACTCGCTCCTAGCTCACTTAGGAGCGGGATTGCGGAGCGAAATCGAACTAAGTGTTGGACTCCGAACTCGTCGTTAGAGTTAGTTCAACGGTTGTGGGAGCAATTCCAAATGGTGACCCACTCCTAGCTCGCTTTTAAGAGCGAACTTGCGGAGGAGAGTCGAACCAAGTGTTGGACTCCGAACTCGTCGTTAGAGTTAGTTCAACGGTTGTGGGAGCAATTCCGAATGGTGACCCACTCCTAGCTCGCTTTTAAGAGCGAACTTACAGAGGAGAGTCGAACCGAGTGTTGGACTCTGAACTCGTCGTTAGAGTTAGTTCAACGGTTATGAGAGCAATTCCGAATGGTGACCCACTCCTAGCTCGCTTTTAAGAGCGAACTTGCGGAGGAGAGTCGAACCAAGTGTTGGACTCCGAACTCGTCGTTAGAGTTAGTTCAACGGTTGTGAGAGCAATTCCGAATGGTGACCCACTCCTAGCTCGCTTTTAAAAGCGAACTTGCGGAGGAGAGTCGTTAGGGTGAAGAGTAAAGGCAGAGAGATGCAAGTAATTTTACAAGTAATATGCGAAAAAACTTTCTTTATTAATGACTAATCGTTGGCTGCTTCTAAAGTTGCGAGCCGTTATTGCAAGAGAGAAATAAAGGAAAAAATACAAGTAGAAGGAGAGGAACGGTTCGACATCTCAAAATACTTAGGGAGGCGTTAGTGCTCTCTCTTGGTATTTCAGAGGATGGTCGGCATTCCAAGTCCTAGGAATCTCCCTGCCTTCGAGATCTTCTAGTCTGTATGCCCCGGGTCGAACTACTTTGACGATCTTGTAGGGTCCCTCCCAATTTGGAGCAAGTTTGCTCTTCTGACCAGGAAAGGAGATGGCTAACTTTCTGAGGACCAAGTCCCCTTCTTTGAGGTCGGTAGGACGGACTCTCTTGTTATATGCCAACTCGATCCTTCTTCGGTAGCTTTGTTGGCGAATGGCAGCTCGTTCACGGATCTCATTAATTAAGTCTAGATTTGCTCGGAGCTTTCTGGCATTTTTTTCTTCTTCATAAGCCATTAGTCGAGGAGGGGGTATACCAACTTCTAGGGGGATCATTGCTTCGGACCCATAGGTGAGGTTGGATGGGGACTCTCCTGTGGAGGTCCGTTTTGTGGTGTGGTAGTTCCACAGCACGTTGGGGAGCTGATCGACCCATAAGCCTTTAGAGCATTTTTCCAACATCTTCTTAATACCGGAGAGGATCTGTCGGTTAGCATTCTCAACTTGGCCATTCGACTGTGAATGGGAGACGGAGGAAAAGCATTGTTGGATGGCGAGGTTTTCACATAGAGCTCGGAAGGCAGCCCCGGTAAACTGGGTTCCGTTGTCTGTTATGAGGACTCGAGGGACTCCGAATCGGCAAATTACGTTTTTCCAGAAGAACTGAAGTACTTTGTTCTCGGTGATGGTGGCCAAGGGCTCAGCCTCTATCCACTTCGAGAAGTAGTCGATTGCCATGACTAAGAACTTGAACTGGCCGGGAGCTGGTGGGAATGGCCCTAGTAAATTCATCCCCCACATTGCGAAAGGGATAGGACTTGATAGGGTAGTGAGTGGAGCTTGTGGGAGGCGATGGATGTTGGAGTACTTCTGACATGAGCTGCATTGCCGAACGTGCCGTTCGGCGTCTTGTAGGAGAGTGGGCCAGAAATATCCGTAGTTTAACACTTTGCGGGCTAGGGATCTGGACCCTGAATGTGCCCCGACGATGCCTTTCTGAAGTTCTTGCAGGGCGTATTCGGCTTGCTCTGGGGAGAGGCATCTCAAATAAGGCAGGGCGTATTCGGCTTCCATAGAATCGGAAGTTTCGTCTTCTATACTTGGCTTCAGGAGGACCTCTATTAAGACGGTCTGCTCGAGACCTCTATTAAGTGCATAAGCCATCTTTTCTATCCTTGGGTAGCGGAGCTCGGCACCCCGAAGTACCTTGCTCACATAGTAGATGGGCTTTTGAGCCCGGTCTTCTTCCCTTACTAAAACGGCGCTGAGGGTCTGCTCGGAGGCTGCTAGGTAGAGGTAGAGGGGTTCACCAGGGATTGGTTTGCTGAGGAGAGGAGGATTGACGAGGTAAGCTTTGAGCTGGTCGAACGACTCCTGTTGCTGTTGACCTCATTCGAAACCTTTAGCCCCTCTGAAGGCCTTGAAGAAGGGGAGGCATTTCTCCCCGGACTTCGAGAGAAAATGCCCTATAGCGGCTAGGCGGCCTGTTAGCCTTTGAACTTCCTTAACGTTCTTGGGAGGAGCCATGTCTAATATGGCCTTGATTTTCTCAGGGTTAGCTTCAATTCCTCGTTGGCTGACCATGAGGCCGAGGAATTTTCCGGACGAGACTCCGAACGCACACTTGTTCGGATTGAGCCTCATGTTGTGCTTTCTCAGTACATCGAACGCCTCCTGTAGGTCGGTCACGTAATCGGTCCCTCGGATGCTTTTTACAAGCATGTCGTCAACATATACCTCCATATTCCGGCCGATTTGAGCTTGGAAAACCTTGTTGACGAGGCGTTGATATGTGGCACCTGCATTCTTCAAACCGAAGGGCATAACCCTGTAACAATAGAGGCCTTGGTCGGTCACAAATGAGGTCTTCGGGATATCCAGGGGGAACATCCGGATCTGATTGTAGCCTAAGAATGCATCCATGAAACTGAGGAGTTCATGACCCGAAGTGGCGTCAATCAAAGTGTCAATACTTGGAAGAGGGAAGGGGTCCTTGGGGCAAGCCTTGTTGAGATCGGTAAAATCGATACAAATCCTTCAAGTCCCATTGGACTTCTTCACCATCACTACATTCGACAGCCATTCGAAATAATTTACTTCTTGTATGAACCGGGCCTTCAAGAGCTTGTCCACCTCCTCTTTTATAGCTAGCTGGCACTCGGGGGCGAACTTGCGCCTCTTCTGTTGGACCGGTTTGGACCCGGAACAATGCTGAGGTGGTGGACCAAGAGCTCTTCGGAAAATCTGAGAATGTCTGCAGCTGACCAAGCAAAGAGGTCTTGGTTCCTTCGGATACACTGGACTATGTCGGAGCATAGGGCGGATGGGAGGGTCTTGCTAACAAAGAACTTTCGACTTGGATCCTGCTCAGAGAAGAGCACTTCCTCCAACTCATCCACCGGCTCGGACGTTGGTCGGGCAACTTCTTGGGGGATTTCCAGAGTTTCTAAGGAGAGGACTGGACCGAGGGTAGAGGTCATATAGCACTTACGGGCCGTTTCCTGATTGTCTTTTACTTCCTCTACTCCTGCCCGAGTGGAAAACTTCATTTTGAGGTGATAGGCGGATGGGACGGCTTCAAGGGCAGCAAGGCCGGGCCGACCCAAAATGACGTTGTAGGCTGCAGGGACATCCATGACCATAAAATCCATCGACTCCGTTCGGGTAGTAGGAGTTTTGCCAGCGGTTACGTCGAGGGTGATCACCCCTTCAATAGTCACTGGCACTCCTGTGAACCCTTGGAGCGTGTAGCCGGCGGGCTTGAGTCTGTCTCGGGAGAGTTTGAGGCCCTTGAAAGCGGCGAGGAAGAGGATGTTAACGGAACTACCATTGTCCACTAGGATCCTCTCTACTTTGAAGTTTGCCATATGAAGATTGATGACGAGTGTGTCACAATGGGGGATGCGGACACCTTTAAGATCTTTGTCTGAGAATGTGACGGGCACTCCAAGGCCTTTAGGAGGAGGGGTGGCACGAACCGAATTGACTTCCTAATGAATGCCTTTCGAGAGGAGTTTGAGGAGCCCCCCATTGGCCCCCCATGAATGAGGTGTAGGACACGCTCCTCTTCGAAGTCGGGCGTTTCATCGTGTTCAGGACGCTTATTAGCCCCCCGAGGCGGGGTAGGAAGGTCGGCTCGGTCCTTTCTCACAAACCTGGTCAGCTGTCCCCTCTGGATGAGGGCTTCTATCTCATTCTTCAGGGCCTGACAATCATTGGTGTCGTAGCCATGGTCCCGGTGATAACGACACCACTTCTCCTTATCCCTCTTCTTGTCATGGGTGTTCATTTTTGGCGCAGGAGGTATCATCCCCTCCTTCTCAACTTCCATGAGAATTGTGGAGATGTTGGAGTTAAGGGGAGTAAACTTTTCGAATCTGGGAGGAGGTCGGCGCTGGCCGCCATTATCCTTCTGAAGCTTCTTGGCCCCTTCCTCTTCTGCTCCCTTTCTTTTAGACCCGGAGGAAGACCCCTCCAAGTTGGGACGGTGCTCAGCTTCTTCGGCCCGAATATACTTTTCGCTCCGGAGGAAGAGGTCAGAGAAGTTCTGTGGGGGCTTCTTGGCGAGGGAGGAGCGGAGGCTGGAGTTGAGTACATTGGACTGAAAAGCTGCTGCAGCGACCGACTGGTCGAGGGATGCTATAGACCTGGCTTCGGCTGTGAACCTTTTCACATAGTCTCTCAACTTCTCACCCTTCTTCTGGTTGAGGTAGAGTAGCGAAATGCTGGTCTTCTCAGTTCGGCGGCTACTCACGAAGTGGGTGACGAAGAGGGTCTCGAATTGCTCGAAGGAGAATATTGAGGATGGGGCAAGGCGAGAGTACCATTCTCAAGCCGGACCCTTGAGAGCTGCGGGGAAGGTCTTGCACAGCAGAGCATCGGAAGCTTGATGGATAAGCATGAGGGTTTTGAAGCTTTCGATGTGATCAACGGGGTTAGTCTCCCCGGAATAGGTCTCAAATTGAGGAGGTTTAAAGTCGATCGGTACGGGTGCATCCATTATGGTCCGGGAAAAAGGAGGTCTACTAGGACGAAGGGTCCTTCCTTTAAGCTCTTCTTCTCAGTCTAACTGACCCAAGCGCCTCTCCATCTCATGGAGACGGCGGTAGACTGCGTCATCCCTTCGACGGTAATCTGGCAAGCCTCTTGACTCGTCTTCGTACAAGGAAGAGCGGGGGCTATGACGACGGTAGCTCCTGGAGCGGCGAGGACTTGGCATGTAGCAGGGGTTGCTAGAAGCTTGTGGAGGAGTTAGGGACCGTCGGCGAGGACTTTGGACCTGAGGAGGAGTGGGGATCCTTGGAGCATTGGCGTTATTGGGACGAAGGTTGAGAGCTTGTAGGACGGTTGCCTGGAACTGCTGGAACTCGGCACGGGTGATGGGTGCCTCATCGTTCCTAGGATGTTGCCGACCGGCAGGGGAGTGTGGTCTTCTTCTGTGATGCTCGGGGGACTCTCTCCGCCCCCTTCGGATGGGGGACCTTCTGTAGTCTTGGCGGTGAGGAGATCGCTCATCCGGACGTTGTTGGCGGGAGGCTTCCTCTTGGGCCCGCTTTTCATCCAGACGGTGGCGAAGATCCTCATCCTTCTGCCGATTAAGGACGGTGTTGTGGAGGTCGGAAGCTCGGGGATTGTGAGAGGCCATAGAGTCCGTAGAGGCATTGTGGATTAATACATGGTCCTGGTGAAGAGATTGTTTCTGTGGGTTCGGACGCGAGACCCCCGCACTGGCATTGTGAGTGGCGGGGGGTCCCTTAGGAGGTTGTTGATTCTGAGGAGGAGGTAGGTCCTGCTGGAGAGGGTCCTCTGCTTGAGGAGGAAGTTGCCCCTGCTGCGGAGCGGGCTGGATGGGGACTTCTTGTTGCTGATCGAGGTTGAGTCCGCAGTTGGACCCTCTGGATCTTACTTTCCTAGAAGGCATGGCTGGAGAAAATCTGAACCACGGGAAGATGGGAGGCAGCTATTTGTTAGGTTCCCACAGACGGTGCCAATCTGTTACCGCTAAATTCGGTGTGGGGGCAAACAGATAGTATTTGTGGATTCTTGGGAAACTTTAAATAGCAAACCTGTTTACCTGTTCCACCGGAGTTTAACCGTCGTTCCCACCGTACACCTGCAAAAAGTGCGAGACACCGGGGTTGTTCCCGGCGACGCACCCTCCGACGCTCAAGTCAGTAATCAGAAGTGATTATGAAAGAGCGTAAACTGGAAAAAGATTGATTACCTCTTAATGGAGATGGATGGGGGGTATTTATAGGCGCCGTTGGGGTCAGATTAGGAATGTAATCCGTGTGGTTAGATAAGGAATGTAATCCCTAATCCCCAGTGAAAGGATAGATATGAATCAAGGCCATTGATTAGGATTAATCAGAAACCCTAATTCTATCCTGCTGGACCGGGTTTGTTGCGGGTTGAAACCCGCACCCATTTGAGGTGGATTCGTTCACGAGTTATTGGATCTTTGGGGAAGAGATCCAGTACCCGCTTCAGACCTATTGGTATGTGAGATTACCATTTTACCCCTCAGCTTTAAGATTCGTTCCTGATTTGGACGGTTCTGATTTAACCCCATTTTTTTGCCATATCAGGAGGTGAACAAATATCAAAACAACTCTACCACCAATATGGGACTATAATATCTAACACCCCCTCTCAAACTCACGATGGGTCAAACAATGTGAGTTTGCCTACTAAGTGTCGGAATCTCTGAACTGTATGGGATTTGGTGAAGAAGTCTGCAGTCTGCTGGGAAGAGGTAACAGAATAGAGAGATGGTCCCTGCCTCAAAATGCTCACGAATATAATGACAATCAATCTCAATATGCTTCGTTCGCTCATGAAAGACCGGATTGCTTGCAATATGCAATGCACTTCGGTTATCACAATAAAGTGGAGTAGCTCCTGTAAGGGTAACACCCATATCTGATAACAACCAACGAACATGAACAATCTCTCTAGTAGTAGCTTCCATTGCTTTGTACTCAGCCTCGGTGGAAGAACATGCAACAACTGCCTGTTTCTTGCTCCACCATGAGATCAGCGAATCACCAAGAAATAGACAGAAACCTGCGGTAGACCTTCTGGTAGTCGGATTCCCTGCCCAATCTGAATCAGAATATGCAGTGAGCTCTAGTTTGGATGTAGAAGGCATGAAAATGAGCGAGTGATAGTGCCCCGAAGATATCTGAGGATCCGAAGAAGAGCACCGTAGTGAACTGATGTAGGAGCAGAAACAAACTAGCTGACAATACTAACTGCATGAGCAATATCGGGTCTGGTCATGCATAAATAGACAAGCTATCCAACAATCTGCCTGTATCTAGTGGGATCAGGAAGGAGCTCACCATTTGTGGGACGAAGCTTCGCATGAAGCTCTAAGGGTGTATCAAATGATCGACTGTCAGAGAGGCATGCAGCGGAAATACTATCTGATATGTATTTCTGCTGAGAAATGAGTATCCCCTGAGATCCATGAGCAATATCTAAACCCAGAAAGTAACGTAGCTTACCAAGGTCTTTCATATGAAACTGCTGGTGAAGGTATTTCTGGATGGATGCAATGCCGGCAGAGTCATCCCCAGTAATAATCATATCATCAACATATAGTAGTAGAATTACATTCCCCTGCGGTGATGACCACACAAACATAGAATGGTCCTGAGAACTCTGACTAAAACCAGCCTTGGTGATGACAAGGCGAAAACACTCAAACCAGGCTCGAGGGGCCTGCTTCAAACCATATATAGCCCGACGCAGCCGACAAACATGACGAGGAGGAGTAGGGAGGCCAGAAGGAGGATCCATATAAACAACCTCAGATAAGGTACCATAAAGAAAAGCATTCTTCACGTCCATCTGGTATAACTGCCAGTGGCGGATGGCTGCAACAGCAAGAAGGGTGTGAATAGTAGTCATCTGTGCAACGGGAGCAAAGGTTTCATCATAGTCAATGCCATGCTCCTGAGTAAACCCTCGGGCTACTAGACAGGCCTTGTGCCGCTCAATAGATCTATCAGGTTGATATTTGACCTTGAAGATCTACTTGCAGCTAATAGGCTGAACGCCCTCTGGTAGAGGAACAACATCCCAAGTGCCAGTCTGATCAAATGTACTGAATTCCTCTGCAATGGCTTTCCTCCATTCAGGATATTGAATTGCATCTTAATAGGTTCTGGGCTCACGTGTAGAGTGTATAGCAGTGAGATATGCATGAAACTGTGAGTAGGAAGCTAGGGTGGCAAAACCAAACTGGTCAGAAGGACCAGTGGCATCAGGTGTATAACGTGCCGGAGGAATACCAGAAGTGGAACGGGTAGACTGACGAAGAGGTGGTGGACTGACAGGGTGTGGGGGTGAGGACGGTGGAGTAGGTGCATGTGTCAGTGGGGAAGTAGGTGGGATGAGTGCTGGCTGCTGTGGAGATGCAGGTGGAGGTTCGGTAGGGGGAACAACAGGTGTAAGGACAGCAGGAGATGTGAATGGAGCCAAAGTAGTGGGATCAAAAGAAATGCGGGAAGATAAAGTCGGGGGGCTAGCAACAACTGGGGAATCGAGAAAACTAGTATCCTCGGGGGGGGGGGGGGGGGGGGGGGTCAGGTAGTAAGGGGAGTCTTCCACAAAGGTGACATGTCGAGAAATATGGACACGACCCGCAGATGGATCAAAACAACGATAGCCGTTGTGTTCAGGACTGAGACCTAAGTGAACGCACTTAGCAGCACGAGCGGAGAGCTTCGTGCGCTCAGTTGAAGGGAGAAGGACGTAACAGGTGCATCCAAAGGTACGGATCATACTGTAGTCGGGAGGAGAATGATAAAGAGCCTCGTAAGGCGTCATACCAGCTAGGGCAGATGAGGAAGTAATGTTGATTAGACTAACAAAGGTCATGATAGCTTCAGCCCAGAAAGAACGAGGAGCAAAAGAGGAGAGTAAAAGAGTGCGAGCCGTCTCAAGGATGTGACGATGCTTGCATTCAGCTACACCATTCTGCTCATGTGTGTGAGGGCATGATTGCTGAAACAGGGTGCCGTGAGACTGAAGGATTGTTCTCATAGTGGTAGAAGTGTACTCACATGCACCGTCCGATCGAAAATTCTTAATGCGTACACCGAACTGAGTGTGAATCATGGTTGTAAAGACCCGGTAAATATCAGGTATCTCAGATCGCTGACGCATAAGAAAAATCCATGTATGTCTAGTGA